>CM038557.1:39073616-40273616 GCA_021527575.1 Ensete glaucum | reverse complement strand
GTATGATACGCTTAGGTGCATCAATAAAGTTCCAAAACTTGCTGGAGTACATGGAATTCATCTCAGAATTCATGGCTTCTTGCCAATTCCCAGAGTTTATACTCATAATAGTCTCCTTATATGTTTGAGGATTAATATCCTGAGTGTCATCTCCACTGATATGTCCCCCATATCTTTTAGGAGGATGTGATACTCTACCAAACCTACATAAAAGTTAGAACTTGTGTGTTATGTATATTAACAGTCTCGGCCTCCGGAATGGTGCTTGAGCTAGAATTCTCCAACCTTGCTCAACTCTATCACGCTCCTATTATTTTACTAAGAATATATTTATTCTCAAGGAACATTGCTCTCTTAGCAATAAAGACATTCTGGTCCTCGTGATAATAGAAATAGTACCCACAAGTTTCCTTATGGTATCTCACGAACTTGTATTGCTCCATCCTTGATTCCAACTTATTGGATTTGTGTCTTCGAACGTGGTTAAGGTAGCCCCAAAGATTAGCAACCTTAAGATTAGGCTTTTTCCCTTTTTTATATCTTATATGATGTATACATTATCGATGTATATGGAACTCTGTTCAGAAGGTAAGATGTGGTCTCTAAGGTGTTTCCTCAGAATGAGATGGGTAGATTGAATAAACTCATCATAGACCACACCATCTCTAACAGTGTGTGATTCCTCCTTTTTGATACACTATTGAACTGAAGTATATAAGGAGGTGTTCAATTGGGATGGAATCCTATGGTCTTTGAGGAAATAGGTGAACTCTGTCCTTGTTCACTTCATCTCATTTCCTTTTGGATACACTTTCATTTATGATCTCTAGAACTATAGCTAGCATAAATAAAATATTATGCAATGTTCCTCTAGTGATGATATTATCATCCAAAATCAATGCATAACTATTGTTCTCAAAAACTAATTTATATCTAATAACTGTTAAGAAATGGAAATAATATTTTTTATGATAGAAGGAATGTAATAACATACATCTAATACAATAGTAACTTCACCAGGCAGATGTAGGGTAACCGCGCTAACAACAACTATAGTAACTTTTACTTTATTGCCTATCTTGATGTTCATCTCGCCTCTCACCAGTCTCTTGGATCTTGTCAAAACCTGTAACGAATTGTAAATATGATAAGTGTTAGGAAACCATTAGAGCATCACATGCGTAGTAGAAGAAAAAAAATTAAAATAGGTTCCCCACTTGTATCAAGTAATAATGCAAAGATTAGTGTATGAAAAATCTGTAAAATCAAAAATTATAATATGTAAGAAAATAATTACCTAGGGAGATTGTATATCCCTAAAATTTTTGATCCAGATAGAGAGGATGAAGATGGTCAAATATCCTCCTCTCTAGTAGTATCCATATGATGGTTAGTTGCAGCGATGCTCCTCTAATCGTGGCCCAAAGCTCACAACTCTTGCGCACCTTCTCGCAGCACTCGTGGAAGAAGATCACCTATCTTTTCACTACCCTCTCACAGTAAGGAAGGGTTGATCGGCTAAGAAGATGAGGGAGGGAGGAGAATAGTAATGGGTAGCCAAAGGTGTAACCTATCTCCATATTTATCATCCCTACCTTCTATTTAGAGAGAGCCACCATAAACCCTAATGGACCTTGCCTTACTAGGTATTAGATCTCTATCCAATTATCATGAGTCCTTATATTATTGGATCTTTATTCAATAATATCATTTAACCTCTAACTGGGACTCATGCAATAGATCCATCAATGTTGGGTCTCATCTAATGAGAACAGGAGCTAATTAGATAACTTATATTCAATCCTCTATTTGCTGAAACATCCATCATATGTGTGTGACCCTCTAGGCCCAACACCGAGTAGGCCATGAGTCCTCCCTGTCAGATATCTTTTTGACTTAGTGAATTATTATCTCATAATAATTAATCTTGACTCATTGACTATGAACTTAATAGGCCACTACGCCATAGTCCCCAAACAATATAGAGGATCTAATCCATTTGGTCTATCTATCCTTAGTTACCATGTATCATAGTCCCTCATCCATTTAATGTCCTAGAGACTATATATTGGGCATAGTCCTGTGTGGTCACATACAAAATCCATCCTGAGTGAGAGTACACGGGAAATTCCTCTCATGATACTTAGAGTGGATGGTCTCTTATTGACACTCAATTACCTTCATAAGGTTGGCTACCAATCCTGATAATCGGTTGTACCAGATTTGGACTTTCTAGATCTGTAAGTTGGCATTAAAGAAAGGAGTGCTCAAACAAGGCATCATTGGTATCTCAAGTCTAAAGACCAAACACACAATGAGGACTATATGATCACTGTCTGATGATAGATATCATTAATCATACATTATGGTATCATTAACTATACAACATTTCATAAGTGGATCAATCAGTAAACTTATTCTTTAATGAGCACCTGTATTGTATCCTTGGTGTCTCTACACAAGTGGCTATGAGACCAACAATCTCCATTATATGGATAGGTATATAACATACTAGTTTGTCCAATTATCTTAATGTCTCTCTCAAGTAACCTTTGACCAAGATTATTTAAGATTTATATTTAAAGGCAAATCGATCTCATTACCATGATCTCATCATGATCTAATTCTTATTGCACAAAACCAAAGACATCATAATATATATATATATATATAATAAAAGAATATAATGTGATAATACATAAATAATAATAATGTAAAAAGAATGTATGGTGTGTCACACGTGTCATTACTCATATGATTAGCTTGTAGGGCACCTGGCACAAGCAATCTCTCACTTGATCTAAAGTCAATCACCTATGTGTCTGATCCCCATAAGACCCCTATGACTCTCAAAGACAGTATGAGCCAACAGCTTTGTTAGTAGATCTGTAATGTTATCTTCAAATGTAACTCTTTCTGTTGCTATTTCTTTATGAGCTACGATCCCTTTAATCAGGTGGAGCCTCCTCAAATCGTGATTAGACTTTTAATGATATTGATTCTTTTGCTTGAGCAATCGCCCTATTATTGTCACAATATATGAGAATCAGCTCCACACTACATGGTACAATTCTCAAATCTCTGATAAACTTCTTTATCCACACCCCTCCCTTTGCTGCTTCTATTGCAATAATATACTCCACTTTGTGGTCAAGTCAACAGTAGTATCTTACTTGAAACTCTTTCAGCTTACTACTCCTCCATTCAGGGTGAAGGTATAATTTAAGTTTGACTTACTATTATCAATGTCAGACTGGAAACTCGAGTCTGTATAGTCCTCAACCTGGAGGCTACCTCCTTCATATACCAATAAAAGATCCTTAGTCCTTCTTAAGTACTTAAGGAGACACTTTACTATCTTCTAGTGTTTCAAACTCGGATCCACCTGATATGCGCTTGTGACACTTAAAGCATGCATAATATGAGGTCTAGTATATAGCATAACATAGGCATAGGGTATCCTATCAATGTCTACCATTTCTTTAAGAGTCTTTGGAGATATTCTCTTAGAATATGATATTCCATGTCTCATCGGTATGAGACCTCTCTTGAAATTTTTCATGCCAAACCTTTTGACAATAGAGTCTATGTACCTAGATTGGGATAAGCCAAGTATCTTCTTGGATCTATCTATATATATCTAAATCCTCAAATATATGATACTTCCCCTAAATCATTCATAAAGAAGTTTCTATATAGCCAAGTCTTAACTGTGGAGAGCATTCCTACATTATTCTCAATTATTACGATGTCATCTACATATAACACTAAGGTGATAGCACTCCCACTTATATTCCTGTATACACAAGGCTCATCTTTGTTCTTAATAAAGTCATAAGATCTGATCTCCTCATTAAATTTTATATTCCAACTTCGAGAGGCTTGCTTCAGTCCATAGATGGACCTGAGCAACTAGCATACCTTATCTAGACTCTCCTGGATATGAATCCCTCTAGCTATATCATATACACCTCCTCCTCGAGGTTGTCATTGAGGAATATAGTTTTTACATCCATCTGGTAGATCTCATAGTCATAGTGTGCTACAATAGCCAAAAGAATTCTTATGGACTTTAACATGGCTACGGGTGAGAAGGTTTCGTCATAGTCAATTCCTTCTTCGATGATATCCTTTAACCTTGCCTTATATGTCTCCACCTTTTTATCTACTCTGATCTTTTTTAGGAAGATCCACTTACAATCGATATGTATGATATCTCGGGTACGTCCACAAGGTTCCAAACTTTGTTGGAATATATGAAATTCATCTCAGAATTCATAGCTTCTTGCCACTTCCCGGAGTATATACTCAAAATAGCCTCCTCGTAGGTCTGAAGATCAATATATTGAGTGTCCTCTCCACTGATATGTTTTACATATCTTTTAGGAGGGTGAAACACTCTACTAGACCTAGTAAAGTTGAAATTTGTGTGCTAGATATCTGAACGAACTTAGGCTCTAGAATGGTGCTTGAGCTAGGTTCTCCAACCTCGCTCAACTCCGATCACACTCACACTCCCACTGTTTCTACCAAGAACATATTCCTTCTCAAGAAACATAGCCCTCTTGGCAGTAAAGACTTTCTGATCCTCGGGATAATAAAAATAATACCCCTAAGTTTCCTTAGGGTATTCCACGAACTTGCACCGTTCTATCCTTGATTCTGACTTATCGGGGTTGTGTCTTTTAATGTGGGTAGGGCAGCTCCAAATCTTAACCACTTTAAGATCGGGCTTCTTCTCTTTTCGTATCTCATGTAGTGTAGACACTATCGATTTTGATGGAAGAACTTTGTTCAGAAGTAAGGTGTGGTCTCTATGGCCTATCCCGAAAATGAGATGGGTAGGTCAGTAAAACTCATTATGGACTGCACCATGATAGGATCCCATGGTCCCTAAGAAAATGGGTTGACTTTTATACACAAATACTCTCCTTCTTGATCTGATCGAAGAATCTTAATACTCTTTCCAATCTGGTTCTCTGCTTCATTCTTATATTCCCTAAATTTTTCAATGGCCTTAGACTTGTACTTCAACAAGTACATATGTCTGTATCTAGAGAAATCGTCAGTTAATATAATGAAGTATGAGTAATCACCTATAGCCTGAGTCAATATGGGACCACATACATCACTATGTATGAGTTCTAATAACTCAGTGTCTCTCCCTTCAGTTCCACTAAAAGGAGAGTTGGTCAACTTCTCACACAAGTTGTATATGACTCATAGTCGAATAGATCTAAGTATCCATCTTTCAGTAACTTTTGAATCCTTCCTTCATGGATATAACCTAGCCTATAATGTCATAAGTATGTGTTGTTCACCTCTTCACATTTCCTCTTGGATATACTTACATTCATGATGTGTAGAGAAATATCTAGCACATATAAGCCATTAATCAAGGTCTCTCTTATGATGATCTCATCATCCAAAATTATTAAACAACTATTGTTCTAAAAAAATAGTTTATATACATTAACTATTAAACATTATATGGAAATAATATTTTTGATAAAAGAGGGAATATAATGAGGGAATATAATAGCATGCATTTAATGCAATGGTAACTCCACCAAGCAGATGTAGGTTGACCTCGCCAACAATAACTATAGCAACTCTTGCTCCCTTCCCCATCTTGAGGTTCATCTTACCTTTGACCAATCACCTATGCCTTGCTAAAACTTGCAACAAATTACATATATGATAAGCACTCCAAGTATCCAATACTCATGTGTTATCATGAAAATCTGACAAATAGAGACTGATCATGAATATACATGAAGCTTCTCCAAGCTTCTGTTTCACCTTCTCTACAAGGTAATCCTTGCAGTTCCTCTTCCAGTGTCCGTCTTTGTCATAGTTGAAGCACTAGCCTTTGTCCTTTGTTAGGTCTTTTTTGGTAACCTTTACCTTACCTAGTCTATTCTTGCCCTTGCCCTTGCCTTCTTAAGGGTCTTATTAGCCTTTCTTTTTTTTTTTGTCTCACCAATATAGAGAACTAACTTCTTTTTATTGATGGTACTCTTAACTTCTCTTAACATATTTAGGAGCTCAAGAAGAATCACCTCAAACTTACTCATATTAAAGTTTATGATAAAGTGAGGAAAGGAGTCAGGTAGGGACTGAAGTATAAGATCAACACACAGATTATACTCTAGGATTATTCTTAGACCATGAGTTTCTCAATCTACTCTCTCATCTTCAGGATGGTTTTAAACCAGTACCCCTTCTATTATCCTGGCTCGGAAGAGACTCTTGGATATCTCATATCTTTGAGTTCTTCCCTGTTCCTCAAACAACTGGCAAAGATAAAGAAGGATGAAATTGACATCCATGCTCTCATATTACCTCTCTAACTCGAGAGTCATGAAGGCCAGCATATAGCATTTTGCCAAGGTGGAATCATCTATATACTTTATATAGTAAGCGATCTTATCTTCGCTTACCCCTTCCTCCAACGTGGGCACAATTGTATCAAGGACATACATAATTTTATCTATCATGAGAATAATTCTCAAATTACAGAGCCAATCCATGTAGTTTGGACCAGTAAGGTGGTTGGCATCAAGTATGCCACATAGTGGGTTTATGAGTGATATGTTTCTGACAAACAAGATATAGAGTAAATTAATAATATACGGATTTTATAGAGAATTAATTAAGATGCAGACTTTTATCTTAATTTACTCATACTAATTTTTTGACGAATCATATGACACCTTTAACATGTACAACAAAAGTCTTTGATGGACTTCTAGTGGGGATCGGTATCCAATCGGTGTCTTAGTGCAACCTCGAGAAACTCAACCAATTACACTAAGCCCAAAAAGGTAGGTAGAATTATTATTTCTATCATGTTATTCCTATCATTTTCGACCTCTGAATTATTATAATCTTAACCTCTCGACCAATCATGATGTTCAGTTAAGTCATCACTATCATTACAAGATGTGTCTGATTTATTGATATGCCCTTGAGGGACTCGACCAAGCATACCACATCCTCGGGCCATTTGTGACATCTCAATATCGTAGGTAGGATCTCAAATCATGTAGATAGATGAGCCTCGAGGGACTCAACGAACTCAACCTTTGTTGTGATTTAATTTTTTCCTATAACGATGGATGGCCACGTGGGTCAATCTTATGATCTCATGCTCACTAACTTAATATTATCATAACAGGGGTTTTTATTTTATTTCGGTCTCCTAATATATTGTGTCATACACATACATATTTAATATATATCTATATATTTAAGGTCGAGCCAATAGGCCTAACATATATCTACATCGGATGATAATGGAATGTTGCCTAACATAATTAAGGTCAAGCCAATAGGCCTAATCACTCAAAATAGGATCTATATCTATATTAGTG
Organism: Ensete glaucum; assembly: GCA_021527575.1. Taxonomy (NCBI): domain Eukaryota; kingdom Viridiplantae; phylum Streptophyta; class Magnoliopsida; order Zingiberales; family Musaceae; genus Ensete; species Ensete glaucum. The sequence goes on along the minus strand of CM038557.1, from coordinate 40,266,240 downwards.
CATCTCCATGCCCCGTGATTATTCATCTCATCATCATCGACTCCATCGGATCCTTGGTGCATCACCATGCATCATGATCTTCTATCACAACATTGTGAGTCCCACTTTCACCTTCATGCTCCCATCGTGTCTTTTCGTGTAATTACAATATAATCACAAACACGTAAACCTGCAATAAATAAAAAAATCAAAGGCTTGCAGGCTGCAATAATAATAAAAATCACACATACTCACATCACATCACATGGCTCATGATCATTTATCCACATCATACATCACATGTATGCCTCACTATGTAGGATTATTAGATAATTAATGTTTAATTAAACTATTTAATTAATTATATCTAGAATTTGTAGGATAACCTACTATAGAGTTCCTATTATGGCAAGAAAAGGGACTCCATACACAGTTAGGAAATCGTAGTCGTAAGGAGCCCTTGCAGTCAAGAGTCCCTGACCATATGGGAATCTTGGGTGGCCAGGAAACCCTAGTCCCAAGGAGTTTCATTGTAACCAACCATCGACTACAATCTACCATAGGCGACCAACAAATCTTGGTCGTCGAAAGACCCCTTACGGCCAGGAATCCTTGGCCACAGGGTTACCTCTGACAACTAGGAAACCCTGGCCGCCAGGGTTCTCCATGCTGCCATGACTCTTAGCCGCATGGGGAGGCTGCTACCATGGTTGAGAGCTTGCTGCTCTCGGCCTTGCAAACTTTGGCCAGGCCGAGAGCAACTTCCTTGCTCTTGGCCAAGGCTTCAAGCAGCCTTTGGCCACACCGCAGTGCAAGAATAGTTGATGCCCTTTCCCCTTCTCTTTATGCTAATAATTTTAACATCAAAGGACCTTAAAACACCTCTCTATAACACCTCTTCACAATAGAAAAAGGTGCTGTCCAGATCTAAAAAACTATAACAAATCACAGTAAGGTACGCAGAAAATAGTTTTTGTGTTTCAATCTTATCACATGTAGTTTAAAAGCTAATTTTTTGCACGAGCAATCTAGCTCTGATACCACTGTTGGGAAACTATCAAAGTATCATATGCACAGTGGAAGAAAGAAAATAAAACAGGTTTCCATGTGTATCAAGTTGTCGTGCAAAGATTGGTACATGAAAAAATCTACAAAACTGAAAACTGTAATATATAAGATATTGATTACCTAGAGAGGTCATATATCCTTGAAATCTTAGATCTAGATTGAAAGGATGAAGAAGGTAAAATGTTCTTCTCTTTAGCGATATCCACAATAGATCCTTGTAGTGATACTCCTCCAATCGTGACCCAGAACTCGTAACTCTTGCATAACTTCTTATAGCTCACATGGAAGAAGATCACTTATCTTCTTCATTGCCTTCTCATAGCAGGAAGGTCTGATCAACTGAGAAGATGAGGGAGGGAGGAGAATAGGATGTGGCAGCCAAAGGTGCAGCTTATCTCCATATGTGTCACCCCTGCCTCCTATTTATAAAGAGCCACCACAAACCCTCATAGATCCTACTTTACTAGATATTCGATCTCTATTTAATTACCCTGACTCCTTGAATTATTGGATCTCTATCCAATAATCTCAATTGGCCTCTAATTAGGCTGCATGCAAGGGATCCATCAATGTTGTATCACATTTAATGAGAACAGAGGCTAATTAGATAATTCATATCCAATCCTCTACTCGCTGAAACATCCACCATATGTGTGTGACCCTCTAGGCCCAACACCGAGCTGGTAGTGAGTCCTCCCTATTAAAACTCCTTTTAACTTAATAAATTGTTATCTCATAACAATTCTCTTGACCCATCGACTATAGACGTACTAGGCCACTGCACCATAGTCCCCAAACAGTATAAAGGATCTAATCTTTTAGACATGTCTGTCCTTAGTTACCATATATTTATAGTCAATTATCTATCTAATATCCTAGAGACCATATATTAGGCATTGTACTATCAGGCCACACACGGAATCTATTTGAGTCTCGCTCTATTTAGATTCTCCCGGAGAACTCCTCTCTTAATCCAAACAAATTAGGGATTTGCCTGAGCGAGAGCACATATGATATTCCTCTCATGATACTAAGAATGGATGATCCTTTATTGACACTCAATTTTCTTAATGAGGTTGGCTATCAATCTTGATAATCGATTGTACGATATTTGAAACTTTTCAGATCTGTAAGTCCAGCATCAAAGAAAGAAGTGCTCAAATAAGACATTCTTGATGTCGCAAGTCTAAGGACCAAACACACAAATGGGACTATAGAATCACTGTTTAATATTAGGTATCATTAACCATATAGTATTTCATAAGTGTATCAATCAGTGAACTCATCCTTCAATGAGCATCTATACTATATCCTTAGTGTCTCCAAACAAGTAGCTATGAGACCAATTGTCTCCATCATATAGAGATGTATATAGCACACCAGTCTATCTGGTTATTTCGATGTTCCTCTCAAGTATCCTATGACTGAGATTATTTAGGATTTATGTTTAAAGGTGAATTGATCTAATTATCATGATCACATCATGATCTAATTCATATTACATAAAACCAAGGACATCGCTATATATATATATATATTCAATAAGTAATATAATGTGAGAATATACCAATAATAATAATATAAAAAGATTGTACAGCGTGTCATCACTTATATGATTGGCTTGTAGGGCACCTGTAACCAACTATAAATATTTCCTGTGTCATATACCCATGTGTTATTATAAAATTATGACAAATGGAGACTTACCATGAATATACCTAAAGTTTCTCCAACCTTCTGTTTCACCTTCTTTGCAAGGTACTCTTTACAGTTCCTCTTTCAATGCTCATCTTTTCCGTAGTGACACTAGCCTTTGTCCTTTGTCGGGTCTTTTTTGGTAACCTTTGCCTTGTTCGATCTGTGCTTGCCCTTACCCTTCTTTAGTGACTTATCAACCTTCTTTTTCTTCTTGTTCTCACCAATATAGAGAACTGGCTTCTCTTTCTTGATGGTGCTCTCAACTTTCTTCAACATATTAAGGAGCTCAGGGAGAGTTACCTCAAACTTGTTCAAATTAAAGTTCATAATGAACTGAGAAAAGGAATTTAGCAGGGACTAAAGTATAAGATTAACACCAGTTATCCTCTATGACCATTCCTAGACCTGTATGTTTCTTAATCCACTCTATCATCTTAAAGAACATGGTCATGAACTAATGTCCTTTATATCATCCTGGCTCGAAAGAGACTCTTGGATATCTCATATATTTGAGTTTTTCCTTATTCTTGAAATAGCTATTAAAGATGAAGAATGATGGAATTGGCATTTATGCTCTTATGTTGCCTCTGTAGCTCAGGAGTCATAGAGGCCAAGATATAGCATCTAGCCAAAGTGGAATCATCTATATGCTTTACGTAGTGAGCAATCTCATCCTCGCTTGCCCTTTTCTCTAGCGTGGGAAAAATCGTATCAAGGACATATATAATTTTCTCCGCCATCATAACAATTCTTACAAAACCAATCTGTATAGTTTAGACTAGTGAGGCAATTGGCATCAAATATGCTACATAGGGGGTTTACAAGTGACATGTTCCTAATAAATAAGATGTAGCATAAATGAACAACATGCAGATTTTATATAAAAATAACGATTAAGATATAAACTTCTATCTTAATTTACTCCCACTATTTTTCTGACGAATCATATAATGCCCTCGGCACGTGAAACGAAAATTTTTGATAGACTTCTAGTAGGGATCAGAATCCAATCAGTATCTTAATATAACATTGAGGGATTTGACCAATCGCACTAAGCTAAAAAAGGTAGGCAACTCTTGTTAATCACTACTCCTTATGTTTCCCATCTTATTTAGCCTATGAATCATCATGTCTTCGAGGGACTCGACTAACCATGATGTTCAATTAAGTTATCATCATCGTTACAAGATGAGTCTGATTTGATGATATGCCCTCGAGAGACTCGACCAAGTATACCATGTTCTCAGATCACCGGTGATATCTCTATGTCATAGGCAAGATCTCGAATCATGAAGATAAGTGAGTCTCGAGGGACTCAACCAACTCAACCTATGTCATGATTTAATTTTTTCCTATAATGATGGAATATAATGATGGAAGGCCATGTGGGTCCATCTTATTGTCTCATGCTTACGAACTTAATATTATCATAGGAGGGGTTTTGTTTTGTTCTCCTAATATGCCGTATCATATATATACATATTTCATATACTTAATATATCGTGTCATATATATATATATATATATAGTAGGTGTACAATCAATGACATATCACATATGTATATCATATCAGATGATCATGAACCATCACCTAATGTGATCAGGCCCAAGCTAGTGGGCCCAATCACTCACAATAGGATCTATGTGTGTATTGGTGCATCTTCATGCCTTGTAATCATTTATCTCGTCATTATCGGGTCCATTGGCTCTACGACACATCACCATCTCATAATCCCTCTGTTGCCTACTAACGGTCGATCGTCCCCATCCCTACCCGTGAGCGGCCACCACTACCCTTGGGCGATCGCCCTTGCAAGAGGGCACCGCTTCTACCCACAAGCAGCCTACCCATGAGCGACCGCCCTTATAGGCAGCCTACCCATAGGTGGTCGCCCCCACCCCAAGGCAGTTTGCTTGTGGGCGTTGCCTTCGCGGCCAAGCATGCACGCCACCTCTCCATAGGTATCTTCGCCTGCAGGAAGAACATGTAAAACAATTCTACGTGATTCAACACAACACATGTAGTTTATAAGCCAATCATTGCATTTGAAACCTGACTTTGATACAACTATTGGGAAACTATGAGAGCATCACATAAGCAGCAGAAAAATATAAAAATTTTTTCCTACATCTATCACATCATTGTGCAACGATTGGTGTACAAAAAAAATCATAAAATCGAAAACTACAAGTTGTATGAGATTTATTACCTAGGGAGATCGTATATCCCTGAAACTTTCAGATCCCATAGAAGAGGATTAAGGAGGCCAAATGTCCTCCTTTCTAGTGGTATCCAAATGATGGATTGATGCAGCAATACTCCTCAAATCGTAGCAAAAAGCTCGTAACTCTTATGTACCTTCTTTATATCTTTTGTGTACCACCTTGCAGTGAACATAGAAGAAGATCTCCTATCTTCTTCGTTATCCTCTCATAGTAGAGAGAAGAGTGATTGGCTGTGAAGAGATAAGAGGGGGTGGCCAAAGATGTAGCCTATCCCCTTGTTGATCACCCCTGCCTCCTATTTATAGAGAGCCACCAAAAACCCTAATGGATCTTGCTTTAGTAGGTATTTGATCTTCATCTAATAATCTTAATTTGTCTCTAAATGAGCCTTATGAAAAGAGTTCATTAATGTTGGGTTTTATCTGATGACAATAGGGGCTTATTAGATAACTCATATATAATTCTACTCGTTGAAATCATCCATCATATATGTGTGACATTTTAGTCTGTGAGTTGCACCTATCAAAATTCTTTCTGACTCAGAACTCCTTCTGACTTAGTGAATTATTATCCCATAACAATTCACTCAACTCATCGATTATGGAAGTACTATGCCACTATGCCATAGTCTCCAAATGGTATAGGGGATCTAATCAATTGGACCTGTCTATCTTTAGTTATCGTGTATCTATAGTCCCTCATCCATCTAATATCCCAAAGACTATGTATTGGGCATGGTACTATCATGCCTCATATGGAATCTATCCAAGTCTCGCTCTAATCGAATTTTCCCAAAGAACTCTCTCAATCTGAATAACCCTAGCCAATGATTTTCCTGAGTGATAACACACATATATTCCTCTCACGATACTGAGAGTGGATGATCCTCTATTGACACTCAATTACCTTCATAAGGTTGGTTATTAATTTCGATAGCCAGTTGTACTAGATCTTAAATTTTTTAGACCTGTAAGTCCAATGTAAAAGAAAAGAATACTCAAACAAGACATCCTTGGTATCTTAAGTCTAAGGACTAGACACATAAATGGGACTATATGATTGCTATTTGTCGTTAGATATCATTGACTATCTAACATTTTATAAGCATATCAATTAGTGAACTTATTCTCCAATGAGCCTTGTGTTGTATCATTAGTGTCCCCACATGAGTGGCCTTGAGACTAGCTACCTCCATCATATGGACGAGTATATAGTATACTGATCTGTCCGGTTATCTTAATGTCCCTCTTAGGTAACCTATGACCAGAATTATTTAGGGTCTATGTTTAAAGGTGAATTGATCTCATTATCACGATCTCATCATGATGTGATTCCCATTGCATAGATCCAAGGACATCACAGTATATACAACATGCAATATAAAGTGAAAATATGCTAAGAATAATAATAATAATAATAAGTAAAAAGATCGAGCAACATATCGCACGTGTCATCACTTAAGTGATTGACTTACAAAGAACCTATAACCAGCAATCTCCCACTTGACACTCAAAGAGAATCTAAGACAACGACTTTGGTAATAGATCTGTATTGTTATCTTCGAATGAAACTCTTTCTATTATTATATCCTCACGGGCTACGATCTCTTTAATCAATTATAACCTCCTCAAAATAATTCTGATGAGATGTGGGAGCCATTTAAGTGGCACTCCATCATTACCTCGACCTTATATAACCATATCCAGTAAGTGTTGGTTGGAAAACGAGTGCGGACAATCTTTGTGCACCCATTATCATGCAAATAGTGTGATGAACATATTAGGATCAAGTTGGTACTAAGAGGGGGGTGGGGGGGTAAATTAGTGCAAGTACAAAAGGGACTCGTTTCGAAAATTTTGCTTGAAGTAAAGAAAAAATCATAAGCATTTCTTGGAATTCGTTGAAAGCAAGTAAGTGAGTGATTAAACTTAAGACCGAATAAAGAATTTTGATTTAGTTATGGAATGTTAAAATAAAAAGCAAGTAAAAGAAGACTCACAAATTTATAGTGGTTTAGCTAAAAGCTTGACCTACATCTACTTTCTGAGTCCCCCTTCGTCGAGGCCCGCCAGTATCTACTAATAATTTACTTCCACGGGTAAAGATCAAATCCCCTTACACTTTTCTCCTTTTCACAAGTTCAGAAGAGGAACCTTTACAATTGTTTTTTATTCCCTTAAAACTCATTTTACACTTTGAAGCAATCAAGGGAAGCTCTCAAATTTTATAAATTTTTTACTAAGATTATGATCATTTTTCTTGTACTTTCTTATCACTTTCTTGCTTTCCCATGTAAGAATACTTGGGGCATGTATAGATCCTAATTGGCTTCAAATCATGGAGCCAAAATTTTATACTTGAGGTCTACCTCCTGTTAACCACTTTCTAGGTCAACGAAATGAGCTCAACCTGAGGTTAAATCCTAACCCAAAGTGGACCTGGTTGTCTCACATTGAGTTAATTTGGATTTCTCCAAATCTAATTTAGTTAGGACTCAATTACAATGCTAATTATGACATACTACACAATTACAAGCATTTTTTGTCTAGCATGTCAATTGATCTTCCGAACTCCCGGCGAACTTCCCGGCATCCTCCGGTGAACTCTCGGTGAGTCTCTCGATCATCTTCTTGTGAACTCCCGATGTGCTCCCTGCGAGCTCTCGATCACCTTTGGCAAACTCTCGATGAGCTCCTACTGCATTGTCCGAACCTTGACCCGATGCCCGAACTTGACTCCGGCCCAACATCATATTGTATTGCATTTTCACATCGTAATTAATCCTGCATCATTTTCTCTAACACATAAGTTCATCAATTAATTTCAATATCAAAATATAAGATTCAACAATCTCCCCCTTTTTAATGATGACAACCAATTGATGATGGGAGTTAACCTAAACTCTCCTTATGTATATGCCATAGGATAAATAGAACAAACTTGAATTCAAAAGAGCCCATCACTTTTGAATTCGATCATTTTGACAATATTAAAATTTTTATAATTTAACCCATACGTGATAAAATTTTTAAAGCATTCATCTTCTTAGAATCACACAAAAATTTCAAACATTACAACATTCATTTCAAAGATCAAACATATCATTTGGCATCAATCATATCATTTGGTATTTCATTTCTCTCCCTCAACAAAAATGAGGGATGCTCGATTATATTTGAATATTTTTTAACCATTTAATACAACATTTAGCATATAAAGAGAAGAAGTTTGTACATCACTCTCCCTTAGTAAACTAAGAAGAAGAATAAAATTTAATCAATTTCTCATCAAATTACATTCTCTCCATTTGTAAATAACATAGAAAAAGAAAAAGGGGAGGGGTTAAAGATCTAAAAATCAAGTATCCTAAGCAAAATCAAATATTAAGAGGGGGGATACATATTCATGAATCCAAGAATTAAAATATTGAAAAAGAGCTCCAAAAGCTGAGAAATCCAAAAATATAAGAGCTTCTTATTGCATTTAAAATCATCTCATGTAAATTTTAAGAAAAGGTTCAAGAAATCCAAAAAATAGCAAATCATGCAATTGGATGGTTTAACATTTCTAATTATCTTCTAATAAAATCAAATTGTTCTTCATTTAATAGCTTGGTGAAGATATAAGCTAATTGATGCTTTGTATCAATAAATTCTAAAGATATATCATGATTATTCAAATGATCTCTAATAAAGTGATACTTAATGTTAATATGTTTAGTTCTTGAGTGTTGAATGAGTTTTTTAGTTAAACATATTGTACTAGTATTATCGTATTTAATAGGAACAATTTTCAAGTAAATTCCATAATATTCTAGGGTGTTTTTTATCTAAATGATTTGTGCATAATATGTAACAGTTGTTATTTACTTAGCTTCGGCTGGAGATAATATAACCGAATTTTGTTTCTTGGATGACTATGAAACAAGAGCATGTCTTAAGAATTTACATATTCTGATTGTACTCTTCCTATCTATTTTCTATAACCTCCAAAATCGGCATCCGCATATGTAAGTAAATCAAAATATTTTTGGACTTAGGATACCATAATCCTAAATTAGAAGTTTATTTTAAATATATAAATTTTCATTTAATTATCTTAAAATGAGAATGTTTGGGATTAGATTGAAACATCACACACAATCCAACACTAAATATTATGTCTGGTCTAGTAGCAATTAAATATAACAAACTATCTATTATTCCTCTTTATGATTTTTGATCAAAATTTTCACCTTCGTTATCCAAGTCTAACTTCATAGAAGTACTCATGGGTGTGCTTATAGCCTTAGCATTGTTCATACCAAAACTTTTTAACAAATCTAAGGTATACTTAGTTTGACTTATAAAGATATCATCATTTAATTATTTTATTTATAATCCTAAGAAAAAAGTTAGTTCACCCATTAGGCTCATTTCAAACTCTTGGCTCATATTCTTAGCAAAAAATTCACATAATGATTCATTAGTACAATCAAAAATAATATCATCCACATAAATTTGAACAATAAGAAAATTATTTTTAAAATACTTGATAAATAATGTGGTATCAATCTTGCCTTTCAAAAAATTATTTGAAATAAGGAAATAGCTAAGTCTTTCATACCAAGCCCTAGGGGCTTATTTTAAACCATAAAGAGCTTTGGATAATTTGAAAATATGATTCGAGAAAAGGTCATTTTCAAAACTAGGGGTTGTTTAATATAAACTTCTTCATAAATGAAACTATTAAGAAAAACACTTTTGACATCAATTTGAAATAATTTAAAATTCTTAAAAGAAGCAAATGTAATAGGACCCTAACAGGGTCGAATCCATCGATTCATAATAAATTCAAGTTGAGTCATGTTGGTATATCAATCGGAGTCTATTATGGGTCGGGAGAGCTCAATTGAGTTAGTTATGAGTTGGTTGGAGTTAGTTATTATCTTCAGTTAGGGTGGAGTCGATTATTATTTTCAATTAGGAGTTTATCTGATTTCTATCAATTAGTTAAGAATCCAAGTTTAGTGAGACTCTAAGTCCAAGCTTAGAGGGACTCTTAGTAGAGTCCAATAAATAATGGTATAAACTCTTTTATCAATCAATCAATGAAGAAGTCTAGTTTTAGCCAAAAGCAAAAGCCTAGGAGATAGATCCCCTCAAAGTGATCTAGGAGGCCCAATCCCCTTAAAGTAATCGTTTATCCTCCTTTTATATCTCCATCCACAATAGAATCCTATGGGGTTCTATCAATTGGTATTAGAGCAGCGATCCTCGGCATTCTTACTATGATTCTGTAGTCGCTTCCTTGTCATCTACATTATCGACACTTCTGACATCTTCCACCATCGTTGCCAGCCGCCTCCTTTATCATCTTGTAGCTGCATCTTATTGCAACCACCTAGCTAAGTTGTAACAAGTGCACCCATCCTACTGTTGTCATCTCCCTTTCTCTCCATATTGCTGCCTTCTTTGGCCGCTACCATCTCCCTTTCTCCTTGTCGCAGCCCACACTACTGCCTTCTTTGGTTGTTGTCATATCCCTTTCTCCTCTATCGTTACCCAACCACTCCTAATCGCAGCCTCTTCACCTTCTTCCCTCGCTTCCAACCGCACCCTCTATCGCTACCTAGTCATGCCCTCTACCACTACCTAGCCGTGCCCTCCACAGCCACTGAGGTCCCCTCGTTGGACCCTCTTCCTCATCTCTTGCATTCAGCCTGCACAAACACAACTGCAGCGGTAGCCGCAACAACTATTGCTGCTACCTTATTTGCACTCGCTTTTACCCTCTCCTACATCAATCGCCCTGTCGTCGTCTCCAGCCCTTTGCCACTTGTAGCCCATCCACCTTGTTGCCTCCTCCTCTACTATCACCATTGTCCTCTTCCTTCTCTACCCAGCCACCACTGCTTCTTGCTGTCGCAACCTACCCGTGCATAGCCTTAATCGCTGGCTATTGTCTTATGCTCCTAGCCGTGCCTTCCTCTACTACCTCATTCTTCCTCCTCTGCCAGTCGCAACCACCGATCGTCAACTACTGCCTTTTCCTTCCCTGCCACTATCGCTACCCAGCTGCTACCAATTGCACCCTCCTCTGCTACCAAGATCGCTGACTACTACCTTTCCCTCCTTTGCCACTGAGATCACCTTCTTCCCGTCGCCCCTTCTTCCTCTCCTCCCTGCCACTGCCATCGGCTAGCCCTTGGCAATGCATAATAAGCGGTCGCCAAACATCGATGTTGCTGCCTCCCCTATCGTGTCTCTAGCCTTCTACTGCCTGTAGCCACACCGTCAACCGCTCCCTCCTCCGCTGATGTTGCTTCCTCCTTGGCTGTTGTTTTCCCTGCTTCAAGTTACCCTCTTCTTCCTTCACTGTTGTTGCTGCTTCCCGCTGCCCAGTTGCGTCGATGGCGCCCCCATCAGCCACCAGCAGCCCACCTCCCCTACCGCAGCCCTTGTTGCTAACGCCGCTACCTCCTTCCTCCCCTACCTCATTCATTGCTTCCCCAATCATAGCCATTGCTCGCTAGACACCCCGCCTATGCCTCTTCTTAATCTCTGGTGCGTCGTCGCCACTACTGTAGCCCAGCCCTTGGCCGCGTATAGCCATTGCTTGCCAGACCCCACAGCTACCCTCTTCTTCCTTTGCTAGCCACATTGTCATGGTTGTCGATGCCGCCTCCTACAACCACATAGTTATCGATCGCCATTGTCCCTTTCCTTCCCCATCGCACCACTTCCTGCTGCAATTCTATAGCCACTTCTACCGCTACCACCATCTTCCTTTTCCGCCATCCATCACTCTCATAGGCGCCCACTTCCTTTATAGTCACACTAAATATGACGTTACTGATGCACTGGCTATAGATGATGCATTAGACGCAAGGTTTATAGCCTCCAAGGCCTGCATAGAAGATAGATTGTAAGAACTCCTCCATGAATTCAGAAGATGTCGATCAGAGAGCCCTAAAAAACTCAACATAGTGAAAGTCCCAATCTTAAGGGGAGTTGATATGAAAAGTATGATAATGGGCAGGACACGGGATACCCACGCATGAGGGTGAAGTTTCCCAAATGGGAAGATGGAGACCCAATCGATTGGATCTCACTTGCTAAAATTTTTTTTTATTTTTGCAGGACACCGGAGGAATCCAATGTGGATATAGCCTCTATTCAACTTAAGGAAAATGCAGTCTAGTGGTATGATTTGTATGAGACCTATCACAGAGTCTCTTCGTGCTGATAGTTCAAGAGAGAGCTCCTGATTCATTTTAGACTGCCAAAGTACAAGAACATTAATGGACAACTCACCAAAATTCATCAAACTTCCATAATATAGGAGTACCAGAGTATATTTGAGCACCTATCAAACCAAACTCGAGATTGGTCTGAGATACAATCAGTGAGAAATTTTATTGAGGAACTTAGTCCCTATTTTCGGTGCTAAGTTAAAGCTCACCATCACCGCACCATGATAGTAGTCATATCATTCGCCAATGTGTATGAAGGAAAAATCAATATGGATACTTGTCGAAATAAAAGCTTTAATAGATAGGACTTCAAGGTGGTCAACATAGACAATCGCAAACAAGAGCAGCTTCTGATAGTTGAGTCAACTAAAGAGGAAACAAAAACTAATAATGTGGAGCCTGATTATAAAGACTATGACAAACTTCTGATGATTGAACCAACTAAGAAGGAATAAAAAAATAATAATGTGAAGTCTGATCATGAAGGCTGTGCTAAATCTGAAGACAAGATTGCTAATGGGCGAATCCTAATTTATGATAACAAGTGTTCAAAGGTAAAGCTAATTATACAAGACAAACAACTACTTGTTAATTTCTTTTTGATACCTTAGGAAGACTTTAAAGTGGCGATCCTCAAAGGAAGATATAGTACCACCACTAGCCATTAGATGAAAAGGGGTCCTCAGAAGAATACAATGACTAATACACCAGAAGATCGATCCATTACTTACACTAAGTAGAGACCCTATTTAATTAATCAAAGGGTTATGACGCATAAAAAATATCATAGACCGAAGTACTCCCGAAGTTTGATGCTGCTCAACCTTGAGGACAAGACTGATTTGAAGAAGGCAAACGGGTCTGATAGGATTCTAACATGGTTGGGTCCATCAATTCATATTAAATTCAAATTGAGTCATGTTAGTCTGTCAATCGAAGTCAGTTATGGGTCAAAGGAGCCCAATTGAGTCAGTTATGAGTTAGTTGGAGTTGGTTATTATCTTCAGTTAGTATGGAATCGATTATTATTTTTAATTAAGAGTTTATTTGATTTATATCAGTTAGTTAAGAGTCCAAGTTTAGTGGGACTTTGAGTCTAAGCCTAGAGGGACTCTTGGTAGAGCCCTATAAATAATGGTGTAAAGTATTTTATCATTCAATCAATGAAGAAGTCTAGTTTTTGCTAAAAGCCAAACCCTAGGAGGTAGATCACCTCGAAGTGATCTAGGATGTCCGATCCCCTTAAAATGATTATTTATCCCTCTTTTCCATCTTCATCCATGATATAATCCTATGGGGTTATATCAAAAGGCAAGGAGCATCTTTATGGTTCAAGTCTAATGACAAGAATGAAGGTTTCTTCATAATCGATTCATTTTTCTTGGTTGAAACTCTTAGTCACTAAACTAGCCTTGTTTCCAACCACGATATCATTTTCATCTTACTTGTTTCTAAATATTCGTTTAGTATCAATTACTAAACGGTCACTAGGTCTAGCAACAAGCTCCCACATCTCATTTCTCTTAAATTAGTTCAACTCTTCATGCATTGCAATAACCCAAGGACTCTTAGAGCTTCATCAATGTATTTTGGTTTAATATAAGATAGAAATGCACCATTAGCACAAAAATTTTTAAAATAAGAATGAGTTTGAACACCTTTTAATGTATATCCTATTATAAGCTCCTTAGGATAATCATTTACAACTTTCATTCCTTGGGTAAGGATTTGGAAGTAAATTCATCCAAGTTGCTTTTAAGAGAATTTTCTTTCAAATTTAAAGAGTTAAAATCAAAATCATCATCAAAATTAATTTTCTTAAATTTAAAAATCTCATTAGAAATGACATGAATAGATTATTCAATGACAAATGCTCTTTTATTAAAAATACGATAAGTTTTTGAAGTAGAAGAATAACTAAGAAAAATACTTTTATATGATTTTACATCAAATTTAACTAAGGCATCCTTTTTATTTAAAATAAAGCATTTACAACCAAAAATCTTGAAATGTAAAATATTAGGTTTTTTACCATTCTACAATTTATAAGGAATTTTCGAGAGTAATGATCTTACAAGAATCGTATTCATCATATAACATACCGTGTTAACGGCTTATGCCGAAAAGTATTTCGATAGGTATATTTTTTTAACATAGTTCTAGTAATTACTTGTAAGCTCCTTTTTTTTCACTGCTTTATTTTGTTATGAATTTTTAGGAGTAGAGAAATTATGTTTATACACATTTGAATCACAAAAAGTTTGAAAATCATGATTTTAAAAGTCACTATGTATAGATGAAATCATAAAATCTTTTTTGTTTTGAACAATTTTCTAAAATTTTAAAAAATATTTAAAAGAATCACTTTTGTATGCCAAGAAGTAAGTCCAAGTTTATCTATTATAATCATCTATAATAACAAATACGTATTTGCTACCTCCTAACTTTGTAGTATCAATGAGGTGTTTACTTGATTTTTTGACTTAAAACTTCTTTTTATTTTCTTTCCAACTTGGCAAGCATCACAAAATTTATCTTTGATGAACTTAATGCTAGATAATCCTCTTGCTAAATCTTTAGTTGAGATTTGATTTAGTAGTTTCATGCTATCATGACCTAGTCTCCTATGCCAAACCCAAGCATCATCATTCAAAGCCGAAAAGCACATTTCATCACAAAAAATTTTAATGTCAATAGTATAACATTTATTTTTGTATGGTATTTTAATTTTTTAAGCATTAGATTCAAATTTAACAATATATCTTTTATCACACAATTGGCTAATGCTTAGTAGATTATGTTTCAAACCATTAACTAAAAGTACATCTTCAATCAAAAGGATTGATTTGTTATCTATGATTCATTTCCTAATGATTTTTTCCTTGTTGTCTCCAAATGTGATAACTCCGTTTAGGCTAGTGAGCTTAGAAAAATAAGTTGGATCTTCAGTCATGTGCCTTGAGTATTCACTATCAAGGTACCATTTTGTGCTCCTAAACTTTGTTTGGAGACAAACCTACAAAAAAGATGGTTTTGATTTAGGTACCCATTTGACTTTGGGTCCCTCATGAAAAGCTCTACCTAATTTAACTAACGCCATTGTATTGTTTATGGTTTCTTTAGGAATCCAAATCAACTTTTGTGGACTATACTTTCTAAATGAACACTTATAGGCAAAATGTCCTAATCTATATAAAAAATACATTTGAATTTGGGTTAAGAGTGCAATGTAGGTTCTCTAACGAAGATAGTTAGCTTTTGTTGAGTGTTACCCATAAAGCCAATACCCTCTCTCCTATGGACATGACCCTTATTAGCCATGATCATATTTAGAGATTTATTCCTTATTTTATATTTTCTAAAGTTTATTAAAATATGATATTTTTTCCTTTCTAATTTCCTCTAGTATTTCACATTTAGTGCAATAATTGTATGATGCTAATGTTTCATGCATGTTTTTAAATTTAATAGCGAGTAATATATGTTCCTTCTTAAGTAATTTATAAGTTTTGCTAAGCTTCTTAAATTCATCAAGTAGTTCATAAAATATATTTATTAATTCATCAAAAGTAAAAGAGTCTTCAGAAGATTTACTTACCTCATCATGGATGACCATGAGCGCGTAGTTAGCTACTTCTCCATTGTTGTTGTCTTCTTCATCTGACAAGTTTGAATCATCCCATATTGCTAAGAGGATATTCTTCTTGTTTGACACCTTTTTCTTCGACTATGAGCATTCACTTTTGAAATGCCCGATCTTCTTACATTCAAAAAATATTATATTATCTATTTTCGATTCATTTTTATTTTTATTATTTTTGTTCTTTCTCATGAATTTTTTGAGTTTTCTTGTTAGTAGTGCGAGATCATTAGCATCATCACTCGAGGAGTCATATATTATTCTTAGTACCAAGTCCTTCTTATTCTTTGGAAGGTTTTCATCTTTAGTTCTCAAGGCAATGTCCTTCCTATTCTTTGGAAGGTATTCTTCAAGTTCATTATGAACTTTGCAGCTCATTTCATAAGTCATTAAAGACCTAATTAGTTCTTCAAGTGATAAGT
The DNA here is from genome assembly GCA_021527575.1 of Ensete glaucum. Taxonomy (NCBI): domain Eukaryota; kingdom Viridiplantae; phylum Streptophyta; class Magnoliopsida; order Zingiberales; family Musaceae; genus Ensete; species Ensete glaucum. The sequence continues at coordinate 40,249,973 of CM038557.1, read as the reverse complement.
TGTTTAAGTCTTTGACCTCTTGTACAACATTTACTTTCCAGTCCCAACTTTTGGGTATATATCTCAAAATTTTGTTAACAAGTTCAAGATTAGAATAAACTTTACTAAGATATTTTAAACTATTGATGACATTCGTAAAGCAGGTATACATATCACAATAGTATCACTTGGTCTCATTTCAAACAATTCATAGTTATGTACAAGAAGATTTATTTTTTATTCCTTTACCTTACTTGTGCCTTCGTGTGTGACTTCTAAAGTGTGTCATATATCATAAGCCGAATCACAAGTACAAACCCAATTAAACTCTTTTTTATCTTAAGCATAAAATAAAGCATTCATAGCTTTGGCATTTAACGAAACATCTTTTTTTCATGATCAGTCAATCATTCATCGGATTGGATAACTCCTGAAAACTATTTTTTGATAATGTTTCATATTTAAAAAGCCATCGAAATAAAAAAAGATATGCATTCTAGTTTTTCAATATGTGTAATCTGTCCCATTGAATATGGGAGGACGTTGATTGAATATCCCATATTAATGCCAAATGAAGTTATTTACTCGCTTGGAAGTTAATCCGATTGAGTGCAAAAAGGACTTGTTTCAAAAAATTTGCTTGTAGTAAAGAAGAAATCAAAAGCATTTCTTGAAATTCGTTGAAAGCAAGTAAGTGAATGATTAAACTTAAGATAGACTAAAGAATCTTGATTTAGCTATGGAATGCTAAAATAAAAAGGAAGCAAGAGAAGACTCATAAATTTATAATGGTTCAGCCAAAAGCTTGACCTACATCCACTTTCTGGTCCTCCTTCATCGAGGCCCGTTGGTGTCCATTAATGATGTTCTTTCACTAATGATCTACTAATGTCGCCTAGGGTGGTACCACCGTCGCCTGGCAGTACCACCACTGCCTCGGCGATACTACCACCACCTACCGATGGTACTACCATTGGAAATTCCAAAAATAATACTTCCCTATTCTATTTCGTACTCGAGGTATACCTCATGTTGACCTTTATCTAGATCAACGAAATGAGCTCAACCTGAGCTCAAATCCTAACCCAAAGTGGACCCGATTTTCTCATATTGAATTAATTTGGATTTCTCCAAATCTATCTTAATTAGGACTCAATTATGATACCGACTATGACACACTACACAAATTATAATCATTTTTGTTCGGCATGTCAATTGATCTTCCGAACTCCCAGCATCCTCCGATGAACTCCTGGCAAGTCTCTCGATCATCTTCCAGCAAACTCTCAGCGTGCTCCCAATGAGCTCTTGATCACCTTCGGCGAACTCCTTGTGAGTTATCACTGCATATTTGAACCTCGGCCCGATGTCCGGACTTGACTCCGGCTCAACATTAGATTGTATTGCCTTTTCACATTGTAGTTAATCCTGCATCACTTTCTCTAATACACAAGTTAGATCATAAAACATGTAATTGATTTTATCATCAAAATATGAGATTCAACTGAATAAGCATAACAATGTAGGCATGATGGTCTAGCACCGGTTGATGATAGTTGCAACTAGCATAACAAATGTATATAATAGCTCGACACCGGCGAAGGGTGGTTATGACTGATTCTTATGCTTTTGTTATCGTACCAACTTTGTAACTGTCCTCTTAGGCATTCACTATAAAAGATTGCATAGGCACATCAAAAGATATAGGTTAATCTAAGTCCGACTTATTTGACTAGATTACTAATTTAAGCATCAAAGTGATATTATTGGGAGTGCCCCGATATAATTTTTGCAAGATTCAAATGTGCAACTCGATGAGCTCCATCTTGAGATAGGCTCTAAGAAGGATTAGGTTGGATTCGAATCAGCTTCCAGCTCGAACAATCAAAATATACCCTAACATAATATTAATGAGATTAAATAAGCATGTGAATAATTCAATGATTCAACGTGAATATGGTATTTTTCAAACTTTTACATGCAATTAACACCAAATTAATATCACTATTCTAAAGGAAAGCACTGCGTTCAGCGTTGATTAAGATCTTGCGAAAGAGAATACGTGTATCTTAACATGAAGTGAACCAAGGTAAATTCCTAAACAAAATGAGAATCTAGATGAAATGTTATAATGTTCAATGTAACATACAAAAATGTATGATTTGATTCTCGTCCCCGTGTGATCCCTATCACCCCTTTAAATATTAGAGACTCCAAATCCTACTAGATTTGGTGATATTTGCCTATTTGTAAACGGCTTAATTTGCTAAAAATATTTATATAGTAAATATATACCTAGTATTTCTAACAAAAACTTTTGAGCAAAACATTGGTCTCTAGGTCCATATTAAAAGTTTTGCAGCTCATAGAGCAAATCTTTTAAGATAATTGGAATGAAACCCAATACACTGCCATCAATAGTTCACTGGAAACAGTAGGCATATTCTCTTGGAAATACATGTAATCTATAGCTAAAATTTAGCAGATGAGATCATATAAATTTTTTTGACATATATAAATGCAAACAGCAGATCTGTTTCCTCACAAAGAGGAGCCTTCATTGGAACAATTAGTCTTTTCTTGTTTGTCAAGTATGACCACAATTGTAGAAAAATGGTCGCAATTACTCCATTACCATGAAAAAATAATTCAACCAAAAAAAGCTCCGTTTGCATGTAAAAGTAGTAGTTGTCGTAATCTAGTACAGATGACAATTCGAAAATAGTAAAGTGCTAGTTGCAAATAAAGGTAATTCATATGGAAATAAAATAGATGTTCAATGCTCTAATATTGGACATAGACTATGTGTTTTTTCTTTATCCAACTGGCATTAATGTAAGCAAATTTAAGGTCTTTCTTATGACATTATTCAATAAAACCATCCATCCAATGTAATCAGGCAGACAAGATTCAGTAATCAGCAAGTGTTTATGACAAGAAAAGATACCGCTGGCACCATCAAATAACCTTAATTTTGGAAACATTGATACAATACTGTCCGCTTTAATCACAATATGATGAAGATATTGTATTTTAATTAATTTGGATAACATAGTAAAAGAGAAAAAAATGTATACATGCCGCCGTATGAATCCAGGTTTTGGAAAATTAGAAAAGGAAACCTGGGAAAAAGAGTAAGAAGAAAAAAGATGGTAAGAAACCAATTTCCACGTATTTATAAGCGAAGCGTACATCCATATCTTTTCCCCGACTAATTTATTCCTTATAGTTAACCATCAAGACTGTATCTTTAACCGCGGTGTTGGAAAGTATTGATTTGGTTGACGAAACTCGCAGTTGGACGCGACATTTTATGCGCGTAAACCCCCATGAGTACGTGTTGTGAGTTGATGCGAAGAGACAGCAATTAGATTGCATCTCTCGTGTCTGTGTCGTTTAGTGTATCGGCAATGGCAGTTCGAGCGAAGCAGCCATCCGTTGTTCGGAATCAGAACAGGTGATCGATCTTTCTACTGTTTCTGCGCTAAAAATTTGATTTTTGTTTTCCCCTTCATGTCGTAATTTTACACGTTTTCTTTTCGAAATGTTGGCCTTTCGATCAACGAGATTTCGTGTGTTTTCGTGTCAAAGTTTTGATCTTTTGATGCGTTTGTGAACTGCGAATCGCATGCAGAGGGGAGCAACAGCGGACCGTCGACCCTCCTCCGGTGCCGCCGCCAGTGTTGGCCAGGAATCAAACCGGTAAGTCCAACTCTGCTGCTTTGGATATACGTCTCTTGAAACCTCGGGTTCTGATTGGTGAGACGACGGTGGCGGGTGTGGCTGCAGCGAGCCAGACACCACGCAAGCGGATAAGGAAAGAGCCGGCAGCGGCAGCGGCCACCGCAGCAGCAGCCCAGGTTACCACTTCTGCAACTAGCAACAACGCAGGCTACGGCTACTCATCAGCGCCGGTACTGATGAGCAGTCCTCTCCAGCTTCCGCCGGGGCCCCCTTCCTTCTCCACCGGCTTCAAACTCTTCGGAGAGCAAAAGCAGCACCAGGTCTTTAACCACTTCAGCCCCCTTCCTCCATCGTCATCCCAAGACTTCGAAGACATCGCAGCTATCTGTAAGAAATACGAAGGAGAGGTCCAAGGATTTCTCCGCTCTCAGGTTCTCTCTCTCTCTCTCTCTCTCTCTCTCTCTCTCTCTCTCTCTCTTCGTATTATGTATAACTTTCTTTTCGCAGAACAAGGAGAGGTGTGGGGCTTAGTGTGATCTTTTGTGCAGGCAGATCAATTTCGCCGGACGCTGTTGGACAAGTGGCGAAGGCGCTGCCAGATTCTCCTGTGCGCGGTGGAGGTGGAGGCGGCTCGAAGGATTGGGGAAAAGGAAGCGGAGGCGGAGCAGGCACTGCGACGGTGCGCACAGCTCCAGCAGCAGCTCACGCACGTGAAGGTCGAGTCCATAGCGTGGCAGGCCAAAGCCCTGGAGGCCCAACACAACGCCAACATCCTCCGCGCCCAGCTGGAGCAGGCGACGGCGACCCCGCCGGAGCGAACGGGCGAGAGCGCCGGAGAAGACGGCGGCCTCGCCATGATCGAGGACGCCCAGTCGTCTAACGTCCCGTCCTGCACGGGATCCCACGGTTCGTGCCGCGTGTGCCTGTGGCAGAGCATCACCGTGGCGGTGCTGCCCTGTGGTCACCTCTGCCTCTGCGCCGACTGCGCCGCCTCAGGCGCCGTCCCGGCGTGCCCGTCGTGCGGCCAACTCAGTAGCGGAATTTTTCACGTCGTCTTCTGCTGAATCTCGCTGATGAATAAGTTAGTGAATATATACTAATTTATTGACGCAAAAGTAGCTCAACATGAGCTCGATGTTTATGAAAAATTCGAGTAAACCGAACCCGAATGGATCCGATTTCATGTTATCCCATATTGCTCTTATAAAAGACTGGGATATAATTAGAACATGATCCAGGTTGATTGGCGGATTAAGCATTTCGATTGTCGTCATGTATTATATAATATTAATTATTATTATTATTCATAAACATCTGCATAAGTACAACTAAAATAATACCCAGAAAACCGAACCGGAGTTAAGATTATATAATATTAATTATTATTATTTTTGTTTAAAGGTGACAGATATATTGTGGATAGATATGAATTTGGAATCATCACATGGTGCAGGCTCAATATGATCAATAACATTGCTATCATCATAGGCCCCACTAAGAGCATTGATGTGATATTTAGGCTTGTCAGCTCGCTTATAATTGTTCTTTATTTATCAAACCAGCCGCCCCCCCCTTGAGTGGTTCAAGTATACGTTCTTTTAAGCTAATTTACATCATGTTCTGTTCTTGTTCGATTATACAATTAAATTAGTTTAGGGCGTGATCTTTATTACAGAATTAGATCCGAAGATATTTAAAAAATGTCCATGCTACATTTAATTTTGATGAAGAGCTCCACTTGTCCATTGCTATATTCAATCATCATATTGCATTATTGAGGTGGGGTTGGATGACCCACAGTTGTAGAAGTGACAATCTAGCGTGATGGATAAACCTGTCGGTGGTTCCCAATAAAGACAGTATATCAAGCTCCCACCATCACATATAATAATTATTGTTAAAATACTAATAATGCACAATAAAATAAATTTTAATAACTCAAAACATAGTCGAATACCATTAATGCAATCGTGAACGTGAATTTATGTTAATTATGTTGACGATGCTTAACCATTAACATAAAACAACTTGATTTATACAGATTTAAATGTCACGAACTATAATCCTCACCAACATCATGTAATATCTTGAGGAAAATATGCAGGAAACGAAGACACTCATTTATATCGTAATAGGATTAGGTGAGTAGAGTGCGTAAACGTCTTCAGCTTATGCCTTGCCTTCTACCCTTGCATGGGTCATCCCTGCACACGCATCCACGAAATCCTCATCGATGAAGTCGGTCGAGAAGACTTGCAGCCGATCTGCGAACCCGTGCGCGAAGGTCTGCGCAATGAACAGCCGCGCAAACGGCCGGATTTCGTTGTCCACCATCTTGACCACTGGATTTTCGGGCTTGGGCGTCACCGTGTGCTCCACCCGGTAGAAGTACTTCCTCGCGGCCGACGGCGGCTGCTCGCCCAAGTGCTTCATGTTGCTGTCGAACTTGGTCATCGGCAGATCGGTGTCGATCCAGTTGTCCCTGAGGTAACCTGCGCTCCACAGCGGGCTCCCGGCGGCGGGCGCCGGAGAGTTCCTCGGCTTCCACACGCATATGATTCGCTTGGGCAGCACCTCGGCCACCGTCTTGCCGAACACAGCGTCGTCATGGTGTATCAGAAGGTCGCCAAGCTGCTCCACGAGGTACTTGTCGAACTCTGGCGGGTCTTCGTGGCCATACTCGGTGCGGATCTCGAGGATGACGATCTCAGACTCGGCCTCGGAGAGGAAGCGCTTGACGCCGTCGAGGACGACGTCGACGCTGTACGACTGGAGGATTCCGTGGCAGATGTGTCGACCCTTCTCAACGCGCACGTCGAGGACGCGGGTGCCGAGGACGAGCTGGTCGTAGATGGAGAGGGTCTGGCACTCCGCGAAGGGGCGGGTGACCAGCGGGACGCCGATGTCGTTGGTGGCGGAGTCGTGGGTGCCGGGCCAGACAATCTTGTTGATCCTGAGCCGGTCGGGGCCGAGCTCCGACATCCAAGTCTTGCGGTCGGAGGGGTGGAAGTCCGAGCCGGGGAAGTGGTCGCCGGAGGAAGCGAGGAGATCAGCGAGAGCCTCCTTCTCGGTGTTGATCTCCTTGCGGTGGTCAACAAAGTTGGAGATGTCCTTGCGGTGGTCGAGGACTTTGGAGATGTTGAAGTGCATGGTGGAGACGGAGGGGTGGGGTGGAAAGAGGCAAGATCTCTCTCTCTCTCTCTCTCTCTCTCTCTCTCTCTCTCTCGCTCGCTCCCTCCCTCTTTGTATATAAGTATGAGTTTAGCAGATATGCACGGAGAGGAAGATGGAGGTTGAAACGTTGTTTTCTATGTATCTGTTTGGTGATTTGTGGATAACTTTGTAATAAAATATTAATGCTGATATCATGTGGCCCGTATTGTTTGTGATTTAGCTACTGTTTATGTACAAGAGAATTGATTTACATAATTAGTTAGCATATTTAGAAATATTGATTCATATTTAGGAGTTATGGAGGTAGTTTATGAATTAGTGGAGTTAGTGAGGGTAGTTATTTATCATGCGTGAGATAGTGAGATAGTGGGATAAAGAAAATGGTGTGAGGTAGTAACTATTATATCCTATAAATAGGACATTAGTAAATGAAGCAAGTGTGAAGAGAAGAGAGTGTGTGCATTTAGAAATAATCTTGTAAGTGTTCTTGTTCTTATACCTCTTGTTTAGTACTACGTCATTTTCTTGATTGAAATTATTTTCATTAATTGGATTATAGTATTCTGTTTTATCGTTTCTTTGCTCCTTCTTCCCTAATATTTGTGGTATTAGAGACTTGTTTCAATCTGAACTGGGCATTATGACTTTTAATAACAATTCTATGTCCCAACCCTTTATTCTCATTTTCTCGGGCAAATCCTATGAATTTTGAAGTATCAAGATGAAGATTCTATTCAAGTCTTAGGATCTTTGAGACTTGATAGAGAATGGATATGCAGATCAAGATGAAGAAACCGGGCTAAGAGAGAATATAAAGAATGACTCAAAGGCATTGTTCTTCATTCAACAAGCTATGCATGAGACAATCTTCTCAAGAATTGCAGCAGCGACAACCTCAAGACAAGCTTGGTTGATACTTTAAAATAAATTTCAAAGCTCATCGAGGGTGATTATGGTAAAACTTCAAACCCTTCACCGTGAGTTTGAAATTTTGTTTATGAAAAGCAATGAATTAGTACAAGGTTTTCTTTCTCGAGTGACTAAAATTGTTAGTCAAATGAAATCCTATGGTGAATATCTTTATGATCATATAATTATTGTAAAAGTTTTGAGAAGTTTAACTTTGAAATTTGATCATATTGTTACAGCAATTAAAGAGTCAAAGGACTTATCTATTCATTTATTTAATGAAATAATGAGTTCCTTGCAAGCACATGAAGCAAGGTTGAACGAGTCATTGGAAAAAAGTAAGGAAAAAACATTTCAGGTTAAAGGAGAAACTTCTACTTCAAAAATTAACAGGAAGAGAATGTGGCAGAGGAGGATTTCGTGGTAGAGAAAATGGAAGAGGAAGAGGACACTTTGATGGACATGATGAAAGACAATCAAACTATGAACAGAAAAACTACAAGAGTAGAATTCAATGTCACTATTATAAGAAGTTTGGTCATATGAAGGTAGAGTGCTAGAAAAGAGAAAAGCAAGTAATCTATGTGGAGAATAATGAAAGTAATAGTAGGTTATTTATGACTCATTCACAAGTTAATACTAACTCAAATGATATTTGATTTTTGGATAATGAATGTTCTAATCATGTGTCAGACATAAGATCAATATTTAAAGATATTGATGAAACTTACAAGTTGAAAGTTAAACTTCGAGATAGCAAGTAAATCCAAGCAGAAGGAAAAAGAATAATTGAGGTGAAGACAAATCAAGGAAAGATAAAACACCTTGATAAGATATTTTATGTTCCTAGTTTATCATATAACTTATTGAGTGTTGGACAATTGATAGATATTGGATATTCAGCTATATTTGATGATGGTTCATGCACTACTAAAGATAAGAAATCTAGTTTGATTATAGCAAATATTTACATTACGTAAAATAAGATACTTCCAATTGATGTTTCAAATATTGAGAAACATGCTTTTGTTGTAAATCAAAAGAATGAGACAAATTTATGGTATTTGAGATATGTACACTTTAACATTAAAGGTTTAAGGTTGTTAAACAAAAAATAAATGGTCTATGGATTGTCTAAAATTAATACACTTGATGTATGCGAAAAATATATTTATGGCAAACAAAGTAAGAAACCATTTCTTGTTGGAAAAACATGGAGAGCATCTTATTATCTTGAATTAATACATGTTGAGTTATACAGACCTATGAACATAAAATCATTTGGGGAAAGTCGATATTTTCTATTATTTACTGATGATTATAGCTGCACGAGTTGGTATATTTTCTAAAATTGAAATCTGAAGCATTTGATGACTTTCAAAAATTCAAGGCACTTGTAGAAAAGCAAAGTGGTAGATGCATAAAGACACTTCGGACATATAGAGATGGTAAATTTATGTCTAATGAGTTTAATTCCTTTGGTGAAGAAAATGGTATTTGCAGGGAATTGACAACACTATATACACCTGAGCAAAATGATGTAGTTAAATGTAAGAATTGAACTATTGTTGAAATGACAAGAAGTTTGCTTATAGAAAAGCATCTTCCGAATCAATTTTGGGCAGAAGCAGTTGCAATAGCAATTTATTTATTGAATATTTCACCTATAAAGGCTGTTATGAATCGAACTCATTTTAAAGCTTGGTATGGTATAAAGCCAAGTTTAAGCCATCTAAGAATTTTTGGTTGCATTGCTTATACTTTGGTAAATTCATAGAATCATCATAAGCTTGATGAAAAATCTAAAAAATATATCTTAATTAGATATTATTCACAATCCAAAGCATATCAATTATATAATCCTATACGTGACAAAGTTATTATTAATAGAAATATTATATTTGATGAAAGGATAAGTTGGAATTGGGAGATCAATAAAGGTGAATCACAAATTCTTCCAGTATAACTAGTTACTCCACTGAATCAAGTGACAAATCCTGCTCCAACAAGTTCAATGTCAACCTCACCCAGTAGCAATTCAAATTCAGCAAATGATTCCTCAGATGAAACCCCTATAGGAAGGTTTAGATCACTAACAGAGATTTATGATTCAACATTTGCTTTATCTATTTCAAATCCTATAAGTTTTGAAGAAGCAATTGAGAAATGTCGAAAAGCAATGAAGGAGAAAAGCAAATCAATTAAGAAGAATGAAATCTAGGAGCTAATGGATCAATTGAGAGAAAAGAAAGCTTTTGGATCGAAATGAGTGTTCAAAACAAAAAATAATGCAGATGAAAATATCCAAACGCATAAGACTCGGTTTGTAGCAAGTTGAGCCATAACAAGAAGTATTTGTAGCACGGATGAACAAGTTACAAATATTATCACCAAGTCACTTCCAATTCAGAAGCATGTTTATTTTATGTCTCAAATTAGTGTATATAACTATGAATCATGGGGGAGTGTTGAGAATTGATTCATGATAGTTACATAGGTAGTTAACATGTTTAGGAGTAGTGGCTCATGTTTAGGAGTTGTGGAAGTAGTTTAAGAGTTAGTGGGGGTAGTTATTTATCATGGGTGAGATAGTAAGATAGTGGGATGAAGGAAGTGGTGTGAGGTAGTTACTATTATGTCATATAAATAGAACCTTAGTGAATGAAGCAAGTGTGCAGAGAAGAGAGTGTGTGCATTTGGAGATAATCTTGTAAATGTTCTTGTTCTTGTACCTCTTGTTTAATACTACCTTATTTTCTTGATTGAAAGTATTTTTATTAATTAGATTATAGTATTCTGTTTTATCGTTTTCTTGCTCCTCCTTCCTTAACAATTTGCTATTGTATTTTATTGATTAATTGATGGAGAAGCCAACAAGTGTTGCCACATATATTTAACTTTACAGATTATGCACATAAAACATGCATCTCGAGATAATTAGATTATAAGTATCACCTTATAGAAAGTTAAATAATAAGGGAAAAAATCATATAACTGCTCATTTTTAATCAAAACACTATTACTATATTATTATAATTCATCTACCAGCAATTATTCACCATTAACAAGAAAATAAAAGGATGGAAAATATTAGAAAAAGCAGCATTAACAACAAAAAAATGTAAATTAGTAGGCTTGACAGAATTATGAAAGAAGATGAAGAAATGTAAGATAAATGAATCTAGCGGTGAACATAAGTCAAAAAGTCAAGGATCATAAACCGGCGTGTGTTCATCTGCCTCATGCGTAGCGACGACGACGATGATTCGAAAACCATGACACAATCAGAGATCCAACAGCTTATACAAAATGGACTATTCCCACCCAACTGTAAGTAGCTTTCTCAGAGCTCCCAGTCGCCGGTGGAGAGCTCCTCCGCCATCAAGGATCAACGAAAAGACTTGCAAGTAGGAATTGCGCTCTGCACGATAAAATCACTTGCAGACCGCAGGGAAGAATTTAGAAACAAGAAATAGGATTTGAAAAAGATCGAGTATTTATATAAATTTTGAGAAATAGATTTTTTCAATCACTTAATCAAATCAGTTATTTAAAACTATGATTGATCTTCAAACTATAAATAATTGATTTCTTCTATGCTCCATTACAATTTAAGCTTCTATGTTAATATTGAACTGATGTAAATAAATTATTTTATGGGTAAAATACTTTATGTTTTGAGTCTGTTAGTTGATCAGCAATATGTATGTGAGAAATACATAGTTGATATCTAACAACTTGATTTCTAACAAAGTAGAAATCGATAATAATGTGTTTCATGCATAAGTGAAATATTGGATTGGTGCATAGGTACATAGCACATACATTATCATAATAGATTATAGTAATAGATTTGGAGTTAATGTCAAGTTCCTATAGTAAATTAGTGACCTTGTTAAGTATTTAGAGGTGATGTCAATGACTCGATATTCAGCTTTAGTGGTGGACTTGTCATCATTTTTTATTTCTTAAAACTTCAACTAATTGGATTTGCTTTAAGGAAGACAATAAAGGCTGAAACAGATATCTATCATTAATGTTGCCTACCCAATCACCATCAACGAAGGCATAGAGGTGAAATGATAAGTATTTATGAAGAAAAACTTTATGATTGAGAGTCCCTTTTAGATATCGTAGGATTCATTTTACTACAAACTAATACATAGTGGAGGGTCAATATATGAATTACAATAATTTATTGACTGTAAATGAAATGTTTGGATATGTGAGAGATAAGTACTATAAGGAGCCAAGTACATGTTGATATTGTGTGGAATCCGTAGTAGGGCTGCTATCATATAATTTGAGTGATTCAATATTAAAGTGTGAGATGGCAATTTTTTTGGTATTTTGTATATTCGTCTCTAACAGTTGATCTTCAATATATTTTTATTCAGATAGGAAAAGTCCTGTAAATTTGCTTCCATTCCCAAAAAGTAACTTAAGGTTCCTAAATCCTTGATGAAGAATCAATGTATCAACTACTTGAAGAAGTACTTGGTCTCTGTCGGATTATTACCTGTAACGATAATATCATCCACATACAACACTTCCTTTTTGTTGTTATAGAAATAACAATGTGTCAGACTTGGAGTTGATAAAGCCAATTGATGCCAAAAATGAGTCAAGTTCAGTATATCAGGCTCTTGAAGCTTGATGAAGTCCATAAATAGTTTTTCGTAGTTTATAAACATGACTTGGATATTGATGAGTGGATGAAGCTAAGAGGTTGCTGCATAAAGATATCTTCAATTAAGGTCCCCTATAAGAAAGCATAGTTAACATTCTGTTATCATATATGATAATCATGAGTAATAACCAAACTCAAGATAAGTCTGATTATTATCAGTTTAACAACAAGACTGAATGTCTCTGTAAAGTTAACACTTGGTCATTACTGAAATCCCTTAGCCACTGGACATGTTTTGTATATGATAATAGATACATTTGGGTTCTACTTAATTTGAAAGATCTACTTATACTCAATGATATTTTGCGTATGATGAAATGATACAAAAGTCAATGTAGTATTGTGGAGTAGGGCATCGTAATCTTCACATGTAGCTTTGCACTAGTATGGAGATTTTTGGGCTTGGGTGATAGTTATGAGTTCAATAAGTTTAGATGAATAGTTTATAGTAGTATGAAAGTTAAGGATTTGACATGATTTGAAAATATCACTTTTGGAGTATATTATCATGTAATGTCTAAGCATGATGGTATTATGGGGTTGTATTGGAGGTATAGCAATTAATGGAGAGTTATTGACACGTACTTGATTATTCTAATGTACTTCGATGTCGCTTGGCCAAGAAGAGAATAAAGATATCAGTTGTGGTGCCAAGGGTGTTGCTTCATCGGGTATTGTAGGATAAATTTATAAAGAAATAGGTGGAGAAGGGGTGAGGTGTTGTTAAACTAGAATGATAGCGGAGTGTATGACTTGAGGAGTATTGCTGGCTAGCATGGTGAGAAGTATGTTTGAGGGAGTCTGAGGTGTACTCATGTTGAAGGCCTATGGTTTTGAAAGGGAAAAGTAATCTTGACAAAAATAACATGATATGATATAAAAAACTTTTTAAGTCTGAGTATCATAGTATCAGAAAGCATCGTGTTTAAGAGAATATCTTATGAATATACAAGGCTTAGATCTTGGTGTTAACTTATGTGAAGCTACAAATAACATAAACAGTTAAATACTTTGAGTTTTTGAAAGTTCGAGATTTGTTTTCTGAATGGTGACTGATGTTATAGGATTGGGGTGAACATGTAATTAATAAGATAGACTGTAGTTTGAAAGACTAGTGACCAAAAGGTTGGTGGCCTGGAGGCTTGGTGTAAAAGGGTTAAACCAATTTCGACTATATATCAATATTTTCATTTGACGGATCTTACTAATTGAGGAGGGTATGGTAGTGACTTGAGATATTGTATACTACAAGGTGAAAGGTAGGTTTTTAAGGCTTAGTATTCACCTCGTCTATTAGAGTAAACTATTTTAATGGTAGACTAGAAGAACTTCTTGACTAACTTTTTAAAGTGGTTAAAGATTATGATGATTTTAGATTTATGTTTGAGTGTGTATAACTATGTACATTTAGTAAAGTAATATATGAAAATGGTATAAAATATGAAATTGTTAAAAGAATTGATTGGGGCACGGTCCCAAATATCAAGATGCTATATAAGTCAATCACGTGAGTGTTGACACGTGTGACACACTATATAATCTTTTTATATTATTATTATTATCAATATTTTTTTATATTATATTATATGTTGCATATATATTGTGATATCCTTAGTTTTGTGTAATGGGAATCAAATTGTGATGAGATCATAATAATGAGGCCAATTCATCATTAAACACATATCCTAAATAATTCTGGTTATATATTATTTGAGAGGGACATCAAAATAACCTAATAAATCAATATACTATATACGCATTCATATAATAGAAACGGTTAATCTCATAGCTACTTGTGTGGGGACACTAAGGGTACAATACATATACTTATCGGAGAATGAGTTCACTGACTGATTCGATTATAGAATGTTGTATAGTTAATGATACCTAACATCAAATAGTGATTCTATAGTCTCAGTTTTGTATATTGTCTTTAGATCTAAGATACCAAGGATATCTTATTTGAGTACTTTCTTTGACACTGGACTTACAAGTCTGAAAAGTTATAAATATGGTATAGTCGATTATCTAGATTAGTAGTCAACCTTATGAAGGCAATTGAGTGTTAATAGATGATTGTCCACTCTCGATATCACGAGAGAAATATCTCATGTGCTCTCGTTCAGTCAAATCCCAGGCCAGGGTCATTCGGAGTGAGAAAGAATGAGTTCTGTAGGAGAATATAATTAGAGTGAGACTTGGATGAATTCTGTATGTAGCCTGACAGTACCATGCTTAATATACGATCTCTTGGATATTAGATGGATGAAGGACTACAGAGACATGGTAATTAAGTATAGACAAGTCCAATGGATTTGATCCCCTATACCGTGGGGACTATGGCGCAGTGGCCTAGTATATCCATAGTCGATGAGTTGAGTGAATTGTTATGAGATAATAAGTCACTGAGTCAGAAGGAGTTATGATAGGAGGAACTTATAACCAGCTTAGTATTGGACCTAGAGGGTTATACACATATGGTGGATGATTACAACGAGTAGAGAATTAAATATGAGTTATTCAATTGGTCCTTGATCTCATTGGATAAGACTCAACATTGATGGATCCCTTGCATGAGGCCTAATTAGAGGCCAATTAAGATTATTGGATAGAGATCCAATAATCCAAGGAGTAAGGGTAATTGGATGATCCAATACATACTAAGGCATGATCCTTTAAGGTTTTGGTGGCTCCTTATAAATAGGAGGCAGTGGCGGCACAATAGTGATAGTATGCACTTTTGGCCACCCCCTCCTATTCTCCTCCCTCCCTCATCTTCTCAGCTAACCAACCCTTACATACTATGAGAGGGCAGTGAAGAAGATATCAAATCTTCTTCCATGAGTGCTGCAAGAAGGTGTGCAAAAGTTATGGGTTTTTGGACTGCGATTAGAGGAGCATCGCTGCAACAATCCATCATGTAGATACCACTAGAGAGGAGGACATTTGACCTCCTTCATCCTCTCCATTTGGATCTGAAATTTCAAGGATATACGATCTCCCTAGGTACTCAATCTCCTATACATCATAATTTTTTATTTTTACAAATTTTCATGTATCAATCTTTGCACGATGACATATTAAACGTAGGAAGCCGATTTTATTTTCTTTTTACTACTGTGCATGTGATGCTCTTTCGTGGTTTCCCAACAATGGTATCAGAGCAATAAGTTGGAAGAGTTCTAAGTAAGACACTACTATTGACTTAACTATAGAGGCAGAGTACATTGCTGCAATAGAAGTAGCAAAGGAAGGGGTGTGGATGAAGAAGTTCATTAAGGATTTAGGAGTCGTACCGAGTAGCATGGAGCCAATTCACATATACTATGATAACAATGGGGTGATAGCTCTAGCAATAAAACCCAAGTCTTATCAAAAGTATTTTGAGGATGTTTTGACTGATTAAAGAGATTGTGGCTCGTAAAGATGTCGTAATGGAAAGAGTTACATCCGAAAATAATATAGTAGATCCAAGACAAAACTGCTGGCTAGACTATCTTTGAGCGTCACAAGGGTCCAATAAGGATTATACACATATATAATTGGCTTTAGGTCAAGTGAGAGATTATTGGTTTCAATTGTCCTGCAAGCTAACCATGTGAGTGCTGGAATATGTGACACACTACATAATCATTTTATATTATTATTATTGGTATTTTCTCATATTATATTATCTATTGTATATATATATATATATTGTGATGTCATTGATTCTGTGCAACGAGAATCAGATCATAATAAGCTCATGATAATAAGATCAATTTACCTTTAAATATGAATCCTAAATAATCTCAATCATAGGTTACTCGATAAGAATATTAAGATTACCAGATAGATCGGTGTACTATATACTCATCTATATGATGGAGGCAACTGGTCTCATAGCTACTCGTGTGGGGACATTGAGGGTACAAAACTAAAATTCCTAGTTATGTCCTTATGTCTAGAATTTCAAAAAGATCCTTAACAATTCTAAAAATTCATTACATATACAAATTCTAGAAAAATAATTAATTAAATAGCTTAATTAATTTTTATTTATCTATCCTATATACATGTGATGTATGATGTGAATAAATGATCATGAGCCATATATTATGATATGTGTATATATGATTATTATTATTGTTGGGGCCTACGAGCTTTCGCTTTTCTTATTTATTATCGAGCCTGCATATTTATGATTATATTATAATTATACGAAGAGGTGCGACAAGAATATAGAGGTGACAATGGATATATATATACTCATGTTGCTTTTCATTATTATAGAAAGAAATTGAATTATGATGTAGGTTGTATGTCGAGTCCCTCGAGGCTCACCTATCTATGTGATTCAAGATCTTGCCTATGATACAGAGATGTCATCGGTGACCTAAAGATATAGTATGTTTGGTCGAGTCACTCGAGGACATATTAAATTAGACTCATCTTAAAATGATGGTTTTGACTTAACTGAATATCATGGTTGGTCGAGTCCCTAGAGATAATGATGGTTCGAATGTTAAACATGACAAGAGTCACAAGGAGTTGTGATTACACTGAGATGCCGATTAGAGGCCGATCCCCACTAGAAGCATATCGGAGACATTCATTTCATGTGTCAGGGGTGTCGTGTGATTCTCTTGAAAAATAGTGAAAGTAAATTAAGATAGAAGTTTGTAGCTTAATTATTAATTTTTTTATAAAATCTACATGTTAGTAATCATTTATGCTACATCTTATTTATCAGAAACATGTCTCTTGCGAACCTCCTACATGGTATACTTGATGACAATCGTCTCACTCGTTCAAACTATATGGATTGACTCCATAATTTAAAAATTATTCTCACAATAGAGAAAAGCATATACATCCTTAACATGATTGTGCCCGTGCCGAAGGAAGGGACAAGCGAGGATGAGATTACTCACTTTATGAAGTATATAGATGATTCCACCTTATCAAAGTGCATCGATTTAGAACCATGTCCTAAAGATGATAGAGTGGATCGAGAAAGTCACAAGTCTAAGAACAATACTAGAGGATAATATATATGTTGATTTTATATTTTAGTGCTTACCAGATTCCTTTTCTCAGTTCAACATGTACTTCAATATGTGATACCAGGAAAAGAGAAAGAGAAATAAAATTCAAAAAGAAAAGATAAGCCAAAAGCCGATTTGTAGACAAGGAACAAACTCAGAATATAACTTATATAAAATAGATAAAAAGTTCACTAAGTTTAATGTCATAAGAGGATACAGAAAATTCACCACCTTAAAGAAATTAAATAAGGATACAAAACTAAATCAAAAGAGTCATCACTCATGGACACATCCAAGAGATACAAAGTTTTAGAGAGACTCCAAACTATATGGTATACTTGATGACAATCGTCTCACTCATTCAAACTATATGGATTGACTCCACAATTTAAAAATTGTTCTCACAATAGAGAAAAGCATATACATCCTTAATATGATTGTGCCCGTGCCGAAGGAAGGGACAAGCGAGGATGAGATCACTCACTTTATGAAGTATATAGATGATTCCACCTTATCAAAGTGCATCGATTTAGAACCATGTCCTAAAGATGATAGAGTGGATCGAGAAACTCACAAGTCTAGGAACAATACTAGAGGATTACATGTATGTTGATTTTATATTTTAGTGCTTACCAGATTCCTTTTCTCAGTTCAACATGTACTTCAATATGTGATACCAGGAAAGGAGAAAGAGAAATAAAATTCAAAAAGAAAAGAGAAGCCAAAAGTCGATTTGTAGACAAGGAATAAACTCAGAATATAACTTATATAAAATAGATAAAAAGTTCACTAAGTTTAATGTCATAAGAGGATACGGAAAATTCACCACCTTAAGGAAATTAAATAAGGATACAGAACTAAATCAAAAGAGTCATCACTCATGGACACATCCAAGATATACAAAGCTTTAGAGAAACTCCAAAGAGATTCTACAAATATAAATCAGGTGCTAAACTTATTTATAATCCTAAAATACCAAAATAAGTAATAGTGCATGAAACAACCCTTTATGTATAGGAAACTATGAAATTAAGTGCTTTATATCTACTAACTAACCCCTTAAATGCATTCCTCAATCATGACAGAAAATATCTTGAAATAGTTTTAACTTTCTACCTTCCAAACCACCTATTAATGAAACAATTTTAAGTTTCTCTAGTGAATATGCTCATGAGCTGTCATATTTGAGAGGTTTGGATAAAAGGATGAGATAAGCATTATGAATTCAAGAGAATATTATGAGATCGAAAAGATTTACTTGAGTTGACTTTAGCAAAGTAGGCACTCCCATGTCAATCTCTCCTGGTTGAAAAAGACTTGTCAGCAAGTCTTCATTTGTTCCAACTATATGATAAGGAATAAAATCAACCATATTGAATGTGGAGAACACAATCTTCAACTATCTTGATCTCATAAGCATTCTTATCAATTTTCTTAAGCATATTGAATGGACCATCAGTCTTTGGTTTCAATTTTTTAGATTTGTTTGGGGGTAACATTTTCTTCCATAGATAAATCCATATCAAATTAGTTGTATTAAACTCTATATATTTTTTGTGTTTGTTGGCAGTATACATATACCTCTCATTTTGATTTTCATTGATTGTTTTAACTTTCTCATGTAACTTCTTTATCTGTTTAGCCCCCTCATCAACACCTCCACTAATTTGCATAGTGATAGAATAAGTAACTAAATCCAAATGATCTGTTAGACCTGCCTTAGGAATAAGATCATCGTGATGTTGAATGTCTCTTAATGGTGGAAGGTTATGTTGGATCTCCTTTAGTACAATATCTTTTAACTCCTCCATGATTGGTTTTATAATTGATGTTGGCTCCTTGTATTGTTTGTTCTCCTCTATGGCTACTAGAGCCAAAACATGACTATCCTTTTCTAATTCATTCTTGCATTCACTATAGGAAATAAAAGACAAACCATGATCAGCATAAGTAACCTCTTCCTCATAATCATCATATTTTAGTTTGTCACTGGCTTCATTTCCTTCTCAATCACTATATTCTTCAACAAATGTAATGATCTTCCTGTTTGGACTATCTGAAGCGATATGCCCAAAACCATATAGTCCCTCACCCTTGTCATGTACCTTCAACACAACTTTACTTTGGAGAGTAGACTTGGAATTTTCTCTTCTCGTATAACAATCTTTCGTATCATATTGAGAATCCCTTTCAAACTTTTGCTGCCTCTTCATACTAAGATCTCTTTATTTAAAATCAAAGCTTTTTAGAAAGATTTCTTGCCTATAGTTGTCAGGTAACTAATTTCTTTTCAACTCTTTTCTTATTTTCTCCCATGTCATGATCTTGCTCTTCCCATCATGTTCTCTTTGCTTCTTCAGATTTTCCCACCAAGAATATGCATTACTTCTAAGTTTTAGTGCCAGAAGCTTTACACTTCTTTGTTTTGGTGGTTTATGAAAATCAAATATTTTTTTTACTGTATTGAGTCAATTAATAAAGTCATCATTATGAAAATCAAATATTCTTTTTACTGTATTGAGTCAATTAATAAAGTCATCAATATTAATTTTACATTAAAACTCCTGAATATCCAATCTTATGTGGTATTTGTTCTGTCATTCATCTTGGTCTCTACGCCTTACCTAAAATCTTCGAAACTCCCTTGGGTAAGAAGGCGTATCATCATCACAACCATACAATTAGGCAACACTTTATTACTGATTATTTTTGTTCCGAAGTTTTTCAATAATTTTTTTTTCATGTATACTGTGTAACACTCTTTGTAGCTGCAATCTTAAGGATTCAACATCGTCTTCATTATTACTATCTTCACCCACTATTTTTTTATTCTGTCGTGTCATAAACTCTAGCCTTCAGCTATGATACTAAATTGATACCGGGAATAGAGAAAGAGGAATACAATTCAAAAAGAAAAGAGAAACTGAAAGTCGATTTATAGACAAGGAACAAATATAGAATAGAAATTATATAAAATGGATAAAAAGTTCACCATCAAGTTCAATATCACAAGAGAATGTAAAAAATTCACCACCTCAAGGAAATTAAATAAGGATACAGAACTAATCAAAAGACTCAACACTTAAGGACACATCTAAGAGATACAGAGTTTTAGAGAGACTCCAAATAGTTTTTGCAAATACAAATCAAGTGCTAAACTTCTTTCTAATCCTAAAATACCAAAATAAGTACTAGTGCATGAAACAACCCTTTATGCATAGAGAACTATGAAATTAAGTACTTTATATCTACTAACTAACCCATTTAATGCATTCCTTGGTCATGAAGAAAAATATCTTGAAATAGCTTTAACTTTCTATATTCCAAACCACCTAACCTATTAATGAAGCAGTTTTAACTTTCTATATTCCAAACCACCTAACCTATTCCAAACCACCTAACCTATATATATTCATGATCAGTCTCTATTTGTTATATTATTATGATAACGCATGAGTATTGAATAGTGGGAGTGTTTATCATATCTGTAATTCGTTGTATGTTCTAGAAAAGCCAAGAAGACTAATGAGAAGTGAGATAGACCTCAATATGGGCAATGAAGTAAGAGTTGTTGCAGTTGTTGTTAATGAGGTCATCCTACATCTGTTTGGTGGAGCTACCATCATTAAATGTGTTCTCTTATGTTCCCTCTATTATTAAAAATATTATTTTATTTCATATTTGATAATTAGTGGATATAAATTAGTTTTTGATAACAATAGTTGTTCATTAATTTTACTATAGGAACATTGGTTAATATGTTTTATATGCTAGAAATTTCTCCATATATTATGAATGTAAGTATGTCTAAGAGGAAACGAGATGAAGTGAACAACGTATACCTATGATGGTGTAAGTTGGGTCATATCTATGAGGGAAGGATTTAAAAGTTACTGAAAGATATATACTTAGATCTATTCGACTATGAGTCATATGCAACTTATGAACATTGCTTTCATCGAAAGTTGACCAATTCCTCTTTTAATGGAATTAGAGAGAAAGCTACCGAGTTATTATAACTCATACATAGTAATGTATGTGGTCCCATGTTATCTCAGTCTATAGGTGGTTACTCATACTTCAATACATTCACTGACAATTTCTCTAAGTATGGACACGTGTACTTGATAAAGTATAAGTCCGAGGCTTTCGAGAATTCTTTTAGCTATTATAGTACACTATGACTATGAGATCTTACAGATGGATATAAAAATAATATTACTCAATGACAACCTCAAAGAGGTATATATGATATAACCACAGGGATTCGTATCTAGAGAGAGTCAAAATAAGGTATGTAGGTTGCTCAGGTCCATTTATGGACTAAAGTAAGCTTCCCAAAGTTGGAACATAAGATTTGATGAGGTGATCAGATCTTATGATTTTGTTAAGAATGAAGATGAGCCTTATGTGTATAGTTAGGTAAGTAGGAGCGCTATCACCTTCTTGGTGCCATATACGGATGACATCCTAATAATTGAAAATGATGTAAGAATGCTCTCCATAGTTAAGGCTTGGCGAGTAGAAACTTCTCTATGAAGGGATTCAGATCTATAGAGATAAATATAAGATGATCCTTGGCTTGTCCCAATCCAACTACATAGACACCATTGTCAAAAGGTTTAGCATGAAAAATTTCAAGAGATGTCTCATACCGATGAGATATTAAATATCACTTTCTAGGAGTATATCCCCAATAACTCTTGAATAAAGAGCAGACATAGATATGATACCCTATGCCTAAGTGATAGGGTCTATTATGTATGCTATGCTATGTACCAAGCCTAATATAGTACATTTCTGAGTATCACGAGCAAGTATCAGGCAGATCCAGGTTTGGAACACTGGAAGGGAATAAAGTGCATCCTTAAATACTTAAAAAGGACTAAGGATCTTTTACCGGTATATAGAGAATGTTGCCTCCAGCTAAATAGCAAGTCAAACTTAGAGCATATCTTCACGCAAGATACTACTACTGACTCAACAACAAAGGCGGAGTACATTGCTACAGTAGAAGTAGCAAAGGAATGGGTCTGAATAAGTTCATCATAGATTTGGAAGTCATAGCGAGCAGCAAGGACCAAATTCCTATATATAGCGACACCAACAGAGCAATAACCCTAGCAAGGGAACCTAGGTCTTATCAGAATTATTCTGAGGAGGTTCCAACTAATTAGAAAGATAGTGGCCTATAAAGATTTAGGAATGGAAAGAGTTCCATTCAAAGTTAATATTGCAGATCCACTAACAAAGTCGCTAGCTCAGACTATTTTTTAGTTTCACGAGGATTTAAAGGGGATCAGACACATAGGTGATTAGTTTCCTGGTTTTGTCCTTCTATTCAAAATTTTGAAAATACCCTTAATAATTCAAAATTTTTTTGGCATGTCTCCAATTCCAAATAAATAATTAATATATATACAAATATATATATATACACACAAATATATATATATATATATACACACACACATATACACACACACACACACACACAGATATATATATATATATATATATATATATATATATATATATATATATATATATATATATATATATATATATAATGTGCTAGGATGGACTATACATGATGACTAATTAGATTGCAGAAATGATTTTGAGGAGCAAGGGCGGAATCCAATTAATATCCTAAAAAATGTTGACTTTTCTATAAAACTTTAGGGAGAAAAGGAAGAGAATAGTAAAGGAAATTAGGAGTATTTTCAATCTGCATTCTTCATTACTTTGAAGTGATCCAAGAGCACATATTTATATTGACTAAAAGATAGAATACAGATTTTTTAAAACACTAAAAAATCTATCACATCTTAATAAATCTCATAATTATTTAAACTAATCTAATCCTCATCTAAACTAGAATTTTATCTTTACTACATCTAATCCTAACTACTAAACTACTTGAATTATTTCCAACACATCCCCTTAATTTAAATAGTTATAATTTAAAATTATTTTTGGAGAAATATTTTTCTTCACTAAAATTTTTGTGAAGATGTCGACGAGCTAATCTTTGGTGTTATAGCAATTGTCTTATGCTTCTACTTAGGTCTATAACTTGACCTTTTTCTCTTTAACATCTATCTCTGATGATTTGATGGAGGCTTTGTATTTATAGGATCAAATCTCATTGGATGCAGAGGCTTTCTTTTTCTTTTATTTCTCTTAGCTTTCTTCACATCATTAGAAACTTCTACTATCCCTGTATATATACCTTGATTATTATCTTTGGAGTTTAAAATCTCATCCTTTTCCTATGGATATATTTAATCAACTATAGTTTTTGAATTATCATGACCTATATCATCTGAGATAGTTTGCATAGATCCATACAAATTTGGATAATCATAATTTCTATGTCATAATATTGATTCATCAGTAGTAATAAAATCCAAAAATAATAAGAGAAACACTTTATTTTTTTGTCATCCTTGCAGTTGCTATCAATATTTTAATTTTCTTATCTTAAATCAGATATTTTTTATTATAAAAATAAAATAATATCTTTTTCTCATTATTTATCCTATACTAATGAGATTTTATTTTAAATCACGAATAAACAATATATCATCAATAACTTTTTTTCACTAGATTTGATCTTTACAACAATTATTCCTTTTCCTTTCACATGAACCTTGTTGTCATTTCTCATTTATCTAGTAGATATGACTGAATCATCAAGCCTTTGAAATAAACTTTTATCCCCTGTCATATGATTACTACATCCACTATAAATAAAATATTCTCTTCATCTCTTTTGTCATCATTATTTTTCTCCTGGTAGTTTGTTTAATTTTTATTCCAATAGTTTTTTTCAAGATGACCATATTTTTTACAATAAGAACAGAGAGGAACAAATAGATTTTTATTTTTGTACCAATAATCTTTTTCAATATGTCAAATTTTTTGTAGCAAAAATATCAATGGGTTTTTTTATTACCTTCGTTTGTGTTCTTCTGACCTTTAATTGATTGATCATGACCTCTGTCATTTTGATCTCTCTCTTGAGAGTTATATTCTGAATTCTTTTGATCATTCTTTTGATTTATCTTCATTTAGAGAACATGTTCCAAAGTTTCATCTAAAGATATATTTACTTTTTGTTCATGAACTAAAAGAGATCACATTAATTCATCAATAGATAATGTACTTGTATCCTTAGGTTATTCTATAGTAGTAGAGATCATATCAAACTTCGGAAATAAACTTCGTAAAATATTTTCTATTATAATTTGATCTTTTAGATTTTTACCACAAGATCTGATTTGATTTACAATAAAAGAAACTTTTAAGAAAAAATAAACGATAGATTCAGAATTTTTCATCATAAGAGTTTCGAATTCACGTTAAAGAATTTGAAGCATTAAAATTTTTATCTTTTATATGCCTCCAAACACACTTTTTAGTATCTTCTAAACCTTTGTCGATGTTGATGCCATCATGATTCTAGGTAATAGAAAATTATCTATTGCTTGTTGTAGTATGTAAGGGGCTTTTGCATCTTTTTATATATATTTTTATTTAATTTTTTTAATCTTTGAACTAGGCTCTGATAGCACTAATGGTTTTTTTGTAGAACTTCAGGGAGAAGGAGAATAAAATAGTAGAGGAAACCAAGAATAATTTTTAATATATAATCTATAGTGCTTTGGAATGAACCAATATCACCTATTTATATTGACTAAAAGATATAATATAATTTTTTTTAAACACTCAAAAATCTATCACTTCTTAATAAATATCACCATCATCTAAACTAATCTCATCATCATCGAAACTAGACTTTTATCTTTATTTTTATCTAATCCTAACTACTTAATTACTTGAATTATTTCCAACAAAGAAATCAGTATTAGATATGATCCACATAAAATGATCTTTATATTATTATCTAATTATTATTCTTCTTGGATGGCATGTTATAGTGTGTAATGGATTGTATTAAGCAATGCGTTTTTGAAGGAAGCAAAGTGGTTTACAAAAGATCATGTCCCACTTATGGATTTCTACATTGTTTTCTCTTGTGAGGTGTATGGATGAGACTATGAATCCATCGAGAGTTTGGGTTTTTCGAAGATGATGTCTTCTACTGCCATAATTCTTCGACTATCGGATGATATAGGATAATTTTAAAAATATTTATTAATTCTTAAATTTTGATGATAAAATAAATTAATAAATTTATTAGATTAAATATATTTTTGATATAAATGAAACAGAAAGTATTTCGATCACAGACTTGGATCATTAATGGACCAACTATTGAGCATGAGAGTAGAATGTTGCATTAAAAAACTATCATACCAAAAATTGGATAGCAAATCAAAGGATTAGTCGATGTGCTGGAGATCGAACTTCGTGCTATACATTCAAACATCATACTAGAAGAATCAAATATTATGTTGGAAGATTGAATATTACGAGAAAATTAATATGCTGGTCAAATAAGTAATATGTCAAAGGAAAGGATGATATGCCAAAAGTTTGGACCAAGTGCGAAAATAATGAACGACACGCCAGAATAGCATACAACGTGTCGAAAGCTTCGTTAATATGCCATATGCATAGCTGATTTATCATGTGATGGTACCACCTTAGGTAGTCAAAAATACTATTTATGTTTTTTTGGTATTATCGATGGTAGTACTACCCATGTAAATAGTAGTACTACCACCTAGGGTGATGGTAGTACCATGTTGGTCGATTGTGATATCGCTAGAGCTGCCCTGTTATGGAAATAGTATTGCTTGATGTCAGTAGTATCACTTGTACTCAAAATTTTAAGAATTAAATATCTGGATCCATTCTTGAAGCCTTTTGGGTTCTATAATACTCTACTCAGGTTTGATTGATGGAACATCTATTTTTGAGTAATTTTTTTTGTACACTCTCATTTTAAACATAGTTTGTGTCTCCTCAACCTCTTAAATTTATTATAATTCTAAGTTGTAAAAGGTGAGAGATCTTATGTAAAAAAAGAGTGTGAAGGTTATCTCCTCAGCTTGAAAAAGGAGAAAATTGTAATAAAAATGGTTAATCTTCACCCATTGGAAAGAAGATTAACAATAAAAGCTAGTGGCTTCAAGCAAAGATAAATTAAAAGTGGACATAGGCTAAAAGACTGATTATCGTAAATTGGCTTACCTCATGTTACTTATCCTTTACTTTTGACTTAGTTTTATTTTCTTTAACTTATAACTTTAACCTGATCAATCTACTTTGAAATGTATTGATTTATTGATTAAGTTTTAAAATTGATTAAAATCATTATTGCACTAATTCACCCCCCTCTCTTAGTGCCATTGAGATCTTAACGATTGGTATTAGACTAAGATACTCTCATTTGGATTAACACCTAAGAGATAATAAATGATATTCTAAGCAATCAAGAAGGATACTCTATCACACGTCCTCCCATATTTAAAATGAGGATTACACCTATTAAAAAATATGAATATTTTTTTTACTTTTTATGGATTTTGATTTATGAAATATTATCGAATTTGATTTTTAAAATTTTTTTAATTAATGAAAGAATTGAATGATTTTAAAAAGAGAATACTTTATGTAAATGTTAAAACTACGAATGCTTTATTTTGTGCTTTAGATAAAAATAAGTTTAATCGAGTTTTTACTTATGATATGACACATGATATATGATAGACACTTGAAGTACTCATGAATCCACAAGTAGAGTAAAAAAATCTAAAATTAATCTTTTCAATTCATAATTATAAATTATTTAAAATAAAAGCAAATGAATCTATTAGTGATATGTATACTCATTTTACGAATGTTGTCAATAGTTTAAAAGCTCATAGTAAAACTTATACTAATCTTGAAATGGTGACTAGGATCTTTATGTCTCTTCCTAAAAGTTGAGATCCAAGCTAACAACAATCCAAGAAAATGAAGACTTGAACAACATTCCTTTTGAAAAACTCATAAAATCTTTAATGACTTATAAAATGACATACAAAGCACATGGTGAAGAGGAGGTAAACCTTTCAAATAAACGAAAGGATATTGTTCTCAAACATAAAGAAGATTATTCGAGTGAAAGCTAAGTGATAATGATAAAACCATTACACTTCTTACAAAAGGATTCAAAAAGTTTATGTGAAGAAATATGATAAATCTTATAAGATAAGAAGGTAAAAATAAAAGTGAGCCTAAGAAAGGCATAGTCATATGCTATGAGTGTAAAAAGTTGAGTCACTTCAAAAATAAATATCTATAATTAAAAAAAAGTCATCAACCTAAAAGAAGAAGAAAGCACTTAAATAAATATGGGATGAATCAAGTGAGTCAGAATTAGAGAATTAAAAAAGCAAATTAATGAAGAATAAGTATTAAATTTTGCCTTAATGGCTTTCAATATTGATGTATTTGACTTATTGAAACTTCTTTATCACATGATAAATTACGATATTTTATCATTTATATAATAAACTTAATAAAATTGATAAAAAATATAGTTTGCTAAAAAGATCATGTTTCACTCGCTAATAAATTTGATGTATTGAAAAATAAGTATGACAACTATATGTCAATATCTTCTACTTCTTGCACTAAATATAAAGATTTACTTAAAAATCAATAAAATTATAGGCTTCAAAAAATATAAAAATGACTTATATTGCATGAATGAAAAGCTAGAACATTACTTAAAAATATCATCTTAATAGTAATGATGTAACAAAATCATTTAAAAAGGAGAATATGTTACCACCACAGATGTTAGAGAAATTTAAAATTGTAAACAAGTCACTTAATATAATTCTTGCTAAATAAGGTTGTGGATTTAGAAAGGAAGGTATTGTGTTTCATAAGCAATAACATGCATTAAAAACTAATTAAATTTATAAAAGGATCCACATTATGTATTCCTCCTAAAATTAAATTATGAAAAGTTTCATTACTATGCTTACACATGCTCTCTTAAGAAATATAATCATCTTAATTTATTTTGGGTTCCCAAAAGAACCATAAATGGTTTAAAACAAAAAGACAAAGAAGGTAGATTTAACCATGAATGACCCAAAGTTAAATTGATACATAGAACAAAAGATGATATATTAATAGAGGATGCTCAAAGCACATGACTGGATATCCTGGAAACTTCTGAAAGCTCACTAGTCAAAATGGAGGATACGTTATCTTCGGAGCTAACAATAAAAGAAAAATCATTGATATTGGATATATTAATAACAAATCGAATCTTTTAATTAAAGATGTGCTCTTGCTAGATAGTTTAAACCACAAATTAATAAGCATTAGCCAACTTTATGATAAGAGATATAATGTTAAATTTCAATCTCATGATTGCACTATAGAAATATCAAATACAAATAAGTTTACGATAGCATTAAGAAATCATAATATTTATACTATTGATCTTGATGATTTTTATGATGTAACTTATTTTTCAATTTTGAATGATGATGCATGACTTTGGCATAAGAGAGTAGGACATGCTAGTATAAAATTAATTTTACAAATTGAACTAAATAACTTGTAAGAGGAATATCTAAAATTAAATTTATTAAAGATAAAATTTGATGCATGCTAACTAGGAAAACATATAAAAAGTAGTTTTAAGCCCAAAAATCAAGTAACTACATATTGACTATGATAACTAATTTACATTGATGTATTTGGACCTATTAATATCACAAGTTTAGGAGATAGCAACTATACTTTTGTGATTGTTGATATACTTGGACATGTTAGGACTGAATGGGGCGAATGGGCACTAGGGGTGGGAGGGAGGGGGAGTGTGAATTAGTGCTTCCCTAAAAACATATTGATTTGAAAATTCATTCAATCAAACTCATATCAAAAATGTGTTTAACTTAAAAACATTCAAAGGAGTAGTGAGCAAGTAGATCATCGAATAATGAGAATAAAAAACACAAAGAAAAATAACACACAAAATTTATAGTGGTTCGGTCCACGTAACCTACGTCCACTCCGACTCCTCACTCGAGACCACTGGCTCCCACTACCAATCTTCTTTCAATGGACGAAGATTAACTACCCCCTATACAACTCTTTCTCCGTTTCACAGGCTCAAGAGAAAACCTTTATAACCCTCTTTTATAAGTGTTCCCTCAAACTCTATCTTAGAACAACCTCTAAGTTCTATAGGAGGAAACTCAACTTTCTAACAGGGTTTTCACGTAAGTTTTTCTTTTTTATTCTTGCTTCCTCAAGCAAGAATGAGTGGGGTATTTATAGACCCCAAATGGCTCCAAATCTTGGAGTAAAAATTTAAATCCCCATAATTTCCTGGTACGGGTAGTACCATCGCCTGTAGTTGGCAGTACCACTGCTTGACAACCTAGAAGACTGTGACTAGTGTTGGGAGACCCAGCAGGAGCATAACATGTGCAATACAAGAAAGAAAACAAAATAGGTTTCTCACGTATATCAAATTATCGTGTAAAGATTAGTGCACAAAAAAATCACAAAAATAAAAAACTGCTATGCACGAGAGATTAATTACCTAGGGAGAATGTATATCCCTGAAATTCTAAATCTAGATAGAGAGGATGAAGAAGGTCAAATGTCTTAATCTCTAGCAGTATCCACACTATAGATCATTGTAATGATACTCCTCCAATCGCAACCAAACTCGTAACTTTTGCTTATCTTCTCACATGGAAGAAGATCACCTATCTTCTTCGCTGCCCTTGTAATATCCCTCATTTCTGAAATATTTGTAATGATCTATTTTAAACCATTATAAGGATCTATTTATAAATATAAGAATTATTAATAATTTTTTTGATTAAATAATTTTATATTAAAAGTTTTTTGCTAGGGATCTAAATGTGAATCTTAAAAAATTTGATATGAATTATAAAAGATTCATATTAATTTAAGAAAAAGAGAAAGATGTGTCACTAGCTAGCCTAAGAATGATGCCACTTATGCTTATTGCATGGATGACACAAACTTCTTTCATGCATGCTTATTATCTTATAATCCTTGTGTTGGCCAAACGTAAGCAATTAGATGAGAAACTAAATGAAAACTTAACAAAAAATGGGAAGATTTGGTACAACCAACGTACACTTGAGAAGAGAAGAGAAATTGAAGTAGGATTTTTTCATTGGTTTAAGGTTTTAGATTAATTCCTCACTATTGGGAATCAAATTTTTAAAGTAAGTGTTCTATCCCCACCCTATAGTAGTCTTAATCCTTGATTTTATCTCATTTTGATATAAATTTAAAAGATTTATGACTTAGAATATGATATATTTCTCATTCAGATGTAAATCTATGAATCTGAAAATTTTAAGATTATGACATTTCTACATTATTCTTGCCATAAAAATTTTTGCACCACACTCTGATTTAGGCAAAACCTATTTCATCCAAAAGTAGATTCATTGATCTTTCTTTTGATATTAGAATTAAAAATTTTAGAGTTTATATACTTATCTAAATTTTTATTTCAACTGACCCTGAAGGATCTGTAAAATAGATATTGTAATATCTAACATCTTGATACTAAATTTCTTATAACTCTCTATTGAAAAATTCAATTATTACAAAATATACTTCATTAGAAACTAGACTGATAGATCTTTTTTTCCATATCTGATTTGAAATACAAATGGCTACTAAAATATTTGTTTTCTTCAACTTTATAAATTATATAAAATAGAATTATTATCCTCTAATCTTTTATGACTAAATAACTTGAAACTCGGAAACTTCACTTTGTACAAACATTAATTCATCTGAAAGTATATTAATATATCTTTCAAATGATACCTATTTTGAGTAAGTTGGAGTATAGTTAGTTATTCAAATAATTTATATAATGTCTATCTCAGAATCTGCCAGAATAGGGCCTTTGCCTATTTTGCATATCCTTGTTCATTGTTTTGAAATTAAATTCATCTAGAATTCTTTCTTCAATTAAATCTATGTGATTGCTTTAAATTCTTATATATTCTTATCCTTAATTTTTTATCTCTCTAAATGCATTATGTGAAAAAAATTTTATTTTTATCGTATTAATTTATATTAGCACATATACATTTCGTTGTTCCACATATACTTCTGATATATACTAGTTTTATTGCTTAGAATATCCTTTTGTACATAATGTTTGTGAGATAATGTGAACTTTTATCAGAAATGTAAAGGGAGTTATGCTTAGAGCTCGTGATGCTCTATCGACCCCTTATGATTTCATCTAGATATGGGTGGATGGAGTCCGAGACATGGGAGACTTATGTTTAGTGATCATTTATAAATGGATGGACCATATTATGTTTGTGATCTCACTTTACTATCTATATTTTTGATATGATATCCTATAATATCCATCATTTCCGAAATATTTGTAATGATATATTTTAAATTATTTATAAGGACCTAATTATAAATTTAAGGATTAGTTTAATAATTCTTTTGATTAAATAATTTTATATTGAAAGTTTATTACTATGGACCGAAATGTGAATCTTAAAACTTTGAAACGAATTGTGAAAGATTCACATTAAGTTTTAAAAAAATGAGGAGGACATGTATCACTACCTAGTTTAAAATGGTGCCACTTGTGCATATACATAGGTGACACATAAACATCTTACATGCATACTTGTCATCTAACAACTAATATTTTAGATATAAGAAGAAGAAGAAGAAGAAGAAGAAGAAGAAGATTTTGGAACAAATCTGAAATCTCTTTTGTTGGCTGCCAAAATATGAATCTGTAATATTTTTGAGACTATGACCTGCCTGCCTAGTTCAAGTTGTAACTTTTAGTACAGACCTTTCATTTAAACAAAACTTGGTTTTTTTAAATAGATTTACAGATATTTCTTTTGAAACTGAGTTTAAATAATTTGGAGTTCATTTGCTAGCCTAAACATTTATTTCGACTGAGCATATGAAATTTGTAAACTAGAGTTTGTAGCTTAATAGAACCCCAGAAGGAGTACTATAGATTTTGATCTTTAAGGGGGATCAACCCTTGGAACATTATAGGGGTTCCACCCTCCTAGTAGTCGGTCATATGGCTGAATTGTAGATTAATCTTACTTAATGAAAAGAGGTTAAGGCTATAAGCTTATATATGGCTCAAAACCCTAGCCTAGGGGGTGCTTCCTATATGAATTTCCTCTTTTGCCCCTCTTATAGCTACCATGCCTAAATAAAAGGAGCGGCGACCTAAGTGGCTATATAAGCCATGCCCCTCTGCTAGAAACCCTAGCTGACAAGCCCAGTAAGGCGGGTGGCGACTAGGAAGCCCTAAGGCCCTAAAATAAACCCTAGCCATACTTCTTTATAGGATAGAAGTGACTAGGTGAGATTTTATTATAATTTTACAAGGTTCTTATTAATTACTTCTAGGGTGATTAGGACTTAACCCTGTTGGAGTACTATCAAGCTCATCCTCTTTGAATCAATGTCTCTATCATCTCTTAGGCGACCCCCATACTTCTTTATAGGATAGAAGTGACTAGGTGAGATTTTATTATAATTTTACAAGGTTCTTATTAATTACTTCTAGGGTGATTAGGACTTAACCCTGTTGGAGTACTATCAAGCTCATCCTCTTTGAATCAATGTCTCTATCATCTCTTAGGCGACCCTCTTATCTTTGATCTTATATGGTAGCAATTTGGCTTAACAACAGATGGTAGAAGTTTTGGCTAGTTCAGTATAGGGGGGTCGGGCAGCTTCAGAGGAGGTAGTCGGCTCGGTTTGGTGGGGGCGCCCAAAATTTTAGCAAGCTATGGGAGAGGGTTCTTATCTTCAATCTCCTTTGGCTTCATCTCTTGAAACTCTTGAACTTGAACTGAGGAGTTATTGGATTCTTCTTTTGGTACCCTCTCTAAGCAATGTGTTGTGCTCGTAGTTGCTTAGCTCCCTCATAGCACTACCTATTTTCCTTTGTTAAAAAATTTCATGGTTAGTTTTGAAAAATTTCAGAAAATATCTCCCAGCATGGATAACCAATCAACACCAACTAGTATATCAAAATCATCGAGTGGAAGGAGGAAAAAATCAACTATGTCTTGACCCTATAATCAGTTTTAGACGTGGGCACTTCTTGTTGCACTTTAGAAATCAGCCATTAGATACCTTGACTTCGAACCTTTTGCAATCTTCTTTTTGGAGCATCAAATGAGCAGGAACTTTGCTACTCATGAAGTTAAGTGTGCTTCCTATGTCGAGGAGGACAATGACACATTGCTACTCAAGAAACCCTTCGATCCTTAATTTCTGTGGGTTTGTGTAGCCGGCTATGGTAGGGACCATGCAGGTGGCCGATTGTGGTATATCCTTCTCCTTGGGCTCGAGAGTCGTATCTTCAAGTTTGGGTTCTTCAGCGGGCATAATCATGAGAGGTCTCTCCTTTTTACAATGGTGTTCTAGGCTCCATAATTTATTACAAGACCCACATAGGCCCTTTATCGATCCATCATGAAGGTATTCTTTTGTTAGTTTCTTCGGCTGAGGGGGTCAGCTGATAGTAGGAGAAGGTGAAAGCTTTGGTGTCGCTGGTCGGGGAGCGACCCTAGTTCTCCGGGCTTCATAGTTCAATCGCTCCTCTTGATGTCACGCGAAGGAGATGGCTGCCTGAAGTGTGTACGGCTGTTGCACCTTAACTTCTTCCCAAATCTCTGGCTTTCAGCCCTTAATAAAAGTCCTCAACAATTACTTTTAAGACCAATCATAAGTTTGATTAGATAATATTTCAAACCTGTTTTGGTACTCTTGGATGGTGGAGGTTTAACAGATCATCGCTAGTTCTTTGTCAAGATTCTTTGATTGGTGCTAAAGGTTTATATGCTTTTGGTTAGGATGTGACCCTCATGCTCTGAGCATCTTGATTGAGGTGCCCTTCTTGAAGTTGTATAAAGGAGATCGATGTTGTCGAGGTGTAGGGCTATCGTGTCTTAACTTCGCTTCTTATCTCTGGTGGGTTCTTTTTGTAATCAGAATTTGTTCCATGTTGTGATCTTCTTGGGCTCGGTGATCAGCCCAATCTGAACTTCTCAAAGAGAGCACATAGTCTAGCATCCATACGTATCTCGAAAGCCTCCAATAAACTGATTAAAGAGTGTAGCTACAATCTTTAGGTTGAAGGCAACAAATGCCAGCAATGTCGAGGCTGCGGTGATAAAGTCTCCAAGTGGAGGATAACAGCCAAGGGTAGTAGCAACGGTGGAGGAAGAAGATGACAACAGTAATGTCGGTTGTGGTTATACAGTGATGTTGCAATGTCATTGAGGCTGTGATTTTTTAGGTGGCTGATATTTGTCAGAAGATGACCACCGAGAGGTCTGAGTTAGAAGGCAGCAGCAATGGTGGAGGAAGAAAAGAGCAGCAACAATGTCGGCTACGGCTACGCTGCAACTTCATAGTTGCAGGGGCGTTGATTGCAACAACGGTGCGGTTGCAATAGGAGGAAGATGGGGCAGTGGTGTGCACGGCTATTATAGAGGAGGGTAGCAGCGGTATGAAGTGAAAGACTGCTACTGGTTGTATTCAATTCATTGCTAGCCCTGATCAAGATAGTTAGCAGCGAAAGATTGCTACGGGCTGTGATGTAAATAGATTGCAGCGAAAGATTACTGTTGACTGCGATTAAGGAGGATAGCAGTGAGAGGTTGCTATTCGCAGCATTGTGTGGTGGGAGATGCATGCTACGGTTGAAGGGATAAGGGAGGTTGGGTGGCTGAAAAGTTGGTGGATCAAAGGCTATGGTTTTTGGGGCTGGTTTTATAGTTGTTTTAGCTACGGTTTGGGGTTACAGTTTTATAGAGTTTTGGCTATGATTTGGTATAGTTTTAGGGCTATGATAGTAGTAGATGAAGGTTAGGAAAAGAAATTTTAGATCTGGGATAGATGGCAGCAAAGGTTTGATAGGGATTGGTCGGGGTATGCTACAAATAGGTGCTGGTTGTAGAAGGCTACAATTTTAGGCTATTTTATGACTGATTTGGGTATGATTTTGGTTGCAGTTTGGTAGGGTTTTGGGGCTATAATGATAGAGGGTGGTGAAGGTTATGGAAAACTAATTTTAAATCTTGAAGAGATGGTAGCAAAGGTTTGATAGAATTTGACGAAGTTTGTTGTAGTGTATGCTGCCTTGCTGAAGCAGAATTATAGTCGAAGAAATAGCAGTTTCTCAATGAAAATTTTAGCGAGAAATTATGAAATTTGGGACTATAGTGATAGGGGATGAAGATAAGGAAAATAGAGTTTCAAATATGAAAAAACTACAGCAAAAATCTGATATGATTCAATAAAAGATCGTTGCGTATGTTCTATTTTGCCAAATAGAGTTTATGTCGAAGAAGCAATGAATTCTCGATGTAAATTCTAAAAAAAAATCTAATAAAAATATGCAAACATTTGTCAACAAATCCTCGGTTCAGATATAGCTAATATCAATGAATAAGTTTGATAAAATTTTGTAGTATAATGGTAGGAAAATAGATGAAAAGATGGAAAGCATATTCTTCATCGTAAAATTTCAACAATACGCAATAAGGAATTATAGTACAATAAGTCCAGTTTCAAAATGTATTTTTTTCAAAGATTAATCTTAAATTAGAGTGAAGATGATTTATGAAATTGTGTAAAAGTTTCAGCCAAAAAAGATGAACAATAGTTTGGTTTTAAGAAGCAACAGTTGGCTGAAATTTTTCTGCAGCATTTCCCCTTCGCAACGATGATCACATTTACGATGATAGGATTTTACACCGAGAAAAATATGAGAAAGCTTCTTCAACGTGTAACGTAAAGGATTTCTAGTAGTAAATAAGCATGAGTGATGAAAATATACTAGATCTCGAGTTCAAACATAGGGGGCAGTAATAGATTGATTTGATCTGCGGCTTGGGGTGGAAGATGGAGGTGAGTGTTGCAGCAATTATAGGAATTGCTTGGAAGGGTGGAGGCAGCAAAGATGACAATAGGGGCAGCAAGAATGTGGCTCTGATACTAGATAATAGATACCCAGAAGGAGCTCTATAGATTTTGATCTTTGAGGGGGATCAACCCTTGGAACACTATAGGGGTTCCTCCCTCCTAGTAGTCAGCCATATAGCTAAATTATAGATTGATCTTGCTTAATGAAAAGAGGTGGAGGCTACAAGTTTATATAGGGCTCAAAAACCTAGCCCTCAAGGGGTGCTTCCTAAGTGAATTCCTCATTTTTCCCCTCCTATAGCTATTATGCCTAAATAAATGGGTGGCAGCCTAAGTGGCTGCACAAGCCACAGCCCTCTGCTAGAAACCCTAGTTGACCAGCCCAGTAAAGGGGGTGGTGGCTAGGAAGCCCTAAGGCCCCAAAATAAACCCTAACTACACTTATTTATAAGATAAAAGTGACTAGGTAAGATTTTATTATAATCTCATAGGGTTCTTATTAATTACTTCTAGGGTGATTAGAACTCAACCCTGCTAGAATCCTATCATAGCTCCTAACCTTTCATCACTATATTACCTATATCTCCTTGTTGGAGTCTTTGATTTATGTAAAACTAGATTAATTAGAAATTAGATTTAAAAATCTTTTCGTTAAACCAAGATTGAAAGATTTGGAATCTAAATGACTGTCAAAACCTCTATTTTAATGGACTATATGAATTCTGTAAAATAGGATTATGATTTTGGACCTTTGGTTGCCAAATCATCAGTAACTCTTTGTTAAAAGCTTCAATTTGTATGAAACTTATTCTAACTAAAACTAAATTAATTTAGCTTTCTAATAACATCTTTTTTAAGTAATTTGGAGTATGATTGTCTATTCAAATAATTTATGAAATATACCTCTCAAATTCTATTAGAATTCAGCCTTTGTTGATTTTGCCTATGCTTGTTCACTCCTTTGGAAATTGATTTCTAGCTAAAATCCATACTTCTATTGAGCTTTACATTATTGGTTTGAAATCTTGAATACTCTTGTCCTTAGATAATTTACATACCTGAATCAATTATATGACATTTATATTTGTATCGTATTATTTCTTATAGGCGTATACATGTTTGTTGTTTCGCACGTTCTTTCGATATGCCACTTTTATTTCTCATGTCCTTTTGTACTATGGTATTTATTGGATAATATGAATCTTTGCTAGAAATGGTAAAAAGAGTTATGCTTAGAGCCCGCAACACTCTGTCAGCCCCCTGATTTCACTCAAACGTGGGTGGATAGAGCTCCCAAATGTAGACGACTTATGTTTGGTGGTCATTCAGCAATGGATGAACCATATTATGTTTATGATCCCACTTCACCCTCTATGTTTTATTTGACATGTTATCTAAAGTATTACTTATGTGTTTCCTATTATGCTTTGATAAGAATGATATGTAGCTAACTTCAAATGTGACATACGAGGTTAAGTTTGTTATTTGTCCACTTGACATTTTCAGAAGTGTTTCCTATGTTATTAATATGCTCTTAAAAAATATCCTATGTTATTGATATATACCAAAATACTTTTGAATGCCATTTATGCTCTAATTACCTATCCCAAATTGTTACGGATTTAAGTATGCTTCGAACGAGATGAACTTATGGTTTTGAATCTAATTTGATGCTATGTGTGAAAACTTTTGTATTCGCTGCCTTGCATTATAATATCTAGTTCAATTCGTAAACACCTTTCCTTGTCTTGAACCTATTTAATACTTGCTGGGCTTTATAGCTCACTCTATTGTTATATAATCTTTTTCAAGTTAGCTTGGCATTTATTGAAATACTTGATACGGGGCTAAAGCAGTGGAAAGCAAGAAGTTCTTGGGCTAAATATTTATTAGATAATAAATATATTATCATTATATGTGTATACCTTATGTCTAATATAAAGTTGTAGACCTATTTTGAAGTGGGGTAACTATGTAATGGTTTTAAAAGTACCCTCTTGTTTGGGATCTCGAATGTTAAACTTGCTATATAATATATGAAGTGGTGGTATATGGTTATTTTCAAAGTCATATAGATTTTATCATATTAGTGGACTTTATGAATGTGAATTATATTTAGTTGCATTGGTTTTGGAACGGTTGTGTGATTCACTAAGAGAATGTGAAGAGTAATTATAATCTACATAGGTTTTTATGGAAGTGATTGAATGGCTCTACATGTTTTTCTTAGTATCCTCAAATATTTGTTTTGATTCTAGAGTTAGATAGTTGAGAGAATTTATAATCTTATCAATATTTAAGGAAGGGTCACGCCTTTCTTGAATTAGATATTTCTAGGGGCGTGACAAAGATGGTACCAGAGTATGATTTGAGGATCACTAAGACATACTTGTAGATATGTCATATATGTAATATATGTTGAGGTTTATTAACTTTTATAGAGTGATTAACGAATAAAGAATTTTTTCTTTTGATGTTTTTTTATGAAGCAAGGATGACGAGGTCAGCAGGTTCTCTTGTGGCATTGACTTCTGATCAGTTGAGTAAGATTATGAAAACCCTTGAGTCTATGACACATGTGATGCAACAACAAGTCCAACAAGGAGGAAATGATAAAGTTGGGACATCAATTCAGGTTGGATTGTGAATAGAACAGTTCAAAAAGCTTAGTCCTCTAAGTTTTAATGGTGAACTTGATCCAATGGTGGTTGAATAATGGTTGATGCAAAAAGAGAAGATATTTGACATTTTAAATTGTCTTGAAGATTAGTAGGTTCCCTTTGCCACTTTCATGTTAGAAGGGGAAGCTGAACATTGTTGGAGAACAATAAAGGGATCAGTGAAATCAGGCATAAGCTCATTACTTGGAAAGTATTCATAGAAAAGTTTAATGATAAATATTTTTCAGATTGTATCAAGGAGTAGAAGGAATTGAAGTTCTTAAATCTCATATAGGGAAACTTGACAGTAACAAAATATGAAGCTATATTTAAGCTCTTTAGATTTGCCACTCACATGACCTATAATGAAATTAGGAAGGCAAAAAAAAATTGAGAGAGGTCTAAGACCGGCGATAAAGAGTCGGATATCAGTCTTAAAACTTCCTTCATATGCTAATGTGGTAGAAAGGGCCTTAATAATTGAAAGATACTTGGAGGAGATATAGGAAATTAGGGGTAAGAACTATAAGGACAAGTTTACAAGCAAAAGTAAAAGAGGGAATGAATATGAAAATAGTAATAAGAGAGTCAAGATGTTTGGATTAGGGAAAGGAAAGCCACTTTATAGAACTCAACCATGTACAAAATGTGGATATAATCATGAAACAAGTAAGTATTTTCATGTGATCAGAGCCTATTTTGCTTGTGGGAAACTAGATCATAAAGTAAAGTATTACCCATTGAATAATAAGAAGGAGCCACAACCACCTAGAACGGTAGCCCATACTAGAGTTTATGCCATCACTAAATAGGATTCCCGAGCTTCTAAATTAGTAGTCGAAGGTATTATTCATATTTTTAATCAGAATGTGAAGGTTTTGTTCGATCTTGGGTCTAATCTATCTTTTATTTCACAAACTTTTGCTTATCACTTGGACATTCAACCTAAACCATTGAATTATGAGTTATATGCAACTACTCTAGTTGGGGATACTTTGACAATAAACTTGCTTTATCCGTCTTCTTTGATTTTTATTAGAGAACATG
This sequence comes from Ensete glaucum, assembly GCA_021527575.1. NCBI lineage: Eukaryota > Viridiplantae > Streptophyta > Magnoliopsida > Zingiberales > Musaceae > Ensete > Ensete glaucum. Next base: position 40,209,873 of record CM038557.1, on the reverse strand, counting down.
AACTCCTTGTTGATTTAATTCTCCTAGAGATTCAGGGCTTTGATATTATACTTGGCATGGATTGGCCATCTTCCTATCATGCTAGTATTGATTGTTATACAAAAATAATCACTTTTTGTATACGAGTAAGCCCATCTTTTATTTTGAGGGTATTAGGCATGACTCACTTCCTTGCCTAATATTGGCATTACAAGCTCATCGATTCATGTAGAATGATTGTTCTTATTATATTATATGTATAAAGGAGAATTAAATTAAGTAGCTCATCTAAATGAAATTTTGATAGTCAGAGAGTTCCCTGATGTATTTCCAGATGACTTGCCTAGATTACCTCCAGATAGAGCGAGTGAATTTGCTATTGATTTGATCCTTGGAACAACACTAATATCCAATTCTCCCTATAGAATGACATCACTTGAGCTAGAAGAATTGAAGAAGCAACTACAAGAACTATTAGATAAAGGTTCTATTCGATCCCGTGTTTCACCATGGGATGCTCCATACTGTTAGTTAAGAAGAAGGATGAAAAATGAAGGCTTTATATTAATTATAGACAGTTGAACTAGGTGATGATAGAAAATAAATATTCTCTATCCGGAATTAACGATTTGTTTGATCAATTACAAGATACACAAGTATTCTTCAAGAATGATTTGAGGTCAGGTTATTATCAATTGAATATCAAGAAAGAAGATATCCCCAAAACAGCTTTCAGAACTCTGTACGGTCATTATGAATTCATGGTAATACCTTTTGGTTTGACTAATGCCCCTGCAGCTTTCATGGAATTAATGAATAGGATATTTCATCCACTCTTGGATAACTGTGTTATCGTATTTATTGATGATATATTGGTATATTCAAAAATAATCCGAAGCATAAGGAGCACTTGAGAAATATATTGTCCATACTAAGAGAAAAGAAGTTATATGCAAAGTTAGGTAAATATGAGTTTTGGTTAAATGAAGTTGATTTCTTAGGCCATGTGATTTCAGGCAAGGGCATCTTTGTTGATCCAAAGAAAGTTGAAGCAGTAGTTAAGTGGGAAGTACCAACAAATGTAACAAAAGCTAGAAGTTTCTTGGGCATGACAAGTTATTATAGAAGATTTGTGGGGGCGTTATCGCGAATTGCTAATCCCCTCACCAAGCTAACTCAAAAGAATGTGAGATTTGAATGGGGTGATGAATGTGAACAAAGTTTTTATGAGTTAAAAAAGAAGATTGACTGGTGCTCCTATTCTTACAATTCCTAGTGGTAACGAAGGATTTGTAGTTTACAAAGATACTTCAAGGAAGGGCCTTGGATATGTTTTGATGTAAGAAAGAAAAGTATTGCTTATGCTTCTAGACAACTAAAAACTGAAGATTTGGAGACATTATTTATATGGGTGGACATTTGAAATGTTTACCGATCACAAGAGTTTAAAGTATATATTTACTCAAAAGGAGTTAAATATGAGGCAGCAAAGATGGATGGAACTTATAAAAGATTATGATTGTACCATCCGATATCATCTGGGTAAAGCCAATTTTGTAGCCAATGCACTTAGTAGAAAATCTGCAAACTTTATGACTAGTTTAGTAGTGAAGCAATGGGGATTATTGGAAGAAAATGTTGATGTGAATGCTATCAGGAATGAGCAAGACTTAATGATATTAATGGCCTCCATCCAGGTTCAATCTAATCTCATTCAGCAAATTAAATAAGGACAACTATGAGATCCACGTTTAATCTACTTGAGGAAAGAAGTAGAAAAAGGATCAAAGTCTGATTTTTGTGTTTCAGAGGATGGCCTATTGAGAATGGAAAATATAGTATGTGTCCTAGATGACCCAGATATCAAGAATTAAATCTTGAAGGAAGGTTATAGCTCCAAATTCACCTTGCATTTGTGTAGCATAAACATATATAAAGATCTTAAAGGTCATTACTGGTGGAAGGCATGAAAAAGGAGATTGAAATATATGTTTTAAAGTGTTTAACTTGCTAGTAAATCAAAATTAAACACCAAAGACATGGAGGGTTGTTACAACCTTTAGATATTCCTGAATGAAAATGGGAAAGTATCACCATGGACTTTGTTTCAAGTCTACCCATAACCTCCATAAAGCATGATGTTATATGGGTAATTATTGATAGGTTAATCAAATCGACACATTTCCTATCGATCAATATGACATATTCTATGGATAGGCTTGTTGAATTATATAATGATGAAATTGTAAGACTTCATAGTATTCCAAAGGAGATCATCTCTGACAGAGACTCTAGATTCCTTTCTAGATTACGGAGAAGATTACAGGAATCTATGGGCACTAAAGTCAAGTTTAGCACTGCGTATCACCCTCAAACCGATGGGCAATCAGAAAGAACAATTCAAACACTTGAAGATTTGCTTAAAGCATATATCATGGATTGGACAGGTGAGTGGGATAAAGATATTTCTCTTGTTGAGTTCACCTACAATAATAGTTATCAATCTAGTATTCAGATGGCTCCTTATGAAGCTTTGTATGAGTGAAAGTGCATAATACCTATTTGTTAGGAGGAAGTTGGTGATAGGAAATTGTTAGCACCCGATAAAGTGCAAGAGACTACCAAAAAGATTCAAATTATAAGAGAAAGACAAAAGACTACTCAGAGTCGTCAAAAGAGCTATGCTAACAGTAGAAGACGAGAAATTGAGTTTCAAGTAGAGGATTTTGTATTCTTGAAGGTCTCTCATTCCAAGGGTATGGTAAGATTTAGGAAGAAATAGAAGCTAAGCCCTAGATTTATTGGACCATTTGAGGTCCTTGAGAGGATTAGTTCTATCGCTTACAGAATTAACTTGCCACCATTCTTAGGTTGTATTCATGATATATTTCATATTTCAATGCTCAAAAAGTATATTCATGAAGCTTCTTATATCATTCAGTATGAGCCAATTGTAATCGATGATAACTTATCTTATGTGGAAGAACCTATACAAATTATTGATAAGAAAGAGAAAATCCTAAAGAATCAGGTCATTTGTCTAGTTAAAGTGATATTGAGGCATCATTCTATGGATGAAACAACTTGGGAGCTAGAGGAAAAAATGAAAAAAATCTATCCTTATCTTTTCATCGATAGAGATATGATAAATTTAGAAGACTAAATTTTAATTTTAAGGGGGGAGGGGAGAGTGTACTATCCCTCATTTCTGAAATATTTATTATGATATATTTTAAATTATTTATGAGGACTTAATTATAAATTTTGAGGATTGGTTTAATAATTATTTTGATTATATAATTTTATATTAAAAGTTTATTGCTAGGACCTAAATATAAATCTTAAAAATATAAAATAAATTGTGAAAGATTTACATTAAATTAAAAAAGGGAGGACATATGTCACTATCTAGTTTAAAGTGGTGTCACTAATACATGTGTATAGGTTACACATAAGCACCTTACATACATACTTGCCACCTAGCAACCCATATATTAGCTAAAACAATTAGCAATTAGAGAAGAAAAGGGATTTGCTGTAACATAAACTATAGAAGGAGAAGAAGAGGAGGAGGAGGAGGAAGAAGAGAAGGAAGAGGAGAAGAAAAGATTTGAGGGTTATGAGATTTTGATCAAATCCACATATTATGGATCAAAATCTTCAAAAATAAGTGTTCTATCTTTCATGGACTAAAATTTATTTTTGTTCTTTGCCTTGCTTATGAGAAAATTCTGGAACAAATTTAAAATCTCTTTTGTTGGGTGCCAAAGTATGAATTTGTAGTATTTTTTAGATTATGACCTATCTATCTTATTTAAGTTATAACTTTTAGTATAGAACTCTGATTTAGACAAAATTTATTTTTTTCAAAAATAGATTTATAGATCTTTTTTTTTAGATTGAGTTTGAAGAATTTGGAGTTCATTTCCTAGCCCAAACATTTATTTTAATTGAGTATATAAAATTTATAAAATATAGTTTGTAGCTCCTAACCTTTCATCACTATATTGGCTATATCTCCCTGTTAGAGTCTCTGATTTATGTAAAAGTGGATTCATTAGAAATTAGCTTATACATATTTTTATTACATCTAAGATTGAAATATTTAGAATTAAAATAACTATCAAAACCTCTATTTTGATGGACTATATGAATTCTAAAAAAAGGGACTGTAATTTCGGACCTTTGGTTGCAAAATCATCAATTACTCTTTGTTAGAAGCTTCAATTTATATAAAACTTATTCTATCTAAAACTAGATTGATTTAGTCGAATGACACCATTCCTAAGTAATTTGGAGCATGATTGTCTATTCAAATAATTTATGAAATGTGACTCTCAAATTTTGGTAGAATTCAGCTTTTGTTAATTTTGCCTATTCTTGTTCACTCCTTTGGAAATTGATTTTTAGCTAAAATCCATACTTTCATTAAGCTTTACATTATTAGTTTAAAATCTTGAATTCTCTTATCCTTAGATAATTTACATACTTGAATTAATTATGTGATATTTACATTTGTATCATATTGTTTTATATAGACGCATGCATGTTCATTGTTCTGCATGTGCTTCTGATATGCCACTTCTATTACTCATGTCCTTTTATACTTTAGTATTTGTGGAATAATGTAAATCTTTGCCAGAAATGGTAAAGGGAAATGGTAAAGGGAGTTATGCTTAGAGTTGTCAATGCTCTACCGGCCCCATATGACTTTACTCAAACTTGGGTGGATAGAACTCCCAGACGTGGACGACTTATGTTTGGTAGTCATTTAGCAATGGATGAACTATATTATGTTTATGATCCCACTTCACCCTCTATGTTTTATTTGATATATTATCCAAAGTATTGCTTATGTGTTTCCTATTATGCTTTGGATAAGAATGATATGCAGCTAACTTCAAATGTGACATACAAGCTTAAGTTTGTTATTTGTTCACTTGGCATGTTAAGAAGTGTTTCATGTGTTATTGATATACTCCTAAAAAACTTCATATGTCATTAATACATACCAAAATGCTTCTGATTGCCATATATGCTCTAATTACCTTTCGTAAATTGTTATGGATTTAAGTATGCTTCGAACGAGATGAACCTTGTGATTTTGAATATAATTTGATGCTATGTGTGAAAACTTTTGTATTCCCCGCCTTGTATTCTGATATCAGGTTTAATTCGTAAACACCTTTCCTTGCCTTGAACCTGTTTGATACTTGCTGGATTTCATAGCTCACTCTATTACTATCTAATCTTCTTCAGGTTAGCTTAGCATTTGAAGTTCTTAGGCTAAATCTTTATTAGATAATATGTTATAGTTGTATGTGTATTCCTTGTGTCTAATGTAAAGTTGTAAACATATTTTGAAGTGGGGTAACTATGTAATGGTTTTAAAAGTACCCTCTTGTTTGGAATCTCGAATGTTAAACTTGTTATATAATATATTAAATGATGGTATATGATTATTTTCAATGTCATATAGATTTTATCGTATTGGTAGACTTTATGAATGTGAATTATATTTAGTTGTGTTGGTTTTGGATTGGTTGTGTGATTCATTAGGGGAATGTGAAGAGTAATAATAATCTACATAGGTTTTTATGAAAGTGATTGAATGACTTCGTATGTTTTTCTTAGTATCCTCAAATGTTTGTTTCGATTCTGGAGTTAGATAGTTGATGGAATTTATAATCTTATCAATATTTAAGGTAGGGTCACGCCTTTCTTGAATTAGATATTTCGGGAGGTGTGACATATCCAAAGCATTTTGATAGGAACCCTAGGGTTCTATCATGGAAAAGGATGGTTAAACAGTTACTTCGAGGGGATCGGGCCTCCTTGATCACTTCGAGAGGATCGACCTCCTTGATCACTATAGGGGATCAGCCCTCTTTGAAGTTTAGCCTATTGGCTAAAACAATAATTTCTTTATTGATTCAAATGTAAGTGTTACACCATTATTTATGGAGGCTTCTAACCGACTTCTACTTGGACTCCTAATCAAATAGACTCCTACCCAAATCTAAATCCTACTTGGACTCCTAATCAAATAGACTTCAAGCTGAATCCATCTCCTACTTAGACTCCTAATTAACTTGACTAGACTGACATGACTCAATAGAGAACATGACTCAATAGATGTAGATCTGATCTTGATAGGGTCTCATCAGACATAACCTCTTCAAACCAGTCTTATCCTCAATGCTAAGCAACATCAAATTCTAGGAGCACTTCAATCACAAGATATCTATAATATATCACAACCCTTTGATCAATTAAGTAGGATCTCCACTTAGTATAAGCAATAAGTCGATCTTCTAATATAGTAGTTATTATAGTCTTCTGAAGAATCCTCTTCATTCATTGGCTAGTGGTAGTTCCACGTCTTCCTTTGAGGATTACCATTTTGAAGTCTTCTAGGGGTTTTAAAAGGAAATCCACAAGTAGTTCTTTGTCCTGTATAATAAGCTTTATCTTTGAATACTTTTTATCAAAAGTTAGGATTCGTTCATTAGCAATCTTGAATTTATCACAGCCTTCAGGAGGATAAGACATGTCATCCTATTGGTAAATGCTATACAACCCTTGAATTAGTAAGCAAAATTTTAAGATCTCTTCCAAAATTTTGTGATATAAAAGTAACAACTATCAAGTAAATGCTATACAAATCTAGCACAACCTTGAATTCGTCTCTACTGATATGTCACACATATCTTTTAGAAGGATGAGATACTCTGCCAAACTTGCATAAAGTTAGAACTTGTGTGCTAGGTACCTGAACAGACTCGGTCTCTGGAGTGGTGCTTGAGCTAGGTTCTCTAACCTCACTCAACTCGCTTACACTAGCACTATTTCCACCAAGAATGTGTTCCTTCTTAAGAAACACTGCCCTCATGATAACAAAAATATTTTGGTCCTTAGGATGATAGAAATAACACCCACAGGTTTCCTTGGGGTATCTCACGAGCTTTCATCTCTCTATCCTTAATTCTAATTTGTCAAGGTTGTGTCTTATAACATAGGTAGGGAGCCCCAAATCTTAACAACCTTAAGATTGGGCTTCTCTTTTTTTCATATTTCATATGGTATAGACACTACTAACCTAGATGGAACTCTATTCATAAGGTAAGTTATGGTCTCTAGGGCATATGCCCAGAATGAGATGAGTAGGTCGGTGAAACTTATCATGGACCACACCATGTCTAATAGTTGTGATTTCTCCTTTTTGATATACCATTGAGCTGAGGTGTATAAGGATGTGTCCATTGGAAAAGAATCTCATGGTCCCTCAGGAAATGGGTGAACTTTGTACTCAAGTACTCCTCGATCTAATCGAAGAGTCTTAATACTCTTTTTAGTCAATTTTTTTACTTCATTCTTGTATTCCCTGAATTTTTCAAAGAGTTCAGATTTGTACCTCATCAAGTATACATGTTCATACATGGAGAAATCATTAGTGAAAGTTATGAAGTATGAGTAACCACCTATAGCTTGAGCTGACATAGGACCACACACATCACTATGTATGAGTTCCAATAACTCAGTGGCTCTCTCTCTAGTTTCACTAAATTGAGAGTTAGTCATATTTTTATAAAGGCAAGGTTCACAAGTTATATATGACATAAAGTCGAATGATCTAGGTATCCATCCTTCAACAACTTTTAAATCCTTCTCTCGTTAATATGACCTAGCCTACAATGTCACATGTATACATTATTAACCTTATCTAATTTCCTCTTGAACACACTTATATTCATGATCTGTGGAGCTATTCTTAACACAAATAAACTATTATGCAACATTCCTCCAGTGATGATCTTATCATCAAAAATCAATGAATAATTATTATTCTCAAAAAATAATTTATATCTCATGGTTGTCAAACATAAAATGGAGATAATATTTTTGATGATAGAAGGAATGTAATAACATGCATCTAATGCAATAGTAGCTTCACTAGGTAGATGTAGGGTGACCTCGCTAACAGCAACTATAACAACTCTTGCTCTATTGCCCATCGTGAGGTCCTTCTTAGCTCTCACCAATCTCCTAGATTTTACCAGAACCTGTAATGAATTATAGATATGATAAGCACTCCTGGTATCTAATACCTATGTTTTATAATAAGAATTTGATAAATAAAAATTAATTATGAATATACCTGAAGCTTCTCCAAGCTTTTATTTTGCCTTCTTTATAAGGTACTCCTTGTAGTTCTTCTTTTAATGTTCATCTTTACCACGGCGGAAGTACTAGCCTTTGTCCTTTCTTGGGTTTTTGAAAACTTTATCTTACCTAGTTTGCCCTTGCCCTTGCCCTTCTCAAGGGACTTAACAATTTTTCTTTTTCTTTTGGTCTTACCAATTAGAGAATTGATTTCTTTTTCTTGATGGTACTCTCTTCCTCTCTCAACATATTGAGTCCAAGGAGAGTCACTCAATCTTGTTCATGTTAAAATTCAAAATAAATTATGAAAAGGAATCTGGGAGAGACTAAGATATAAGGTCTATACACAAGTTATCCACTAGGACCATTCCTAAACCTATGAGTTTTATCTACCCAATCATCCTCAGGACATGGTTCTAAACTAATGCCCCCTCTATCATCCTAGCACAGAAGAGACTCTTGAATATTTCATATCTCTAAGTTTTTCCTTATTCCTCAAATAGTTGGTGAAAATAAAGAAGGATGGAATTAACATCTATGCTCTTATGTTGCCTCTGTAGCTCAAGAGTCATAGAAGCTTACATATAGCACTTAGCTAAAGTGAAATCATCTATATATTTCACTTAATTAGTGATCTCATCCTCACTTGCATCTTCCTTGGGCATATATAATATCGTGTTAAGGACATATGTGATTTTCTCTACTATGAGAATGATTCTCAAGTTGTGGAGCCAATCTATATAGTTTGGTCCAATAAGGTAGTTGGCATCAAGTATGTCATGTAGGGGGTTTACAAGCGATATGTTTTTGACAAGAGAACATGTAGCATAAATAACTTATAGGTTTTACAGAAAAGTAAATAATTAAGCTACGATTTTCTATCTTGATCTTCTCTTACTATTTTTCTAGTGAATCATGTGACACTCTTAGCATATGAAATGGTCCGACAAACTTCTAGTAGGGATTGGGATCCAATCACATCTTAATGTAACCTCAAGGGATTTGACCAATCACACTAAGCCCAAAAAGGTAAGTAACTCTTGTGAATCACAACTCCTTGTGATTTCCATCCTATTTGGCATCCGAACCATCATGACCTTGAGGAACTTGACTGACTATGATATTTAGTTAAGTTATCACCATCATTAATAGATAAGTCTAATTTAATGATATGCTCTCAAGGGACTCGACTAAACATACTATGTTCTCAAGTCACCAATGACATCTCTATGTCGTAAGCAAGATCACGAATTATGAAAATAACTCAACCTACATTTGGATTCAATTTCTTCCTATAATAATGGAAGGCCACGTGGGTCTATCTAATTCTCTCACCTTACTGACTTAGTATTATTGTAGGAGGGGGTCTTGATTCGATCTTATAATATGACATGTCACACAAATACATATTTAATATATAACTACATTGCATGCAAATATATATAAGTATCTAGTAGGTTTATAATCATCCATATATCATATATGAGAAATCACACTAGATGATCATAGACCATAGCCTAATGTGATCAGGTCCAAGCCAGTGGGCATAATCGCTCATATTATAATATATTTGTGCATTAGTGCATCTCCATGTCTTATGATCATCCTATCTTATCATCATTAGTTCCACCGATATCTCGACATTATGGGTCCAGCTAGCACCTCCATGCTCCCATTGCATCTCTTCGTGTAATTACAACATAATTACAGGCATGTAGGCCTAACAATAAATGAGAAAAAATAAAAGCTTGTAAGCCCCAATAATAATAGTAATCACATATACACACATCACATCACATAGTCCCTGATCATTCTCCCATATCACAAATCATATGTATACATCATGTAGGAATACTAGATAAATAATAATAATAATAGTTAATTAAATCTTTTAAGGAGATTAGGAGCTTACCAAGATGGCGTTAAGGAGTTCGCTGGAAGAAGACCGAGAGACTCACTGAAAGATCGTCGGGGGTAGCCAAAAAGTTTGTCGGGAGTTGAAAAAGTCTAATAGGACTTGTTGGCCATGTTAATTATAATTAAGTTATAGTTAGCATGAATTATGGCTTGAGTCCTACTTGAGTTAGATTTGGAAAGAATCCAAATGAACTCAAGTAAATCAAACCAAGTCCACTATCGAGAGTCGATTGAGCTCAGGTCGAGCTCAATTGGTTGACCTTAGAAGTGGTCAATATAAGGTACAAGTCGGGATTGGAAAAATAGAGGGAATCATTTTTTTCAGATTTTCAAGTGGTTGTACCACTGGTGAGCGATGATCATATTGCCCAGGCAATAGTTGTACCGCTTAGGTCGATAGTTATATCATTGTCATCCTATTTTCTAGGTTGCTTTCGATGGTGATGTCACTGACGCCGGCATTAGTACTACTCATACTCAATTTTTTCGGATATGTTTAAATTTTTTACTCTAATTCTAAAGCCAGTTAGGGTCTATAAATTCCCCTAACTTTTCTTGCATTAGCATAACACTTTAGGATAGAAATTCTGTGAAAAAATAGTGTGCTAAAATTATAAGAAAAAGAAAAAGGGCAAGGGAGTGAGGAGAAGAGTTGTAACTCTTATAAGTCTTCCTTGTAAGCTTGTAAGGTTCATCTCCTAAGCCCATAAAAAGAAGAAGAAAGGTGTAAATGTTTGATCTTCATCCGAAGAAGATTGATAGTGGATATTGGTGGACCTTGGAGAAGAGGACTTAGGAGTAGATGTAGGCCAGGTTGAGGTCGAACCACTATAATTGTAAGTGTTCGTTATTTACTTGCTACTTTCTATTGCTCTTAAGTTCGATACGAGCTTCGATCTATCGACTTCTCTTAAATCGATTTTTAAATCAATTTTAATAAAATACATAAAGGATCTTATGATTTTCTTTCTTCACTTTTCATTAGTAAGGTTTTTAAATGGAGCACTTTCACTCTTGTACTAATTCACCCCCACCCCTCTCCCCACCCTTTTAGTTCCAATTGATCATAACAATTGGTATCAGAGCTACGTGCTACTCATTGGACTAAAAATCCAAGTGAATAAATGACTTCATTTAGCATGAACGAGGGATATTTTATTACACGACTGCAAATATTCAATGGGACGGATTACACTTATTGGAAAACTAGAATGTGTATTTTCTTGATTTTCATGAATTTTGATTTATGGCATATTGTTGAAAATGATTTTGAAAAATCTTCTAAGCCCATAAATGATTGGAATGAATTTAAAAAGAAAGCTTTATCGTTGAATACGAAGGCAATAAATGCCTTATTTTATGCACTTGATAAGAATGAATTTGATCGTATTTCTTCTTGTTATTCGGTTATTGAGATTTGACATACATTAAAATTGATATATAAAAGCACAATTAATCTAAATGAATCATTAACTGAAATGTCTTATAAAAATGAATAAGAAGAATACCTTCTAAATAATAGAAAGGAATTTGAACTGAGAAGAACATATGACTCATCGAGTGAAATTTCGAGTGATGAGAATCTTAAAATTTTGATAAATGAACTAGATACATCAATGAATAAAAATCATAAAATGACTAAATTAGACAAAATATATTGCTATGAATGTAAGCAGCTAAGGCACTCCGAAGATGAAGTGCACAATTAAGAAGTGGAGAATTTCGCGCTTGTGGCAAACCACGATGATGGAAGTAATCTACCTGAAAGCTCTTTAATTTTAATGAGTTATTACTTTCTTTTCATGAGTTTTATGATGAATTTAGAATGATTAACAAATCCTATCATAAAATGACTAAATTAGATAAAATATATTGCTATGAATGTAAGTAGCTAAGGCACTCCGAAGATGAAGTGCACAATTAAGAAGTGGAGAATTTCGCGCTTGTGGCAAACCACGATGATGGAAGTAATCTACCTGAAAGCTCTTTAATTTTAATGAGTTATTACTTTCTTTTCATGAGTTTTATGATGAATTTAGAATGATTAACAAATCCTATGAACTACTTAAGAAAGAGCATACATTATTAGCTAATAAACTTGAAGAAATGCATGAAGTAACATAATCACACAATTCATGCACTAAACAAGAAACTTTGAATGATGCATTAACATCATGTTTTTCTTGTTCTAAGTATGAGCCACTAGAGATAATTAAACAAGAAAATGATATACTACAATAAACTCTAAAAATACTTAAGATAGACAATAAGTCTCTGAACATGATCCATGTTGATGAGTGTCATGTTCATAAGGATTGTATTGCATTTGTGAGCAATACTCATCAAAAGCTAATTAGAAAACCCACATTATACACTTTGCCCAAAAATAAATATAATTTTTGTGGTAAATGTGGATACTTTGATTATAGATATTTATTTAGAAAATATAGTCCATATAAATTAATTTGGATTCCTAAAGAAACTATAAACAATATAAAGCAATTAAAGAAAATGATAAGATTGTTTCATAATAGACCCAAACTCAAATGGGTACCTAAATCAAAACCTCTCATATTATAAAGTTACCTCCTCACAAGGCTAGGAGCACTAAATGGTATCTTGAAAGTGGATGCTCAAGCCACATGACTTGAGATCTAACACTCATTTCAAACTCACTAGCCTAAGTAACAATAATAAAAAAAATGATTGAAATTAAGTTTATTAATAAGAAATCTCATGATGGTTCATTAATCTTAATTGTGTTTTGATTATGAATGATGAGCATAGCTAGAGCATGCTAAAACTAGAACTAAAGAACCTAAGTTATTATCAATAAAAAAATATTTATATTAAAATTTATGAAAATGAGATTTTGACGATGATTGAATGATATGTTCAAAATCATTAGCTTGGATGTTGGTTTAAATGTAAGGGCTATTGTTAAATAGTCTAAATATTATACTATGATTAATTAAGATTGTGGAATGTTGATTTACATGTTACATGATTTAAATGCTATGATAGTTGATGGGTTGTATGATTAAATGATTATTGTTGAATGATAGAATAATACAAAAAATAGAGAGAAAAATTATGCTTCATTTTTTAGTATTTTTAAAAATTAAAAATATTTTAGAAATTAAAATAAAATGAGCATGGTAACTCATTTCACTAAGTCTAAAGAATTAGACTCAAGAAAAAAAAGTCATTGGAATTAAAATAAATTGAAGCTCTTGTTTGAAAATATTTTATTGTAATTATTTTGATGATTTCTTTTGGAAATAATACGTGGTTTTTCAGTTTTAAAATGTTTAAAAATATTTTACTTGGTTTAAAATATTTATTATGATCTTGATAAATGAAACTCAATTTTTGAGGATAATGCATAAAGGCATTCTTGAAACAAATCATATAAAACAACTAAAAAGAATGATATTTCTTGAAAATATCTTTATACTATCAAGGCTTCAATAATAGATAAAGTGACATCATCATTGTTGAATCTCTTAAACTAAAAAATTGATTTGATGATTTAAACTTAAAAATTATTATCTAAATCATGATCTTGAAAATTACAGTTTGAGATCTTTATATAAACTAAGATCATTTACTAAGATTCCTTTCCTTTATTAAAAAGAATTTTATAAATGAATCATAACTTGTCTCTACGGAACAATAACTTGAAAATCCTTTTATGAACTATATTCTTGATAACTTAAAGTTTACTATATATTAATCAAGATCTTTTATATTTTATTCTTTATAATTTATTCAGAATCTTGATATCTATAATTTGATATTTTTATGAATGAACACTCTTCTTATTTGAACTCCTAAAGATTTCTAAAGCTTTGAATCTTATCTAAGAAGAATTTTGTCAAATTGAATCATAACCCTTGATATTCATGATTTGATATCCTTTATGTCATAATTCATCCGTAACTTGTATTCATAAATGATACACCTTATCACCAAATTAATATGTCTCAAAATTGTGATAAGTTATAAATTATGTGAGATTTATTTTATCATGAACATTCCCTTGATTTCTTGACTTGACTTATTCTTTATGGGAATCACGTTTGATCTCTATGATTTCTTCTTTAAAAAGGAGATTTATGATTTTGACAATTATAAATTGAGACTTTTTATCAAGATTGTTCTTCTGTCTTATTAAGAAGAGTTATTTAAATGGATTAGGTGTTTTAAAATTTATCTTGGATGAATCAAGATTACATAATCCCCTAAGACTCATTTTCATTATTTACAAAAACAAAGAAGAGAGATTTATTAAAAGAAATCATTTCTTTTGGTACTTATGTTTTGATCCTTCATCTCAAATGAAATAATCTCTTTGTGCTTATGGTCATAAAGAAGACATATCATCATAATCCTTTTTAATAATAAAAAAAAGGGAGACAAAATGTTAATTTGGTTAGAAGAAAATTTGGATTAAAAAATCTTCTAACATTGAATGAAGAACAATTTGCTTAGAAGAAAATTTAGAATTTTAAATGCATATGAAATGTATGATTTAAAATTTGAGCTTAATTTACTATAATATTTTCTTTTGGAATTTGCAATTTTTACAAATTGTGCTTATTATCAAAATTTACATGAGATGATATTTAAAATACATGATTTGTTATATTTCAGATTTCTTGATTTGCTATTGTGTTTAAAATTTTACATAAGATGAATGCATAAGTGGATCTTGGATTTCTTGGACTTTTGAGCTCATCTTTGAAATAATATTTTCAGAATTTATATTTATAAGATTAAGACTAAAAGACTTTCATTGTGATATGATATTTTTCAACACACCCCACCCCCCCCCCCTTTTAAGTCTTCCTTATTATTCAAAAAGGCAAGAAAAGTTTTCATGAGAAAATTATGTTTTACTAAGGGGGAGCAATGAAGTATTAAATATTCAATCAATATTTATTTATAAAAATATAAAAATTTTGACACATGATGAGTTATGTATCATGAAATTATTTGCTTATTATTTCACCTCTTTTTGTTGATGACAAAGAGGGAGAAATAGTATATTGATGACACATATATGAAAAATGATACATAACAAAGGGGAAGAAATTTTTTCATGAAGAAAATTATAGCTCATATCCTATTTTACTAAGGGGGAGCAATGACACATGTGTCTTAAAATCATTTGCTTTAACATTTCATTTTTTGTTGATAACAAAAGGGGAGAAATGACATATTGATGACACATGTAGAAAAATAAAAAATAGATATTTCTCCTATTTTTGCTAATAAACAAAGGGAAAAAATAATTAATAACTTAAGAAAGAGAATTTCAACTTAGTGTATGATTGATGTATAATTTTGAAATTCATGTTATATACTTTAAAATTTTAATGATTTATTGTTTGTTGAAATTAATGTTATATCATCGATAATTTGATTTTGAAATTCATGATATATCATTTTAAAATTTGATAAATAGATGTTATGATACTTGAATTTAAGAGTGGTTAATTCTCTTGAATCTAAGTTTTCTTATTTGGATTATGGCATAGATTTAGGAGTAAGGTTTAACTCATGTCATCAATTGGTTGTCATTATCAAAAAGGGGAAGATTATTGAATCTCATATTTTGATGATGAAATCAATTGATGGGTTATTGATATAATAAGTGTGTTAGAGATGATTGATGTAGGATTAACTACGATAGAGAGAGAATTATAATCGTTAGCAAAGTTTTTGAATCGAGTACTTTTACTCTTGTACTAATTCAACCATTCCTCCACCCCACCCCACCCCCCCCCCTCTCCTCCTCCTCCTCCTTCTCTTAGTGCCAATTGATCCTAACAGGCACCACCTACATACAGTGTCACCTCTGTTGAGGGCAGAGGTGGCGCCCACACCGCAAGTGGTCGCTGCCTTTATGAGTGGCTACCCTTGCCCGCGTGTGCTACCTCTACCTGTTGGCATTATGCCCACAATGCCGCCTTTACAGGCACCGCCCTTGTAGGTAGCTTGGCCATGGGCATCGCCCTTACGAGTGGCCACCCATCCTAGCAGGTGGGTGTCCCCCTTCGGATAGAGACTACCACTGATGTTGCCCCTGCCTATAGGCAGTTTACCTGCGGGCGCTACCTTCATGGGTAAGCAGCTCCTCCACAACCCTTACGCACGTGTCGACTCTCCGCAAGCAGCAGTTGCAGGCATCTCCAGGCACAACAAGAATGCATAGAATAATTCTACGTGATTCAACATAACACATGCAGTTTATAAGTCAATCATCGTACGATGAACCTAGCTCTAATACCACTATTGAGAAATCTTATCAGAAGTATTGAATGCACAATGAAAAATAAAACAAAAAGATCTCTCACGTTGGTCGAATCATCGTGTAATAATTGATAAGCAAAAAAAAATCATAAAATCAAAAATATTTATACATTGTTTTACCTAGGAAGACTATATATCCATGAAAACCTAGATCTGTAGGCATAGGTGAAGGTTAGATGTCCTCCTCTCTAGCGGTATCCACACGGTGGATGTAGCGATGATGCTCCTCATATTGCTGCGGAATCTCTCTCTCCACGTGCGGCACACAAGATCTGTCATCCAAGGAGGAGAGGAGGCTGAGGAGAATAGGAGGGGCAGCCACCAAAAGCTCTAACCTATGAACCATTTAGCCCTCTCTTATTTATAGAGATCTTTGTTAACTTAACCCTAATGGATCATGTCCTATTGGGTATTGGATCTCTATCAAACTACCTAAGCCTCTTATATTAGTAGTTTTATATCCAATAATCTCTTATTAGCTCTTATTAGATCTCATCAATCTGATCTAATAATACAGGGGCATATTGGATATCAAATAAAATAGGGGCTCTATGGATATCTTATATCTGAAACTCTACTCATCGCAATATCCATCATATATAAGCCCAATATCATGTTGGCGGTGAGTTGCACCTATTAGAACTCATTTTGACTCAGTAAATTGTTCTCTTATGATAATTCATCCAACTCATCGACTATGGACATACTAGGCCACTACGCCATAGTCTCTAAACGGTACAGGAGGATCTAATCCATTGGACATATCTATCCTTAGTTACTATATATCTCTAATCCCTTATCCATCTAATATCCCAGAAATTATATATTGGGCATGATACTGTCAAGCCTCATACGGAATCCATATGAGTCTCGTTTTAATTGGATTCTCTTGTAGAACTCCTCTCTCAATCCGAATGACCTTAACTAAGGATTTGCTTGGGAAAGAACACACAAGATATTTCTCTCGTGATACTAAGAGTGAAGGATCCTCTATTGACACTCAATTATCTTTCTAAGGTTGCCTACCGATCCCGATAATCGATTGTACTAGATTTGAAACTTTTAAACCTATAAGTCTGGCATTAAAAAAAGGAGTACTCAAACAAAATATTCTTGATATCTTTAATCTAAGAACCAAACATATAACTAGGACTACAGAATTATTGTCTGATGTTAAGTATCATTAACTATCCTTAAAAGAGTACTTGTATTATACCCTTAGTGTCCCCATATGAGCGGCTATAAGACCAATCACCTCTATCATATGGACGAGTATACAGTATACCGGATTGTCCGATTATCTTGATATCCCTCACGAGTAACTTATAACTGGGATTATTTAGGGTCTATGTTTAAAGGTAAATTGGTCTCATTATCATTGTCTCATCATGATCTAATTATCATTGCACAAATCCAATGACATCATAATATATGCAACAAGCAACAAAAAGTGAGAATATGTCAATAATAATAACAAGTAAAAAGATCAATGCAACATGTCACACATGCTATCACTCACGTGATTGGCTTACAGGGCATCTATAACTAGCAATTATGCTGATAGAGAGGAATATGCAACCGTCATTGTTCACCGAAGAAAACAACCACTGCAATCACTATTGAGGAGAAAGAGAGTCGCTATGGGAGTGCACAGTCAAATGTTGATGGAGGCACAAGGAGCATAACGTCCTTGGTGTGGCCCAAGAAGTAATGGGAATCAAATCATCAGGCAAACCAGCAACGACTAGTGTACGTCACTTATGCACCTCCGAGGATGAGGAAGCCGAGAGGAGGTGATGGGCACTCCACTGGAGAACTGGTCAGAGGTCAGCCCATGACCAGAGGATCGCAATCATAGTGAGGTAGTAGTGAATAGGTCGTAGTGAGAAGGTTACGCCGATGAGTAGGAATAGAGAAGACAACTACGACAAGGCAAATCATGGGTAGGCACTTAATAATAAAGGGAGCTCTATTGAAGAAGAAATGGGCACTAGGTACAGAGGGCTGCATGTCAGTGATCAAAGGAGAGGCAACCCAATGACTGTGGTGACCTAAAGTCTGCCAACTAGCAGTAGATCAGTAAGGGAGGAGTCTTGCTATCGTCGACAGATCAATGGCAGATTGTTATCATCGGACAATGAGAAAGAGTGGGGAAGTCTTGCTTGAGGAAAGAGGTGCTATGATATCATGTAAGTGTAAGATTATGTGGCCCTTTATTAATTGAATAAGATATATTATAGATTATTTGGATTCTGATAAAAGATATTAGCCAATATTAAATAAAGTCCATATTATATTGGGATATTTTAGGGGATGCCCTTGATGGAAGGAACTCTCCTAATAACTTACCCTAGACCCTCTGCTCTCACCTATAAATAGATAAGACCTACTCTAAACCTAATACACGAGTAGCAGGATATGCAAAGGGTTGAATAGATCAAGAGATTACAGTTATCCTCTTGATCTAGATCAAGAGATTACAGTTATTCTCTTGATCTCCCAAAACCATCAATTAAGGTGGCCCTACGAAAAGATAGGAAGAGAGGAGAAGGGGTCTAGATCTATTCTAGTTCCTCTTGCAGATCAATATTCGGTGTCATTCAGATCTGTTGGGTGGTGCTCTTGAAGATCTAATTGGATCTCACGCAGATAGTATCTAAAGGTACGCATCGTAAACAGATCTAGTATTATTTGATTTCAATCCTGGCATAAAAGTTTTTCCGCATAATAGATTGCATAATTATAGTTTTTATGCCAACAATTGGTATCAGAGCATAGGTTTGAGATCAAAAATATATTAGATCTATTATTTTTGTTTACGATGCATTGATCTGAATATCTTATTGATATGTTTTCCTTTCTATCAAGTTTTTATCGTTTGTTTACAAATGATTCTTAATGGTTGTGCATCGTGAAATAAATGCAGTAATCTTGTCGTGTTCTTGGCTAGATCTACCTGCGGTAATGGCGTGTGCGATCGCCGCTTGAGTAGGGACCGGCGACCACTGCACCTATGCCGCGGCCGCTAGCGACGCTAGCGGCGCGCCGGGCATCGCTCTGCTCTTGGCCTTTCTGCATGATAGCCTAGATCAATGATTTATAAAATTACATTAAGGAACAAGTCATCAATGACATTAAAGAAATAATATTCAAAATTACATGGATAATTAGGAGGTTTAGATAATCCCAAAGGATAATCTATTTCAAATAATTATGTGATGGGGTAGGATGATACTGTTTTGGATATCATTGTAGTTTAGAATTGTATACCCTAAGGTAGCAAAACTATTTCACAAGGATAGTATCAGTCCTCCATAAATGATCTTGTATGAACACTAGATATGTCAATATTTTTACCCAATAGTTAAATATTGATGATATCAATAGTTCATCATATTTTGGTAAAACTCAAAGCATTAATGTTATTTTATATTCTGCAGTGGTATTCTCATCCATACATTCTCATGCTTCTAGTGTCCCTGTACTCTCTGGATCAAATTATTCAGAATGGTTGGAGCATGTACAATTTACATTGGGCGTACTAGATCTTGATTTGGCATTGCTTGTTAAAAAGCTCACAGAATTAACTGATAAAAGTACTATGGAACAAGTCAATGAAATAAAGGCTTGGGAGAGATCTGATAGGCTCAGTTTAATGTTCATAAAGATGACAATTGTAAATAATATAAAGACTTCATTACCGATTGCATCTAGCGCACTTAAATATTTAAAGGTTATTGAAGAGATTTAAATCTGCTGATAAGTCATTGGCTGGCACATTAATAAAAGAACTGACTACAGCTCAGTATGATGGTACTCGATAAATTCAGGATCACATCCTCAATATGGCTGACAAAGCTGCAAAACTTAAGACGTTGGGAATGAATGTTGATGAATCTTTTCTTGTGCAGTTCATTCTTAATTCTCTTCCTTCTCAGTTTGGCCTATTCAAGATTCACTACAATACAAATAAGGATAAGTGGGACTTAAATGAGTTAACTAGTATATGTGTTCAGGAAGAATTAAGATTAAAGCAGGAAAGTTCATATAATGTACTGACAACTACTCAAGGAGTTGGTAACAATAAAAGAAAATCGAAGCGTCATCCATCGAAGAAATTTATCGGGCCTGGAAGTGTTAGACAAACTATTGAAAAGAAAGCTATTACAATAAAGTGATTCTTTTGTGGCAAGAAAGGACATGTAAAGAAGAATTGTATTAAACATAGAACTTGGTTCGAAAAGAAAGGTATAAACTCAACCTTTGTATGTTTTGAATCAAACATTGCAGAAGTTCCTTCTAATACATGGTGGATTGATTCTGGTGCTTCAACTCATGTTACTAATAATATGCAGGAATTTCTTTCAATCCGAAAACCAAAAGAACATGAAAGATTCATAATTATGGGAAATCATCTCAAAGCAAAAGTGATATCAGTAGGGACTTATCGCTTACGCCTAGAGATGGGTCATCTGATGGATATGGAAGACACATATTTTATTCCTATAATTTCTAGAAATTTAATTTCTCTGTCTAGAATTGATGAGTTAGGATATTGTGTTTCTTTTGGTAATGGTAAACTTAGCATATTTTATGATTCAATAAAAATTGGTTCTGGAATTTTGTGTGATGGTTTGTACAGAATTAATTTTAATCTTGAATTTATGAATACATTATTGACCCTGCAATCAAGTATTGGAATGAAACGTAATTCCAATAATGAAAGATCTTTTATATTGTGGCATAGACGTTTGGGGCATATCTCCAAGGAAAGAATTGAAAGATTAGTGAAGGATAATATTTTAAAAAATTTAGACTTCACTGATTTTGATGTTTGCATAGATTGCATTAAAGGAAAGCAAACTAAGCATACAAAGAAAAATACCACAAGAAGTAAAGAACTTCTTAAAATTATTCATACTGATATCTGCGGACTACTCCATATTCCTTGTTTTAGTGGAGAAAGGTATTTCATCACATTTATAGATGACCTGTCCAGATATGGCTCTGTTTATCTAATGCATGAAAAGTCTCAGGGCATTGACATTCTTGAAGTGTACATAAATGAGGTCGAGAGAAAATTAGATAAAAAAGTTAAAATTGTCAGATCTGACAGTGTAACACCCCTCATTTCCGAAGTTTCGTATAAATTTCTGGTGATAATTTAAGCATTCATTTTAAATTGACAAAGGAAATAGAGTATGAATCAGAAGTACTTATTTGTAAGATTTGGGAAATCTGTTCAAAACAAAAAAAAAAAAAAAATCTGAGGACCTATATGTAAACCCTGAGGACCTAATCGTAAATGTACTAAATACAAGGACTAAACTGCAAAATGTAAAAAATGACAAATTCCACCGTTTAAGCCTCTCTGCCTTCATTCTTAAGGAAGCAGAGAAGGCAGCTACGTGGGTGATCTGTTCAAGAAAAAAAGAAAGAAAGAAAGAAAGAAAGAAGAAGAAGAAGAAGATTTGGGGCTTTAAGGGTTCTTGCTCAAATCTTTTCACTTAGGGTCAAAATTATCAAAGGCAAGTGTTCTATCCTAATTTTTTTGCCTTCTGATACTTTATCCTTACTGTTTTGCCTTGCTTTCCAAAATTAATTGCTGAATTCAAGACCTGCAAAGCTGAAATCTCTCTTGTTGCTTATAAGATTTGAATCTGGAAAATTATCAAAGTCCTAACCCTTCTGCCTTGTTCCGGCTGTAGATTATTGTACTGATTTTGGATTTAGGTTAAACTTATTTTATATGAATCTAGACTGATATATCTTTCTTTTGACACTGATTTTGTAGATTTTGGACACCGAATACTTACCCAAACATCTGTTTCAAATGAGCCTATAGACGCTGTAAAACAGGGTTCAAGATTTCTGACCTGTCAATACTAAAATGCCTATAACTCCCTGTTGAAAATTCTGATTTGTACCAAACTGATTTTATTTGAAACTAGACTTGAAAATATTTCTTTTGACATATAGTTTGAAAATTTTGGAATTCAATTTCCTATCCTATTATCTGTTGAATCCGACCCTATAAATTCTGCAAAACAGTGATTGTGTTTTTGCCCTTGGGTTACCAAATCAAAAGTAACTCCATGTTGGGAACCCTGTTTCATACGAAATTTGTTCCATCAAAATATAGATTGATAAAGGGTTCGACCATAACTTTCTTATGGGTATTGGAGCATAATTGGTATTCTGAAATATTTGTTTGCTGTGCCACTAGAAATCTGTCCGAAATCGAGCTTTGGTCGATTTCGCGTATTTTGTTCTATTCCTTTGGATATTTGAATTCGTCTAACTTTCTTATTGAAATTGAGCTAAATATGATTGCTTGGAATCCCTGTACATTCTTGTTTTCATTTCATTCCAAAACTGAATATATTTGTGAGAGATTTGTTCTTTGTTTCGAATTATCTCGAAAAGACACATGCACGTTTTGTTGTTCCGCGTGTGTTTCCGACATATGCTACTTATTGTTAAAACTGTCCTCGTGTACTCTGGTGTGTGGGATTGTCTGGACCTTTGCCAGAAATGGTAAAGGGTATGTGCTTATTACCCGCTATGTGGGGTCCCGCTCTGTGGGATATTCTGGACCTTTGCCAGAAATGGTAAAGGGTATGTGCTTAGAGCCTGCGATGCTCTGCCGGCCCCTTCTGACTTCACCTAGACGTGGGTGGATGGAGCTCCCAGACGTGGGAGACATTTGTCAGGTGGTCATTCAGAAATGGATGGATCACATTCTGACTGAGATTCCACTACACCTTCTATATGTTTGATATGACATCCAGAGTTTTGGTGAGTTGTTTCTGTTCATGCTCTGGATAAGAATAATATGATTGCGACGTCAAGGACGTTTGAGCTTCTGTACGATATTTGTTTTTGATATGCTCTGAAATGCTTCATTCACTGATGATTTTGCTTCGAAATATTCCATATGCCGTTGATATGCTTCGTAACATTTCGTATGCCACTGATAAGCTTCGATATGTTTCCTTTGATACTGAGATGCTCCAATTACTCTATGCCCCATCTGTCAGGAACCAAATATGTAAGATTGAAAAGACAATTATGTTTCTGCTCCTAACAATTTTATGTCTACGAAATCGTATATTCTGCCTTGTACTTTGCAACTGTATCCCTTTGGAAATTGTATTATTTTGATATGGATATGTTAGTCACTTGCTGAGCTCCTTATGCTCACCCCGTTTGTTGATAAATTTTTCAGGATAGCGTATCGCTTGCTTACTTGTTAAGATTGGGTTGAGGCGGTGGAAAGTTTAGAAGATTTTGGGCAGATCTTTGTTAGCATATGTGTTTTTGTTGTATAAGCTACCCTGCATCTTATGAAATGTGACGATGAATCTAAACCTGTGGATTTTGTGTAAGATAAAGGATCCCTCATGTATAGGATTTTGGAAAGTTAAGTTAAATGCATGTAATGATATGAATTTATGGTAATCGTTGTTTTGGTGACTGCATAGACTTTCCCACTTATGAGTTTATGTGTGGTTATTATTTTGAAGAGTTGAGTTCAGATTATATGAATTATCGAGTGATGCGTGGTATGTTTATGAACTGCACAGGGTGTTGAATTTGTAGACTATAGAGGTGAAACTTTGATCTGAATGTTTTCTTAGTGACCTCAAAATGTGTGTTTGGATCCTGGATTAGTTGTTGTGACAAAATTTTAAATATTGTCGATATTTTGGAGGGGCGTGACAGAGGTGGTATCAGAGCATGATTTGAGAATCACTAAGAATATTCTCTTTTTGAGATTTATTGACTAGCATTTAGAGATTGATCAAAGAAAATATTTTTCAGATTGTATGAGAGAGCAAAAAGAATTGGAGTTCTTGAATCTTATCCAGGGAAGTATGACGGTTACACAGTATGAATCTAAATTCACTGAGCTCTCCAGGTTTGCCACACATATGACTGATGATGAATCTAGAAAAGCAAGAAGGTTTGAAAGGGGATTACGGCCAGCAATAAGAAGCCGAATGTCAGCTTTAAAATTACAAACGTATGCTGATACGGTAGAAAGAGCTTTGAAAATTGAAAGAGACATGGAGGAAATTCAAGAAATCATTGGCAAGAACAAAAGGGACAAATTTACTGGCAAAAGCAGGAGAGAAAATGAATATGAAGCTAGTAACAAGAGGTTCAAGACATCTGGATTTGAGAAAAGGAAACCATTGGGGAGGACTCAGTTATGTGCAAAATGTGGATTAAATCATGAAACAAGTCGGTGTTTTCGGGTGACTGGAGCATGTTTTGGTTGTGGAAAGCTAGATCATCAATTAAGAGATTGCCCACTGAAAAGGAAGAAAGAGCCACTGCCTCCTAGACCCTCAGCCCATGCTAGAGTGTACGCTATCACTGAACAAGATTCTAAGGCTTCCAAATCAGTGGTGGAAGGTATTCTTTATGTTTCTAAAAGAAATGCAAAAGTTTTGTTTGATCCGGCTCCAACTTATCGCTTGTTTCACAATACTTTGCTTGTCACTTGGATATTCTACCTAAACCCCGGATTATATGTTATATGTAACAACCGTTGGAGATTCATTGGCAACAAACTTGGTCTACCCATCTTGTTTGATCTCTATTGGAGACCGCAAACTCCTTGCTGATTTGATTCTCCTAGAGATCCGTGGCTTTGATATTATACTTGGCATGGATTGGTTATCTTCTCATCATGCTAGTATTGATTGTTACAAAAATAATTACCTTCGCATACCGGATCAGCCTATATTTATCTTTGAGGGCATTAGGCATGATTTGCCTCCTTGCTTGATATCGCACTTCAAGTTTATCGTCTTATGCGAAAGGTTATTTTTCTTATATGGTGTGTGTAAAGGAGCATTCAGATCGAAACCCACCTAGATGAAATTGTAGTGGTCAAAGAATTTCATGATGTATTCCCGGATGACTTGCTGGTTTACCTCTAGATAGAGAGGGTGAATTTGCTATTGATCTAGTCCCCAAGACAACCCCAATATCTAAGCCTCCCTACGAATGGCACCACTCGAGCTAGAGGAGTTAAAGAAGCAAATACAAGAATTATTAGATAAGGGTTTCATACCGGTATCCCCATGGGGTGCTCGGTATTATTAGTGAAGAAGAAGGATGGAACATTGAGGCTTTGTATTGATTATAGACAGTTGAATCAGGTGACCATCAAAATAAGTATCCCATACCTAGAATTGATGATTTGTTTGATCAATTGCAGGGTGCACAAATATTCTCTAAGATTGACCTGAGGTCAGGTTACTATCAGTTGAAGATCAAGGAGGAGGATATTTCAAAAACAGCTTTCAGAACTCGATATGGTCATTATGAATTCTTGGTGATGCCTTTTGGTTTGACAAATGCCCCTGCAGCTTTTATGGAACTAATGAATAGGATATTTCAACCACTCTTGGATATCTGTGTAATTGTATTTATTGATGACATATTGGTGTATTCAAAGAGTAATCAGGAGCATGAGGAACACTTGAGAGATGTGTTGTCCATACTAAGAGAAAAGAAGTTGTATGCGAAGTTCAGCAAATGTGAATTTTGGTTGAATGAAGTTGCTTTCTTAGGCCATGTGATTTCAGGGAAGGGTATATCTGTTGATCCAAGGAAAATAGAAGCTGTAGTTGAATGGGAAGTACCAACAAATGTAACAGAAGTTAGAAGCTTCTTGGGCATGGCAGGTTATTACAGGAGATTTGTGGAGGGATTCTCTCGAATTGCACAACCTCTCACCAAACTCACTAAAAAGAACATGAAATTTGTATGGGGTGATGATTGTGAGCAAAGTTTTCAAGAGTTAAAAAGAAGGTTGACTAGTGCCCCTATTCTCACTATTCCAAGTGGTAGTGAGGGATTTGTAGTTTATACTGATGCTTCAAGAAAAGGCCTAGGATGTGTTTTGATGCAGGAAGGGAGAGTAATTGCTTATGCTTCTAGGCAACTTAAAGGTTATGAATTGAATTATCCGACTCATGATTTGGAGTTAGCAGTAATTATTTTTGCTCTAAAGATTTGGAGACATTATTTGTGTGGTCGACTATTTGAAATCTTCACTGATCACAAGAGTTTAAAATATATTTTCACTCAGAAAGAGTTAAACATGAGGCAGCGAAGATGGATAGAACTTCTGAAGGATTATGATTGTGCCATCCGTTATCACCCGGGCAAAGCCAATGTTGTAGCTGATGCACTTAGTAGGAAATCTACAAGTTTTATGGCTAGTTTGGTCGTGAAGCAATGGAAGTTATTAGAAGAAAATTTTGATTTGAAAGCTTTGAGGAAAGAGCAAGACTCGATGATATTGATGGCCTCCATTCAAGTGCAATCTGATCTTATTCAACAAATTAAGGAAGCACAATTATGAGATCCACATTTAATCTACTTGAGGAATGAAGTAGAAAAGGGATTGAAGCCACAATTTCAAGTTTCAAAGGATGGCCTATTGAGATTTGGGGAGAGTATGTGTACCAAATGAACCAAATATCAAGAATCAAATCCTAAAGGAAAGTCATACTTCAAAGTACACCATACATCCTGGGAGCACTAAGATGTATAGAGATCTTCAAAGTCATTATTGGTGGGAAGGCATGAAGAAGGAAATTGCAATGTATGTTTCAAAATGTTTGACTTGTCAGCAAATCAAAGTAGAACACCAAAGACCTGGAGGGTTGTTGCAACCTTTAGATATCCCTGAATGGAAATGGGAATGTATTACTATGGATTTTGTTTCAGGATTACCCGTAACCTCTAGGAAGCATGATGCTATTTGGGTTATCATTGATAGGTTAACAAAATCTGCACACTTCCTACCGATTAATATGACTTATTCGCTTGATAAACTTGCGATTTATATGTCAATGAAATAGTAAGACTTCATGGTATTCCAAAGGAGATCATCTCGATAGAGACTCGATTTCTCTCTAGATTCGGAGAAGATTGCAGAGTCGATGGGCACTAAAGTTAAGTTTAGTCGCATATCATCCTCGATCGATGGTCGGAAAGAACAATTCAAACACTTGAGGATTTGCTTAGAGCCTATGTTATGGACTGGAATGGTGAATGGGATAAGGATATTTCACTTGTTGAGTTCACGTATAATAATAGTTATCATTCAAGTATTCAGATGGCTCCTTATAAAGCTTTATATGGGCGAAAGTGCATAACACCTATATGTTGGGAGGAAGTTGGTGAAAAGTCGTTAGCAGGACAAGGTACAAGAAACTACCGAGAAAATTCAAGTTATAAGGAAAAGGTTAAAGATCGCTAGTCGTCAAAAGAGTTATGCCGACAATAGAAGACGAGATATTGAGTTTGAAATCGGAGATTTTGTATTCTTAAAAGTCTCCCCTTCCAAAGGCATTATAAGGTTTGGGAAGAAAGGAAAATTAAGCCCAAAATTTATTGGACCTTTTGAGGTTCTTGAGAGGGTTGGTTCTGTCGCATACAGGATTGCCTTGCCACCAGCATTGTGCCATGTCCATGATATATTTCATGTCTCGATGATTAGAAAGTATATATATGACCCTTCTCACATCATTAAGTATGAGCTGGTGGAGATCGATAAAGATTTATCTTATGTGGACGAACCTATTCAGATTGTTGATAAGAAAGAAAAAGTCCTAAGGAATCGGGTCATCCCACTGGTTCAAGTAAATTGGAGACATCATTCTGGAGAGGAGACAACTTGGGAGCTAGAGGAGGAAATGAAAAAGGTGTATCCCAGTCTTTTCATCGATAGAGGTACGATAAATTTAGAGGACTAAATTTTTCTTTTAAGGGGGGGAGAGTGTAACACCCCTCATTTCCGAAGTTTCGTATAAATTTCTGGTGATAATTTAAGCATTCATTTTAAATTGACAAAGGAAATAGAGTATGAATCAGAAGTACTTATTTGTAAGATTTGGGAAATCTGTTCAAAACAAAAAAAAAAAAAATCTGAGGACCTATATGTAAACCCTGAGGACCTAATCGTAAATGTACTAAATACAAGGACTAAACTGCAAAATGTAAAAAATGACAAATTCCACCGTTTAAGCCTCTCTGCCTTCATTCTTAAGGAAGCAGAGAAGGCAGCTACGTGGGTGATCTGTTCAAGAAAAAAAGAAAGAAAGAAAGAAAGAAAGAAGAAGAAGAAGAAGATTTGGGGCTTTAAGGGTTCTTGCTCAAATCTTTTCACTTAGGGTCAAAATTATCAAAGGCAAGTGTTCTATCCTAATTTTTTTGCCTTCTGATACTTTATCCTTACTGTTTTGCCTTGCTTTCCAAAATTAATTGCTGAATTCAAGACCTGCAAAGCTGAAATCTCTCTTGTTGCTTATAAGATTTGAATCTGGAAAATTATCAAAGTCCTGACCCTTCTGCCTTGTTCCGGCTGTAGATTATTGTACTGATTTTGGATTTAGGTTAAACTTATTTTATATGAATCTAGACTGATATATCTTTCTTTTGACACTGATTTTGTAGATTTTGGACACCGAATACTTACCCAAACATCTGTTTCAAATGAGCCTATAGACGCTGTAAAACAGGGTTCAAGATTTCTGACCTGTCAATACTAAAATGCCTATAACTCCCTGTTGAAAATTCTGATTTGTACCAAACTGATTTTATTTGAAACTAGACTTGAAAATCTTTCTTTTGACATATAGTTTGAAAATTTTGGAATTCAATTTCCTATCCTATTATCTGTTGAATCCGACCCTATAAATTCTGCAAAACAGTGATTGTGTTTTTGCCCTTGGGTTACCAAATCAAAAGTAACTCCATGTTGGGAACCCTGTTTCATACGAAATTTGTTCCATCAAAATATAGATTGATAAAGGGTTCGACCATAACTTTCTTATGGGTATTGGAGCATAATTGGTATTCTGAAATATTTGTTTGCTGTGCCACTAGAAATCTGTCCGAAATCGAGCTTTGGTCGATTTCGCGTATTTTGTTCTATTCCTTTGGATATTTGAATTCGTCTAACTTTCTTATTGAAATTGAGCTAAATATGATTGCTTGGAATCCCTGTACATTCTTGTTTTCATTTCATTCCAAAACTGAATATATTTGTGAGAGATTTGTTCTTTGTTTCGAATTATCTCGAAAAGACACATGCACGTTTTGTTGTTCCGCGTGTGTTTCCGACATATGCTACTTATTGTTAAAACTGCCCTCTTGTACTCTGGTGTGTGGGATTGTCTGGACCTTTGCCAGAAATGGTAAAGGGTATGTGCTTATTACCCGCTATGTGGGGTCCCTGGGATATTCGGACCTTTGCGAAATGGTAAAGGGTATGTGCTTAGAGCTGCGATGCTCCGCCCCTTTTGACTTCACCTAGACGTGGGTGGATGGAGCTCCCAGACGTGGGAGACATTTGTCAGGTGGTCATTCAGAAATGGATGGATCACATTCTGACTGAGATTCCACTACACCTTCTATATGTTTGATATGACATCCAGAGTTTTGGTGAGTTGTTTCTGTTCATGCTCTGGATAAGAATAATATGATTGCGACGTCAAGGACGACGTTTGAGCTTCTGTACGATATTTGTTTTTGATATGCTCTGAAATGCTTCATTCACTGATGATTTTGCTTCGAAATATTCCATATGCCGTTGATATGCTTCGTAACATTTCACATGCCACTGATAAGCTTCGATATGTTTCCTTTGATACTGAGATGCTCCAATTACTCTATGCCCCATCTGTCAGGAACCAAATATGTAAGATTGAAAAGACAATTATGTTTCTGCTCCTAACAATTTTATGTCTACGAAATCGTATATTCTGCCTTGTACTTTGCAACTGTATCCCTTTGGAAATTGTATTATTTTGATATGGATATGTTAGTCACTTGCTGAGCTCCTTATGCTCACCCCGTTTGTTGATAAATTTTTCAGGATAGCGTATCGCTTGCTTACTTGTTAAGATTGGCGGTGGAAAGTTTAGAAGATTTTGGGCAGATCTTTGTTAGAATATGTGTTTTTGTTGTATAAGCTACCCTGCATCTTATGAAATGTGACGATGAATCTAAACCTGTGGATTTTGTGTAAGATAAAGGATCCCTCATGTATAGGATTTTGGAAAGTTAAGTTAAATGCATGTAATGATATGAATTTATGGTAATCGTTGTTTTGGTGACTGCATAGACTTTCCCACTTATGAGTTTATGTGTGGTTATTATTTTGAAGAGTTGAGTTCAGATTATATGAATTATCGAGTGATGCGTGGTATGTTTATGAACTGCACAGGGTGTTGAATTTGTAGACTATAGAG
Organism: Ensete glaucum; assembly: GCA_021527575.1. Lineage (NCBI taxonomy): Eukaryota > Viridiplantae > Streptophyta > Magnoliopsida > Zingiberales > Musaceae > Ensete > Ensete glaucum. Next base: position 40,179,214 of record CM038557.1, on the reverse strand, counting down.
GTGAAAATTTGATCTGAATGTTTTCTTAGTGACCTCAAAATGTGTGTTTGGATCCTGGATTAGTTGTTGTGACAAAATTTTAAATATTGTCGATATTTTGGAGGGGCGTGACAGACAGGGGTGGTGAATTTTATGGCAGATATGATGAATCCAGTTAGAATATTGGTCCTTTTGCTAGATTCCTAGAACAGCAGGGTATTTGTGCTCAGTATGCATTACCAGGTGTGCCACAGCAGAACGGTGTTGTTAAAAGACGAAATCGTACTCTTATAGATATGGTTAGGAGCATGATGAGTTATTCTTCTGTACCTGAGTCAATGTGGGGTAATGCTCTTAGGACATATATGGTTAGGAGCATGATGAGTTCCATCAACTCCATTTGAGTTATGGACTGGTAGGAAACCTAGTTTGAGACATTTACATATTTGGGGGTGTCCTACAGAGATAAGAGTATTCAATCTACATGAAAAGAAATTAGATCCAAGAATAATTTTTGAATATTTTATTGGTTACCCAGAAAGATCCAAGGGATACAGATTTTATTGCCCTAATCATAATATGAGGATAGTAGAATCTGGTAATGCAAAATTCCTAGAAAATAGTGAAATCAGTGGGAGTCAAAAATCTCGAAGGATTAATTTTGATATTGAGGAGATTCAGGCTTCTTCTCCTACATTATCCTCTAATCGAGAAATTATTATTCCTCAAATCAATGATAGAATTGATGAGGGTGAACAATAAAATAACATTGATGAATTCTCACATGATGTTGATGTCGTCGCTGATAGTCTTGTAGAACAATCACAACTGGCAGTTTTGAGAAGATCTCAAAGAAAAAGGAAACATGCAATTTCTGATGATTATGTGGTATATCTACAAGAATTATATTTTGATATAGGAATGAAAAGAGACCCCTTATCGTTTTCACAAGCTATAGAAAGTAATGATTCTGAAAAATGGTATGATGCAATGAAAGATGAGTTAAAATCAATGGACCAGAATGGTGTTTGGGAACTCGTTGAATTGCCCAATAATTGTAAATGGGTCGATTGTAAATGGGTCTTTAAAACTAAACGTGACTCGGTGGGCAATATCGAACGATATAAAGCCAGACTTGTGGCCAAAGGTTTTTCTCAGAAAGAGGGCATTGACTATCATGAGATCTTCTCTCTAGTTTCTCGAAAGGAGTCATTGAGAATCATCATAGCATTAGTAGCTCATTATGATTTTGAGTTACATCAGATGGATGGAATGGAGATCTAGATAAGGAAATTTATATGGATCAACCTGAAGGATTCATAGAAAAGGGAAAGGAAAGTTGGGCTTGCAAACTTAGGAAATCCATTTATGGCCTTAGACAAGCTTCCAGACAATGGTATATAAAGTTTCATGATACCATTACTTCCTTCGGATTTAAGAAAAATACTGTTGATCAGTGTATATATCTGAAGGTTAGTGGGAGTAAGTTTATTATATTGGTCCTATATATGGATGATATATTACTTGCCAGTAGTGATCTTGGTTTGTTACATGAAACCAAAATATTTCTCAACAAGAACTTTAAGATGGTTGATATGAATGAGACATCCTATGTTATTAGCATTGAGATATTCAGGGACAGATCTCAAGGTTTGTTAAGATTATCTCAGAAAGGTTATATTAATCATATCTTAGAAAGGTTTAATATGCAACTTTGTAAAGCTAATGATACACCTATTACTAGAGGTGAAAAATTCAACCAAAACCAATGCCCGAAGAATGACTTAGAAATGGATCAAATGAAGAATATTCTTTATGGGTGCGTAATTGGAAGTCTATTATATGCTCAAACCTGTACAAGGCCGGATATCAGTTTTGCAGTGGCAATGCTAGGTAGATACCAGAGTAACCCAAGAATGGAACATTGGAAAGCTGTAAAGAAAGTAATGAGATATCTGTAAGGGACAAAAGATTATATGCTCACATATAGGAAGTCAGATCAGCTTGAAGTAACGGGATATTCAGATGTTGATTTTGTAAATTACCTCGATAGTAGGAAATCCACTTCAGGATTTGTGTTCATGATGGCTGGTGGGGCAATTTCTTGGAAAAGTGTAAAACAATCACTTATTGCATCATCTACGATGGAAGCTGAATTTGTAGCATGCTTTGAGGCTACAAATCAAGCTTTATGGCTGTAAAATTTTATATCAGGACTCGGTGTGGTCGACTCAATTGCCAAGCCGCTGAAGATATTTTGTGATAATACTGCAGCAGTTTTCTTCTCTAAGAATGGTAAGTACTCTAGTGGTTCCAAGCACATTGAGATAAAGTACTTGGTGGTTAGAGAAAGAGTCTAGAAACAATAAGTGTCAATTGAAAATTTAAGCACCACTATGATGATTGCTGATCCATTTACTAAAGCTTTGCAATGTAAAATATTTAAAGAACATGTTCTTAGAATGGGGCTTATGAGCAAGCCATAAAGGATATGGTGATGCATGTTTAAGTGGATGCTATTATTGACATTTCCTTTTGCATAATTAAAGTTATTTGTTTCTGCTATCTTATTTGTGTTTATGTTTATGCATATTATGGTTGAATGCAAGAAACAGGATTGTCTTGACAAGATAAATTATAGGGGTCATTATAGACTATATAAGGAAAGACTAACAGTGTTGTAGTACATACAAGGAAGTGTGGCATTGATGACATACAACCGCTATGACTCATATTGATAGTTGGACTAAATATAGTATAATTATGCTCATTGGACTTATTAGCTTATTTTTAAAATCATGGCCATGTATAAAATACTTTTTTCAAAAATTTTCAGAATCCAATTATATAAAATTATTTTCAAATAAATTTTGTTTTGTTTATTTTGATTTTGAATATCTTTTATATCTTATCAATTAATGGGCTAAGTGGGAGAATGTAAGATTATGTGGCCCTTTATTAATTGAATAAGATATATTATAGATTATTTGGATTCTGATAAAAGATATTAGCCAATATTAAAAAAGTTCATATTATATTGGGATATATTAGGGGATGCCCTTGATGGAAGGAACTCTCCTAATAACTACCCTAGACCCTCTGCTCTCGCTTATCCTCTTGATCTAGATCAAAAGATTACGGTTATAGGAAGAGAGGAGAAGGAGTCTAGATCTATTCTAGTTCCTCTTGCAGATCGATATTCGGCGTCATTCAGATCTATCGGGCGGTGCTCTTGAAGATCTAATTGGATCTCACGCAGATTGTATCTAAAGGTATGCATCATAAATAGATCTAGTATTATTTTATTTCAATCCTGGTATAAAAATTTTTCAGCATAATAAATTGCATAATTATAGTTTTTATGTCAACAGTAATAACAAGAAATAGGTTGTGAAAGAGACATTTTATTCATTGAGGTAAAGAGTATTTATACAAATTTTGAAGAAGAAATTTCCCTCAATTAATCATTCAAATCATGTAATCAAATCAGTTACTCAAATCTTTGATTGATACTTCAATTATAGATGATTGATTTCTTCTATCATGATCATGCATTTAAATTAGTTATTCAAATTTTAAATCATAGATGATTGGTTTTCTCTATCATAATTTTTTGTGATGATATTCTATCGTAATCTTTTGTGAATAGGAGTGGAAAAGCGCTGGTTGTTGGTCCTGGGGTTAAATTAATGTATTTTTTTGCAAGTCTTTTGACATCATGCATGCATTTGAATCCATTGTATAGTTTTCGTTCTCATATCACAAGAGACACCATCAAATATGACAAGGGACTGGTTAGGGTGGAGGGGAACGAGGATGACGTCAGATGCAACAATTTTGCCGAATCGGTGTACACGAAGTAGTCTTTGACCTCTCCGAAACATGGTTCTTGAGAATTAAATATGCAATAATGAAGAGATCTCCCTAGAAAATTCCAGCACAAGTCACAAGCTGAGAGTAAAGTTGCAGCAGAATTTATTCTGTGCATTCCAAAATCAACAGCAACATGCACTACCTTCCTGCCTCGCATTTACCATATAGTAAACAACAAACGGAGGACGACCCTCGTAGCGTTATTAGAACATCGTAAGTACCAAATTTCACGAGTATAAGAAGAAGAACCCATCACAGGATATGCTACATGACACACATCGAAGCACCCAAAGCCTATGGAGAGGAGAAAGATGAAGCACCACAAGGTAGCCTGCTGTGGGTGCTCCACCGTGTCTGGGGAGTTAGCATAACGAGATTCGGGCCATGAGTACAAGAGGGGCCCAACGTAGTATAGTTCGAAGATGGTGTATGCGGATGCTCGACTCGGATTGTCACTTCGGTGCTAATCTTTCTTCTAATCTTGTGGAGCTGTTCCTGCAAGATAAGACCTTCGCCCAGGTGGTGGGTCCCTGGGGAGGTCACTCCGATGATTAAGTTAGTATTGTTTCGAAGGGTGAAGTCCGACATCTCACCCTCAGGAACCGGAGCTTCTTCTCTTTTGATTGAAGTATAGAGAGAGAGAGAGAGAGAGAGAGAGAGAGAGAGAGCCCCATTGAGCTACCCCTAGGGTGTCCCTTTTATACATGTACATCATCGATTGGTCATGTCTCAACCTCATCATACTTATGGTATTCTTTGCCAGTCTGTTCAATGTTGCAGGCACCATCGATGGTTGTTCGTGCTGTCGGTTGTGTGTTGCTTCTGCTCTGCTATCGTATGGTTTTCTCAGGTTCTTATGAGATCTAATGGCGACTACATGATGATCGATGCTACTACATTTTGGGTTTATTTGCTCGTTTGCGACATGTTACTCGTGTGTGTCAAAGGGCGGGTTTGGGAGATTAATCAGTCGACCTTATCCTTTCACGTCAGTTCATCTTAAGCCACGTCATTCGGTTTGGGAAGGGGACCACTACTATCCCCCCAACCCCCAAGAATGAGGCTTCCCTAGGCTTCTTTGAAAGCAAGGGGAAGGGTCCTTTAGGCATGGGATTAGTATGACGGAGGGATTTATATGCGTGTTTGAGGTTGTGCCGCCTAAGCTGGCCCATCGATCCCTTAGGCGAGGCCGAGAGCTTCATTGTAAGTAGTTGGGACTAAAAGCCCTTGGGCGAGGCTGAGAACTTGCTTGTTGATGGTCGGGACTGAAAGCCCTTGGGTGAGGCTGAGCTCACTTGTTGATGGTTGGGACTGAAAGCCCTTAGGCGAGGCTAAGAGCTCACTTACTGAAGGTCGGGACTAAAAGTCCTTAGGCGAGGCTAAGAGCTCACTTGTTGTTGGTTATGATTGAAAGCCCTTAGGTGAGGCTGAGAGCTCACTTGAAGGTGATCGGGACTGAAAGCCCTTGGGCAAGGCTGAGAGCTCGCTTGTTGATGGTCAGGACTGAAAGTCGTTGGGTGAGGCTGAGAGCTCGCTTGAAGGTGATCGGGATTGAAAGCCCTTGGGCGAGGCTTAGAGCTCGCTTGTAGATGGTTGGGACTGAAAGCCCTTGGGCGAGGTTGAGAGCTCGCTTGAAGGTGGTCAAGACTGAAAGCCCTTGGGCGAGGCTGAGAGCTTGCTTGAAGGTGATCGAGGCTGAAAACCCTTGGGCGAGGCTACGAGCTCGCTTTTAGATGGTCAGGACTAAAAACATTCGAGCGAGGCTGAGAGCTCGCTTGTAGATGCTTGGGGAGATTTTTCTTGGGATTAAGGATGATCTGTTTGTTGATCAAAATCCTCCATGAGGTTACACGTGTCCCGCACAATAATTCATCGGGCATGGAGCGTGAGGCATCATGATGAGCTATCCCACTTTTTGGGGGAGGCAAAGCGCCAACGGGCATTGGGGTGAGGTATTAATCCCCCTCGATTATTTTGCAGCCTTCTTTTACTCTGCTCACTACTTCTCCGCTGTTGCTATTGTTTTTCGTCATCTCCGGCATTGGCTACACCAACACTTTTGCCCTTCATCCCCTCCTTTTTCCCCCAATGGTTTCTTGAACAGGTCGGATGTCTTCTGCCTACTCCCACTCCAAGTCCCGATCATTCGAAATTTCAACCCATAGGTCTAGGGTTTTGAGTCATCCCTTTGGGGACTTTGTGTTGGTAGCAGTCGTTCTGTTGTCTAGTGTTCTAGGCGACTCTGGGACTGCTGATGCCCTGGTGGTGATGTAGTTTTTCTTTAATGTAGACTCGACCATGATAACTTATCAGTTGGTTGAGGTGAGGAAGAACTATTTCATTCCTCCTGAGTACAAACTCTATGTGCCCCCTATCGGGGGAGTGTCCTTATGACACTTTTTCGTGTGGTTTCAGTCTGTCGACCGATGCCCTTGAAGTAGGTCTGAGATTCTCGTTGCATCCTGTGATCGAGGTGTGCCTCGAATGGTGGGGGATTTTCTCCTTCCCAGATGGCGCCCAACTCATAGCAGTATCCGGTGGCTTTCTTGTGTGAGTGCTATGGGTCAAGTATAGTGGCGACCCAAGAGTTGTTCATGGGTTGCTTCCTGCTAAGTTAGGGGCAAGCTAGATATTACTGGGCCACTCGCAATGAATTCCGTGTGAGCAGTGCACCTTCCAGCAACAAAAGCTGGAAGTCACGTGTTTTCTTCATTTCCTATCACCGGGGCTGGAGCTTCCCAACCGAGTGGACCTCTCAGATGGTGAATAGCTCCATACTGATGCTTTTGGCCGATGAGATCGAATTGGTCAAGATCCTCCAGGGGATCCTTTCCATTTCAAGGGGGCTGAAGGACATGAATGAGGCCTGGTTGGCCGAGGCGGGTCTCAACCCGGCCCTTAGGGGTATATTTTTTTCCCATTTTTGTATTAGGTTCGAGTTTTTCTTAATCGTATCTTTTATTGTGCAGAGATGTTCAACCTCAGCAAGATGAAGTCCGGTGACGGAGTGGGTAGTGGATCGATGACATCGTCGGCAGTTAGCGCACCTACTGTAGGGGATGTCGAGGCGTCAACAGCTAAGAAGTGCCCTAGTTCCAAAGCGGGGGTGGGTATGAGGAAGCACTTGCGGAAGGCTCTACACCCCATCTTGGTGAAGCAAGTATATGAATGCTCCTTCAAGAAGCTCATGAACCATGCTGGCAAGTCGGCTATCTGAGTAAGGGATGCCTCTTTTCCCCATTTCTTATTCTCCCTTCAAACTTAACTCCCCTTTGCTTGCAAGGGCTTCACTTTATCAGCATCCTTATCGATCGGGTCCATGATATGAACCGACTGGTTTGGAGCTAACATGAGAAGATATGGACTCTTCAAACTGCGAACAAGGAGCTGAAGGCAGGAGTCGGCCAAGAGTTGGTCGCAGTTGCTAAGAGTCAGGCGAAAGAGCTGGAGGGCGAGGTTAAGAAGCTGCGGACTGAGCTGGAGTTCCTCATGAGCCAACAGAGGGAGCTTGAGCAAGAAGTCGGGCTCCTGCGCTCCAGTTTGGATGGGGTCCGGAACGACCGAGCTCGCCTGGAGGGTGACATCCTCCTGCTGATCGAGGTGGTAGAGTTCCTCGAGGCCGAGCTGAAGGCCGATGATCCGAAGGCAGTGGCCGCCTATAAAGCATCCCGAGGGTTCGAGTCAGTCCTCAAGAAGATGGGGAGGGTCAGCTATGAGTTCGGGTATCGGGTGGTGCTCAAGCGACTTCGGGGGAAGCACCCCGAGATAACGATCGAATAGGACCCCTTTATCAAATATCTCAAGGATGCTAATGTCAAGATGGACCTCGACCAGCCCTTTGACGATGGCACCCCCTCCGAGAAGCAACCGACCTTGTAATAATTTTTTTTTTTTTAGAGTATTGGGCATTTGAAGATTTGCTTCCTACTATTTTTCTCGACCATTTTGTAACTTTTCTCTATCAAATGAAGTTTCTTTTCTGAACATTCCGCTTTATCTAAATGGCCTCAAATGCTAAGTTAATATTGTTGTACTAGACGTAGAACTTTTTCAAATTCAACACATGCCAAGTCCGAGGGAGTGTCTTCCCTTCCATTGTCGAAAGGGTGTATATACTATCCCGAACAACTTGGGTGACACGATATGGCCCCTTCCATCTCAGGGCAAGTTTTCCTCAGGTGCGTCTAGGGTCGCTAACCTCGACCCTCCTGAGGACTAGGTCTCCTGTATCGACGAGTCGGGGTTACAGCCTTTGGTTGTAGAGTTGGGCAATTGCCCTCTGGTAATGTAGGTTCTTCAAGTGTGCTTTGGCCCTACGTCCCTCAAGCATGTCAAGATTTTCCTTGAGACATGCTTTTGATGCTTCGGATGGTGAAGTTTTCGATCCTTAGTATTAGGAAGATAACCTCGGAAGGAAGGACAGCCACGATGCCAAAGGCCAGACTATAGGGAGACTTCCCTATAGGGGTCTTAAGCGTCGTCCGCAGAGCCCATAAGACACTAGGGAGCTCCTTGACCCATGATGTTGGAGCCCCTGCTACTCATCTTCTGAGTCCTTCGAGTATGCTTTTGTTGGTTACCTCTGCCAATCCGTTGGCCTGGGGGTGAGCCACTGAACTGAACTTTAGTTGGATCTGATAGTTTTGGCAGAAAGCCTTAAGCTTAGGGTTGTTGAACTGCATCCTATTGTCTGTGATTATGATCTTTAGGATGTCGAAACTTGTTATGATGTTTCTCCAGATGAAATTCTTCATCTGCTTCTCAGTGGTTGAGGCCAAGGGCTCAGCCTTAACCCACTTAGTGAAATAGTCCACCCCGACAATTAGGAATTTGCACTGCCCCGCAGCTTGTTGGAACAGGCCGAGGAGGTCCGTTCCCCATTACACAAAAGGCCAAGCGTAGTGAGTCGAGGAGAGTGGTAAGGCTGGTTGGCAAGGAATGCAAGTATGTTTCTAGCACTCCACACACTTGTGGACATAGTATTTTGCATATGCTTGCATAGCCGGCCAATAATACCCGAGGCAGAGGATTTTGAAAGCCAAGGTATGGCCTCCAATATGTTCACCACATATCCTCTCGTGGAACTCAACAAGTACAACATCAACCTCAGATTTCGATAAGCACTTCAATTGGGGCTAGTTGAAAGCTCTTCTATAAAGGTGCCCATTGATGGTGTCAAACCATGCTTCAGTCCTTTTGATTCGATGGGCGGCGGCTTTGTCCGTTAGGAGTCGCATCTTTCTTATAGTGTAGCATTTCCTCCCTCCAATCGGGATGAGCGACTGTGGTTGCCAGTTTAATAGTGGTGCTTGTCGACTGGTAGAGGCTCGAAATGGCCAACAACTCATCGGCCGCATTGGCAGAGGCCGACCGGGCTAGGGCGTTGACGCTGGCATTCTCGAGGCGTGGGATTTGGAAGATTTTGAAGTACTTAGTCATACATATCAACCGATGGGCCTCAGTAAGATAGCGGGCCATGTTTGGTTCTCGAGCCTTGAATCTCTCGTCGATTTGATGGGTGACCAATTGGGAATCAATGAACACCTCTAGGTGTTCAATTTGTAGCTCGGTAGCTAGTCGTAGTCCAAGCAGCAACGCCTCGTATTCTGCTTCATTTTTGGTAGTTGAAAATTTCAAGCACACGGCATGTTCCCAGGTTTGCCTGTCAGGGTCTCTCAAGACTATCCCGGCTCCTCCCCTAGAGGAATTTAGTGATCGATCAACGTGGAGGGTCCATGCAGGCTTCCTCTAAGGGGGCTCTAGGGCGATCAGCTCTGAGGAGAAATCGGTAATGGCTTGGGTTTTGATTGCCCTCCTTAAGGCGTACTCCGGGTCAAATTTGCTAAGCTCTATTGACCACTTGAGCATATGTCCTGTAATGTCAAATTTAGAAAAAATTTGACGTAGTGATTAATCAGTGACTACCTTGATGGTGTGGGTCAAGAAGTATGGCCTTAGCTTCCTGGCCACGAGGACTAGGGAGAAAGCGAGTTTCTCTATCGGAGGGTACCACTCCTCCGCGCCTTGCAAAATATGGCTGGAGTAGTAGATAGGTCATTGGCTATTCCCGTCGAGCTTTATTAGGATCGAGCTAACAACTCCCTCTGAGGCAGAGAGGTATACCTCGAGCTGGTCACCTGGGTTGACTGAAGATATCCGAGGTAAGGTCGCAAGATGGGCCTTGAGCTCTTTGAATGCTTGCTTGCACTCGGGGGCCCAGCTGAAGTCTTTATTCTACTTTAACGGCTAAAAAATGGGGTAACTTCGATCACCAGCCTGAGATATGAACTGCCCTATTGCTGCTAACCCCCCGACGAGACATTGAACTTCCTTGATGGTTTGTGGTGGTTTCATGTCAATGATGGCCCTGATCTTCTCCGGATTCACATCTATCCCTCTTTGGTGAATGATGAAGCTGAGGAATTTTTTTAATGCCATGCCAAAGACACATTTGGTGGGGTTGAGCTTCATTCTAAACTTTCTAATGGTTCGGAATGTCTCAACAAGGTCTGAGCGGTGTGTCTATGTTCACTTGCTTTTGATGATCATGTCATCAATATAGGCTTCTATATTTCTACCCAACTAGTCCTTGAATAGTTGGTTGACCATTCTCTGGTAAGTAGCTCCTGCGTTCTTTAGTCCGAACGACATTACTTTATAACAGTAGGTTCCTCGATATGTGATAAAAGTCGTCTTCTCCTGATCCTGAGGGGTTATTCAGATTTGGTTGTATCCTGAGAACGCATCCATGAAAGAGAGGAGTTCATACCCGGAGGTAGAGTCTATCAGTTTATCAATCCTCAGCATTGGATAACAGTCCTTTGGGCAAGCCCGATTAAGGTCAGTGTAATCAATACACGTGCTACTTTCCATTAGACTTTTTCATGAGAACTACATTAGATAACCAAGTTGGGTACCTAATCTCCGTTATGGATCCAGCCTCTAGCAGTTGATCTACTTCTTCTTCAATGACCTTTTGCCAGTCGAGGGCAAACTTTCTTGGCTTCTACTACACCGGGCGAGCCCCAGGGGTGGTGTTCAGTTGGTGCTATGCAATCTATGGATGTATGCTCGGCATGTCACTTGTTCACCAGACAAAGATGTCAAAATGGCGTCCAAGGAATTCTATGAGATGGATGTGTTGATCTTTGGGTAGAGTTGAACCAACCCGCATAGTCCTCTCCGGGTGATCCTTTTCTAGCGGTACTTCCAGTATTGGTTCAGAGGGTTTGGGTCGAGTGTGGGTCTGTGAGGTTCTCAGGGGTCGGGAACCAGAGCTTTTTTACCCTTTTTAGGGATGGCTGTTGCCACTAGGTAGCATCGCCTTGACTCTCGTGGGTTGCTCATGATCTTGCTTGGCCCTGCGCTGGTCGGAAACTTCATGCTGCGATGGTATGTGGAGACGACCGCCCTTAGTTTATTAAGGGTTGGTCGCCCGATGATCACATTGTAAGCTGAGGGGAGGTCCACCATCATGAAAGGAACCATGAGGGTCTTGGTTCTTAGTTCATTGCCAAAAGTTATAGAGAGAGTTGCAATGCCTACTGGAGTTATCGCGTCACCGGTAAACCTATTAAAGTTGAAGTCATGAGGATGAGGTCTCGGTTAGTCATTCCAAGCTTGTGAAAAGCATCAAGGTATAATATGTCAATGGAGCTGCCTGTATCTATCATGATGCGTCTGATGTAGACGTTTGTAATACTGGCCATGACCACCAGGGTGTCGTCATGATTTGGGTATTCATTCTCGGATTTGAAGGTGAACCCAGGATCACTCCTAGGTTGGGGCCTCTTATAAACTTCCGCATGGGCATAAGCTTTCCTTGCCGAGGAGCTAACGCCACCCACGACCGGGCCACCCACTATGATATATATCTGCCTCTCCACAGGACCTTTTGGACGAAGGGACGGCTCACGCGGCTTTATTATGTGCCAGTCGAGGTGGCCACGATGTATGAGGTCCTCAATCTGGTTCTTCAAACCATAGCACTCCTCGTTATCGTGCCCGTAGTTGCGGTGGAAGCGATAATAACGTTTGTGGTCCCGATCCTCGGCTCAATACCTCATCAAGTTGGGAGTTTTGAGGAGTCCCTTTTTTTCGGATCTGGAGAAAAATTTACGTCCGAGTGGAGTTGAGCGGGATATTAGGCGATTGAGGAACGGTCTGCTCACCTCTCTCCATCATTCTCCTTAGGAGCCCAAGGGATGGGCCCCGAGAGGGCTCAGCTCGAGAGCGTTTCTCCACCAGAGTCTCGGCGGTGACGTACTGGTTGGCCCTTTGCAACATTTCTAGTATAATCATGGGGGATCGCTCCATAAGTGACCAGAAGGGGTGGGAAGGCCTAATCCTGATCATGAAAGCCTTGATGACCAACGACGGGTGCGCATCGGGAATGGACCTAACTTCATCTATAAAATGGGTGAGGTACTAGCTGAGGTTTTCCTCCTCCTTCTGCCTCATCCCGAAAAGGGATGTGGCAGTTGGCTTTGGTCATGTGCTAGAGAGAAATTTGGCCTCAAACTCCCTTGCTAATTGATCGAAAGAGTGAATGGAGGAGGGTGGCAACCAACTGTACCATTCTCGAGCGATCCCCCGGAGAGTCGTCGAGAAAGCCCAGTACATTATGGCATCTGACGTGCCATACAGAGTCATCTGCACGTGGAACGCGGCCACATACTCCGTCGGATCGGAGCTGCCATTATACGCCTCTAGCATCGGGAGGTGAAAGTGTGATGGGATAGGTGCATCTTGAATTTCTTGAACAAAGGGAGAGCCACGGAGGGGACCTTCACCACGCTCGTCCTTCGTCCTTAGGGTCCTTCAGACATCAACGATCCTCTGGTTCACTAGGCGCAGTTACTCCCGTAGAGAATCAGTGGAATCCAAGGAGAGTATGTCAGGGTCCAGAGAGCTATGGGCTAACGCACTAGGTGCGGGCTCCGGTCGCTTGGCTGCCACGACCGATGGGGCCTGATCCGACTCTGGGGAGAAATGGGGCAGATTGTCAATGGAGCGGGTCGTCGGAGGCTACTCATTCTATGGCAGCGTTGCTCTTGTCTGGGGTAGGGAGGCTGCCTGAGGTTGTGGGCTCAGCTATTGGGTGAGCTGCGGGATATAGGGGATAATTACTTAAAGCATTCCTGTTATGGCCTGGACCTAGTTTGTAAGCCCCTGAAAATCCTCGGGAGTCACCACCGGGGTTCTTGGGTTCGAGGGAGGTGGAGTTAGCCCAGGATCATTAAATAAGCTCCAGTATCGCCCTTGGGTGTGGGAAGGTATATTCTCATCTCCAAATGAAGGGAGTGCAAGCGGGGGTCGAAAGGTTCCCCTTGAGGTTGGCTGTGTCACGGGAGGGACATCCTCCCTAAGGTTAATAGGCATTGAGCGCTCTTGCGACATCGAACCCTCCTTCTAGCACCAAATCTTGTGGGTGCTCCATCGCGTCTGGGGAGTCAGCACAACGGGGTTTGGGCCATGAGTACAAGAGGGGCCCAACGCAGTGTAGTTCGAAGATGGCATATGCGGATGCTCGGCTCAGATTGTCACTTCGGTGCTAGTTTTTCTTCTGATCTTATGGAGCTGTTCCTGTAAGATAAGAGATTCGCCCAAGTACTCCAGGGAGGTCCCTCCGATGATCAAGTTAGCATTGTTTCGAAGGGTGAAGTTCGGCGTCTCACCCTTAGATGTCGAAGCTTCTTCTCTTTTGATTAAAGTAGAGAGAGAGAGAGAGACCCCTTGAGCTGCCCCTGGGGTGCCCCTTTTATACTTGTATGTCATCGACTGGTCATGTCTCAACCTCATCATACTTTTGGTGTTCTCTGCCAGCCTGTTTAATGTTGCAGGCACCGCTGACGGCTGTTCATGCTACCGGTTACATGTTACTTCTGCTCTATTATCGTGTGATTTCCTTAAGTTCTTATAAGATCTTATGACAGCTGCACGACATTTGATGTTGTCAAATCTTGGGTTTATTCACTCATTGTGACATATTGCTCGTGTATGTTAGAGGGCGAGTCTGGGAGATCAGTCAGTCAGCCCTATTCTTCTATATCGATTCGTCTTAATCCACGTCCCTATCAGGGATCATATGGTGGTATAGAGAAGGTACACTTTTTTGGATCGGAGATCCACAGTTTCATACCCCTCGGGTAACGTCACCTCGGTTTGTTTCATCATTAGAAACACTCGGGGAGATGATGACCAGCTCTTCAGGCTTCCAATTCACCAGGGTGGCCACCTCAAACCTTGAAGTCTTCTTCTGCATCGTGTCCACCACCTCCTCCATGTTTCTCCGAGTAGTCACAGGGCAGAGGATGCTAAGCTTGATCTTCTTGTCCGGGGCTATCACATGAGTTCTAGCGCGGATCCACCATGTTGAGGTGCCTTCTTACCTCTATGCTTGGATCTAATACCGTCGGTTATCTCACAAGCACAGTCATGGAGCCGAATTGGTCCATGAATTTAATCGAGAAGAAGGTTGGGGATGGTGTCCCCATTGGTCCGGCCCAGCATTTTTGGACAATAAGATGTTAATATAAATGAGAAATAGAGAGAAATGACTCTGGGAGTAGTGAGGGATCTAATCTCTCTCTTATATAGCTTGTGAGGGAGTAGGGAGGTAATGAAATCCAAAACTCAGCAACTTTCAAGTGTTGTCAAATCTTGCAAGGAACGTAAAGCTTTCTTGTGGAAACTATTCTCAGAAGATTCTTGTTGATCCAGATGCCTAGTCTCAGTATTATTACTTTAATTTTGTTAAGGTACTAAAAACAATTACTGAAAAATTATAAAAGTTACTTTAATTTTGTTACTTTAATTTAATCTTGTTGATTAAATTGGTCGATCTATTATTGGTTAAAAATTGAACGCTTGACTAGTTCATTTTAGTGATTGGATAAAAAAAATTAGACGACGAGATTGAATGAAAACAAATCAACTGATTTTTTTTTTGTGAATATAAAGATATTTTATATAATGAAAATAGTTCTAAAAATATCCGTTAGACCTTAAGATCTTGAATCAAATCCTAATTTGTTATATATACCCTGTCAACACGATAATTTTTTATTGTTTAGACCTGCACTATCTTTGATATGGTTTATATTATATTTTTATTTGTTGTGATGTCATTGTTAGTCTGACATCCGTTCAAACAAATACCTTATCAGTTTCACATATCAATCAGCTTGACATAGGAATGGGGTTTGTTAGGTGGTCGACTCAATAGTGGTAGCCGACACGTCATGTGACTATTCATATCGAAGTAACATTTGCCGATTTTACAAAACCATTTCCATATAAAATAAGTTTATATATATATATATATATATGCATAATTTTCTGTTTATTCAATCTATTTTTTATTGAATAGGAAATGAGAAGGTCAATTTGTTCCTCAAATTTTATATTGGTTAATGCTTCCCAATAGTGATGTGGCTCTTATTTAGTGATAAGACTTGGATAATCTAATAAGTAGCTTAACACATGGATCCCAGGCTGTGATGCACAGTGATATCTATATTATTAGGGTCGTTGCATCACGTTCTATGAGCTATCCTCTCCTCACTTGCGACGAAGACGAATCAGCAATGGAGATTTCTTCCGCTTCTTCTCTCCTCTTCCTCATATCCATCCTGTGCTCCGCCTTGTTTCTCTTCTTCAAGCAACTCTCCCAACGCAGTGCTCCGGCCAACCTCGCCGCCCTCAATAGTTACCCGGTCGTGGGTAATCTTTGTTGGGGAAGGAGGAGCAAGGAAATGATAAAACAGAATACTACGATCCAAACAACGGAAAACGCTTTCAATCAAGAAAACGACGTAGTATTAAACAGGAGGTAAAAGAACAAGAACACTTACAAGATTATCTCCAAATGCACACACTTTATTTTCTCTGCACTTCTTCTTCATTCCCTAAGGTCCTATTTATAGAACATAATAATAACTTCCTTCATCCTATCATTAATAACTACCTCATTATCTCACCCATTATTAATAACTACCTCATTATCTCACCCATCATTAATAACTACCTCATTATCTCACTCATCATTAATAACCACTCCTTATCATGTTAACTAACTATGTAACCATGAATCAGTTCTACACTCCCCCTTGATTCATAGTTAAATAGAATAAACATGCTTCTGAACTGAAAGTAACTTGGTGAGAATATCTGCAACTTTTTCATCCGTGCTATAAATACTTCATGTTATGGCTCCACTTGCTACAAATCGGGTCTTATGCTTTTGGATATTTTCATCTGCATTATACTTTGTTTTGAATACCCATTTCGATCCAAAAGCTTTCTTTTCTTTCGGTTGATCCATTAGCTTCCAGGTTTCATTCTTCTTAATTGACTTGATTTCCTCCTTCATTGCTTTTCGGCATTCCTCAACTGCTTCTTCAAAACTTCTAGGATTTGAAATAGATAAAGCAAATGTTGAATCATAAATCTCTGTTAGTGATCTAAACCTTCCTGGAGGGGTTTCATCTGAGGAATCATTTGCTGAATTTGAGCTACTACTGGGTGAGGTTGACGTTGAACTTGTTGGAGCAGGATCTGTCACTTGATTCGATGGAGTAACTAGTTCTGCCGGAACACGAATTTGTGTTTCACCTTCATTAATCTCCCAATTCCAACTTGCCCTTTCATCAAATACAACATTTCTGTTAATAATAACTTTGTCACTTACAGGATTATATAATCGATATGCTTTGGATTGTGCAGAATATCCAATTAAGATGTATTTTTCTGATTTTTCATCAAGCTTATGATGATTTTATGAATTTACCAAAGCATAAGCAATACAACCAAAAATTCTTAGATAGCTTACAATTGGCTTTATACCATACCAAGCTTCAAAAGGAGTTCGATTCATAACAGCCTTTGTTGGTGAAATATTCAACAAATAAACTGTTGTTGCAACTGCTTCTGCCCAAAACTGATTTGGAAGATGCTTTCCTTTAAGCAAACTTCTTGTCATTTCGACAACAGTTTGATTTTTACGTTCAGCTACACCATTTTGCTCTGGTGTAAATGGTGCTGTTAATTCCCTGCGAATACCATTTTCTTCACAAAAAGAATTAAACTCATTAGAGATAAATTCACCACCTCTATCTGTCCGAAATGTCTTTATGCGTCTACCACTTTACCTTTCTACAAGTGCCTTGAATTTTCGAAAGTTATCAAATGTTTCAGATTTCAATTCCAGGAAATATACCCAACTCATGCGGCTATAATCATCAGTAAATAATAGAAAATATCGACTACCCCCAAAAGATTTTGTATTCATAGTCCACATAAGTCAGCATGTATTAATTCAAGACAATCAGATGCTCTCCATACTTTTCCAACAGGAAATGGTTTTTTACTTTGTTTGCCATAAATACATCCTTCACATACATCAAGTGTATTAATTTTAGGCAATCCATAAACCATTTCTTTTCTATTTAACAACCTTAAACCTTTAATATTAAGGTGTCCATATCTCAAATGTCATAAATTTGTCTCATTCTTTTGATTTGCAACAAGGGCATGTTTCTCAATATTTGAAACATCAATTGGAAACATCTTATTTTGCATCATGCAAATATTTGCTATAATCAAGCCAGATTTTTTATCTTTAATAATGCAGGAACCATCATCAAATATAACTGAATATCCAATATCTATCAATTGTCCAACGCTCAACAAGTTATGTGATAAGCTAGGAACATAGAAAACATTATCAAGGTGTTTTACCTTTCCTTGATTTGTCTTCACCTCAATTGTTCCTTTTCCTTCTACTTGGATTTGCTTGCTATCTCCAAGTTTAACTTTCAACTTGTGAGTTTCATCAATATCTCTAAATATTGATCTTATGCCTGACATATGATTAGAACATCCACTATCCAAAAACCAAATATTATCCGAGATATTATTAACTTGTGAATGAGTCATAAACAACTTACTATTGTCTTCATTTTCTTCCACATAGCTTACTTGCTTTTCTCTTTTCCAGCAATCTGCCTTTATATGACCAAACTTCTTACAATAGTGACATTGAATTCCACTCTTGTAGTTTTTTTGATCATAATTTGATTACCTTTCATCATGCCCATCAAAGTGTCCTCTTCCTCTTCCTCTTCCATTTCCTCTACCATGAAATCCTCCTCTGCCACGTCCTCTTCCAATTGATTTTTTGTCTTCTTTTGAAGTAGAAGACTCCCCCTTAACCTGAAATGTTTTTTCCTCACTTTTTTCCAGTGACCTGTTTAACCTTACTTCATGTGCTTGTAAGGAACCCATTAGTTCATCAAATGAATAAGTAGATAAGTCCTTTGACTCTTCAATTGCTGCAACAACATGATCAAATTTTGGAGTTAAACTTCTCAAAACTTTTGCAACAATTATTTGATCATGAAGATGTTCACGATAAGATTTCATCTTGACTAACAATTTCAGTCACTCGAGAAAGAAAATCTTGCACTGATTCATTGCTTTTCATAAACAAAATTTCAAACTCAAGGCGAAGGGTTTGAAGTTTTATCGTAATCACCCTCGATGAGCCTTGAAATTCATTTTGAAGTATCAACCAAGCTTGTCTTGAGGTTGTCGCTGCTGCAATTCTTGAGAATATTGTCTCATACACAGCTTGCTGAATGAAGAACAATGCCTTTGAGTCCTTCTTTCTATTTTCCCTCACTGGTTTCATCTGGATCTGCATATCCATTCTCTATCAAGTCCCAAAGATCCTGAGACTTGAATAGAGTCTTCATCTTGATACTCCAAAATTCATAGGATTTGCCCGAGAAGATGGGAATAAAGGGTTAAGACATAAAATTGCCATTAAAAGCCATAATGCCCAGTTCAGATTGAAACAAGGCTCTGATACCACAAATGTTGGGGAAGGAGGAGCAAGGAAATGATAAAACAGAATACTACGATCCAAACAACGGAAAACGCTTTCAATCAAGAAAACGGCGTAGTATTAAACAGGAGGTAAAAGAACAAGAACACTTACAAGATTATCTCCAAATGCACACACTTTATTTTCTCTGCACTTCTTCTTCATTCTCTAAGGTCCTATTTATATAACATAATAATAACTTCCTTCATCCTATCATTAATAACTACCTCATTATCTCACCCATTATTAATAACTACCTCATTATCTCATCCATCATTAATAACTACCTCATTATCTCACTCATCAACCACTCTGTTAACTAACTATGTAACCATTAATCAATTCTCAACAATCTTCCTCATATCGTCAAGAACACCCACCGGATTCTGGAGTGGACGACGGAGCTCATCCCGACCTCCCCCACCGACACCGTCACGGTCGCCCCCTTCGTCTTCACCGCCAACCCCGCCAACGTGGAGCACGTCTCAAGACCCGCTTCGCCAACTACCCCAAGAGTGAGCCCATAATCTTGGCCATTCGGGACTGCCTTGGCCGCGGCGTTGGCACCACCAACGGCGAGGAGTGGCGCCTCCAACGTAAGGCTGCCAGCCACGAGTTCGGGACCAGATCCCTCCGGGCCTTCATCCATGAGAAGGTCTGCAACGAGCTCCTAGCTCGGTTGCTCCCGCTGCTGACGAGAGCAAGCCGAAGTGGCGTGGTCATCGACCTCCAGGACGTGCTCGAGCGCTTCGCGTTCGACAACACCTGCAGCCTAGCGTTCGATGAGGACACCATGTGCCTTGGCGGTGAAGGAGGAGAGGAGGGGAAGCGGTTCTTCCACGCGTTCGAGGAGGCCACGCGCCTCTGCATCGATCGGGCGAAGCAGCCTTTCCCGCTCGTTTGGAGGATCAAGAAGTGGCTCCATGTCGGATCAGAGCGACGACTGCAGGAGGCCATGGAGATCGTCCACGGATTTGTCGATAGATGCATGCGGTCGCGAGGAGACCGGCCGAGCGGCGGCCAAGACCTCCTCTCCCGGTTCACGGCTGATGGCGCCAATTCGGACGAGTTCGTTCACGACAACCTCATCAGCTTTGTGCTCGCAGGGCGCGACACAACACCCGCGGCGCTCACCTGGTTCTTCTGGACACTCTCCTCTCGGCCCGACGTGGTGGTCAAGATAAGAGAAGAGATCAAACGGATCCGAACTCGACAGCCCGAAGAAACCGGCGGCGAGCTGGCGTTCACGATGGAGGAGCTGAAGGAAATGAACTATCTCCATGCAGCCATATCGGAGTCGTTGCGGCTGCACCCGCCGGTGCCCCTGGTGCCAAGGGACTGCCTGGAGGAGGACGAGCTACCGGACGGGCATCGGATGCGCAGGGGTTGGATTCTGATGTACAACGCGTACGCCATGGGAAGGAGGGAGGCGATATGGGGTCCGGACTGCAGGGAGTTCAGGCCGGAGAGGTGGCTGGACGAGGCGGGTGTGTTCCGGCCGAAGAGCTCGTCGGTCTTCCCAGTGTTTCACACTGGTCCGAGGACGTGCCTGGGGAAGGACATGGCCTATATCCAGATGAAGGTGGTGGCGGCGAGCATCTTGGAGAGGTTCGACATGGCGGTGGTGGAGGCGAGCGGGCGGCACCAGCTGCTGATGGCGATGAGAATGGAGGGAGGCATGTTAGTGAGGCTGAGGGAGAATTAGCCAAAAATATTTAATCAGAGATAGGGATGAATTATATTTTTTTTAGAAGGCTTAAAATTCAACTTGTATTAAGAAAAAATTAAGCATATTTTATGATCATAGATCCCAAACTCGGTCTCCTTCTTTAGCACTATATTATAACTACTTCCCAGGTGCAATGATTTTTCTAAAAAAAGAAAACCAGATGAACTTTCAATTAAATAACTGGACATCATAAATCCCAAAAATATAAAATTGGCCAAAATGGCCTTACTTGATTGGCAAAATTTTGAGCGATAGAGTTGTTTGACTTGTTAACATTCTCAAAACTCAAAATAGTGGCAAACTCAGCCAACTCGAAGGTATTAGCAAGGAATAAGTTTAATCTGTTACAAATCAGTACAGCCTCTATTGAATCAGAATTGACATTGAAAATATACAAGTTTCGCTGAGTTGCCAAGTTTGCAGCATCCCAAATCGCCCAGATCTCAACTTGAAGAGGGCTTGAAGATTGATGTGTATTGGTTGTTGGGTTGGATCATTCAAAGTTTAATAATAAATATTTTTATTCATATATTTAAATATATTATAATTAATTTTAAAATATTTATGATACACATATTAATTTTACAGTAGTCAATATAGAGAGAAAAATATTTTTGAATTTTCATAAAATTCATTCAGTCATGTTTCTCTGACGATCACACAATAACATTTTTATCAGATCTTGCTAATTTTTTATGAAGATATTCTAGACTCAATAACCTTCATTCTGAACAGTAGAGATCTAGCGGAGATCTGATTTGGACATCTTCTTCATGGGAATTTTGCTTCTTAGATAATAGTTACTCTAGTTTGGAGATCTAGAAAATTTGGTTAAAATTTTGTCAATAGGTATAAGGATTTTGGTTGTGTACTCGAATGGTAAAGATCAGATTTAGAGTTTTTTCTAAGTATATCTTTTATTGCTTCAACGAAAACTATGCTGATGGTTTTCTACTTGGAACAATTTCATTTTATTTTATTTAGCATTTGGACTATTATTTGTGGTTCCATTTAGTTGATTTTTTATGAACACATTCTACGCTAGTGTTTCTTTAATCTAAATAGTGAATATTACTTTTGGATGTGATAAACAATTTTTTATACTTAAAACTAGCCATCCTCTATTATTTCTATCTCTGTTTGACGAGTATTTAAGTTATGAGTTTTGAATTTGTTATGGAACAAATTAGTTTGTAGATCTTTACCGTTGTGAATAATATTTTCATAATAGTGATTGATTTGGACCAAGAGAGGTCCCATTATTTTTATTCTTCAGATCGAAGGAGTTTTTCATGTAAAAAATTATCGATATTCTTATGTGCTTGATTGTGATTTAGTTATGTATTGCTCATATACTCAAGATAATACTCCTAACATATCCATATAAGTTGCGGGAAAAAAAATTGATAATTAATTATCTATATTTATCTTTTTTTAATAAAGTAATATTAAAGCTCGATTTTTATTATTTTTTATTTGTTTAAATTATGAGGCTAATTTGGATAGAATGATATGTTTGGATGGCACAAACTATTAAATATGGAAAGAAAATATGAGAGATCTTCTCTTTATAAAAAAGTTACATTTACCTATGTTCTTATCTTAAAAACCCGAGTCTAGAAATGATGAAGAGTGGGATTTTGAGCATCAACAAGTTAGTGACTTTATTCGATAATAGGTAGAAGATAATATCATGAATCACATTATTGATAAGACAAAAGTAAATGTGTTGTAGTTAAAAACTTAAGAATTTGAATGCTTCAAGAACTAGCAATAACAAACTATTTTTGCTTAAACAAGTAATGCTCTTACAGTTTAAAGAAGGTAGTTTCATTTATGATCACTTGAATGAATTTAATAGTTATTTTGATTAGTTGTCTCGCATGGGTATAAAGTTTGAAAAAGAGATACTTAGACTTTGATTGCTTAATATTCTACTTGATGATTGGAAGAGTTTTTAGATATCTTTAACAAACTCAGCTCTCAATAGTGTTCTAACTATAGAGTATATAAAAAGTGATGTTTTGAATGAATAAATGATAAAAAGAACTCCGAATACATCTAAACCACACTAAGAGGCTTTGGTTATTGAGAATAGAGGGAGAAGCAAGAACAATGATTAAAATTAGAACCAAAAAAGCAGTGACATAAGCAAGAGCAAATCAAAGTTAAAGTATAAGATTTTTTAATGTCATTATCATGATAAGACATGTTAGGATCAATTGGCATTAAGAGGGGGGTTGAATTAGTGAAAACAATAAAGTGCTTGATTTAAAATCCTTTGCTTATAGAAAGAGAAGAAATAAAAGTAAAAACTCTTTTTTATATTAGTTGGAACTAATTAAGACCGATTAAGAGAATTAGAGAGATTGAAGCTCAAATGTAATAAGTAAAGCAATTAAAGAACACTCATAATTATAGTGGTTCGACCTCAACCTGGCCTACGTCCACTCCCGAGTCCCCTTCTCCAAGGTCCACCGATGTCCATTATCAATCTTCTTTGGATGAAGATCAAACCCTTACACCTTCCTTTCTCCTTTTCACAAGCTTAGGAGATAAACCTTACAAGCTTACGAGGGAGACTTAAAAGAGTTGCAATTCTTTCCCTCACTCCCTAGCCCATTTTCTTTTTCTTACAATTTTAGCACATAATTTTCTCATATAATTTCTAGCCCAAAAGTATTGTGCTAAATGTAAGAAAACTTTGGATATTTATAGACCTCAATTGGCTTCAGAATTGAAGCCAAAAATTTAAATATATTCGAAAAAACTGGGTACGAGCAGTACCAATGCCAACATCAGCGGTAAATTTTCAAGTTGGTAATTGTACTATCACTACCCTATTTTTTGAGCAATCATGTATTTTGTAAGTATTTAAAAAATTTAAAATTCTAAATTTTTTTCTAAACAAATTGTTCCTCTTTCCATGTTATAAGATTCATCACATCTAATTTTCTTTTAATCATATTGATTATTTTATTTCTCCCTTTAGTCTTTGTCAAGAAAGAATATGATAGTATAACTTCTCTTATTACATCCATATCTTAGTTACGACCATAAGTATAAAAGGATCATGTCATTAATGATGAAAATCAAATTGTAATTACCAAAGACATGATTTATTTTAAGGAATCTCTCCCTTTTTTTGTAAATAATAAAAATAAGTCTTAGAAGATTAAATAATCTTAATTCATCCAAGATAATCTTAACACGCCCAAATCATTTAGATAAATCTTTTTAATAAAATAGAAGAATGATCTTGATAAAAATCTCAATTATAATTGTTAAGATCATAAATCTCTTTTTTATTAAAAAGTGAAAATTATATAGATTAAACGTGATTCCAATAAAGGATATGTTAAGTCAAGAAATCAAGGAAATATTCATCATAAAATAAATCTCTTTTAATTTTTAACTTATCACAAGTTTAAGGAATATTAATTTTGGTGATAAGTTATATTAAAAAGAAAGTTATAAAAAATCATGTCATGAAGGATATTATTATCAAATCATGAATGTCAAAGGACATGATTTATTTTGACAAATCTCTTCTTAGATAAGATTAAAAGTTTTTAGAAAACTTAGAAGATCAAATAAAAAGAGTATTCATTCATAAAAATATCAAATTTTAAATATCAAGATCATGAATAAATTACAAATAAGAAAAGATAGAAGATCTTGATTTGTATATAGGAAACTTCAAGTAATTAAGTATATGGTTCATAAGAAAATTTTCAGAAGTTGCAAATTATGATTCATTTATATAATTTTCTTTGAATGAACTTAATTTATATAAAGATTTCAAGTTATATTTTTCAAAATATCAAGATCATGATAAAATCATTGAAATATCAATAAAGTTGGATAGACTCATCAATCCTTTTGAAAACATATCCAAAATAATCAAAAATTACTTTTCAAAAAATTTCAATGAAGGCAACATATATTGTTTTTCAGATAAAAATAGCTAAAGTTCTCTAATTCATTTTTATAGTTTAGGAGATTCAACAATAATGGCATCATTTTATCTTTAGTTGAAGGGTTGATAACATAAAAATATTTTCAAAGAATAATTTTTAGTTATTTCATGTGATTTGTTTCAAGAATGATTTTTAAATCAATAAATTATCATTTAAAATCAATTTTCATTCTAGAAGAAATCACTATTACACATCAAAATGATAAAACATCTTCAAAGCAAAAATTCAACCTATCTCAATTTCAACTTTTAAATGAGTCTAAATCTTTACAAATAGTGCAATGAGTTGATAAACTCATTTCCAAATTTTTATTTGTTCCATATTCAAATTCAAAAGTAATCTATCATTTAACAGCACATTCAATTTTAATATACAACTATTCAATCATTTAAATTAATCATTCAATAATAATATTTATAACCTAACTTAGTCAAAAACACCATAATATTTAAGTCATTCAACAATAGCCTTTGCATTTAAATCAACAAATATCCAACCAATGAGTTTGAACCTATCATTCAATCATTATCAAAATATTATTTTCATAAATTTTAATATAAATAACTTTTTATTAATAATAACTTAGGTTATTTAGTTCTAGTTTTAGCATGCTCTAGCTATGCATCATCATTCATAATTGAAACACAATTAAGATTAATGAACTATCATGAGATATCTTATCAGTAAATTTAATTCTAATAATTTTTCTTATTATTGTTACTTAGGCTAGTGAGTTTGAAAGAGTGTCAGATCTCAAGTCATGTGGCTTGAGAATCTACTTTCAAGGTACCATATAATGCTTCTAGCCTTATTAGGAGACAATTGTATAAGATATGGTGTTTTAGTTTAGGTATACATTTGAGTTTGGGTCCCTCATGAAAGGTTCTTCCCATTTTCTCTAATGGCTTGCGATTGTTTATGGTTATTTTATGAACCCAAATTAATTTATATGAACTATCTTTTCTAAATGAACACCTATAGGCAAAGTGGCCATATTTACCACAAAAATTACATCTATTTTCGGGCAAAGAGTTTAACGTAGATCTTCTAATAAGGGTAGTTGGCTTTTGATAAGTACTACTGACAATGCCAATACCTTCCTTATGAACATGACCTTTATTGACAAGGATCATATTCAGAGACTTATTGTATATCTTAAGTCTTTTTAGAGTTTGTTGTAGTATGTTATTTTCTTGTTTAATTACCTCTAGTGGTTCACACTTAGAATTCATAGCATTCTAGCTCCTCATCATCTGCTAAAAGAATATAATCATTAGGTGATTATTGAGTGAGAGGCATTCGATCTCTAGTAGACATTCTGAGTGCAGCTTCAGGTAGTTCATTTTCAACCATTTCATCAATAGGAGTGTCCACCTGACCTATGACTTGATATTCAGCTTGATCATATCGATCATAATTTTGTAAATCACCCTAATCAACTATAGTAGTAGGATCTAAATCAATCAAACCATCATTCCTCTAAGGCTCTGCTATTTTGTATTGTCAATATCTTCAATAGTCTAATCATCTACAAAAAATACATCATGACTTCTGACAAGCTTCATTTCAACTTGATCATAACATTTATAGCCAAACTCATCTCCTCTATACCTAATGAAGATGCACTACCTCATCTTGGAATCTAACTTAGATCTCTCATCTTTTTGAATATGTATAAAATATTTACAACCAAATATACACAAGTGGTCACAGGAAACATCTCTACCATACCGCACCCTGTCAAGAACATCATTCTTTAAAGTAATAGTAGGGGTTAGATTAATAACATGAGCAACAGTGTACAAGGTTTCACCCCAAAAAGAATTAGGTAATTTTGCTTTTGTAAGCAAATATTTGATTCTCTCCATTAATATTTTGTTCATCCTTTCTATAAGACCATTCAATTAAGGAGTCTTAAGAGGTGTCTCTTGATACCTGATATCTTGTTTCCTGCAATATGCATCAAAGGGCCCGTAATATTCTCCTCTAATATCAATGCGGATGCATTTTAATTTTTTCTCTATTTCTCTCTCAACATAAGCTTGATATTCCTTGAATGTATTAAAGACTTGATCCTTTGACTTCAAAACATGAACCCACAGTTTTCTAGAATGATCATCAATAAATATCATAAAGTAAAGTGCACCGCCTAATGACCTTACCTTCAAAGGATCATAAATATCCAAGTGTACCAATGCAAGTAGTTCATTTTTTCTAGAAGGAAGATGATACTTGAAAGAAACTCTTTTCTATTTTCCAACCAAACAATGAACACATATGTCTAGATTTACACCTTTCAACCTTGTAAGTACGTTCTTGTTAGCTAAATGGTCAAGTCCCTTCACACTGATGTGACTCAACCTTCTGTGCCATAAATTTGAAGTCAACACTCTCGACTACATTAACATGATCAGTTTTTAAAGCCTCCAACCAATTCAAGCCACAATACTTCTTTGCTCGAGCTACAATTATAGAGCCTTTAGTGATTTTTCATTGATAATAACTAAAAGAGTCACAATAACTATCACCATCAAATCTCCATGTAGAGATCAAGTGCAACCAAATATCTTGTGTATATTTGATATTTTTTAGAATAAGTTTTGTCCCAATATTAATCTCTAAACAAATAGTTCTAGTGCCTATAACTTTTGACACTCCATCATTTCCCATTTTCAAAACTCCCACCTAAAGTATAAAAAGTGAAAAAGTCTTTCCTTGATGAGACATGGTAGGTATCACCATAGTGAAAGACCTAATTAGTTTCATTCTTAATAAAGTTGATGTCCACTACACAATAAACAGTCGTAAGATCATCAGAAATAATGAAAACATGATAATTATCACTTTCATTAGTCTTTTTATCTTGCTTGTTATTACTGCCCTTACTTGTGTTCTCATTTTTCCACCTGAAATAGTATTTCTTGATGTGCTTTGTCTTGTTGAATCTTGGATTTTGATGATTAAATTAATTGATGGATTATTAATCTAACATATCTATTAAAGATGATCGATGTAGGATTAACTATGACAAAGAGAGAATTGCAATCAGATGTGGGCCAGAGTCAAGTCCGAGGCATCGGGCCAGGGTTAGGATAATGCGATAGGAAACTCGCCGAAGGGATTGGAGGCTTGCTGGAAGTTCGTTAGAAGCTAGTCGAGTGTATCAGATGCTTGCCGAGAGTTATCTAGAGCTTGCCAGGATAGCATCAGGGAGTTTGCCGGAAGAAGACTGAGAGACTTGTCAGAAGATCATTGGGGGTAGTCGAAAAGCTTGCCAAGAGTTGAAAAGGTCTAATAAGACTTATTGGCCATGTTGATTACAATTAAGTCATAATTAGCATCAATTATGGTTTGAGTCCTATTTGAGTTAGATTTGGAAGAAATCTAAATTAGCTAAAGAGAAGCAAATGGGGTCCACTATGAAGAGTGGATTGAGCTCAGATCAAGTTAAATTGGTTGAGTTGAGAAGTGGTCAATAGAAGGTACAAGTCTAGATTGGAAAAGTGGAGGGAATCATTTTTTTAAGTTTGCAATGATTGTACCACTAGTAAGCGATGGTCGTACCACCCAGGTGGCATTGTACCATTAGGTTGGTGGTTGTACCATCACCGCCCTATTTTCTGGGCTGCTTTCGGTAGCGACATCGCCTAACATCGGTGGTGGTACCGTACATACCCGATTTTTTGGATACATTTGAATTTTTTCTCTAATTCTAAAGCCAATTGGGGTCTATAAATATCCCAAGTTTTCTTACATTTAGCAGAACACTTTGGGCTGAAAGTTGTATGAGAAAATATGTGCTAAATTGTAAGAAAAAGAAAAGGGGCAAGGGAGTGAGGGAAGAAGTGTAATTCTTGTAAATCTCCCTTGTAAGCTTGTAAGGTTCATCTCTTAAGCCTGTGAAAGGAGAGACGAAGTTATAAGGGTTTGATCTTCACCCAAAGAAGATTGATAGTGAATACTGGTGGACCTCGGGGAAGAAGACTCGGGAGTGGACGTAGGTGAGGTTAAGGCTGAACCACTATAATTGTGAGTGTTCCTAATTTCTTTACTTTCTACTTATGATTGCTCTTATTTATTTTATAATTAGACACAAGCTACTATCCTTTTGTCTATTTTAAAATGAGGTTTTAATTAGTTCTAATGAAACACAAAGGAGCTTCTGTTTTTCTATCTTTACTATCCATAAGCAAAGGTTTTTGAATTAAACACTTTCTCTTTTGCACTAATTCACCCCTCCTCTTAATGTCAATTGGGCCTAACAATTGGTATTAAAACCACGTGCTACTCATTGGACTAAAAACTCAAGTGAGTAAATGGCTTCTTTTTGCATGAATAAGGGACTCTCTATTGCACGTCCGCCCATATTCAATGGGATGAATTACACTTGTTGAAAAACTAGAATACGTATTTTCTTGATTCTGTGGATTTTGATTTGTAGCATATAGAAGCCCATGAATGAATGAAACAAATTTGAAAAGAAGGCTTTTCCATTGAATACGAAGGCTTTGAATGTCTTATTTTATGCTCTCGACAAAAATAAATTTAATCGAGTTTCTGTTTATGAAACTACTTATGATATTTGACATACACTAAAAATCACACACGAAGGTACTAGTAAAGTTAAAGAATCTAATATCAATATTTCAGTTCATAGTTATGAGTTGTTTATAATGAAACCAAGTGAGTCCATTGGAGATATGTATACATGTTTCACTGATATCATTAATCATCTAAAAGTACTTAAAAAATATTTTTCTAATTTTAAACTTATTAGTAAAATTTTAAGATCCATTCCTAAAAGTTGGGGATCTCAAAGTAACTATTATACAATAGGCCAAAAATCTTAATAATTTACCTCTTGAAGAACTTATCGGATCACTAATGACATATGAACTGAACTATAAAGCTCATGAAGAGCTTAATGAACCTCTTCTAAAGAATAGAAAGGATTTAGCACTAAGAACTGCAAATGACTCCTTAAGTGAAACCTCGAGTGATGAGGACCATGACATTACATTGTTATCTAGAATTTAAAAAGTTTATGCAAAATAATAAAAATTATAAAATTAAAAATGAACCAAAAAAGGATAATATTGTATGCTTTAAATGTAAAAAATCGGAACATTTCAAATTTGAAATGTCCTTAATTAAAGAAGAAAGTGCCACACAAGAAAAAATCTCTTTCAACAACATGGGATGACACATACTCATCAGATGAAGAGGACCATAACAAGAAAGAAGTAGCCAACTATGCTCTCATGGCCATCCAAGAGAGGTTAGTGAATGTTCAAGTATTACTTGATTGCTAAATATATTTCATAAATTATTTGATGAATTTAGAAAAATTAATAAATTTTATAAGTCACTTAAAACGGAACATGATTCTTTAGTTAGTAGATTTGATCAAAAGCATGATACTTTACCATTCCACAATCTTTGCTCTAAATATGAAACACTGGAAAATATTGAAAAGAAAATATTATGCTAAAACAAATATTAAAAAAATTTAGAATAGGGAATAAATCCCTAAATATAATTATTACCAATAAGGGTCATGTTGATAGAAAAAGAGCTATAGGCTTTATTGGCAACACTCAACAAAATCCAATCATTATTGTTAAAGGACCAACTCTTAACTTATCATTTAAAATTAAATATATTTTTTTGTAAAAAATTAGGACACAAGGCCTACAAATGTTTATATAAAAAATATAATCAAGACAAATTAGTTTGGGTTCCTAAAGGAGACATAAACAACAAAAAACTAATAGACAAGATAGATAAAGTTCTTCATATAGTTCCCAATGTAAAAGAAGTACCTAAATCTTCCTTATAGGTTTGTCACCAAGCTAAGGCTAGGAGCACCTAATGTGTCACCCCCCCTCCCCCTCCCCCCCCCCCCAATTATATCACATTCAAGATGTGTGACTTTGATCTTAAAAGATCGATAATATTATCAATAATATAATCCATCCAGGATCCAAACAATCATTTGATGATACTAAGAATCACATGCATAGTCATTCAATCACTTTCACAGAAACCTGTGCAGATTATAATCTCTTCACATTCTCTTAATGAATTAGAAAAACCGATCCAAACCAATGCAGCTAAATATAATATGCATTCATAAAGTCCACCAATGCGATAAAATCTATATGACTTTGAAAACAACTATATACTACCACTTCATATGTTTTATAGCAAGTTTAACATTTAATATCCCAAATAAGAGGATACTCTTAAGACCATTACATAGTTACCCCACTTCAAAATATGTCTACAACTTTATAATTAGATAGAAGGTGTACACATACAATGATTACATATTGTCAAATAAAGATTTAGCCCAAGAATTTCTTGCTATCCTATTACTTTTGCCCCGTATCAAGTATTTCAATAAATGCCAAGCTAACCTGGAGAAGATTAGATAGCAACAGAGTGAGCTATGAAGCCCAGCAAGTATCAAACAGGTTCAAGGCAAGGAAAAATGTTTACAAATTGAACCTGATATAAGAGTGCAAGGTAGGGAATACAAAAGTTTTCACATATAGCATCAAATCAGATTCACAACCATAAGGTTCATCTCGTTCGAAGCATACTTAAATCCATAACAATTTGGAAAGGTAATTAGAGAATATATAGCAATCAAAAGCATTTTGGTATATATCAATGACATATGAAGTTTTATGAGCATATCAATAACACATGAAATACTTCTGAACATGTCAAGGGAACAAATTTCAAACTCAATCTCGTATATCACATTTAAAGTTAGATGAATATCATAGGCGTAAGTATGTCAAGCAATATATCAATGGCAAACAAAATATTTTGGATCATATCAATGAGAATATAAAATATTTTAGAGCATATCAAGGAGGCATAGGATATTTCGGAACATATCAATGACGTGTGAAATGTTTCGAAATATATCAATAGTGAATAAACTATTTCAAAACATATCAAAGATGTATATGACATATTTCAAAGCATATCAATAGTGTACAAATAATCTCAAAAGGTTATCAAACGGATAAGTAACGAATAAAAGCTCAAATATCATTTAGACATAACATTCATTTCATTCTTATCTAAATCATAGAAACAAACTCATAAGCAATGCTTTAGATATTATATCAAAGACATAGAGGGTGTAGTGGGACTATAAATATAATATGGATTATCCATTACTGAATGACCATCAAACATAAGTTTCCCACTTTTGGGAGTTCCATCCACCCACGTATGAGTGAAGTCAATGGGGACCAGCAGAGTATCATGGGCTCTTAGCACAATACCCTTTACTATTTCAAGTAAAAGTCTAAAATTATCCCATAAACACTAGAGTACAAAAGGACATGAGCAACAAAATTAGTATATATCGGAAGCACATACAAAACAACAAAATATACATATGCCAAATATGAAATAATATGATGAATACATAAACATTCATAATATGCATTCAGAGAGGTAAGGAATAAGGAATAAGAGTACGCAAGATTTCAAAGCAATGATATAAGGCTCCAAAGAAGAAAGACTTTGGCTAGATCACAGATAGAATATGATCGGATATTATATCAAAAAACATAGATGGTGATATAGGATCACATACATAATATGATCCATCCATTTCTGGATAACTATCAGACAGAAGTAGAGCATCACAAGCTCTAAGTATAATATCCTTTACCTTTTCTGGCAAAGGTCCAGAATATCCCATAAACACCAGAGTACAAAAAGATATGAGCAATGAATTTAACATATATTAAAAGCACATACAAAACAATAAATTATGTATTCACCTAAACATAATAATATAATGTAACATCAATTCATACATAACATATTTCGATATATAAGGAAGTTAAAGACAAGAGTTTGAGATATTTCAGTTTTGAAATGGATGAAGCAAGTATAGGCAAAATTGATACAATCCCTATTCTAGTAGAATTTTGAAGGTAAAATATAAAGTTATTTAGATAATCAAACATACTCCAAATTACTCAAAAAAGATGTTGTTAAAAATCTAAATTAATCTAGTTTCATAAGAAATAAGTTTCATACAAATTGAATATCTCTACAAAGAGTTATTGATGATTTTGCAACCAAAGGTCTGGAATCATAGTCCCAGTTTTGCAGAATTTATATGGTCCATCAAAATAGGGGTTTTGATAGTCATTTGGACTCTAAATCTTTCAATCTTGGTTTCAACATAAATATCTATAAGCTTATTTTCTAATAAATTAAGTTTTACATAAATCAGGAACTCCAACAGGAAGAGATAAGCAATATAGTGATCAAAAGTCAGGAGCTACTGACTCTATTTTATATATTTCATATACTTAATTGAAACAAATGTTTGGGCTAACAAATGAACTCTAAATTCTTCAAACTCAGTTTCAAAAGAAAGATATGTAAATCTATTTTTGAAGAAGCTATGTTTTGTCTAAAACAGAGGTCTATAATAAAGTTATAATAAGAACAAGATAGATAGGTCATAATCTTGACAATATTACAAATTCATACTTAGGCATCCAACAAAAGAGATTTCGGTTTTATCCCAAATTTTCCTCATAATTAAAGTAAGAACAAGGATAAATTTCAGTAGAAAAAGAATAGAAGATATTATATAGGATGAGGTTAGAACACTTGCCTTTACAAATTTTGATCCTAGAGGTGTGAATTAGATCACAATCTCAAAATCCCCAAATTTCTTCTTCTTCTTCTTCTTCTTCTCTTCTTCTTCTTCTTCTTCTTCTTCTTCTTTCTTCTTCTTTTTCTCCTAAAGTTCACATTATAGCCAAAACTCATTTTTTGTTTCTCTAATTATTAATTGTTTACACTAACATATGGGTTGATAGGTGGCAAACATGCATGCAATGTGCTTATGTGTCACCTATGCACATGCACAAGTGGTAGTACTTTAAACAAGGTGGTGACACATATCTTCACCATGTTTCTTTATTTTTTTTACTTAATGTGAATCTTTCACAATTTATTTCATATTTTTAAGATTGTTTAGGTCCCTGGCAATTATTTTTTTAATATAAAATTATTTAATCAAAAGAATTAATAAACAAATCATCAAATTTACAAATGGATCCTCATTAAATAATTTAAAATATATCATTATAAATATTTTAAAAATGAGGGGTATTACAAAATGGTACATTGACAATGGATGTTCAAGCCATTTGACTTGAGATCTAACTTACTTATCAAGCTCTCTAGCCAAAATGTCAAAAATAAGGAAAATTATTTGAATCAAGATGTTTTAAACTTAATGATCTTTGTTTCTAATATAAAATATTTTTTATTAAAAATAATTTATGATTATATAATTAATCTTGATAATGCATAGCTAGACCATACTCGTATAAAGAAGAACTAGAACTAAAGAACCTTAGCTATTGAAAAATATGTTTATATTAAAATTTATAAAAATAAATTTTTGATGATGATTGAATGTTAGGTTCAATATCATGAGCTTGAATATTTAAATTCAAAGCCTATTGTTGAATGACTTAATTATTATGATATTTTTGA
The DNA here is from genome assembly GCA_021527575.1 of Ensete glaucum. NCBI lineage: Eukaryota > Viridiplantae > Streptophyta > Magnoliopsida > Zingiberales > Musaceae > Ensete > Ensete glaucum. Next base: position 40,145,211 of record CM038557.1, on the reverse strand, counting down.
CTAAGTTGGCTTATAAATATCATTGTTGAATGATCGATTTAATCAATTGAATAATTGTATGTTGAGATTGAATGTGTATTGTTAACTGATATATTATTCTTAAATTTGAGCATAGATTAAAATATACAAATAAGAGAGAAAAAGTATACTTTATTTTTAAGTTTTTTAAAAATTAAAAATACTTTTGAAATGAGAATGAAGATTACATGATAACTCCTTACACTCTATAAAGAAACTCATTTAAAAGTCAGAATTGAGATAGGTTTAACTTTTAAAAACGTATTATTATTTTGATGACTTTGATTATTTCTAGAATAATATTTGGTTTTTAGTCTTAAATGATAATTCATTGATTTGAAAATTATTCTTAAAACAAATCATATAAAACAACTAAAAAGAGGATAATTCTTATTGAAAATATTTTTATCCTATCAACCCTTCAACTAAAGATAAAATGATGTCATTATTGTTGAATCTCCAAAATTACAAAAATAATTTGATGATTCAAATATTATATTGACTAAGTTTGTGAAGTGGTTAATTTAAATGTTATAATGATAGTTGTATGTTAAAATAGACTATGATTGGATGATGGTTCTTGAATTAAAACTTGAATCATTATATAAATCAAGTTCATTCAAATCATAATTTGTCTCTTTGGACGATAATTTGAAGATCTTTTTATGAACCATATTCTTAACAAACTTGAAGTTTCAAATATACATATCAAAATCTTTAATTTTTTTCTTTCTTACAATCTACTCATGATCTTGATATTTATAATTTGATATGAATAAACACTCTTCTTTGAACTCCTAAAATTCCTAAAGCTTTGAATCTCATCTAAAAAGAGATTTGTCAAAATAAATCATATCCTCTGGCATTCATGATTTGATAATAATATCCTTCATGGCATGATTACTTATGACTTTCTTCTTGGTAAAATTTATCATCAAAATTATTTTTTCTTAAATTTATGATAAGTTAAAAATTAAATGAGGTTTATTTTACCATAAATATTCCTTTGATTTCTAGATTTGTCATATCCTCAATGGAAATCAAATTTTTGAATATCTATGATTTATTTGATTTAGTAAAAATGAGATCTATGATTTTGATAATTAGAATTTAATATCAAGATTATTTAGATCTCATAAGATTTCCAATTAAGATTGTCATGGGAGTTATTCAATCATGTCTTTTAGCACTTAAAGATTTGATTTTTCATGACATTATCTCTTTGTACTTATGGACATAAAGAAAATATATCATCATAATCTTTTTCATAATACAAAAGGTGGGAAACAAAATTATTATTTTGGTAAGAAAACTGTATATAAAAAAAATCTTCTAACATTGGATGAGGAGCAATTTGCTTGAAAGAAAATTAAGAACTTTAAATACATGAGATTTACATTATTTGGTTTCTAAAATACTTAGAATTTTAAATACATAAGATTTTTTATTATGTATATTGAAATTCACAAACAAAAAGTGGGCCAAATTTATTAAATTATGTCTTTTGTACTTAATTTTTAAGGACATAATCCTCTTATTCTTTTGGGTGTAATTAGAACATTGATGTAAAAAGAAAAATTATACAATTGTATTTCTTTTATTGACAATGACAAAAAGTGGAGATCAAATTATTAATATAATTAAAAAAAGGATATGATGAATCTTATAACATTGAATGAGGAATATTTGCTTAGAAGGAAATTTAAAATTTTTAATTTTCTAAATACTTACAAAATATATTATTTACAATTTGTGACTTTTACAAATTGCACTTCTTATCAAAATTTAAATGAGATAATCTTCAAAATGAATGATTTGCTATTTACTCCTTTTGTCTGAAATTTATATAAAATGAATTTAAATATATGAGTAGCTCTTAAATCTTCTTGAATTTCTTAGATTTTTTAGCTTACTTTCAAAATGATTCTCATTAAAATAAACATAAGAAGGAGATTCAAATTTTTGTGATGAGATATTTTTAAATATTATTCTTGTTTCAAGAATCTTAATGAATATTTACAAAAATATATGACATAAACTTCTATAATGCTGGATATAAGTTTTTATATTAAATTTTTTATGAATGTACCATTTTTTAAAAGAATTTTGGATTTTTGATACCCCCTTCCCTTCATTTCTTTTTCTTTCTTATTCACAAAAAGAGGAAGAAAAATTTTCATGAGAAAATTATGTCTTATTAAGGGGGAGCAATAAAGTACAAGCATTTAATCATATTTATTTTGGCATATGATGACTTTATGTATCATAAAATTACATGTTTGTTATTTCACCTCTTTTTTATGAGAACAGGAGAATTAGTGTATTAATGACACAAAATGATATATACATGTCAAAAAAAGAAGAAATAGCATATATGACAAAAAAAAGGAGAAATAGTACATTGATGACACGTATACATGACAAAGGGCAAGAAAAACATTTGCTCATATCATATTTTATTAAGGGGAGCATCATTTGCGCTAATATTTTACTTTTTTGTTGATGACAAAATGGGAGAAATGATTTATTGATGACATATGTAGAAAAATGAAATATAGATATTTCTCATTTTTTTGCTACTAAACAAAGGGGGAGAAATAATTGATGGTTTAAGGAAGAGAATTTCAACTTAATGTATGATTGATGCATAATTTTAAAATTTATGTTATATTCCTGAAATTTAGTGATTCATCAAAAATTAATATTATGATGATTCGATATTTTTCGAATTCATGGTATATCATTTGAAAAATGAATGTTACGTTACTTGAATTCAAGGATATGTGATTCTCTTGAATTTAAAATTTTCTTATTTGAATCATGACATGGATGTAGAGGGAGTAAGGTATAACTCTCATCATCAATTAATTTTCATTATCAAAATGGGGGAGATTGTTGAATCTCAGATTTTGATGATAAAATTAATTGATGGGTTATTGATATAACAAGTGTGTTAAAGGTGATTGATGCAAGATTAGCTATGACATAGAGAGAATTACAATCAGATATGGGCCAAAGTCAAGTCCGGAGTATCAGGGCGGGTGTAGAACGATGCAGTAGGGAACTCGTCGGGAGCTTGTCATAGGAATCAGAGGCTTGCTGAGAGTTCGTCAGAAGCTAGCCAAGGGTATCAAAAGCTTGCCGGGAGTTCGTCGGGAACTTGCCGGAGATTGAGAGCTTGCGAGGATGGCGTCAGGGAGTTCGCCTGAGGAAGACCAAGAGACTTGTTGGAAGATTATCGAGGGTAGCTGAAAAGCTTGTCGGGAGTTAGGAATGTCTTATTGGACTTGTTGGTTATGTTGATTGTAATTAAGTCAGAGTTAGCATCAAATGTGGTTTGAGTCCTACCTGAGTTAGATTTGGAAGGAATCCAAATTAACTCAAGTGAGGCAAACCAGGTCCACTATAGAGAGTGGATTGAGCTCAAGTCAAGCTCGATTGGTTGACCTGAGAAGTGGACAACAGAACGTATAAATCAAGATTGGAAAAGTGGAGGGAATCATTTTTTTAGATTTTTCATGGTTGTACCGCTAGTAAGCGACGGTCATACCACCTAGGTGGTGGTTGCAGTGCTCAGGTCAATGGTTGTACTATCACCGCCCTATTTTTTGGGCTACTTTCAGTTGTGGCACCACTGACGCCGATGGTGGTACAGCTCATACCCAATTTTTCCAGATATGTTTGATTTTTTAGCTCCAATTATGAAGCCAATTGGTGTCTATAAATATCCCAAGTTTTATTACATTTAGCACAACACTTTGGGCTGAAAACTCTATGAGAAAATTATGTGCTAAATTGTAAGAAAACGAAAAAGAGTAAGGGAGTGAGGGAAGAAGTGTAATTCTTATAAATCTCCCTTATAAGCTTGTAAAGTTCATCTCCTAAGCCTATGAAAAGAGAGAGGAAGCTATAAGGGTTTGATAGTATCTTCACCCAAAAAAGATTTATAATGGATACCGATGGATCTCAGGGAAGAGGACTCGGGAGTGGACGTAGGCCAAATTGAGGCCGAACCATCATAATTGTGTGTTACTAATTACTTTACTTTATAACTTGTGATTGCTCCTATTTACTTACATGAGCAACTATCTCTTGACCTATCTTAAATTAGATTTTAATTGGTTCTAACGAAACACAAAGGAGCTTCCATTTTTCTATCTTTACTATTCGTAAGCAAAGGTTTTTGAATTAAGCACTTTCTCTTTTGCAATATTTCACTCCCCTTTTAGTGCCAATTGATCCTAACAACTTTAATATGTTCACTAAAGTTTATTGAAAACAAAGCTTGAAACTTGTCGATTGGTTGTCGATTTGACAAATTTCTTCATATTATCGTGAGGGGAAGAATTATTAGGTTAGGCCACTCTAATGTGAAGAAAGCCTATAATACATATTTGGCCTATGTACTTAAACTCATTATGATTATATTTCGCCATAGCCAATGTATAGAGAGAAGTTTTAGGATTTTTTTAAAAATTCATCCAGCCATTTTTCTTTGACAATCGATAGTGAGATTTTGGTTGGATCATACTAATTTTTAATAGAGATATTCTAGGCTCATTGATCTTCATTCTGAAAAGTGAAGATCTGATTTGAAGGTCTTCTTTATAGGGTTTTGGTTTCTTAAATAACAGTTATTCACTTTGTGTTCTATCACCAATCAGTTATTTCGATTCTTTGCTGGGCAGTATTTAGCCATTATATTTGGCTAAAATTTTGTTGGCAAGTATAAGGCTTATGGTTGTGCCTTCTGAATGATGAAGATTAGGTTTGAAGTTTTTATTATCTCCTTTTATTACTTCAATGAAGACTATGCTGCTAATTTTTTATTTTGAATAATTTTTTATCTCATTCAACATTTGGATTGTCATTTGTGATTCAATTTGATTGATTTTTTATAATCATATTCAAGACTAGTGTTTCTTTAATTTGAATGGTGAAGATTATTTTTTAGAGTGATAAACACTTTATGATACTTAATAGTATCTACCTTTTGTAATTTCTATGTTTGCTTGGTGAATATTGGAGTTGTGTGTTTTGAATTTATTATAGAACAAATTTATCTATGAATCTTTGCTACCATGAATAATATTTTCATAGTAAAGATTTTGATTTGAATTAGGAGAGGCCCCATGATTTTCATTCTTTCACATTAAAGGAGTTTTTCATGTAAAAAATTATTGATATTCTTATGTGCTTAATTATAATTTAATTATTAATATCCTTCTCAAGGTAGTGATTGTTCTACAAAACAAGAACCAGTTGTAGCATTAGCATTAGAGTTAGCAAAATGAGCCCTTAAAAAAAAAAAAAAGAGCAAGAAGAATGTGAGTGTTAGAAATACGTGCTCGTAGTGGAGGAAGAAGAAGAGAGCTGTCCTCAGTGAGTTGGGCTTAGTTTCGGTGATCGTTGTATTTGAGAATGAAGTAAACTTGGAATCGATGGAAAGCGGGTAAGATTGATAAACTTGGAATCGATGGAAAGCGGGTAAGATTGACGGTTGTTAAACTTGGTTTCATTCATGTACTTTCAAATGAACCGTAGAGTCTCATTCATGTTCTTTCAAATGAATCAACCAAAGAGAGAGAGAGAGAGAGAGAGAGAATAAAAGTTCCACAAGAAGATTTTGATTCTAGAAAACACATTCAAACCCTAAACAACCTTTGTAATCATTCCAATCATACTTATGATCAAGTTGTTTGTCTTTCAAGAATCTATAGATGCTATTGGACATTATTAACCATTACGAGTGAAGACTCCAAACTCAACTGTCATCATGACTCGAAGAACATTAAGTGCATAACTGTTCTTTTAGATGCGGGTGAAATAGCTTGTTAAGCAGCTGCATATTCCATGCATGCTCTTTGAACCTTCACATCATTTACATAATCCATATCACTAATATAATCAGTTAACATATTCCAAGGTGCATTGAATACTCTTTTTTTTTTTCTCTCTCTTTCTCTCTTCGAATACTTACTATCCAAAGAGCATTAAATAAATAAATAAATAGGATCCATTTATTGTTTATTTTTATTTAAGAAATATTTTATTTTTTATTTATTTTTAATTGCTTTTTTTAAAACTCAATCTTTCTGTTGCACACATATGTTTGGGCACAGAAACAATGCAAGATATGGAATTCCACATAAGGTAGAGGAGTTTGTAACCAAAACACTAAGCAAGAAATATTAGAAAATTATTAATTAAAAAATATAATTAAAAAATCTGAATAAGGAATTATATGTACATATTGTGCATATGGTGCCACTTGCTGCCAACATGTCTATAGATGTGTTAACTAAGTTGTCACCTTGTGATAATCGAATAATTCTTTCCATAAAAATATAGTTTATGAAAATATCAGTTAATTTAGTTGATGAAAATCTTGATAATTTATCATAAGATCTTGATATATATTATATACATATTTATACACATATACATCAAGCATATGTATACGTACATATACTCTTAGAGATTATAATCTTCAAAATTCAAAGAACAATCTCAAAATCGATTTTTGAGCCATCGTTAATTTACTTCTTCTCTAAGCTTTTTCTTGATGTTCTTAGGAACATTAAGCGCTTATCATTCTCATAAAAGAAAACTATTAGGTGTTATTATAAAATATTTATAGTAGCTTGACAATTAAGTCAACCACAGCACATCTTGAAATGAAATTCTACGATCATAAAACTTTATTTGTGACCACGAAATATATCATAAATTTAGATTTTATTATTGATGATGTAATAAATAATTATTTTATGTTTTTTAAAAAATTATCTCTCTAATTAGTATGAATATAAATCCTAAAGCAGACTTCCTAGTATCAAAATAATTTGTAAAACTAGCATCTAAATATCCCATTACGTTAAGTTGATCTAATCATATGTATATGAGTATGCAATCTTTCGTCCCCTACAGATATCTCATTACTTTATTTCCAGCTTTCCAATGTTTCATTCTTATATCTTGCATTCCAACTACAAAACTAATATATGGTATTGTACATGTTTAAGTATATAATAGTCTTCCAAATATATATATATATATATATAATATCCTTTATTTGGTTCTATTCTAAGCCATTCTTACGACACTAGCTTTGACTGAATCTTTTACTTCTAATAATAGGTATATCATTAGCTTAACAAAACTGCATATTAGATCTCTCACATACTTAGTTAATCCTTTCTAAGGTTTAAAATATTTATCCTAAGTATTTAAATACCAATAATATAGACTAAGTCTTTCATATCAACTATCTTAAAATTTTTAATAAGAGATATTTTGATTTTGTGTAATAAATCAAAATCACTACTAGTAATATATAAGACCAAATATAATAAATTTATTCCTACTAACTGATAAAACCCTAGAAGGAGCTCTAAAGGATATGATCTTTGAAGGGGGATCAACCCTTGGAACACTATAAGGGTTCCTCCCTCCTAGGATCAGACACAAGGCTAAAATAAAATAGATTCTTGCTTGATTGAAAAGAAGATGAGGCTACAAGTTTATATAAGGCTCAAAACCTAACCCTAGGGGGTGCTTCCTAAGTAAATTTACCCCCTTGCCCCTCCTATAGTCGTCTTACCTTAATAGGGATGGGCAGCGACCTAGGTGGCTGCATAGCTGCCTCTACCTGCTAACTCTAGCCGACCAGCCCAGTAAAGGGGGTGACAGCCAATAAGCCCTATGGCTCCAAAATAAATATTAGTCACACTTCTTTATAGGATAGAGGTGACTAGATGGAGTTTTTATTATAATCTCATAAAGTTTTTCTTGACTACTACTAGGGTGAATAGAACCCAACCCTGCTAGGTCCTATCAAGTCCGCCTTCTTTAAATCAGTCTTCTCCTCAAGGTTGAGGGTCCATAAACTCTGAGGACCAGGTCTTCAGCTCCTCATAAGACTCCCATGTGGCATCTTCAGGTGATAAGTTGTTCCAATGCACTAATACTTCGATTGAAGTGCGTCAGCGACCCATCAACAATTCTCCGATCAAGGATGGCTTATGGTTGGGCTTGACTTTCTCCATCTGTGATGCTCGACAGTTGAGTTTAGGCTGACTCATGTTCTCCTAGTTTGGGATTCAAGCAAGATACACGGAAGACGTGATGGATCTTGGCATCCTCTCGTAGCTTTAATCTATATGCCATAGCTCCAATACACTTTGTGATATGGTATGGTCCATAGAATCGATGAGATAGCTTCACTGAGGCTCTTGTGTTGATGGATAGCTATTTGTATGATTATAGGCGAAGATAAACCCAATCTCCCATTGAAAACTCTCGCTCTCTACGATGAGTGTCGGCTTATTGCTTTATTCAGACTTGAGCGACAGATAAGTTATCCTTCAGCAGTTGTAGGAGCTTGTCCCTGTTAACTAAACTTTAGTCGACCTAGTCTACTTTGGTTGCACCAATTACATACTTGGGTATTACAGGGGTTGGTTGGTCATACAATGCCTCATAGGGAGTACATTGTGTGGATGAGTGATAAGTAGTATTGTACCACCATTCGACCCAAGGAAGTCACTTTGTCCACTCTTTTGGCCGATCATTGGTGAAGCACCAAAGATACGTCTCGAGGTATCTATTCACCACCTCTATTTGGTCATCCATCTGTGGATGGTAGGCTATGCTCATACTAAGTTTGGTGCCCTATAGTTGAAATAGTTCAGTCTAAAATTTGCTTGTAAATATCCTGTCACAGTCACTCACAATCGACCTTGGCATCCCATGCAGTTTAACAATATTTTCAATAAATAGTTGAGCAATACTGATAACGGTATAAGGGTGTCTCACAACACAGAAATGGGTATATTTCGTTAAGCGATCTAACACTACAAAGATCATACTTTACCTTGGGATGATGGCAGCCCTTCGATGAAGTCCATGGAGATGTCAGTCCATGCTAAGTATGATATGGATAGTGGTTGCAGCTTTCCTGGACTTGCCACTGTTTCACCCTTTTTATTACTGGCATATATCACATTTAGCTATATAATCATAAATAAATTTTTTTATGCCTCTCCAATAAAAGTTTTGCTTCACCCTCTTATATCTTCTCAAAATCTTGAGTGCCTTACTGAAAGTGAAGAGTGTGTTGGTTACAGGTGCCCTGCAAGCCAATCACATGAGTGATGACACGTGTGACATGCTGTGTGATCTTTTTGATTATGATTAATATTGGCATATTCTCACATTATATTATTTGTTACATATATATTGTGATGTCCTTAGTTCTGTGCAATGGGAATTGGATCGTGATGAGATCATGATAATGAGATCGATTCACCTTTAAACACATATCCTAAATAATCTTAATCATAGGTTACTCAAGAGGGATATTGAGATAACCAGACAGATCGGTGTACTATATACCCATCCATACGATGGAGGTGGCTGGTCTTATAGCCACTTGTGTGGAGACACTAAGGATGTAATACAGGTACTTATTAAAGAATGAGTTCACTAATTGATCCGCTTATGGAATGTTGTATAGTTAATGATACCTAATGTCAGACAGCAATTCCATAGTCCTAGTTGTGTATCTGGTCCTTAGATTTGAGACACTAAGGATGTCTTGTATGTGTACTCCTTTCTTTGATGCCAAACTTATAGGTTTGGAAAGTTTCCGATCTGGTACAACTAGTTATCGGGATTAGTAGCTAACCTTATGAAGGCAATAGGGTGTTAATAAAGGATCATCCACTCTTAGTATTACGAGAGGAATATCTCATATGTGCTTGCTCAGACAAATCCCTGGCCAGGGTCATTCGGATTAAGAGAGAATGAGTTCTTCGGTAGAATCCAATTAAAGCAAGACAAGCAGATTCTATATGTGACCTGACAATATCATATCCAATATACAGTCTTTGGGATATTATTTGGATGGGGGATTATAGATACACGGTAACTGTGGACAGACAGGTCCGATGGATTTGATCCCCCCTGTATCGTTTGGGAAATATGGTGTAGTGGCCTAGTACATCCATAGCCGATGAGTCGAGTGAATTATTATGGGGATAATAATTTACTATATCATAAGGAGTTCTAATGGGAGTGACTCACGGCCAACTCGGTATCGGGCCTAGTAGGTCACACACATATGGTGGATGCTTCAGCAAATAGAGGATTAGATAGAGATCCAATTAGCCCTATTCTCATTAGATGAGACCCCATGCCGATGAGCTCCTTACTTAAGGTCCAATTAGAGGCCTAAGGAGATTATTGGATAGAGATCCAATAATACAATATTAGTGGGTTATTGGATGAGGATCCAATACCTACTAAGGTAGGAGCCCTAGGATTTTTTGGTGGCTCTCTATAAATAGGAGGGGAGACTCATGGTTGATAGGCTGCAGCTTTAGCCACCACCTCCTATTATCCTCCCTCCCTGTATGCAAGAGTTGCGATATCAGATTGGAGGAGTTTTGCTGTAAAGATCCATCGTGTGGATACCGCTAGAGAGGAGGTAAGGATGCTTGACCTCCTTCATCTTCTTCATCTAGATCTAGAATACAGGGATATACGATCTCCCTAGATAAAATCAATCTCTCACAAATCATGGTTTTATTGGTTTTTATATTTTTCTCGCAACCCCAATCTTTTGCACAACGATTTGATCTGTGTGGGAAACCTTTTTTTTTTTATTTCTACTGCGCATGTGATGCTTCCGCTAAGGTTTCCCAACAATGGTATCAAAGCCAAGGTTTTTATGCGGAAAATTGGTTTTACACGCTTGAATTACGTAGAATTGTTCTACACGTGAAAAATATGTGATGAGATTGAATTGCGTAGAACTGTTCTACACACTTATTGCGATTGGCAGTAGGTATGGGGAGGCGGCCACATGCATGTTGTCGCATGCGGTGGTCAGCCAGCTAAACCCCTGCAGGCGGTCGCCATGGCCTACTGCAGGCGGTCAAGGCGGCCGCAAGGGTAGCCACCACGGCACATGACTCGGCTAGCCGGGCTATCACCCTGACAGCCGCCGCGGTGGCGTAGACCGCAGGGGTGGTCCCTTGGTAGGGCGGCTACCGGCCGCAAAGGGCAGTCGCCAATTGCGCGGGGCAGCGGCGGTGGCGGCGGCACAGTGAGGGTGAAGGAGGGCTAGGGCATCTTTTTGAGAAAAAGATGGTTATGCCCCTTAGAATTTGAGAAATTCTAGCTCTGTCCCCTTTATACAGAATTCCTTAAATGCCCTCAACATTTTTAAAAATTTTGATGACTGTCCTCTCATCCAGAATACCAAAAACACCCTCAATAATTCTAAAAATTTTGAGAACTATCATCGTGTATAGAACTCCGAAAATACTCTTGACAATTCTGAAAATTTCGAGGGCTATCCTCTCATCTAGAATTACGAAAATATGCTTGATAATTCGATAAATTTCAAGCATGTCCTGATTTTTAGAAGATTAATTAATTAATTAGTTTAATTAATTATTATATATCTAGTAATTCTACATATGATGTGACGTACATGTGATATATGATGTGGATGGATGATCATGAGTCATGTATTGTGGTGTGTGTAATTGTGATTATTATTATTATTAGGGCTTACAAGCCTACATTTTTCTCGTTTATTGTTGGGCCTACGTGTCTGTGATTATTTGTAATTACATAGAGAGGCGTAGTGGGAACGTAGAGGTTATGGTGGGACCCACGATGCCGTGGCGAGAGATCATGACACGTGGTGATGTGACGATCCGACGGAACCAATGATGGCGAGATCAACAATTACAGGACATGGAGATGCGCCAATGCACACATATATCCTATTGTAAGTGATTAGGCCCATTGGTTTGGGCTTAATCATATTAGGTGATGACTCATAATCATCCGATGTGGCTTGCATATGTGACGTGTTATACACCTACTAGATATATGTATATATATATTTTTTCATGGGATGTAGATATATATTAAATATGTATGTGTGTGACACGATATATTAGGAGACCGATACAAAAAAAAACCCTCCTAAGATAATATTAAGTCAGTAAGCGTAAAGTAATAAGATTGATCCACGTTGTCTTCCATCGTTATAGGAAGAAATTGAATCATGACATAGGTTGAGTTGGTCAAGTCCCTCGAGGCTCACATATCTACGTGATCGAGATCTTGACTATGACATAGAGATGTCACCGGCGACCTGAGGACATGGTATGCTTGGTCGAGTCCCTCAAGGGCATATCATCGAATCAGACTCATCTTGTAACGATGGTGATGACTTAACTGAACATCATGGTTGGTCGAGTCCCTCGAGACTATGATGATTCAGAGGCTGAACATGATAAGAATCACAAGGAGTTGTGATTGGTAAGAGTTACCTATCTTTTAGGCTTAGTATAATTGGTCGAGTCCCTCGAGGTTGCATTAAGATGCCAATTGGATCCTGATCCCTACTAGGAGTCTGCCGGAGACTTCCATCTCACATGTCGAGGGTGTCGCGTAAATCGCTAAGAAAATAATGGGAGTACATTAAGATAGAAATTCATATCTTAATTAGTATTTTTTGTAAAATTTACATGTTATTTATTTACGCTATATCTTGCTTGTCACTTACGTGGCATAGCTAATGCCAACTGCCTCATTGTTCCAAAAGCTCCGCAATTTGAGAACTATTCTCACAGAAGAAAAAATCATATATGTCCTTAACATGATTGTGCCCACGCTGGAGGAAAGGATAAGTGAGGATCGCTCGCTTTGTGAAGTTTATAGATAGTCCTAGAGGATAACCTATGTATTGATCTTATACTTCAGTCCCTACCAGATTTCTTTTCATAGTTCATTATTAACTTTAATATGAACAAGTTTAAAATAACTCTCCCTGAGCTCCTCAGGGACGCTGAGAGTGTCATCAAGAAGGAGAAGCCAATTCTCTATATTGGTGATACCAAAAGGAAAAGGAAGGCCAGCAAGATCGTTAAGAAGGGTAAGGGGAAAGAAAGACCAGGTAAGGCAAAGGTTGCCAAGAAATACCCAGGAAAGGACAAACGATAGTACTTCCACTGTGGCCAATACGGGCATTGAAAGAGGAACTGTAAGGACTACCTTGCAGAGAAGGCGAGACAGAAGTTTGGAGAAGCTTCAGGTATATTCATGATCAGTCTCCACTTGTCAGATTTTCATGATAACACATGGATATTGGATACCGAGAGTGTTTATCATATCTGCAATTCATTACAGATTCTGGCAAGACCTAGGAGATTGGCTAGAGGCGAGATGGACCTCAAGATGGGCAATGGAGCAAGAGTTGCTGCAGTTGCTATTGGAGAAGTCACCCTACATCTGCCTGGTGGAGCAATTATTACATTAGATGCATGCTATTTTATTTTCTCTATTATTAAAAATATTATTTCTATCTCTTGTTTGACAATTAATGGATATAAATTAGTTTTTAAGAATAATAGTTATTTAATAATTATGGATGATTAAATCATCACTAGAGGTACCCTTATAAATGACTTATATGTGTTAGACACTTCTCCACATATCATGAATATAAATATGTCTAAGAGGAAAAGGGATGAGGTGAATAATGCATACCTATAGCATTGTAGGCTAGGTCATATACATGAGGGAATGATTCAAAAGTTACTGAAAGATGGATACTTAGATCCATTTGACTATGAGACATATGCAACTTATGAATTTTGCCTTCATGGGAAGATGACCAACTCTCCTTTTAGTGGAACTAGAGAGAGAGCCATCGAGTTGTTGGAACTCATACATAGTGATGTATGTGGTCCCATATCAACTTATGTTATAGGTGGTTATTCAGACTTCATTACATTCACTGGTGATTTCTCTAGGTATGGACACGTGTACTTAATGAAGTACAAATCTGAGGCCTTCGAGAAATTCATGGAATATAAGAATGAGATAGAAAACTAAATTGAAAAGAGTATTAAGACTTTTCGATCAGATCGAGGGGGAGAGTACTTGAGTATGGAGTTCACATATTTCCTTAGGGATAGTGGGATTTTATCCTAGTAGACACCTCCTTATACACCTCAGTTTAATGGTGTATCAGAAAGGAGGAATTGTGCGCTGTTAGACATGGTGCAGTCCATAGTGAGTTTCGCTGACCTACCCATTTCATTCTAGGGATACGCCTTAGAGACTGTAGCTTACCTTCTGAATATAGTTACATCAAAGTCAGTAGTGTCTACACCATATGAGATATAGAAAGGAAAGAAGTCTGATCTTAAGATTATTAAGATTTGGAGTTGTCCTACCTACGTTGGAAGATATAACCCCGACAAGTTGGAATTAAAGATAGAATTATGCACATTCGTAGGATACCCTAAGGAGATTTTGGGGTATTATTTCTATCATCCCGAGGACTGAAAGGCATTTGTTGCTAAGAGAGCTATGTTCCTTGAGAAGGAACATATTCTTGGTGGAAACAGTGGGAGCAAGATAGAATTAAGCGAGGTTGGAGAACCTAGCACCATTCTAGAGCCCGAGTCTGTTCAGGTACCTAACACACAAGTTCCAACTTTGCATAAGACTAGTAGAGTATCTCACTCTCCTAAGAGATATATGGAACATATCAGTAGATATGACTCTTAGGATGTTGATCCTCAGACCTACGATGAGGCTATTATGAGTATAGACTCTGGGAAGTGGCAAGAAGCTATGAATTATAAGATGGATTCCATGTACTCTAACAAGGTTTAAAACCTTGTGGATGCACCTGAGGGTATTGTACCCATCGGCTGCAAATGGATCTTCAAGAAGAAGATCGGAGTTGATGGAAAGGTAGAGACCTATAAAGCAAGGTTGATAGCTAAAGGATATTATCAAAGACAAGGAGTTGACTATGATAAAACCTTTTCACATGTAGCTATGCTTAAGTCCATTAGAATTATTTTGGCCATTGCAGCACACTATAACTATAAGATCTGGCAGATGGATGTCAAAATAGTATTCCTCAATGGCAACCTCAAGGAGGATGTGTATATGATACAACCAGAGATATTCGTATCCAAAGAGAGTCCAGATAAAATGTACAAGTTACTTAGATCCATTTATGGATTGAAGCAAGCTTCCCGAAGTTGGAACATAAGATTTGATGAGGTGATCAGATCTTATGACTTCATTGAGAA
This sequence comes from Ensete glaucum, assembly GCA_021527575.1. Lineage (NCBI taxonomy): Eukaryota > Viridiplantae > Streptophyta > Magnoliopsida > Zingiberales > Musaceae > Ensete > Ensete glaucum. The sequence goes on along the minus strand of CM038557.1, from coordinate 40,130,056 downwards.
TGAATGTGAGCATTGTGTGTAAAGGAAGGTAAGTGGGAGCGCTATCACATTCTTGGTGCTATATGTGGATGACATCCTAATCATTGGGAATAATGTAGGAATGCTCTTCACAGTACAGGATTGGCTATCCAAAAATTTCTCCATGAAAGACTTAAGGGAAGCATCCTATATTTTGGGGATCCAAATCTATAGAGATATATCCAAAAGGATACTTGGCTTGTCCTAGTCTAGGTACATAAACTCCATTATCAAAAGGTTTGGCGTGAAGAATTCCAAGAGAGGTCTCATACCGATGAGACATGGAATTTCACTTTCTAGGAGTATGTCCCCAAGGACTCCTGAAGAAAGGGCAGACATGGATAAGATACCTTATGCCTCAGTGATAGGGTCTATCATATATGTGATGCTATGTACCAGGCTTGATATAGCACATGCTCTGAGTGTCGTGAGCAAGTATCAGGTAGATCCAGGTTTAGAACACTGGAAGGCAGTAAAGTGTATCCTTAAGTACTTGAGAAGCACTAAGGATCTTTTACTAATATATGGAGAAGGTAGCCTCTAGGTCGAGGGCTACACGGACTTGAGTTTTCAGTCCGACATTGATGATAGCAAGTAGAATTCAGTATTTGTTTTCACCCTGAATAGAGGAGTAGTAACTTAGAAGAGTTCCAAGCAAGATACTACTACTGACTCGACCACAGAGGTAGAATACATTGCTGTAGTAGAAGAAGCAAGACGAAGGGGTGTGGATAAAAAAGTTCATCAAGGATTTGGGAGTCATACCAAGTAGTATGGAGCTGACTCCCATATATTGTGACAGTAACAAAGCGATAACTCTAGCAAGGGAACTCAAGTCTCAACAGAATTGTTCTGAGGAGGTTTCATCTGATTAGAGCGATCATGACCCAAAAAGATATAGCAATGGAAATAGTTCCATCCGAAGATAACATTACAGATCCACATACGAAGCCACTAGTATATTTGAGCATCACAAGGGTCTGATGGGGATCAAACACATAGGTGATTGGCTTTTGGTCAAGTGGGAGATTACTAGTTATAGGTGCCCTATAAGCCAATCACATAAGTGATGGCACGTGTGACACGTTGTGTGATCTTTTTGCTTATGATTAATATTGGCATATTCTCACATTATATTATTTGTTACATATATTGTGATGTCGTTGGTTCTGTGCAATGGGAATTGGATTATGATGATATCACAATAATGAGATCGATTCACCTTTAAACACAGATCCTAAAGAATCCTGGTCATAGGTTACTCAAGAGGGACAATGAGATAACTAGACAGATCAGTGTACTATATACCCGTCCATATAATGGAGGTGGCTAGTCTCATAGCCACTTGTGTGGAGACACTAAGGATGTAGTACAGGTACTTATTGGAGAATGAGTTCACTGATTGATCCGTATATGGAATGTTGTATAGTTAATGATACTATTATCAGACAGCGATTCCATAATCCCAGTTGTGTATCTGGTCCTTAGACTTGAGACACTAAGGATGTCTTGTATGAGTACTCCTTTCTTTAACGCTAGACTTACAGGTTTGGAAAGTTTTAGATCTGGTACAGCTAGTTATCATGATCGGTAGCCAACCTTACAAAGGCAATTGAGTGTCAATAAAGGATCATCCACTCTCGGGATCATGAGAGGAATATCTCATATGTGCTTGCTCAAACAAATTTCTAGCCAGGGTCATTCGGATTGAGAAAGGAGTTCTCCGGTAGAATCCGATTAGAGCAAGACAAACGGATTTCGTATGTGACCTGACAATACCATGTCCAATATACGGTCTTTGGGATATTATTTAGATGATGGATTATAAATACACGGTAACTGCGGACAGACAGGTTCGATGGATTTGATCCCCCTTGTACCGTCTAGGAACTATGGCGTAGTGGCATATTACGTCCATAATCGATGAGTTGAGTGAATTGTTATGGGGATAATAATTCACTATATCAGAAGGAGTTCTGATGGGAGTGACTCACGGCCAGCTCGGTATCAGGCCTAGAGGGTCAAACACATATAGTGGATGCTTCAGCGAATAGAGGATTGGATAGAGATCCAATTAGCCCTTATTCTCATTAGATGAGACACTATGCTTATGGACTCCTTGCTTAAGGCCCAACTAGAGGCCTAAGGAGATTATTGGATAGAGATCTAATAATACAAGGTTAGTGGGTTATTGGATGGAGATCCAATACCCACTAAGGCAGGAGCCCTAGGGTTTTTTAGTGGCTCTCTATAAATAGGAGGGGAGACTCATGGTTGATAGGCTGCAGCTTTAGCCACCACCTCCTATTCTCCTCCCTTCCTATGTACAAGAGTTGTGATATCAGATTGGAGGAGTTTTGCTACCGAGATCCATCATGTGGATACCGCTAGAGAGGAGGATGCTTGACCTCCTTCATCTTCTCCATCTGGATCTGGAATACAGGGATATATGATCTCCCTAGGTAAAATCAATCTCTCATAAATCATGATTTTATCAGTTTTTATGTTTTTCACGCAATCCCAATCTTTTGCACGATGATTTGATCTGCATGGGAAACCTTTTTTTTTTTTATTTCCAATGCGCATGTAATGCTCCCGCTGAGGTTTCCCAGCAAAGTGCATTTCGTGCATAATAATTTTGATGCAAGGAGAAGTGGGAATAAGCACTATTTGGCCCTTGTAACATAGATCACTCGAATCCCAAGTATATTGGGCTGGCATCTAGATCCTTCTCCAATCTTTCTATGATGCTTTGGGTCTCTGGGTCCTTCCATTCCTCTCCAATGTCCTCGAGGAAGTTGGTGGAAGGAAGGGAGATGGCTGAAATTTTGACTTGCTCTAGTAGCTGTGATAGTGCATCTGTGACAACATTATCATAATCGAAACCAAGGAGTTTAGTTATCTATCTTTACTTCTTTAGGGATGATATTTTATGCTCTAAAAAGTATTTGAAGCTCCGATGATCAGTTTTGATTTGGAAGCATTGACCGATCATGTAGGGTCTCTACTTTATAATGATGTGTACAATCGCAAGCATCTCCTTATCATACACGGACATTTTGTGATGAGAGAGAGACAAGGTCTTGCTGGTAGAAGCAAGTGGTCGGCCATCTTATATTAGAATGGCTCCAATTCCAACTCTAAATGCGTCAGCCTCAATAACGAAGGGTCGACTAAAATCGGGCAACGCTAGGACCGGTGTCGTCATCATGGCTGCCTTGAGTTTACCAAAGGCTATGAAAACTTTATTCGACCACTGGAACGAGTATTTTTTTTAGTAGAAAAGTGAGTGGGGCACTGATATTTTCATAATCCTTCATAAACTTCTAGTAGTAGCATGTAAGTCCAAAGAAGTCACACAGTGATTTGACGTTCATAGGTCTCGGCTATCCTTGCATTGCTTCTATCTTTGTCAGGTCTACCACCACTTCATCTTCCGATATAATGTGCCCCAGATACTCCACTTATTGCTATAAAATGCTACACTTTGATTGTTTAACATAAAGGGTGTTCTCTTGAAGAACCGTTAGAACAATTCGTAATTACTGAAAATATATGTCAAGTGTATATCGTAAATGAGAATGTCATCAAAGAATACCAGCACAAATTTATGTAAAAACCTCCAAAAAAAATATTGTTCATTAAGCTTTGGAAGGTGGATGAGGCATTAGTAAGTCCGAAGGGCATTACCAAAAATTCATAGTAGTCGTTATGTATTTGGAATGCCATTTTCGATATGTCTTCAGCATATACCCGAATATGATGGTACTCGGACTGGAGATCCAATTTTATGAAGACTCAGGCTCCTTTTAATTCATTTAAGAGCCCATCCACTACTTGTATGGATTATTTATCTTTGACGGTGATGGCGTGCAAAGCCCGATAGTCAACGTACATCTGTCATGTTCCATCCTTCTTGCGCACTAGCAACACCAGTGAGGAGTAGGGGCTGTAGCTTGGCTGAATTACCCCGTGTCGAGCATCTCCTTAACAATGTTATCGATCTCTTCTTTTTGTAAGTGAGGGTAATGGTATGACCTTAAATTTGCTGGAGGTTTGCCCAGAAGTATAGGGGTGCAATGATCATGCTGTAGGCTAGGGGGAAGTCCATGTGGTTTGGCAAAAATGGCAGTGAATTCTTTCAGCAATTGTGTAAGCTTAGGATTTGCAAATTGCATGTTTTTCTCCTTTGATGGCTGCTAGATATGCATCAAAAAACCACCATATATTTTATGTAAAACTTTCTCCATCTGCTGCGTCGAAGTGGTGGAGATATGGCTCTTACGCTTGCCTCGTAAGGTAACATGTTTGCCTTTGCAATAAAACTTCATAATCAATTTAGAGAAATATCAAGAAATGTCACCTAATGTTGTTAGCCATTCAATTCCAAGCATGGTTTCATAGTCGTCAATGGGTAAGAGGAAGTAATCGGCTAGAATCTCCCGGTCTTGTAGAAGCAATTTTACCTACGGGCTTCGTCGATCACACTTAAGGATCCGACCATCAACGACCTTTACGTTAAATTTGTTGCAACCTTCAATTTGAAGCATCATACGAGTAGTAACCTTGCTATTGAGGAAGTTATTTGTCCTACCCATATCTATGAGAACAGTGATAGGTTGTTGCTTGAGAAGTCCTCCCACTTTCATCGTCTGCGGGTTGGAGTAGCTAGTTAGCATGTGCATTGTAAAGTCGACTGATTGGGGCTCTTCCTTTATGACTTCTTCTTTGAGTTCGAGGCTTTCTTCAAATAGTTCAATGTCTTCATCCTCTACTTATTCTATCACAAGAAGTTGTCCTTTCTTGCAGTGGTGTTCACAGCTCCATGGCTCATTGTAGTGCCAATACAATCCCTTTGCAGATCACTCCCGAAGTTTGTCTCTTGTTAATTGTTTGGGTGTAGGGGCTCAGATGGAAGTAGGGGGGCTGGAGGCTTCAGAATTGCTAGTCAGGGAGCAACCCTAGTCCTTCAGGCTTTGTGGTTCAATCATTTTTCTTGTAGCCACACGAAGGAGATGGCCACCGTAAGGGTGTACAGTTGTTGTACCTTCCCTTCTCCTTGTATCTCCGGCTTCAAGCCCTCAATGAAAGTTCCTAAAAGCTGCATTTTAGACTAGTCATGAGTTTGGTTAGATAATTGTTCAAACCTCTCTTGGTATTCTTGTATGGTGGTCGTTTGTCGGATCTTCGCCAATTGTCTATCGATGTTCTCGTAATTGATAGGTATGAAGTGGTTCAATAATCCTTCATTGAATTGTCGCTAGGAAAGACCTCAATATGTATGTTTGAACTAATCAAACCATTGAATCACATCTCCTTCAAGGTGGATGGCCGCAATCTCCACCATGGAAGCATCAGTGGTGTGGTGGAACTGAAAGTAGCGCTCTGCACATGAGATCTAGCGGATCGAGTCTCCTTCGTCCCATATAGGGAAGTCTACCCTCATGTGTGGATTATATGGATCGATTATGGTGCCTCCTGGCTCCTGAAATTCTTTTCTCCGATCTAAAGTTTCACCATGCTATGATTTCCTTGGGCTCGGTGGTCAGCCCATGCTGAGTTTGATGAAGATAGTTTGAATTTTCTCCTCCATGTGGATCTCAAAGGCTTCAAACTTGGCATTGATAGCCTCCTTTGTTGCCATGGTATAGGCCTCCAGATCTATGATATTGAGGTCTTTCTTTTATTGTTGGGTTAAGGGCATAAGAGGTTTCAGAGAAAAGGTGGCCGAAAAGGTGGGTGGATCGATGAGGAAGTAGGCTGCAATTAGGGCTATTTTGGGGGCTGATTTGGATCAGTTTTTAGCTGTGGTTTGATGGGTTTTTTGGGCTGTGATGGCAGGCTTAAAGAATAGAAAGAGGGAGTTCAAAAAATCAAGAAAGATAGCAGTGAAATCTGATAGAATTTAATGAAGAGACGTTGCGTACGTGCTGTCCTACCGAACAGAATTTTCATCGAAAAAACAGCAAATTCTTGACGTAAATTCCAAAAGAAATCTGAGAAAATCATATAGAACTTTAATGGCAAAACATCAGTTCAAATGTGAGTATTACCAACAATTTAGATCGATGAAATTTTGGCAACATAACAGTAGGAAAATTGATGCAAAGAGAGAAGGCAGATTCTTCATCGTAAAAGTCCAACAATACACGACAGTGAATTGCAGCACAATAGGATCGGTTTTAGAGAGAAATTTTTTAAGAGATCAATCTTAGATAAAAGCTAAGTTGATCTATGAGAGCGTGTAAAAATTTTATCCACAAAAGATGTTCAATAAACTAGTTTTGATAAGCCTATATGTGGCTGAAAAAAATTTTACAGTGTTTCCTCTTCACAATGATGATCACGTTTGCGACGATAGAATTGGCAGCAAGGTAAAAGATGGTAAAGCTTCTTTGGTACATAAAGATAAAGGTTTGCAGTAGTAATAGGGTGTGGGTGGTGAACTTTTATCAGATCTTTAATGCAAACGCAGGGGGGCAGTGGCATACTAATTGATCTGCGGCTTGGGATGGATGGTGGAGGCGACTTCTTGAAGCAATTATGGGAATTGCTTAGATTGGTGGAGGTGGCAGAGATGTTAGCATGGGTAGTAGGAGCACAGCTCTGACACTAGATGATAGAACCCCAGAAGGAGCTTTATAGGATTTGATCTTTGAAGGGGATCAACCCTTAGAACACTATAGGGGTTCCTCCCTCCTAGGGTTGACCACAAGGCTAAAATAAAATAGATTTTTACTTAATTAAAGAGAGGAGGAGGCTAAAAGCTTATATAGGGCTCAAAACCCTAGCCCTGGAAGGTGCTTCCTAAGTAAATTTTCCCCCTTGCCCCTCCTATAGCCGCCCTACCTTAATAGGGATGGGTGGCGACCTATGTGGCTGCATAGCCGCCTCTACCTGCTAGAAACCTTTGCCAACTAGCCCAGTCAAGGAGGCGGCAACCAGTAAACTCTAAGGCCCCAAAATAAATCCTAGCCACACTTCTTTATATGATAGAGGTGACTAGGTGGAGTTTTTATTATAATCTCACAGAATTTTTATTGACTACTACTAAGGTGAATATACCTAACCCTGCTAGGGTCCTATCACTAACCTTCAGATATATGCACTAAATAATAATATTTTGCTAATCTAAAAAGTAATAGAATGCTTTATATATCATTATCTAGAAGTTTGTTTAAGGTCATAAATAGATTTTCTAAATTTACATACTAAACTTTTATTTCTCTTATCTATGAATATTTTGAGTTGTTCTATGTAGATTTCCTCGTTTAGATCTCCATCTAAAAATATTATTTTCACATTCATATATTATAACTCAAGATCATAATGAGCTACTAATATCATGATGATCCTCAATAAGTGCTTTTTAGAGATTGATAGGGAAAATACTAACACTGCCAACTCACCTCACCACCTAGGCAATAAGCTACCCAAGCAATGATGTGGGTAAAAGAGCTCACCTCACCTCTACATTCACCAATAGGAAAGTGATCACTACCCTTGCCCATCTTGATCCCTAAAAAAGATCGACAATATTCATTCCTCTTTTTACCTACTACAAGCAAAATAGCACCCCTAGCCTCAACTTAGAGAAGGCCCACACACACGATGGCAAAGACCATTAAAGCCCCAATGATGTGGCTTGGCTTCCCCAACTGCTCTTTCTAAATGAATGGAACAAGGGACCATCCCCTACTTATCCCAGATAAGCTCAAAACTCTAATGAATTATGCTATTATGATCATCCTTCCTTGATGCCACCCATCGGGAGGCATACTTATCGACCACCATCATTAATGAGCTCCCAGATGATGCAAGGGGCACCCTAACCTGAGTTAGCTTTATGCCACCAGCCACCCAAGTATAAAAGCCAGCCCCCAGAACTAGATAAGGGCAAGCTGGCTCAATCTGAACTCTTCTAACCTCTACTAAACCCTCTCTATTTCTCTACTAACTTAGTCAACAAATGGGTTAAGTCGAGACATCCCCCCAATATTGATAGTTCGTGTAGGGCCCCGACATGGCGAAGGCACACCATGAGATGACACTAAGCCCTCCTTCACAAGACCAAGGAGCACTTCAACAAACAAGTTGTATCTCAGGATGACTTCAGACCAGTCATTGTAAGCCAGCAATGCCACGGGAGTTCATCGATCACATTAGCTTCCCGCTCAAATCATCCCTTATGATCCACTAGGTTTTATGGATAGATTTGCTGCTGATTACAGGTGCCCTACAAGCCAATCACATGAGTGATGACACGTATGACACGCTGCATAATCTTTTTGCTTATGATTATTATTTGTGTATTCTCACATTTTATTATCTATGTATTCTGTGTAGTGGAATCGGATCGTGATGAGATCACGATAATAAGATCGATTCATCTTTAAACACAGATCCTAAATAATCTCAGTTATAGATTACTCGAGAGAGATATCGAGATAACCAGACAGGCTAATATACTATATACCTATCCATATGATGGAGACGGTTGGTCTCGTAGCCACTTATGTAGAGACACTAAGGATATAGTACAGGTGCACATTGGAGAATGAGTTTACTGATTGATCCGCTTATGGAATGTTATATGGTTAATGATACCTAATGACAGAAAGTGATTCCATATTCCTAGTTGTGTATCTGGTCCTTAGACTTGAGACACCAAAGATGCTTTGTTTGAGTACTCCTTTATTTGACGCTAGACTTAAAGTTTTGGAAAGTTTCAAATCTGGTACAACTAGTTATTGGGATTTGTAGCTAACCTTACGTGTCAATAAATGATCATCCACTCTCTGTATTATTGAAAAACCTCAGCGGGTGCATCATATACGTAGCGAAAATCAAAACAAAAATCGGTTTCCCACGCAGATCAAATTATTGTGCAAAAGATTAGGGTCATGAGAAAAACTATAAAAATTAAAAAAACCATGATATGTGAGAGATTAATTTTATCTAGAGAGATCGTTTATCCCTGTATTCTAGATCTGGATGGAGAAGATGGAGGTCAAGCATCCTCCTCTCTAGCGGTATCCACACGATGGATCTCTGTAGCGAAACTCCTCCAATCTGATCTTGTAACTCTTGCTCAGAGGGAGGGAGGAGCATAGGAGGTGGTGGCTAAAGTTGCAACCTATCAACCATGAGTCTTCCCTCCTATTTAAAGAGAGCCACCAAAAACCCTAGGGCTCCTGCCTCAGTGGGTGTTGGATCTCCATCCAATAACCCACTAACCTTGCATTATTGGATCTCTATCCAATAATCTCATTAGGCCTCTAATTGGGCCTTAAGCAAGGAGCCCATCAGCATAGGGTCTCATCTAATGAGAATAGGGGCTAATTGGATCTTTATCCAATCCTTTATTCGCTGAAGCATTCACCATATGTGTATGACCCTCTAGGCCCGATATTAAGCTAGTCGTGAGTCACTCCTATTAGAACTCCTTCTGATGTAGTGAATTATTATCCTTATAATAATTCACTCGACTCATCAACTATGGACATATTGGGCTACTACACCATAGTCCCCAGACGGTACAAGGGGATCAAATTCGTCAGACCTGTCTGTTCACAATTACCATGTATCTATAATCTCTTATCCAAATAATATCCCAGAGATCGTATATTGGACATGGTACTGTCAGGTCACATACGGAATCAGTTTGTCTTGCTCTATTCAGATTATACTGGAGAACTCCTTCTCTCTCAATCCGAATGACCCTGGCTAGGGATTTGTCTGAGCAAATACATATAGGATATTCCTCTCATGATATCGAGAGTGAATGATCCTCTATTGACACTTAATTGTCTTCGTAAGGTTAGCTACCAATCTTGATAACCAACTGTACCAGATCTGAAACTTTCCAAACTTGTAAGTCTGGTGTCAAAGAAAGGAGTACTCATACAAGGCATCCTTGGTGTCTCAAGTCTAAGTACCAGATACACAACTGGGACTATGGAATTAGTGTCTGATATTAGGTATCATTAACTATACAGCATTCTATAAGTGGATCAATCAGTGAACTTATTCTCCAATGAGCACATGTACTATATCCTTAATGTCTCCATACAAGTGGCTATGAGACTAGTCGCCTATATCATATGGATGAGTATATAGTACACCGGTCTATCCGGTTATCTCGATTTCCCTCTCGAGTAACCTATGACTGGGATTATTTAGGATCTATGTTTAAAGGTGATCGATATCATTATCGGGATCTCATTACAATCCTATTCTTATTGCATAGAACCAAGGACATCACAATATATATGAAACAAATAATATAATATAAAAATATGCCAATATTAATTATAAGTAAAAAAGATTACACAGCGTGTCACACATGTCATCACTCACGTGATTGGCTTACAAGGCACCTGTAACCAATAGGTATCATAAGAGAAATATCACATATGTGCTTGTCGGACAAATTCCTGACGAGGATCATTTGGATTGAGAGAGAATGAGTTCTCTGGGATACTCTGATTAGAGCAAGTCTCAGACAGATTTCGTATGTGACCTGACAGCACCATATCCAATATATGATCTCTGGGATATTAGTTGGATGAGGGACTATAGATACACGATAACTGTGGACAAACAGGTCTGATGGATTCAATCCCCATGTACCATATAGGGACTATAGCGCAGTAGCCTAATACGTCCATATTGGGTAATTGGATGGAGATCCAATACCCACTAATGTAGGACCCCTAGGGTTTTTAGTGGCTCTCTATAAATAGGAGGGGAGGCAATGGTTGATACGCTACAGTTTTTACCACCCCTTCCTATTCTCTTCCCTCCCTCTACTCAAGAGTTACGAGATCTGGTTGGAGGAGTTTCGCTGCAGAGATCCATCGTGTGGATACCGCTAAAGAGGAAGATGCTTGAGTTCATTCATCCTCTATATCCAAATCTGGAATATAGGGATATATGATCTCCCTAAGTAAAATAATCTCGCACATAATGTGATTTTTTTATTTTTGTGATTTTCTTGTGGCCCAATCTTTTGCATGATAATTTGATCTACATGAAAAACCTAATTTTTTTTATCTTTCACTGTGCATGTGATGCTCCCACTTAGTTTCCCAACATTTGTGCCTTTAGGACAAAACTAGGCCATGTTGACTCTCTAGTCAATGGCACCCAGGCAACAATAGAGGCTAAAGAGAAGGTCTCGTTACAGTTAATACCTTCTATTTAAGAAAAAAATTTATTCACAAGTTTAGTTTCATATTACTCGATATTGTCCCTTGAGTCATATTTTATCTTAAAGCCTCATTTACAACTAACTTTTTTACGGTTATTGGGTAAATTCAATAAGTTCTCAAGTACCATTCTAGTTCATCGATTTTAACTCTTCTTTCATTACATCATATCATTTTCTGGAATTATTATTCCCCATGGCTTGTGAATTATTATTTTTTAGAATTATTATTTTTCATGTTTTTTTATTCTCGTGTCATAATTTAATTTTTGTAGATATACCACATAATTATCAGAAATGATAAGTCTTCTTTTCCTTTGAGATCTTCTCAAAACTACTAATTGTGGTTATTCTACAAAATCATTAGCGATAATATCAATATCATGCAGGAGTTCATTAATGTAACTTTATTGTTCACCCACATTAATTTTTTTAGCAATTTAAGGAATAGATAATATCTTAAATAGGAAATGATAAAGGAGTATTAACTTATGTCTCCTCTATATAAAAATTGATCTTTCAAGATTTTTTTTACTTTCATTGATTTTGTTATTTTTAGGAATCTTATATTACTAGATACCACTATTTTCATGCTATGATTAGGGAAACAAAATATATATCCTTTAGATTTTTTAATTAATTAATAAAATATCTAAAAATAATTTTTAGATTTAATTTTTTTCATTTGAATTAAAGATTCTTATCTTTGCAGGGCAAACCCAAATGTGTATGTCTCAAATCAAGTTTTCTACTAGTCTATAATTGAAATGGAGTTGATGAAACTAATTTACTAGAAACTCTATTCAAAATATACATAGTTGTCGTAAGAGCTTCACTTCACATCAACTCGTGTCTATAAAAGTATGATTTTGCCTTTCAATAACATCATTCTATTGTAGCACACCTAGTAATGTATACTAAGCACAAATTTTTCACATTTTTAAGAATCTAGTAAACAAACCAATATTCTAATCGGATTTATCATATCTATCATAAAATAAACTACTCCTATCATATCTAATAATTTTGACTTTTTTATTTAATTCTCTCTAGACCTCAGTTAAGTACATCTCAAGAGTATCAATAGTTTGAGAATTTTTATGTATTAGATACGAAGTAATATCATGAAAGATCATCTATAAATGTGATCAAATATTTCTCTCCAATAAAATGATAAATATGGAGTTGTCCACATATATCAGTATGAATAATCTCATGAATTTTTTTACTTATTATGGCATTTTTCTCTATATGCTTAGTCTACTCCTCTTTAATGTAATCTACGTAAACATCAAAATCAGTAAAGTCTAAATTTTTAAAATATTATCCTTTATTAATTTTTAATCTTTATAATAGAGATATGCTCCAAATATCTATGTCACAATATAGAAGATTTTTCATTATTGAAATTATGTTTAAATCCTACATTTGATTGTAGGGTCACCAATGCTTTTTCAAACTTAAAATTTAAATTAATTATGTCTAAACTATTTCATATTATTCTAAAATCAACTTTTATTAAATCATAAAATATACTAAGTTTACCATTACCAAAAGAAAGATAATATCCGAACTCACTATTCTAATTAGACATAGTAGGAACATAGATGTGTCAGTAAGATCCATTAGAGGACTTGTCTCCAGAGGTAGGTGATAAATTCTCACTATTATCAGTATTACTTCAAGATGATTCCCCATAACCGAGTTGAAAAAAATCCATGCATGTTATTGATAATATGAGTTGAAGCACCAAAATCAATCTACCAAGTATTATAAGGAACCTTTATAATATTTGATTTGAAACATACAATGATTTAGTTTATACTTTTTTTTAACCAAATCTTGTGTTTAATATAATCTCTTTTTGCATACTTTTTTTTTCGAACCAAATCTTGTATTTAATGTAATCTCTTTTTGCATGTCCTTTCTTATCATAAAAGAAGCAATTTACTATGAATGTTTTCTTTTTATTAGTCTGCATATAATTTTTAGGCCTATGAAATTTATTTGATAGATTGTACTTCAACCTTCTTTTCTTTTTACTAGCTCTTTAAATAGTACTCAGAATATTATAAAATATTTCTTACCTTAATCTTAATTCTTTCTAAATATATTTATTAGTTTACTCATTCAAGTCTCACTTATTCGTATTTTATTATAGTGAATCTTGAACAAACAAAGAAAAGAATTAAGAATAAACTACATAAGAAAAATCCATTTATATTTATACCTAATACTTTAAGTTTCATAGCTTTATCAAGCATATTTATATTTAGAATGTGATCCTAAATCCCTCAAGTATTATCATACTGAGTCATAGGTAGTTCCTTCATTAACATGCTAATTGATAAACTAATGACTTATCAATATATTTAAATATCTTTTATAACCCTTAATATTCCTATGCACTTATTGTATGTGATAAACATTAAGTTTTTATATTATTTATAATTATCATTCTTATAAACATTAAACTAAGCCTATTAGATCTTTCTCAAGCATTCATTTTATTACTTTATTCTAAACTGCATTCATCAATCAAGTTTGAGTCTTCCAATAAGTAATGCTAGGTAAAGACTTAATATACTTAGTGTGAATTACACATACTTTAATCATTTTGAATAATTTGTACTAGAGAGTACAAGGACACTAGGAGCATAAGAATGTATGGAAGGAAGTACTATTATAAAATATAAAATAATATTAATATTTTTAGTTTCTCAAAATATGATGAACTATTGATATTATTCATATTTCACATTTGAGTGAAATATAGATATATCTAATATTTACTCAAAATTAGTTACGAAAGAGTCATATCATTCTTGTGGAACAGTAGAATAGTGTTGCTACCTTTGGGTATACAATCCGAAACTAAAAAAAATTCAAATATAGTATTATCCTACCTATCACATAATTATTCAAAGTAGATACACCTCTAGTATTATCTAAATCTTCTAATTATATATATCGTTATGAATATTATTTTTTAATATCATTTATGACTAATTCTTTAATATAATTTAAGAACTAGATCATTTGATAACTATAAGACTAATATAATAATATAAAAAGTAATTTAAATATTTTATAAATGATAGAACACTTATTATAATTTATATCTCATAAATCTACCATCCTATTCACTAAGTACATAAGTCACAAATAATATTCACTAAGTATCCTTTAATCTAATTTATATTGAATTAAATTAAATAATAAAATAATAATTATGAAAATTGTTAAACATTAATCAACATAAATAAAAACTTATATGATAACTATAATCATGTTAACATATCTTTATATAAAAAATAAATATTCTTTTATAATCTTAAAGATATACATGTGAATAATTAAATAAATATCTAAAAATAATAATTAGAGTTTAATTATCATATAAAAATTTATCAATATATCATATGAGAGAACTATAAAAAACATATTTTATATTTTTAATTTCATATTAAATTCTATATTAGACCAATTAACCTTATTGAATGAAATGGATTTGAGCTAAACATCAAACTACAAGTGAAAAATGAAAGTAAATCAAAGTCAAAATTTAAAAAAAAATTGATTTTTTTTCAAATTCAATCATAATTTGATTGATGGAATCTAAATCCAATCAAATAGTTAAAATATAGTCATGATCAAGTTCGATCAAAATAATTAATTAAAATAAATCATACTGGTCAATTTTATAATTAAGGACACAAGTTCAAATTTTTTAATTTTTTAGAGGTAAAACTCTAATTTTTTTTAGTATATATAATGAAAATATATAGTTTCTGAAGGGTAGTACTATTAAAAGTATCTAAGTTGAATTAAAAAAATTTATAAGATTAAAACTATAATTTTAAAAATAAAACTCTACATTTTTTCTTCCTTTTCTATGGTCACTACTCGAGGCATACGGTCACCGTGGTGTTCATTGTGTGCTACCCAGGGTCACCACTCTAGGTGGTGGTTGTTCTTATGTTATTGATCAACAATATTATTTCTCATTACTGATTATAGGTGCCCAGCAAGTCAATCACGTGAGTGATGGCACTTGTGACACACTACACGAACTATTTGCGTTATTAATATATTCTCACATTATATTATATGTTGAATACATATCTTGTAACGTTATTAGTTCTGTGTAACGGAAATCGAATTATGATGAGATCACGATAATGAGACTGATTCATCTTTAAACACAAATCCTAAATAATCCGGGTCATAGGTTGCTTGAGAGGGACATTGAGATAACCGGACAAACTGGTGTACTATATACTCGTCCATTTGATGGAGGCGACTGGTCTCATAGCCACTTATGTGGAGACACTAAGGATACAATACATGTGTTTATTGGAGAATGAGTTCATTGATTGATCCGCTTACGGAATGTTGGATGATTAATAATATTTATCATCAAACAGTAATTTTATAGTCTCGGTTATGTGTTTGGTCCTTAGACTAAGACACCAAGGATGTCTTGTTTTAGTACCCTTTCTTTGACACCAGACTTATAGGTTTGAGAAGTTTTAAATCTAGTACAGCCAGTTATCAAGATTGATAGTCAACCTTACGAAGGTAATTGAATGTCAATAGAGGATCATTCGTTCTCGGTATCACGAGAGGAATATCCTATGTATTATCGTTCGAACAAATCCTTGATCGGGGTCCTTCGGATTAAAAGAGAATGAGTTTTCTGGGAGAATCTGATTAGAGCGATACTCAGACGAATTTCGTATATGGCCTGACAAATGTCTAATATACGGTCTCTAGAATATTAGATGGATGAGGGATTATAGATACATGGTAACTGAGGATAGATAGGTCCAATGGATAAGATCTTTTGTACCTTCTAGGGACTATGGCATAGTGGCCTAGTACATCCATGGTCGATGAGTTGAGTGAATTATTATGAGATAATAATTCATAGAGTCAAAAGGAGTTCTGACAGGAAGGACCCACGGGTGGCTTGGTATTGGGCCTAGAGGGTCACACACATATGGTGGATGCTTCAGCAAATAGAGAATTGGATATAAGTTATCCAATTAGCCCCTGTTCTCATTAGATGAGACCCAACAATGATGGGCTCCCTGCATGAGCACCAGTTAGAGGCCAATTGTGATAATTAGATAGAGATCAAATAATCCAATATTAGTAGGTAATTGGATAGAGATCCAACACCACTAAGACATGATTCCAAGAGTTTTTGGTGGCTCTCTATAAATAAGAGGTAGAGATAGTATATAGTTGTTAGGCTGTATCTTAGGCCACCCCCTCCTATTTTCTTTCTCCCTCTCACTTTTTCAACCAACCAGCCCCTCTCTAGTGTGAGAGGGCAAAGAAGAAGATAGAGAATCTTCTTTCACGTTCGTTTCGAGAAGCTGCGCAAGAGTTACGAGATTTGTGGCTGCGATTGGAGGAGTATCGCTATAGTGATCCATCATGTGGATACCATTAGTGAGGAGGACATTTAACCTCTTTCATCTTCTCTATCTGGATATGAAATTTCATGAATATACAATCTCCCTAAGTAAAGAATATCTCGCATATTGCAGCTTTTAGTTTTGTGATATTTCGTGCACTAATTTTTGCACAATGATTTGATCTACATGGGAAATTGGTTTTGTTTTAATCTTTTGCTACACATGTGATGCTCCCGCTTAGTTTCCTAACAGTGGTCTCATAGCCAAGTTTGTTCATGCAAAAGATTAGTTTTAAACTGCATGTGATAAGATTAATACGTGTAAATTATTTTCTGATAAGATCTAGATAGCAACTTTTCTCACTATAAAAAGGTTCTACAGAGAGGTGTTTTAAGGTTCTTTAATGTCAAAATTGTTGGCACAAAGAAGGGGGAAAAGGGTAGCAATAGCACGGCCAAAGGTTACTTGCAGCCTTGGCCGAGAGCAAGGTTGTTACTCTCAGCCTGACCAAAGGCTACAAGGCCGAGAGCACTAGCCTCTCAGCCATAGAAGTAGCCTCTCATGTAACCAAGAGTCCTGGCTGCATGGGTAACCCTGGCAGCTAACATTTCCTGGCCACTAAAGGTAACCATGCGGCTAAGATTTCTTAGCTGTAAGAGGTTGTTTGGGTAGCCAAGGTTGGCTGGCCGCCTAGGCAGATTGCGACCATAGGGATGGCTACAAATGAGTTCCTTGGGGGCTAGGTTTCTTGGCCTCCCAAAGTTCCCCTATGGCTAGGGACTCCTAGTCGTAAGGGACTCCTAGCAGATAAGGTTTCCTAGTTACATAAGGAGTCTCACCTACCATATTAAGAACCCTATGGTAGGGTATCCCAAAAATTCTAGGAGATTGGCCAAAGGCAAGAGAGACCTCAAGATGAAAAATGGAGTAAGAGTTGCTAAAGTTATCATTACAGAGGTCACCCTACATATCTGCCTAGTGGAGCTATCATTGCATTAGATGCATGCTATTTTGTTCACTCTATTATTATAAACTTTATTTCCATTTCTTGTTTGATAATTAATACATATAAATTAGATTTTATGAATAATATTGTTCAATAATTTTGGATGATGAGATCATCACTAGAGGGGCCTTGATAAATGGCTTATATATGTTAAACACTTCTCCCCATATCATGATCATAAATACGTCTAATAGGAAACGAGATGAGGTGAATAATATATACCTGTGGCATTGTAGGCTAGATCATACCCATGAGGGAAGGATTCAAGGGTTGCTGAAGGATGGATACATAGATCCATTCGACTATGAATCGTATGCAACTTGTGAACCTTATCTTTATAGAAAGATGACCAACTCTCCTTTTAATGGAACTAGAGAGAGAGCCATTGAGCTACTGAAACTCATACATAATGATGTATGTGATCCTATATCGACTCAAGCTATACGTGGTTACTCATACTTTATTACATTCACTAATAATTTCTCTAGGTATGGACATGTGTACTTGATGAAGTATAAGTTTGAGGCCTTTGAGAAATTCAGGGAATATAAAAATGAAGTATAGAACTAGATTATTAGGACTCTTCGATCAAATCGAGGAGGGGAGTACTTGATATAGAGTTCACCCATTTCCTCATGAACCATGAGATTCTATTCCAATGGATACCTCATTATACACCTCAGCTCAATGGTGTTTTAGAAAGGTGGAACTGTATGGTGTTAGACATGGTGTGATCCATGATGAGTTTCGGTGACCTACCCATCTCATTCTAAGAATATGCCCTACAGACCACCATAGCTTACCTTTTGAACAGAGTTGCATCAAAGTTAGTAGTGTCTACACCATATGAGATATAGAAAAAGAAGAAGCATGATCTTAAAGTGGTTAAGATTTGGGGTTGTCTTATCTACATTGGAATACACAACCCCGACAAGTTGGAATCAAGAACGGAAAGGTACACATTCATGGGATACCCTAAGGATACTTTGGGGTATTATTTCTATCATCTCAAGGATCATAAGGTCTTTGTTGCTAAAAGATTTATATTTCTCGAGAAGAAAATATTCTTGGTGAAAATAGTATGAGTGAGATAGAGTTGAGCGAGGTTGGAGAACCTAGCTCAAGCACCATTCCAGAGTCTGAGTCTGTTCAGATACCTAGCATACATGTTCCAACTTTGAGTAGGTCTAGCATAGTATCTCACCCTCCCAAAAGATATGTGGAACATATCAGTGGACAGAACTCTCGGGATGTTGTTCCTCAGACCTACACTCCGGGAAGTGGTCAGAAGCCATGAATTCTGAGATGGATTCTATATACTCAAATAAGGTTTGAAACCTTGTGGATTCACTTGAGAGTATCATACTCATCAGCTGCAAAATGAATCTTCAAGAAGAAGATCGGAGTGGATAGAAAGATGGTGACCTATAAGGTAAGGCTAGTTGCTAATAAATATCGTAAAAGGCAAGAAGTTGACTATGACAAAACCTACTCACCTATAGTCATGCTAAAATCTATCAAAATTCTTTTGGCTATTATAGCACATAATGATTATAAGATCTGGCTGATGGATGTGAAAATCACATTCCTTAATGGCAACTTTGAGGAAGAGGAGTATATAATATAGCCAGAGGGATTCAAATTCAGAGAGAGTCCAGATTAAATGTACAAGTTACTCAGATCGATTTATGGACTGAAACAAGCTTTCTAAAGTTAGAACATAAGATTTGGTGAGGCGATTAGATCTTATGACTTCGTTAAGAACGAAGATGAGCCTTATTTGTATAGGAAGATAAGTGGGAGTACTATCACCTTCTGGCTTTGTATGTGGATTATATCCTAATCATTGGGAATGATGTAGAAATGCTCTCCACAGTGAAGGCTTAGCTAGCTAGAAATTTCTCCATAAAGGACTTAAGGGAAGAATCTTATATTTTGGGGATCCAGATCTATAGAGATAGATCCAAGAGGATGTTTAGCTTGTCCCAGGCTAGATACATAGACTTCATTATCAAAAAGTTTAGCATGAAAAATTTTAAAAAAGGTCTCATACTGATGAGACATAGAATATCATTTTATACGAGTATGTCACCAAAGACTCATAAAGAAAGGGCAGACATAGATAGGATACCCTATGCCTCAGTAATTGGGTCTATCATATATCTTATGTTATGTATCAAGCATGATATAGCACATGCTCTGAGTGTCTCGAGTAAGTACTAGGTTGATTCAGGTTTGGAACACTGGAAGGCAGTAAAGCATATCCTTAAGTACTTGAGAAAGACTAAGAATCTTTTACTGGTATATAGAGAATGTAATCTCCAGGTTGAGTCCTACATGGACTCGAGTTTTTAGTCTAACATTGATGATCGCAAGTCAAACTTAGGGTATGTTTTGGAGGAGTAGTAAATTGGAAGAATTCCAAGCAAGACACTACTACTAACTCGACTACAGAGACAAAACACATTACTATAGTAGAAACAGCAAAGGAAAGAGTGTGGATAAAGAAGTTCATCAAGGACAAGCGCTCAAGCAAAGAAACCCAGGTCTCATCAGAAGTCTAAGCACATTTTGAGGAGGTTCCCCTTAATTAGAGATATCATAGTCCAGAAAGATATAGCAATGGAAAGAGTTCCATCCGAAGATAACATTGCAGATCCACTGACAAAGCCATTAGCTCAAACTGTATTTGAGCATCACAGGAGTTTGATATGGATCAGACATATAGGTGATTGGCTTTAGGTCAAGTTGGAGATTGCTAGTTACAAGTGCCCTACAAGCCAATCATGTCAGTGATGACACCTGTGACATGTTGTATAATATTTTTATATTATAATTACTAGCATATTCTCATATTAAATTATCTGTTGAATATATATATTGTGAGGTCCTTGGTTCGGTGCAATAGGAATCAAATCATGATGAAATCATGATAATGAGACTAATTTACCTTTAAGCATAGGTCTTAAATATTTTCGATCATAGGTTACTCAAGAGAGACATCGAGACAACTGAACAAACTGGTGTATTATATACCCATCTATTTGATGAAAGTGGCTGGTCTCATAGGCACTTGTTTGGAAAGCTCTAGATCTAGTATAACTGGTTATTAGGATTGGTAGCCAATCTTACAAGGATAATTGAGTGTCAATAGAGAATCATCCACTCTCGGTATCATAAAAGGAATATTTTCTGTATATTATTGCTCGGATAAATCCTTGGTCGGGGTCATTCGGATTGAGAGAGACGAAGTTCTCTGAGAGAATCCGATTAAAGTGATACTCAAATGGATTCCATATGTGTCCTATCAATACCATGCCTAATATATGGTCTCTTGAATATTAGATGGATAAGGGACTATAGATACATGGTAATTGAGAATAAACAGGTCCAATGGATAAGATCTCATCTACCATCTGGAGATTATGGCGCAGTAGCCTAGTACATCCATAGTCGATGAGTTAAGTGAATTGTTATGAGATAATAATTCATAAGATCAAAAGGAGTTCTGACATGAAGTACTCACGATCAGCTCGATATTGGGCTTAGAGGGTCACACACATATGGTGAATGCTTTAGTAAATAGAGGATTGGATATAAGTTATCTAATTAGCCTTTATTCTTATTGGATGAGACCTAACATTGATAGGCTCCCTGCATGAGGTGATAATAATCTAATAATCTAAAATTAGTAGGTAATTGGATGTAGATCTAATACCCACTTAGGTAGGATCCTTATGATTTTTGGTGACTCTCTATAAATATTAGGTATGGGTGGCACATAGTTGGTAGGCTACATGTTTGGCTACCCCCTCTTATTCTCCTTCTCTCCCTCACCTTCTCAGCTGACCAGCCGCTCTCTGGTGTGAGAGGGCAGTGAAGAAGATATCAGATCTTCTTTCACATTCATTGCGAGAAGCTGCACAAGAGTTATGAGATTTATGGTTGTGATTGGAGAAGTATCGCTACAGCAATCTATCGTGTGGATATCGTTAGAGAGGAGAATATTTGACCTCCTTCATCCTCTCCATCTAGATCTGAAAATTCATGGCTATATGATCTCCCTAGATAAATAATCAATCTCTCACATATTGTAGATTTCTGTTTTACGATTTTTTGAGCATCAATCTTTGCATGACAATTTGATCTACATGGGAAACCAGTTTTGTTTTGATGTTCCACTTCCCAGCAGTCATCGTGTTAGTCATGCCTTCATGCCCATAAGCGGTTGCGCACATGCACTGACAAGTGAATCCCATAGTCATCGTGATGCGTGATTGTGCCCACACATCCGCTCAATCATGATTGTTTTGTTCGCTACATAGTTGTTAGGAATCATGACATTTAATATCTAGTTGACATCATTCATAGATAACAAATGATGCTGTAGTGGCATTGCTATAGTCATCGTAAGCAGTGGCACTACTACAGTCACCTACGACCTATGGAGGTTGGTCACTACAAGGCTGTTGCACACAAGCAACCGTGCATATGCCCATCATCAAATGTCGTACCCTATGGCACTTTCGTGTGTACAGTAGCATCAGTATGCAACAGTTGCCCACGACTAGGCTGACAAATATGACAGGCCACTGCCCTTAACAAGATTATTGCTGACAATAAGCTATCAATGGTGGTCCATTAAGCAAACATGAGGAACCACACATCACCCCACAAGCAAGTGGTAGGAAGGACTAGGTTTTGAAGTATATTGATAATACAAATGATCATTCAAGCATTGTAAATCAAAATTGAATGATACTATTTCACAAGTAATGGGTAAGAACAAATAGATATAAAATATTTGATTTCAAAAACATGGCTCTATTACTAATTTTTAGCATAAAAATCATAATTATACTACTGTTATGTGAACAACTTTAATACTAGAAAATAAAATCAAACAATGATAGATCAAATTTATGATGTATACCTTTCGATACCATTCAAAAAGTCTTTTTTTAATCTACAGGCATATCATCATCGGATTTGGAAACTACATCGATGTCGATCTACAAAGAGAACTAAACTTGCATTCTTCTCTCGTTGTCATTCATAGGACCGCTATGAGCAATGTAGACTAAGGGTGATTAAGAATAAATCAGTAATCTCAATAGCTAGTGTTTCATCCTTAGCAAGTCTTGTCTTTTTATAGATAAGAGTTGAGAGTCTACAATAATAATTAAGAAAGTCCATTCCATCAAGATCATCCTTAATGAAACCTACTATGATTAAATTTACTTTCTATTAGTCTATAAGCATAATCAGAATCAAATAAAATCTATAATATATTTACCAATTAGATAAGTTAACATAAGCTAACAAAGGGGGGAGGAGGATGCTAGGGGAAGGGGGAGGAGCAGATGGATAAAGGTAATAGGCAGAAGTAGAAAGGGCGGATGCTGTAACTGGGTGGTGAGGCAAAAGGTCATGACCACAGGGACTGATAGGAAAAGGGAAAAGGGTATTTAAAAATAATTGAAAAGAGACATTAAACAAAATGGGAGGCACCATATTGTAAAAATCAAAAAACATTTAAAAAATTACCCTTTCATTTTTACCTATAAAATATGATATTATAATAGAAAATGAATTCATAAACCTTAAGGACATAATTCTTATGTTATGGCTAATTAGATTCGCTGGTTCTGTTTTAGATTAGCAAATCACCCAAAAGAAATTTTCGATAATGTTGTCTCTCATAAACCTAATATGTTGAGTTCAGACCTACCAGTATGTCAACGTCAAGTCTGTGTGAAATCACCTCACTGCGTAAACTTCTTTTCTACGGTGTGTGGTTCGATCAACCTAAATACCATGATATTCCCTACCATAATAATTCCACATTTGAGATGCTCAAACTCAACGCAAACTCTATAGTATAATATGATCATAATTTTATGTAATTATGCATGTTAGAATTTTAAGGATCACACATGTATAATTAAATATGTATCATTATTTAATTAATCAAAATTAAATTAATCTAATTAATAAAAAGTTATTTGATTAAGGGAGATAATTATCATAAAAATTAATTATGTTAATACCATCAATTATATTTCTAACTTGGTAACATGACAAGTTCAAAGTATAAAACATCATGAGTCATTATAAAATATCATGAGACATCATGAGTCATAACTTATGGTTATGACTATAAAAAAGGGTTATAGTCCCCAATTGTAAAATAAGGAATGAACATTTTATTCACCCGTCAAAGAGAAATATAAGGATTCCAAAATGAAACTCTGCAATTGGAATGACAATATATCAATTAATCCAAAATACTCCAACGGATTCATCAGATACGCTTTTATGTTAATATGTTTCATAATTATTGTAGGACTTCATGTATAGTATTGAGAATTTATGTTTCATATAATTATTGTAGGACTTCATGTATAGTATTTAGAATTTAATAATGCTGATGGAAATATTCTCAAAAGGTTTTGAATCCATAAGGTATGTATAATCCATGTTAGTTTTATTAAATTTTATCAACAATTAGTATCAGAGCCATCCTATAATGTTTATTAAAATTAAGACATGTTTTTTATGCATCTTCATGGTATTTTGGTAGTATTTTATTTTGATTTGATTTTATCATCATCGAGGAAGACAACAGTTTTATGAGCCATCAGACTTTATGAACTTTTGATTGACATTATTTTATGAATAGTCGATAGTATTTTACAAAACTTTTCATTGCAGTCTCCTATATTATTTGTTCAAAATGATTACTATATGAAACAACTATTCGCTGTAGTGCTTTACATGAGTTAAATGTTTGAATCAATAAATTAATGTCAAGCCAATTTGACTAATATGGTTCAAATTTAATTAGTGATTATAAAGATGTTTAATATTAGATTGAGTAATTTAATAGATGAAGTCGCCAAAGTGACCTCCCATGTGTGACATTTCTCATGAAAATATTAAATGTAGCATGTATTTACATCCATGCAGTAATTACCCGGCCCAAAAGAAGGTTAATGACTGGCATGATTTTATACACACCTGTAATGGTAAACACATGATAATTATAAGTTTTATATATGAATGATAAATCAATCCAAAGATGGGTTTATAATTTGGCGTACCTTATTGTCAGTGTTTGATTATTACAACAAGACTACCACTAGTAATTAATATTGAAGTCCAAAGACAAGATATTAATGTTGCACTTTGGTATCTTGAGATGAGTTATACCATTATTTGAATTTTCTTAAATATATGGTATTATAAATATGAGCATAATTTGTTGTTATATATTATTTTCTTATTTAGGTTCTCTTGCTACAATATCTGCTAACTTCATTTCAGTACCGGTTCTAAATGGAACTAACTTTAAGGATTGGAAGGAAAATATTCTGATCATTTTAGGCTGCATGGATCTAGATCTTGCACTAAGGGAAGATCAACCTGCTTCTCTTACAAAATCTAGTTCTCTTGATGAAAAGAGACTATTTGAGAAATGAGATAGGTCTAATCGCATGAGTCTTATGATCATTAAGTGGCATTCTGGAGACCTATATAGGTGCGATGTCCGAAACGATTATCAAGGCTAAAAATTTTCTTGCTAAAATAAAAAAATATTTTCTTAACAATGATAAGGCGAAAACAAGCGTTCTGCTTCATAACTTGATTTCCGTGAGATATACCGATAAAAGAAATATAAGGGAGTACATCATGGAGATGTATAATTTTTATCAAGGCTAAAAATTTTCTTGCTAAAATATTAAAGTTTATCCATTTGGTTCTGATATCTCTTCCTGCACAATTCAGTCAATTTAAGGTCGGTTATAATTGCCAAAAGGATAAATTATCTCTTAATGAGCTCATTTCATATTGTATGCAAGAAGAGGAAAGATTAAAGTAAGAAAAGATTGAAAGTACCAATTTGGCCCATATCTCTAAGGACAAGGGCAAGAAAAGAAAATACAAATCTGAAAAGAATGAGGCTGAGAAGAGTCTAACATAGAAGAAACAAAATAAAACTGATATTTGTTTCTTTTATAAGAAACCTGGGCATTTGAAGGACTGTACCAAATATCATACTTGGTGTGCTAGAAAGGATACATTCTTTACTTTGGTTTGTTCTGAAGTCAATTTAACTTCAGTACCTAGAAACACTTGGTGGTTAGATTCCGGTGTAACTACTAACATCAGTATTTCAATGCAGGGTTGTCTGAACTATTGAAAGCCTAATGATGTTGAAAGATGCATTTATGTGGGTGATTGAAAATCAATAGATGTGGAAGCTGTATGCACATTTAGATTGTTATTGCATACTGGATACTATTTGGATTTGAAAGACACTATTATCGTACCTTCATATAGATAAAATTTAATTTATGTTTCTTATTTGGACAAATATGGTTATAATTAGTCATTTAAAAATAATCAGTTTACTGTATCTTTAAATTCAAATATGATTAGAACTGGTTCACATATGGCTTATGACAATCTATATTTGCTTGATATTATAGCCTCCTATCATGAATCCCTGAATATAGAATTACGAGATACTAAATGAAAAACTAAAAATTTAGGCATATTATAGCACAAACGTTTGGGACACATCTCTAGAAATAGAGTTGAAAGACTTATGTCAGAAGGGATTCTTAATCCCATTAACTTCTCAAGTGTAGATGTTTGTGTTAAATGTATTAAAGGTAAACAAACCAAATCTAAGATATTGGGTGCATATAGAGCTACGAACATCTTAGAATTGATACATACGGATATTTGTGAGTCATTTCCTATAGCTTCGTGGAATAGTCAATAATATTTTATATCATTCATAGATAATTACTCTAGATATTAATACTTGTATCTAATATATGAAAAGTCCCAATCTTTGGATATATTCAAATCATTTAAGGCTGAAGTTGAAAATCAACTCAGCAAAAGAATAAAAAGTGTTAAATATGACTGTGGAGGGGAATATTATAGTAGAAATAATGCCTTAGGTGAATAATATTCAGAACCATTTGCTTTATACCTAGAATAGTGTAAAATTGTCCCTTAGCATACAATGTTAGGCTCACATAATATGTATGGTGTAGTTGAAAGATGAAACAACACACTTAAGGATATGGTAAGAAGTATGATTTCTCAATCTACTTTACCAGACTGCAACTTACATGTAAGAAGTATGATTCACTTTGGGGAGAAGCAATAAAGACTGCAACTTACATTCTTAATAGACTACCAACTATAGCAACTGTAAAAATATCGTATAAGCTTGGACTGGGAGAAAGCCTAGTTTAAGACATTTTCGTGTATGGGGTTGTCCAACTGAGGTAAAGCCTTATAAGCCTAATGAAAAGAAATTGGAACCCCAAACAGTAAGTAGTTACTTTATTGATTATTCTGAGCATTCTAAGGGGTATAAATTTTATGATCCTAAATCAAGAAGTATTTTTTAGATGAGTATTGCAATATTCTTTTAGGATATTGAATTTGGAGGGTCAATTAACAAACCATTTTCTTTGAGTCTCCTAATATAAAGTTTTCTAGTTGTATCATATAAATTATTTTATTAATATTTTAATCGAGAAATGTTGTTTTGACATCCATCTGATGAAGCTCCAAATTAAAATGTATAACTAGAGCCATAATTGTCTTAAAAGAGTCCTTCGTTGAAACCAGAGAGGTCTCTTTAAAGTTAATCCCTTCCTTTTGAGTATAACCTTTTGTCGTAAGACATCTCTTATACCTCTCTACATTACCATTAGAATCCCTTTGGTTTTAAAAATCCATTTACAATCAATGTGTTTCACGCCTTCTAGTAATGGGACAAGTTTCTAAACTTTGTTATATTGCATAGACTTATACTATTGATCCATTGCTTCAATTCACTTATCTGAATTGGAATCATCCATGGCTTGACGAAAGTTATTGGATCATCTTTCATCATACCACAACTTTCTTCATGTTCCTCGAGAAATACCATATAATCATCCAAAATGACACTTCTCCTTTTTATAGTGGATCGTCGCAAAGGTGTTGGCTCTTATGGCACAAGTTCTTGAAGATGTTGAGTTTGTTCCTCATTAACAATTTCCTTATACTATATGGGAGCTATAATGACTATATCCTTTTGAGGTACTGAATTTGATACATCAGTAACAACCATATAAATTAGATTAGATTGAACCAATTCTTCCTCAAAGGTAAAGTCTTGAATCTTATTTCTAAAATAGGCATCCCGTTAGTGGTATCACAAATTTCATCAAGTAATTTTCTTATTTAGTTTTGAGGTGAATATTGTTGATGATTGTGTGCATCACAAGTTTAGTGGGAGCAAATTCATTTTCCTGATATTGTATATTAATGACATTCTACTTACTACAAATGATATAAGTATATTGCATGAAACCAAGAGATTCCTATCGAAACTTTGAGATAAAAGATCTTGATGATGCCTCTTTTGTATTAGGAATCCATATAAACCAAGATAGATCTCGGGATATTTTAGGATTATCATAAAAGAACTATATTGATAAGGTACTTAAAAGGTTTAATATACAGAATTGTAAACCAGGAAATACCCCTGTCGGAAAGGGAGATAAGTTCAGTCTCAATCAATGCCCTAAAGGAAATCTGGAAACTCAAGAAATGCATAAGATCCCCTATGCATCGGTAATAGGGAGTCTAATATATACACAAGTTTGTACGCGTCCAGATATAACATACATTATTGAGGTGTTAGGCAGATACTTAAGTAATCCTGGAATCGATCATTGGAAGGCAGCCAAAAGAGTTATAAGATTTTAAAGAGAACAAAAGATCATATGCTCACATTTAGAGATCATACCATTTGGAGATCATTGGGTTTTCTTACTCTGATTTTGCTGAATCTTTAATCTTCTGTTTTAGCTGCAACACGCCCCTTTGGCTCCTAGTTGCTCTCCGCCGCTGTTGTTGAGTAGTCGAACTCTAATCCGCCATGCTGCTTCAACTCGCCAATGACTGAATCTGGTGTGGGGTTGGCTGAGTTGTGCTGATCCTTGTTAGTTCTCGTGGATCCTTCTGATGAAGGAAAAGACCTGCCTTATTATCCACTAGTATCGCAGTATACTCATATTGCTTGAACAGGGTGGATACTTGTTGGAGCTTTAACGAGCATCGCCTCACAGACTTTAAGGTTTTTGAGGTCTTTCCTCCATAATGTTCGCTCATTAAACCTTCTTCCACTTTTAGTTGTCACTTTCAAATAGGTTCGCATCACTTCTGCTTTCGATTGGCAGTCAATTAGAAAATGAAACAAACAATCTACTCTCAGTAGGACTTATCACCAATGGTGAGGATTTGACAACTATTGTCTTCCATAAGCTTTTTTTGAAGGGTCACTAAACTTATACAAAGCTCCTTTGCTAGATAAGTAAGAGAACCAGGATACTTAACTTCACCCATTCTCTTAGTAGTTGAGAAGGCAAGGTTATTTGGCTTCGCTCACCTCCTTGAGTTAAGAGGATTGGGGTACTCAGTTTCGCCCATTCTCTCGAGTTGAGAAGGCAAAGGTTACTCGATTTCGCCTGCCTCCTCGAGTTTGTACTTCATACATTGAGCTGGTTATTAACATTCGCCCGCTCTTTGCTCACACTTCTAAAGCACTTAAAGTGTTTGCACTTCTTGCATTGAGTTAGCTACTGTGATTCACCTTCTCACTGCCATTGAACTTCTGGAATGCAAGAAGTTTTGCCCGAAAAGAGCAAAAAGTTTACCCCAACTTAGAGTCCCCCAACTTGGAGTAAGTCTTTGATAGATTTGGTCACCTCTGGGATTGTACCATCTTCTCCATCACCTTTGTCGCCTACTCCTCTGAGTAGAAAAGGTACAATACTACATATTGTCTACTTCGTTCCTTGGTTGAGCACTCCTGCATCAACCCAAAGTCCCTCATTTTGGCTATCTTGATGAGAAGCATATCGACATCGGTCTTATGAAGTTTCTTGGCCTCTGCCCTTCTGCCCTGTCTTGGTACTTGGAGTTTGCCTTTGCATTCTCCACCTCCTTGGCCCCTTTTACGACCAATGCTCTCCCTCCATGAGAGCAAGGGATCGATAACTCCACGGAAGTCCCGCATTTACGGTACTGTAGTGCTGTCAAGCCCATAGCACTATTATCCGTTATCTTGCCAAGCCCATAGCACTACTATCCGTTATCTTACATCTTCATCCCTTCTGTCATGATCGGTAGATCTGCCTCTACGGCACTGTGGCGCTCCTCTGAGTCTACCTCCTTTCTAACCGTCACTTTTCTTTTAGGTAGCTGAGCCCTGTTGGATTCATCGTTGCTTCTTTGCCCCTTTCGACCACCTGTTTTGACACCACTGTGTCCTCCTAGCAGTTTTCTTTGGTCGATGGATCATGGGCCTCTATCCCCTACCAGCACAATCTCTGTTATGCACCTCTTATTCCTGACAACTCGAATGGTAACACTGTGGCATATTCTTCAAGAGTACTCATCTTTGTGTCCTCTTGCCCCGTGCTAAGGTCTTCTGATCTCAACTTTGCCTCCATAAGTTGAATCGCCTTAGTTACTCCATCAAATGCATCTCTGAGGTAGCTTGCATGTGCCTCGAAGCTCCCGTCATTTTTTACACCATGCAAAATAAGTTTGTCCCATCAGAATGAAGAACTCATGGAATGATATGATCCCACTCTTGCCTTTACAAGAGTTCATGCCCTTGACCTCTGTCCAAGGAAAGCTACGTGCCTCCGCTCTATGTTTCATCTTCTATGTCGACTCCCTTCATGCGACTTGAATACTTCACCAAGTTTCACCTAAGTCACTCCGCTCCTTAATTTGCATTGAGTTGATAGTGGCCCTCGCGTCCACCATTCCATGGGTCAGCCCTCCGTTGAGTTCGATTTCCACATCGACTCTAAGTGATGTCTTCATATGATGTTGCCTTGGATTGCTCCCCCACTTGATCTCGAAATGCATCCACCAATGTATTACCTCATTTGAGATCATGTGATGACTCTTCGTTGCTCACTCGGTCCATTGAGCTTTATGGAGATATAGCCTTGAGAAACTCTTCATCAATATGTGTGGTCTGTTGCACATGATTCTCCCTCTGGAGAACTAGGACTTATCCCTCCTAGATATCTGTCCTGTTGGAGCAACTTTCCTCTTTACATAGTTCCCACTGGAAGTTTCGGAAACCACCATCCCCTTTGGACTACTCCGTCTTACTGAACTTGTGTCTTGTTCTGCCCCCGCAAATGCACTTGCTAGATTGCGACCCTTCTCCAATATAGTCTTCACTACACCCTTCAAGGTCTAGCAATGTGTTAAACTTATTATACATTTCAGCCGCCTACGGATGTATCCTTTCCATGTCGAAGAGAAAGTTCTGATGCTCCATGGTGCTGAGTTCTGATCACGCCTTGGGATGGCCATGAACACTCCGTCATCCGTGTACAAACCCTTGCATGAGTACCAAATCTTTCGAGTTAGCAATTCCCCTAACCTCTGTGAGCTTTGCACAACTCTTTCGGTCGTTATGCAACACCTCCAACTTTGCACGATCTCATCTTTTACCAAGCGTCCCGCTTTGCCTTGAGCACCGTCAAGTTTAGTTGCCAACATCGAGCTTCAGCTCGAACTCAATCATCCTAATCTTTGTGTGTTACGCATTCTTCTTTGCTTGCTTGTCCTCATGGTACCTCTCACGTAAAGGGATTGTCTATTCCTCTGAATGCCAAACCTAGATGCCCGCTCCTCTGAGTGACTCCTTTCCCTATATCTCAATATTTGTTTTCCCCCCAAACGGTTGTATGTGCTGGCTGTCCTCCATACAGCCCAGCTAGGTCCCCCACGTTTGTATGGCAAGTATTTTTGCGTCTTCTTGTCCCGCTCTGATACCACATTGTCACGAGCTTAGCTGATTTTACCTAAGCCGTGTGGCACCCATGTATGTCCTTCCGCAAGGGTCAGCCCTATCCAAGATCTCCTAGAGTCCCTTAGACTTATAAAAGAGAAAACGGGCCAGAAGAAGCAATTCTCATAGGATCCACAACTGCTTAAGAAAACACTTTATAAAGCCAGATACATTACACCCATGGACATTATAAACTCAGAAAGGTTGCACACAAAGGATAATGGTTCATTACAGACCGAAGTCCCCATAAGTGCTTATAAGACACACTCGTATTTACAAGCCAAAATTAGCCACAAAGTAAACCAAACTAGGGCTGCTAAGTCTACTGCAAGCCCGCTTCTTGATGTATAAGGTATGTACACAAACTGAAAGACACGGACAAACACGAGCATTTCATCGAATACCTTGTTTACATTATTTTTCATGACATAAGTCAAAACATATTGACATCAAGTTCCTAATTGTAAAAGAAAAGATACAAAATGGAGAATTTTTCATAGAGCACTTAAGGATAAACTTTATGTTGGCAGATCCTCTCACAAAAGGTGTACTACCCATGGTCTTTCATAAGCATACTGCTCATATAAGTGTATTAGAATTTAAAGAAACTTCAGTTTAGTAGGTGTTTGACATATGTTTGTTATATGCTCTATGCTAGATTATATAAATTTTCTTATCAAAAATAAAGCTTAGTTTATTACACTTTGTATATTATGACTATTAATAATTTCATAAAAAAAAGTTGGACTTGTTGAAAATTGATATGTAAAAATCATATTCATGTAATTTTCGTGTCGCACATTTCATAATTGATATATGTCATTTGATTATATTAATATTAGTGATCATTGATGAGTTTAGCAATGACTGATATAGCAAAAACCGTTTTGGTCCTATACTAATATGGCCAATGGATGAGATTGTGTTGTATATCATATTTAATAATGGCAATATTTTTGAGCTCATAAAGAATAACATATTTATCAGAATACATATGTGACCTAGTGGAGATTGTTAGAATTTTAAGGGTCACACATGTATAATTAAATGTGTGTCCTTATTTGATTAGCCAAAATTAAAATTGATCTAATTAATAAAAAGTTATTTAGGTAAAAGGGATAATTATTATGAAAATTAATTATGTAGATACCATCAGTCATATTTTTAACTTGGTGATGTAACAAGTTCGAAGTATGAAATATCATGAGTTATTATGAAATATCCTGAGACATCATGAGTCATAACTTACGATTATGACTATAAAAAGGGGTTATAATCCCCGATTGCAAAATAAAAAATAAATATTCTTTTCATCCGTCAAAAAGAAATCTAAGGATTCTAAAAGTAAACTCTGCAATTGAAAGACTAATATACCAGTCAATCCAAAATACTTCAATAGATTCATCGGGTACGTTTTTATGTTAATGTGTTTCATAATTATTATAGAACTTCATATATAGTATTGAGAATTTAATAATACTGATAAAAATATTCTCAAAAGATTTTAGATTTATAAAATATATATAATCCATATTAGTTTTGTTAAATTTTATCAACAACGCAAACATATGTAATTATGAAAAGGATGAATTCTCATAGGAAAAGCAGGTTTTTTTTTATAGGTGCCCTTTTCATATTTCCTAATATGCGTTCCTATTTTTTTCATAATCGTGGAAAGACTCCAGCCATAACATAACAATAATTCCCTCTTTTTCTGTGGATCAATCGATAGAGTGAATTGGTCTGTTGATTTTGGACCAATCTAATTCTTTATTCTTGAGTAGGCTTATAGTATTTTGAAATATACTGCAAACCTATTTAAAAATATTACAAATGATATGAAAGTCTCCTCTCTTTTTTTTTTTTTTGGTTATTGTTCTTAAATCAATAACGATATATATTCAAAATTTAATTCTATAAGGGTTTTTAGTTCACTTGCTTCAATTAAAGTGTTTTTGAATAGGCTTACAGTGTTTTAGTGAATGTGTCAGAAACATTAAAAAGTCTATTCAAAAACATTAACCGGCGCATAACTCCCTATATTTGATCGTTCTTTTTTCTAAACTAATAAAGATAATCATGTAAAACTCTATTTTAATATATAAGTTAATTTATAATAAGTTTTGGGTTTATTAACCTCGTTAATAGTGCTTTTGAGTATTTTTATGGAGGTACTATAAGCTTATTAAAAAACAACACTGATGTTCATAAACCAATGAGGATAATTATTTGAAATTCTATTTTTGTATATAGGTTGGTTTCTAATTATGTTTTGAGTGAATTTATTTTTGTTATAGTGTTTTCTGAATAGACCTTTGATGTTTTGATGAAGATATGAAAAATGTCATAAACCTGTTCAAAAATACACTGTAAATCTTTGACATTGAAGATTGGATAGGCTCGATTAATCCATAAAATATTTTGGTGAAAAAAATCATGTTGGGTCATGTCGAGAATACTAGGGGGATTATGAAAAGGTGGAAATGGGAATAATAGTTTGAAAAAGATTTTTTTTTTTTTTCTTCTTCTCAAAAACACAATCTCTCTGTTAATTAGAGAAATATACCCAAACCACTTCATCATTGTCCTCTTAGTTCAAATCCTTAATTTATAATAAGAAATTTAAATTAAAAAAAGGATCCAGCGAATAAATCTCAACATTTACATTCATAAGTCAGTGTGAAAGCATACGTTCGTTTTTATAGTGTTTTAATTTAATTTCCGGGATCATGCAATATAAAGATATGATTTCTATTTATCCATGTCATATGTTACACCACTGGGCATCAAGGAAGAAGGATGTCTCAATGTCCTCCCGCCCATTGCCAAACAAAACCATGGTGTGCGCGTGAGAGAGAGAGAGGAGAGAGGGAGATTTGGTGGATTGCGTTGACATTAATCTGTCAGATGCACGCACGCAATCTGCTCACAGTTGCGCATCCTTCGTCCCTGTACTCGACTGCATGCATCCACAGCAGAAAACAGCGTACGATCCCCCCCCATCTGCCATCTATCTCCCTGTCATCCGAGCACTGCCTTCTCTTGTCCCTCCACTCTCATCAACACCCGCACCAAATCAACTACTGCAGATTTTTTTTAATGGTGGCTTTCCATACGCATCTTTCCCCTTCCCCACCTCCCCACAGGGCGAAGGGCCTGTTCGTTTTTTTTTTAGAATGTCCCTCCTCCCATGTCTCTTCTCCTGACCGCAGCAGGCGAGAACCAGATCACAAGCACAACATGCGCAGTGGGCATGAAAAGGAAAGAGGGGAAACCACATCACGTGAAGCGGGGAGTACTGGATTGGTACGCATTGAAGACGGAAGAGAAGACCGAGTGGTGAAACCATGACTGTCTCCACCTTCTGATCCCTGGGTTTGCTGCAAGTCAAAATGGTCATCCTTGAGAGCTGTGTTCCCCCACTGTGGATCTGCAGAGCTTCTTTACATAGATATTTCCGAGGTTTTCGAGCTAGTGAGCTGGGTCCGGGCGACAGTAAGATCGACCCTGCCCAAACCCTAGAGTGAGTGAAGTCTGATGTTGATGCCACTGTTGCAGCACATAGAATCCAGTACACGTGTGTCAATCACATGATAAGTGCACAAACTTGTACGTACCAATGATCAGAAGTGACTTCAGTGATTGGTGGAGACCAAAAGGATGCGAATCTTACGACTCAACATGGCATAGCATCGAGAAGAAGGAAGGTAGCTGTGTGGGAGGAGAGATAGAGAGTCATTATCCCGTTTCTAACTTTTCTTTCTTCGTGCTCCCTCCTATATCCATCCATCCATCCATCCATCCATATGGCACCCAACAACAAATTTGATGCCATAAATATTTACATCAAATTAGCAAAGCTTCCTAAGCAACAACAAATTTGCTGTGGATTAACAAGGATACATAACTAATTACATCTGATGATAATGAGATTAATTTAAATGAATATGAGATTTATTTAGATCCGATAGATTTCTTAGTATTTTAAATGTTTTTAAATTAGATCACTCCAAGATACCTAAGTATCAGAGCTTGGTTCAAAGAAGTTGTACATATTGAAAAAGATTACGGGTACAAAAATAAAAATCTATATGTTCT
Source organism: Ensete glaucum (assembly GCA_021527575.1). Taxonomy (NCBI): domain Eukaryota; kingdom Viridiplantae; phylum Streptophyta; class Magnoliopsida; order Zingiberales; family Musaceae; genus Ensete; species Ensete glaucum. The sequence continues at coordinate 40,094,399 of CM038557.1, read as the reverse complement.
TCTATGTTTTTAATGTAAAAAATATGATCATTTTGAAAAAGATTGTTGGAACATAAAATCAAACAAACTATCATAAGAAAAATAATGACGACAAAAGATATGAAGAGAATATTTTTTTTATAACATCTAATGAAGAATATTCTAGATCTGTTTGGTTTCTAAATAGTGGATATAGTAATCATATTACAGGGGATAAAAGTTTATTTAAGAAGCTTGATAATTCAGTCAAATCTACTTTGCAAATAGGAAATGGCAATAAGGTTCAAATGAAATGAAAAGGAACATTTGTTGTGAAGACCAAATCTGATAAAAAAGTTACTGATGATGTGTTGTTTATTCCTGATTTAAAATAAAATCTCATTAGTATAGGACAACTAATGAGAAAATGATATTATATTATTTTTATGATAAAAAATACTTGATTTTTGACAAGAATGACAAAAAATAAACTATTTCTCTTATTATTTTTAAATTTTGCTACTCTATGAATCATATTATGGTATATAAATTATGATCATCTAAATTTGTGTGGATCTATACAAACTATCTCAGATGGTGCAGGACATAATAATTTAAAAAATATAGTTGATAAAACACGAAAATGATGAGATCTTAAACACCAAGAACAATAAATAAAATACACACGCAAAGATGATATAACTTTTTGATAATATGAAGAAAGCTATGAGAAAGAAAAAAAAAATGAAGCTTCCTCATTCAAAGGAATTCGATACTACAAATATAGAGTCTACATCAGATCATCAAAGATAACTACCAAAGAGTAAAATGTCAATTTATAGATCTAAGAGGTATAGAGAGAGAAAAAATATCTAATTCTGATTTTAGGTTAGAAGTTATCAAAAAAAAACATAAAATAACTACTAGAGAAACGAAGATAAGCTTGTCAACATCTTTACAAAAATTTCGGTGAAAAAATATGTTTTAAAAAATATAAAAAATAATTTTAAATTATAATTATTAAGGAGAGATGTGATAGATTTTTTTAATATTTTAAAAAATATATATTTTATCTTTTAATCAATATAAATAAGTGTTATTGGATGACCGAACTGCAGATTTAAATTAATTCAAATGTTAATTTTGCCCCCTCGGGCCAACAATGGAGTGCTCTCCTCTTCCTCCAGGTCTTGAGATGCTTTGAGGCTTCCCCTACCTACCTGATGCCGGGAAGGAACATGGAAGAGGTATGGAAAGACATCAGCCTCAGCACTCTCCACCAAGACGTGCCTTCAACTCCCGTCCTCTCCTTCCACTCCGCCACCACCACCTCCTCCTTTGGAGCCGTCATGCTGCAGGACTTCATCGCCGATGCCTTCAAAGCAGAAAATCGAGCTCCTCCTCCTCCAAGCACCCACAGTCCTCCTGCTTTGCTCAGTCCCACCTCTGACAACTCCCGGCAGTTCTTTGGCTATGATCTCAACGCCAGTGACAGGGGCACCAACGCAGCACAGTCTGAGTCCACGAAGAAGAAGCGGATGATCAAGAATCGAGAGTCGGCGGCTCGATCCAGGGCCAGGAAACAGGTGCCATCCCTCTCGTTCTTCTTCTCAAACGGGTTCAAGGACTCTAATCGTGAACGCCTTCTACGAGGACAGGCCTACAGGAAGGAGCTAGAGCTAGAAGCCGCACGTCTGCTGAATGAGAACGAGATGCTGAAGCGAGAGTCCGAAGAGGTAAGCCTTACCGCTATCAAACAAAACCGTCCTATGCTTTCTTACAAGATTCTTCAACCTTTGCGGCAGCTGCGCATGACAGCGGCTGCTCAGAACCCCACGGCTTCGAAGCGTGCGCTGCAGAGAACCTTAACAGCTCCGTTCTGAGTGAGAGAACTGATCGAGAGAAGTTTCCTTTCACCAGCAAATCCTACACTTCCATTGTCCAACAGTATAGCTCAAGTGTTCCCGATTTGTGATCGCCTACTTATGGCAGAGCCCTTCAACAAAGAACAGGCCAGTTTAGGTACGCGTGTGTACATACATATATACGTCTGCAGTGTTTGCCTTCTTCCAACATGTATAATTCTCGCGATGTGGCTTGTGCTTGTGTTGATATGGCAAATTCCTAGAACTAAGGACAGCATTTTAGTTACATAATGGTCTGTGTTCTTTACGTTTGCCAGTGGTTGCGCTCTATGTTTATTAACCAGTGGTACTTTGCCAGTGATTGAACATTCCTTGAATATTTTTTCTGTATAAGATGGTAAAAATTAGGTGTTTGATGGCTTTTATATGGTATCTTTTCTCTTGTCATCGTCCTAACTTTTTGTATATGTGTTAAATTTTATATATTTTTACGTTTCTAATAATGATACACAATTATATTTTCAAAAATATTAAACATACGGTTCATATCTATTGTTCCATCGGACCAACTAATGATTGAATGACTCAGATTCCGATTCTGATAAATATGGTTTATCGCCGTTTGAAGCTATTTAAATGAGAAAAAGGAGGCGGCTTTCTTTTGCTTGAGATGGGTTGCTGAGCTAAAATGTCATATACTTCAGCAAAAGTTAAGCAGAACAGAGGTTTTATGGTGTCTGATTTGACAAGTATACAAGCTGAGAGATAAATCTAACACAAGTTTGAATGCATATGTAATATATTATTTGATTTGAGGTAGTCTGCTCATAACCACTCCCAATCAATGTAGGAGGTGGAGTTCCTCAGTATGCACACCTACACGATAGATAGGTTTTAATTGGATTGGAGTATTTATTATTTGGATTAAAATGGTTACATTAAAGGGTACATCATACATTGTCATCATTTTTATTCTAATATGACAAATCTATATCCATTCGTGGTGTCAGCATACCTTCCAACAGCAATAGTATCAATAACAACAACAAGAATTAACATCATCAACCGCCACACTAAATGATTAGCATCACTATCATAATTATCAATATCCCTATCAACAACATTATCATTATCCCTATCAACAACAATAACAAGAATAATAGCACCATTTTTATCATCACTATTATCAACAAAAGCACCACCATCCAAAAAAACAAAACAAAACAAAACACACACAAAAAAAAAAAAAAAGAGAGTGAAGTGGCAGCTACCTCACTTTGTGCATAATAATAGTTAACCGGGGAGAGAGAGGACTAACACTGGTTGGGATGAGCGAGATAGAGGGCGCATACACAGAGATCATTGGTTGAAGGGGGTGGGGGTGAACGGTGAAATAAAAGTTCTACAACCATGAAGAAGAAGAAGAAGAAGAAGAAATCATCAGAGGTTTTGGCATTCACTTGCAGTTCAAAAATCAGGTGTACTTCATTAGCAATTGGTCAGAAAGTGGGATAGTTAATTTCCAGTGGTCTAAAAGTATAATAATACTCACATAGCATCTCATCGTCAAAAAGAAGGGACAGAGAAACATATTAAGTAATGATCTAAAATTAACAATCAGAGAGATGAGGCTCATTTAACAAGAAAAAGTCTAATGAAATAAGACCAACAGTTTATGGTTCAAAAAGAACAAAAGATTCAAGCAGGTGGCAAGCAAGCAGCATGCCACAAGAAAAAAATGGGCTCTGGTAATCAAGCAAGCATGTGCACAAGCTGTAGCTATAATAAGGTCGATAGAAAAGTAGAATTAACAAACAAACCATATCATCCTGACCAAAATGATAAGGAACGAACTAGGGAAAACAATAGAAGGATCAAGCCAAGCATTCCAGTTGTGACACCCCGATTCTGATGATTTTGCAGAAAAAACCTCAAAGCATGCATGCACTATTGCAAACTTAAAAAGCCATTTAAGTGAACAAATTGAAATTCAATAAACTCAGTATACCATCTTAGTGCAATGAAAATAAATCCAAACAACAGTCCCTAACATTAATGTGAACAAGTCATAGGAAGAAGGAACATGCTTGGCCAGGTCAATTGCAGATCACCAAAGTCAAAAAGGAGAAACAAACCATTTGACGCACTGCTCGAATAAATTGCTGGCTACCACCTTCTGCACACACGATTATCACAATATGGAGCAACCTTTCTGTTGCTTTTTTTTCTTCTTCTGCTTGGGTGGCTGAAGCACGACCTTGATGGCTGCATCGAATACTGCCTTGACATTCTACATCACATCATTTTACATCACCGCAGCAATCCATCAGAAAATTGGAAATAGATTAAACACAATCGAGAGGAAAAATTAGGGGAACACACTTGCTGAGTCTTTGAACTGCACTCTATGTAAGAAGCAGCACCTATTTGCTTCCGCAGCTCCTCCCCCTAGAACATTATGAGAGCCACTTATTATTGTAAGAAATTCTGAACCACAATAAGATGCATATTGACATAGGACATGGTTAAGCTTTCTAACATGTTAACAAATTTACCTGAGCAGTACTTATGGGAACAGCACCTGGGTGATCTATAAAGAACTGCTGCTCATCCCGAAGATCTGCAAACAAATCCATTGCAGTTATTGTCACATGAGAAAACTACGAAGCCATAAGATTGAGCTGCAATTTAGCATTTTTAAACATAATAACAAATTAATTCCATAGAAGAAAGACACTGCATAAACTCAAAGCAAAATATGTGAGAACAATGTTGTAGAAGCATGTGCTCTACTGGAATTCCATCACCCAAATATTAGCAATTTTGCACAAAGATCACCACTTGGCACTCCAAAGATGGAAATCATCATATATTTAACAAGAAACTAGTGTAGCATCCTTGTCCACATTAATATCTCCCTTGTGTTTTCATTGTCAGCAATTAAAAACAATAAAACACTCATTAGACCAGAGTTAAGAAAAAGAAGGGAACTTCTGCAGACACAAAAGGAAGATTCCCTTACATTTATAAATAAGTTCTGATCAAAAGACTGAATCAGTATAAACCAAAATACTAAATACACTGCCACATATTGCACAATATATATTACCCAAGAAAAATATGTGAGTATAACTAGGTCTATACATGCCTTTGAACTTTGTCAAGTTTTCATAGACATATTCAACTAAACCATCATCCTTATTTCCGCAATTAACCCTAACTTTTCAAGTTCCACCCAACTCTTCTAAGTGTTACCAATCGAATCCATTTAGAGTGAATATCATACGGTATCATCTTAATGTCAAAACGTTCCTCAAAATAATCAAAAACTTTAGTGAAATAAGTAAATCAAAGGACTCCGCTTCTGTGAACTGTGCATGAGAATTTCACCTCAAACTGTGCATAGATGGACTGATGAAAATTACAGAAATAATTGACAAGGGATCTTTTCTTTGCATTTCAATCAATCAAGCATTCCAGTCTGCAGAGTTATCCTTGGTAAACTGTTGAAAATTCTTTGGCTAGAAAAGAAATTTTAAGGCAACTTAACCAAAATGCATGACTTCAATTCACGTCACTTGCAAATCATTTTCAATATTCCTTTTCACAGTAACGAACGCAATATTCTTTTTCCCATTTGATGTTCACTGCCTCATTACCAAATAACGTAAAAACGATTCTGCTTCATTCTAAACACAAGCATCATCGAAGACCTGACATGCTCAAATATCATATAGAACAGATTATTTTGCTCAGATAGAACGTATCTTACCATCAGTCACATAGCCAACCAATAAAGTTTCAACTATTTCACAAAAATAAAGGAGAAAAAACACAGTTTTGACTCATCTATTGTTATATATCTCTAACATTCTCCCAGGCTCCTCTGTTTTGCTCAGTGAAGAGCCAACATAATTCTTTATTATTATCCCTTGCCAACTGCTTTCCTCTATGGCATTGTGATGTTTGATTCTAAACCAAAGATTGTATTCCATATGAACACTGTAATTTGGTTTTATGAACTTCATGCAAGTAATTTCAGAAGCATCCTTCACAACCAACTTCATAAAGAAAGCTTCCTATAGAGGGACAATATACACCAATTCTTTACCTGACATTTAACTTGTTTGAGAAGAATATGGATGGAAGGAAAAATCTATAGACAACCTTAGGCTAATAAAACATTCAACTTTCACCAAGTTCTGCAAACCTTAGGCATATAAAAACGAAAAAGATCAAGACCATAGAGGGCACTGAGAAAACAAAAAGAAGAGCTAATAGGAGACGATGCTACAAGAGGGAAGAACTAAGTTCTTTTGATAAGATAAATGGAAAAAAGAGCCAAAACTAGAAAAACCAAACAGATAGTCAAAAACCTTCATTTCCAACGTTTGACTGGAAAACCAAAAAAAATCTGAAAAACAAGTATTCAGATTTTAATAAAAATTAGCCTTTTGTTTCACTCATTTTCCCTAGAGATTGAAAAGGTTTCTCCAGGAACCCCCCTGCTTATGTTTTCCCAACGGTTCTTTCCAATGCAAAATAACTGAAACTTTTTCCGGATCAGGATGATATCAACACCATTCAATCAATTTGGCCAACCCCTATACAAGGACACCTTGAAGACTCAAATCCCTGTTTGGCCAAGCAAAGCCCAAGTCCCAATGGCCCATTTACCTCAATCCAAGTCCTAATAGGACTCAGATTAAGGAAGCCCACAACCAAAAGAAGCAGCCACCAAGTCAAGAGGATGTGGCAGCCCTACAAGGAAAGTACTAGTTATGCTCGCTTTCAAGGTAAGTCCTTAAACCCTAAGGACTAGGGTTGCCCCATACCCTACAAAACAAAGGATGTACCCCCATCTAAAAGCAATCAAAGAAAGCCCCAGCAAGAATCCAGTCGGTCCTAGCTATTCCAACCTAAAAGAAAGAAGAAGAGAGAAAAGAAAAGGGAGGAACTCTACAGGTGCAACCAATTCTTCCAGCCGTAGCCTTATTCCATGAGTTCCAAACCTCATGAGGTGCTTCCAGCAGCAAAAGAGGAGACCGAAACCAAGAACGATATACAATCTGCCAAGAGCACCCAAGTGTTGTCCAAAGACAACCTGCATTCTATGCACCTATTAGTCTCCTTATGCGCTATTGCCTTAAGTCTTGTAGTTAGCACTTTAGCTTTACATGCAATAAAGCTGTTCTCTTTTCAATTTTACGCTTGATCTTTTAGTAACAGTTCTCTCCTCTGCCAAAAGTTCCATTCGAAAGATAATATCGAGTCGATAAATCATCGAATCAAACCCCATATAGATCAGGTGATATCATAGCAATGACCTTGTGGATGGTGACCACAGGACACAAATATCAAGGATTGGACCAAGAACTACAAGAGTTGGAGTTCATGATATCAAGGTTCGCAACATACCATACTGGCAGATCAATCCGCTATCGTACCAAGTTGTACTGAGCAAGGTCAGCGATTTTGAATCATCTTTACGCAGGTACCGTCCACCACGACCGACACGTGAACCGCCCAATACTTGACAAGACACCGATTGTTTTGTTCCACCCAAATCGACCGATAATAATGATTTCGAGCCGCCAACCGCTGTTAGGCAGTAACGATCGTTTTCAACCGCCGACAATTGATTTCGAGCAGTATTAGCCAAGGGAGGGAGCAAGAAGAAGAGGGAGAAGAAGAGGAGAAGAATATAACCTGGAGTCCGGTACTGCTCTCCTGATCCATCGCCCACGAGCGATTTCTTCTCCCCACGAGGGGAGAAGAAACATCTCCCCGCATTTCACGGACAAAAATATAAACAAGGTGTTTGATGTAAAGCTTATGTTTGTCCATGTCTTTCGGTTTTTGTACATGCTTTGTACAGTAAGTAGTGGGCTTGTAGTAGGCTTGGCAGTCCTCGTTTGGTTAGCTTTCATGGCCGGTATCGGCTTGTAAATGAGAGTTGTGCCATGCGGACACTTGTGGAGACTTCGGTCTGTAATGGACCTTAATCCTTTGTGTGCAACCATTCAGGGCTTGTAAAGTCCATGGTTGTAATTTGTATTAGCTACATAAAGTGTTTGCTAAAGTGGTTGCTTGTGGATCCCGTGAGAAATGTTTTCTCTAACCCGTTTTCTCTTTCGTAGGTCCGAAGAGACCCTAGGAGGTTTTGGGGAGGCTGATCTTTGCGGACGGACACCCAAGGTGCTGCACGACTTAGGCAAAACCGGCTAAGTTCGTGACAGATGGTATCAGAGCAGGAAAAGCACACGCAAAGACACTTATCATGCAAACGTGGAGGACCTAGCTGGGCTATGTGGAGGGCAGTCAGCACGCGCGACCGTTTGGGGGAAACGAACATTGAGGTGTAGGGAAAGGAGTCAATCAGAGGAGCGGGCATCCAGGATTGGCATTCGAGGAATGGCCAACCCTTTGCATGAGAGGCACCACGAGAACAAGCAAGCTAGGAAGAATGCGTAGCGCACAAAGGTTGGGGTGGCTGAGTTTGAGCTACATCTCGACGTTGGCAACTAAACTTGATGGTGCTCAAGGCGAGCGGGGCGCTTGGTAAAAGATGAGACCGTACAAAGTGGGATGTGTTGCACAACGACCGAAAGAGTTGTGCAAAGCTCACAGAGGTAAGGGGAATTACTAATTCAAGAATTTGACACTCATGCAAGGGCTTGTATACGGACGACAGAGTGTTTGTGGCCATCCCAAGGCGTTCGGAACTCGACGCCATGGAGCATTGAAACTTTTTCTTTGGCATAAAAAGGATACGTTCATAGGAGACTGAAGTGTGCACCAAGTTCAGTAAGTTGCTAGGCCTTGAATGGTGCAGTGGGGGCTGTATTGGCGAAGCGTTGCAATCTAGCAAGCGCATTTGTAGGAGCAGAACAATGTACAGATTGTTCAGTAAGACAAAGTAGTCCAAGGGGATAGTGGTCCCCGAAACTTACAGAGGGAAAAATGCAAAAGGGAAGTTGTTCCAACAAGACAGATATCCAGGAGGGATAGGTCATGGTTCTCCAGAGAAAGAATCATGTGCAGCGGATTGCACATGTTGAGGCAGAGTACCTCAAGGCAATATCTCTACAAAGCTCAACGAACCGAGCGAGCAACGAGTTGTTGCATGATCTCGAATGAATTAATGCATTGGTGGATACATTGCGAGATCAAGTGAGGGAGCTATCCATGGCAACATCATACGAAAGCACACTTAGAGTCGATGTGGAAATCAGACTCAACGGAGGGCTGACCCGTGGAATGGTGAGCGTAAGGGCCACCATCAACTCAATGCAAATCGAGGAGCGAAACAACTCGGGTAGAACTCGATGAAGTACCTTTAGGCAACATGGAGTCAACATAGAAGATGGAACATGGAGCGGAAGCACGGAGCTTTCCTTCAGTAGAGGTCAAGGACATGAACTCTTGTAGAGGCAAGAGTGGGATCATATCATTTCATGAGTTCTTCATTCTGATGGAGCGGACTCATCTTGCATGATGCCAAAGACGAAGGGAGATTCGAGGCACATGCACCATATCTCAGAAAAACATTTAATGGAGAAACTAAGGCGATTCAACTTACGGAGGCGAAGTTGGGATCATAAGGCCTTAGCACGGGGCAAGAGGATGCAGAGTCAAGTACTCTTAAAAAATATGCCACAATGCTGCCATTCGAGTTGTCATGAAGGAAACGGTGCATAATGGAGATTGTGCTGATGGGGGATAGAGGTCCAGGATCCAAGCATTGGTGCACCAATTTTAGCGAAATTGGGGGTCTTCGAGAGCTATTAGGCGATGGGTTGTCCTAGAGCAAAGCTTCGTCCCGGTGTGACCCGAGAATGGGTGGGCAAAGGAGAATTGATAAAAGAGTAAGCACAATCGAAGGTAGAGGAGGCCCTATGATGTGCTGACAAAGGCCACACATGGAGAGATCGTAGTTCGAGTTCATCACATAAGAATCTGAATGCAATGGAGATGTCACCAGGAGGCGACATGGTGCAGCGGATCATGGTGGAATAGTTTAAGGTAATACAACACACGCAGTAGGCATCCCGTGAGGGACGTGATCATGCGGAGGTATGATCAGGAGCTACTGGGAGCTCCACTTCGGTGAACAATACAACGGAAAGAAGGGCTATGGATTCAAAGAGTGAATGTCATGGTACCGCAGCATCGGGTCTTCCGTGTGTGCGAATCAAATCTTACATCAGATGAAAGCGTTGGTTATCAGCATATAGGGGCTATGTACCACCGAGAGAGAATTTCGAGTGCAAGTACCACTGAGTCCCATAAGAGGACTTAATCATACAGAAATATAATCGGAGCGGCTAAAGAGTTGGACTGCTTTAGTGCTCACATTCGCTTAAGGGAGCCCGAGAAGTCAGAGAACAAGGCCGAGTAAACGAACATTTCTACCAAGGAAGCTAAGGAGAACAGAATCGGTGCTAGCCCTGCAACAAGATGGCGAAGGCCATGCATGGGAGTTGTAGTCTGTCTTTCCATCAACTAAGGAAAACTACTCAGAGAACACAAGAGTGTTGAATCAGATGGTCGAAAGGGGCGAGGAAGCGATGACGAGTCCAGAGGGGCTCAGCTACCCAAAAGCAAAGCGTCGATCAAAAAGGAGGACTCGGAGGAGTGCCGCAGAGGCGAATCTACCAATCGCAAAGAAAGAGATGCAGATGCAAGGCAACAGATAGTAGGGCCATGGACTTAACAACGCCATGGTACCGTAGAGGTAGGACTTTCGTGGAGTCATCAATCCCTTACTCTCATGGAGGGAGAGCATTGGTCGTGAAGGGGTCGAGAGGGTGGAGAATACAGAGGCATACTCCAAGTACTAGGACAAGGCAGAAAGGCAGAAGCCAAGGAACTTCATAAAACCAGTGTCAATGTGTTTCTCATCAAGATAGCCGAAAATGAGGGACTTCGGGTTGATGCAGGAGTGCTCGACCAAGGAACGAAGTAAAAAGTACGTGGTGTTGTACCTTTACTACTTAGAGGAGTAGGCAGTAAAGATGATGGAAAAGATGGTACAATCCCAAAGGCGACCAAAACTATCAAAGACTTACTCCAAGTTGAGGTGAAATTTTACTCTTTATGGATAAAACTTCTTATATTCCGGAAGTTCGATAGCAGAGAGAAGGCGAATCATAGTAGCTAACTCAACGCAAGGAGTGTAAACACTTTGGGTGCTTCAGAAGTATAAGCAAAGAGCAGGCGAAGACTAGTAACCAGCTCGATGCATGAAGTACAACCTCAAGGAGGCGGGCGAAGTCAAGTAACTTTGCCTTCTCAACTCCTAAGAGAATGGGTGAAATCGAGTACCCTAGATCTCTTATTTATCTTGCAGAGGAACTTTGCACAAGCTCAAATACCCTTCAAACAAATCTAATGGAAGAAGACTTGTCAAATCCTTACCAATGGTGATCAATGCTACTAAGAGTAGATTGTTCGCTTCATTTCTCAATAGAAGGCAAATCAAAAGCGAAAGTGATGCGAACCTACTTGAAAGTGACAACTAAAGTTGACGAAGAATTGATGGGCAAATTTTGTGAAGGAAGGACCTCAAAAACTTCAAAGTCTGTGAGACGATGCTCGTTAAAGCTCCAACAAGCATCCACCCAGTTTTAAGCAGCATGAGACGTTTGAGATACTGGCGCAAAGCAAAGGTATTTTCCTTTATCAAAAGGATCCACAAGAATCAACAAGGATCAGCACAAAGCCGACCCCACACCAAAGTCAGTCATTGGTGAGTTGAAGCAGCATAACGGATCAGAGTTTGACTACTCAACAATAGCGGCGAAGAGCAACTAGGATCCAAGAGGCGTGTTGCAGGCAGAGCAGAAGATTGAAGATTCAGCAAAAGGCAAGGAGATGCAGCGTCTACAACGGCTTCGACAAGGATGTTAAAGAAATTAGTGGGGGAGAATGTCACGGACAAAAATATAAACAAGGTGTTCGATGTAATGCTCATGTTTGTCTGTCTTTCGATTTTTGTACATGTTTTGTACAATAAGTAGCATGCTTGCAGTAGGTTTGGCAACCCTCATTTTGTTATGTTTCATGGCCGGTTTTGGCTTTTAATGAGAGTTGTGTCATGCGAACACTTGTGGGGACTTTGGTCTGTAATGGACCTTGATCCTTTGTGTGCAACCGTTCAGAGCTTGTAAAGTCCATGGTTGTAATTTGTATTGGCTATATAAAGTGTTTGCTAAAATGGTTGCTTGTGGATCCTATGGGAAATGCTTTCTCTAACCTATTTTCTCTTTTGTAGGTCTTAAGGGACCCTAAGAGGTTTCGGGGAGGCTAACTTTTGCAGATGGACACGCAAGGGTGCCACACGGCTTAGGCAAAACCAGCTAAGTTCGTGACAGCATGGGGATAAGGAACGAGACGACGTTGCTGAGGCAATACGCCTGTGTGTACCGCTCGATATCCGCATACCATATCGTACCGAGCTAAGCTCGATATGCCGATATAATCTGGTACAACAAACCTTGATACCGAGCATACCGACACATGATACACTAAGGTACCAAACTGTACCAAGCATACCGATCCTCTATCGAGCCAATACGTATCGAGCATACCAAGCGATACAATACGGTATTGCAAACCTTGCATGATATACTCACCCGAAGGAAGAAACACCGACGGGATGGCGACCAACAACCCAAATAGCCTTGGCCGACCTTACTGCCTAGATGACAGTATTAGCCTAATAGATAGAGATCGTGATGGGTTGGATGTAAACTCAAACCAACCATATGGCAAAAGATAATTGAGCAAAGAACGTCACAACAAAGGAGAGATAGTCGTCTCCATCCGAGACGTGCAGTCGGGAAAAAGATATTGTCAAACAAAATATCATAGCAAGAACTCGACCGTTTTGAGTTGAGGCTCATAACAACATACCATCCTACGATGACTCGATCAATGCCAAGGAATTAGACTCATGGATATATTAACTCAAAACTTACTTTAATCTATATGATTATAACGAAGAGGATAGGTGATGATAGCGCAACTTAAGTTGATTGGACAAGTGTTCGCATGGTGGAAAGCCTATCTTTGAACCAATAGCGATGAAGACGTGTCCTGGACACGATTCAAAAGGTTCATACGGGAATTTTATCCTATAGGGTATCTTAAAGAAAGAGAGAAGTGTTGGAAATAAAACGATTTATTCTATCTTAAAAAAGATAGATCTATCTTATTCTATCCGATGAGCCATAAAGCTGCATCTTCGTCCAAATAAAATAATTTATTTTATGATCAATCAAAATCAAAATAACAAGAGAAGTGTTAGAAGGTTCACCCTAAACTCTTCCCGAATAAGTAGAAGAATAATCAAAAACGATATATAGAAATTACGATCGAGGAGATATCAAATCGAACTAGCACCGGTTTCAATCCGAGTCTATTGCTAATTGCTAGACCGAAGGTAATACACTTGAATCCATCCTTCGGTCTAGAAGTTCAAGAAGAATTATTCACTCTCAAGATCCAAGTGAAACAGATGCAATCATCGACACTAGAAGCAAAAGAACTTCCTCTCGACAAGATTGATGCAAAAGCTTGGACTTGAGACTACTCCTCACTTGAAGCCATATTCTTTGGGGTAGATCCACAAATACGTCGAGATGAAGATAGATCACTAGTGCATATTCAAATTTGCAATCACCAACAAGTACATCGACAAGGTGACATGCGAGGTGGTGCCACTCGATATATGTCAAGTCATGTTCGAGAGTTTGTACTAATGGGGACCAAGAAGCCATCGGCTCCAATAATACAGACTCTAAAAGGACAAAAAGAAGTTCATCATCAAGAAGGACAGAAGCGGATAACTAATCGACTTAGTACCGACTGCCCAAGCAAAGAGGATGGTGAATGCATGCCGAAAGTTTGTGCTCCTACTTATACGACCAATTACAGCACCAACATAAACATGAGCCTTGACTTCGACACAAACCATAAAAAACAAAGGCCTACAGTAGCTCATAAGCAAGTATCTAAAGCTTTTTGAAGAAACAGTGGTCTTCCCCTACAACGCACCATAGAGCACAATCCAACTTATCTTCAATGCCCTTTTATCGAATCTTAGCTTGTACTAGAGTTCGATCATGGACAACGACGAAATTCAAAGTTGTTGAGATAATCGAGAGTAGTGTCATTCAAACCAAGCAATTCCACTTGTGGCTCACCAATGGTGATGGCGCCAAAGAAAGATAAAGGTTAGCACATATGTGCATCGACTATCGTGCCTTAAACAAGATCGCAATGAAGAATTGATAACCATTTCCATGAATCGGTGACTTGCAAGACCAACTACAACCTGGCATAGTCTTCTCAAGGCTGGATCTCAAATCAGGATATCATGTTTGAATCTAAGAAGATACCTGGAAAACAACATTCAAGACAAAACAAGTTATTCGAGTGGTTGATGATGCCTCTCGACCTATGCAATGCATTGGCCACCTTCATGCAACTCATGGATGATGTGCTATGTCACTATATCGGAGAATTGATGACATCTTCATCTACAGCAAAAAGAACATGTTGAACACAAGTGAAAAGTGTCCAAGCTCTTGACACAACACCAACTACTGCTCAACCCAAAGAAATATGAATTTAGTAAAATAAACCTCATCAACCTTGGCTTTATCATTGGTGGAGGAAGAATCTGGATCAACCATCAACCCAAACAAAGTCAAGGCAATCCGAGAGTGGCCAAAACCCAGGACGAACACAGAAATTTAAAGCTTTCTAGGTGCACATCAATACCTAGTAAGTTCATCCGAAACTTCACTCTTGCAGCTCCTTTATATTCCCTCACCAAGGCAGGGCAATGATTCAAGTGGATGGAAAAGCATGATGATGCATTCCAATGAGGTGCCCATACTAGCCTTGCCAAGTCTGCAATGACCATTCGAGTTAGAGGTTGACGCATCGGGTTGACGCATCAGAATATGCAATAAGAGCTGTTTTGATACAAGATGGTCGACCCGTGGCATACCACTCTAAGATATTCCAAGGATCTTAGAAATATTATCCTACTTATGACAAAGAATTGCTCACACCACACCAAACAATCAAACATTGCCGTGTGTATCTCTTAGGGAAGGAGACGATTGTCTACACCAACCATCGACCACTTCAATACCTTTGAATGCAATCCAAATTGTAGCAAGCACAGCACATGAAGTGGATGTCATATCTGCAGCAATTCAACTTGGTGATCAAGTAAAAAAATGGGTGTGCAAAACAAGATAGCTAACATGTTCCACGATCCTCGATCGCAAGTCTTTGCTTGTCAATGCATATGTAGGATGAACCTAGTTTTCACAAAGACTATGCAAACATATACATTGAGGACTCAGAATTTAAAGACATCATGGAGAAAGTCAAATCAAGAACTGACATGAAATTCATGCTCCAAGGAGTGCTCTACGAAGGTGCTTAGCTTCACATACCCAAGAAAGCAAATCACATGAATTAGATGCAACAAGCACACTCATCAAAAGTCGTAAAATGCTTGAGCGTGAACAAGCCTTTGATGAACCTGTAACGACATGTTTACTGGTCCCGGATGCAACAAAATGTGGCATGATTCGTGCGAGGATGTGTCCTTTGCAACACTTTAAAGTTGACCAATCGAAAATTTAAGATTGTACACTCTGTTGCCCGTTCTGGCGCAACCATAAAAGAGCATATCGATGGACTTCTTGGAAAGTCTACATACGATAAGATGGGGACACAACTATCTCTTTGTGGTGGTCGATAGGTTCTCAAAGATGGCGGTGCTCATGCCTTGTAAGAAGACAATCATTGGAGAAGGAATAGCCCGATTATTCTTCCAACATATAAGGACACACTTCGGCCTTTGGAGTTCCATCATGTTCAACCGTGACAAGCATTTCTTGAGAAACTTTTAGAGTTCATTTTGGACCATAATGGACACCAAACTGAAGAGGAGCATAGCCTTCCATCCGTAAATCAATGGCCAAACCAAAGTAGTGAACCGCACTATGGCTCGTTTCCTTTGAGAATTCAACTTCAACACCCTAAGACATGGGATGAAAGCCTATCGTACCTTCATTTTGCTTTTGATTAGGTTTTCTTTCAATCGGACGGTGCATAATTCTACTAACAAATCACCATTAGAGGTATGCCCGGGTTATCTACTAACAATTCTACTAACAGATCTGCAATTAGTAATCGACTCAGAATCAATTACATCCAACAAAAGCAATGCGGCACAATAAGCCTAGAAATTTTTAGAGAACATCCATAAGGTGCATGAAGAGATTGTGAAGCAATTTCAACAAAGCCAACAAAAAATACAAACAACACAATCGACACCATGTCAAAGGATGATTCCACAAAGGAGACTTTTTTTGGCTACACCTTGGGAAAGAAAGACTTGAAGGAGAAGGTTAAAGAAGATAAAGCCCATCTATAAAGACCATTCAAAGTCTTGGAGTGGATTGGAAACAATGTTACCAACTCGAGTTGCCACCTTATATGGAGATGTACTCTTTTGTGGACATCGAGAACTTAAGATTGTTTGAGCCTTCGATGCTAAACAATGAGATGAATAAGACACTATCATCTATCAAAGACTTAGTGACCAACCAAGAGAAACCCCTTGAAGAAGACACTATCATCGAGAAGTTCACTACCACCCAGCAAGGTATCAAATTGTCTTCCAAATTAGACGCAAAGGGCAGAAACCAAGTGCAACAACATGATTCTCTAAAGAAGCTACTAAAGCTAATTTTTCCAAACTTCAAAGCAAGATTTAATGGGACGTGAATCGTCTAATTGGGGGAGTCGTGATCAGAGATGATCTTAACACCATTCATCTGGTTTGGCTAACCCCTATCCAAAGGTCCCTTGAAGACTCGAAGCCTTGTTTGGTCAAGCAAAGCCCAAGTCCCAACAATCCATTTATCTCAATCCAAATCCTAATAGGACTCGAATTAGGGCAACCCTCACCCAAATAAGGGCAGCCACCAAACAAGGGGCTCTAGCAACCCTACAAGGAAAGTGCTAGCTATGCATGCCCTACAAAAAAGTCATTAAACCCTAAGGACCTAAGTCACCCCTTACCCTATAAACGATGGGTGTGCTGCCATCAAAAAGCAAACAAAATAGTCGCTAGCAAGAGCCCAACCAGCCTTAGTTGTTCCACCATTAGAAGAGAAAAGAGAGGAGAAGAGAGAAGGAACTTTGTGAGGTGCAACCAATCCTTCCGGTCTCCATCTTCTTCCTCGAGTTCCAAAAGTCAAAGCTTTGTATCAAGCTCCGCTAGTTGCTATGAGAAGCCACCAGTGCTTGTTGTCTGTTGTCCAAACCTTAGGAGGATATTTCAGTAGTGAGAGAGGAGGAGACCGAAACTGATGACGAAATATAATCTGTCGAGAGCAACCAGGTGTTGTTCAAAAACAACCTACACTCTACGTGCCTAGTCATCTCTTTACACACTTTTAATTTTATTGCCTTAAATCTTATAGTTAGCACTCTAGCTTTGCAAACAATAAAAGTTGTTCTGTTTTTTGGTTTTACGCTTGATCTTCTAATGATAGTTCTCTCCTTCACCAAAACCTACATTCAAAAGGTGGTATTGAGTCGACGGTATGTTAAACCCAAACCCCATATGAATCATTTTCTACACCTCAAACTCGGGAAAGGAAAAGGAAATTAATTTTCATTTCTATTTCCTATAAACCAAACTCCTTCAACTAACTTTTTATGAAAAATATTTACAAAACAATATTCTACCCTTTTCCTTGTATTCAAATAGGTCTCACAACAAGAAACATATAATATCTGATCAGATAACAAAATATCATTAATCAAATCCCACCAATACAACACTTGTATTGTTAACCACTATAGATTTCATAAACCAAGATAAATTTATGTTTGAAATAGTTCATAATCTAAGAAATCCTACATAAGGAGGCCTTTGCAACTCCCTAAATCCCAATCCGACAGTTGATATGACTCTAAAGGAACAATAAAACTACCATGAAAAATTAATAACTAAAATATATTTGAAAATTACTAAAAATTAAAAATAAAAAAAATATTTAGATAACATGAACCTATAGTGCTCATACACCACCATATTGCAAGTCCTTATTTTGGGAAAGACACCAAAATCACCTATAGAATTACAAAAAAATGATCCTATTAGTATCATCAAGTTTTCAAATGCTAAATAAGGAGAACGCATCATATACTTCCGACTTTGTAAGCCAACTTGATATACCTCCAACACAAAACATTCATACACAATCAACTCTATGAAAAATAACTCAAATGACAGTCCTAATATGAAAGAGAAGACAATATAAGAAGATGATAAAAGCTAAATGTGACCAGTCATTCATTAAGAAGTAATGCTCAGCGAATCATAGTAGCTCAACAGGGTGAAGCTCAATGATGATTAGATACTATTGTCAGTATCATCATCAGTGTAGGATGTGCAAGGATATACTTCAAAGCATTGCAATTTAATTCTGTAGCAACTTCATCGCAAGCATGTGTCAAAGAAAACTGGACAAACCACAATCCTCACTGATAACAAGAAAAGTAAACACAACAGATCCAAGTTTCAAAAAGTTACATGAGCACTTTGGGTTGCATAGGTTAGGGTCAAGCCAGTGTTGAGTCAACATAAGTCTTGATCACGTACAAAATCATGTTCAATAAATTTGAGTACTAATCTTAAAGGTCGCTGTTATTTCCATATGTCTGTAATCAGTCTTCTCAGAGTTGTAATAGAAATCAAACTACTGTATGTTCTTTGTCCGCTAGCAATGGTTGCTCCAAGCCATCCTTACTTTCTCTCCATTCATTTTGCACTGAACATATAGTTGTTAAAGTTCTGTCTGATTCATAATTACCAACCCTCAAAGCAAAATTCAAAAGCAACTAATCTTAAAGCTCATACTTGTACACAAAGCGGATAGGACACTTCCAAGTCACCAAGTCAAATTCCACAGTAACCATGACAAAAAAATTGAAAATAAGAAGTGAAACAAATTGAAATATCAGAATAACATTACCAAGCTTTGTTCCAACAACAATTATGGGCACACCAGGTGCATAGTGCCTTAGCTCAGGAATCCACTGAGAAATCAGAATGAAAAAAGAAGAGGAAAAAATGAATCAGCAAACCACAGAATTTGCTTCTTCTTTTTTTCTGTAACAAGTTGGATACTTTTAAACAAAGATGCAAGAACGAGGCAAAATCCATCACCTTCTTAGCAACATTTTCGTAGCTGGCTTTACTAATGAGAGAGAAAGCAAGCAAGAAAACATCTGCACCACGGTAGCTCAAAGGTCTTAATCTATTGTAATCCTCTTGGCCTGTTTAAAGAAAGCATGATATTTTACTAGTGTGGAAACTTTAAAATATACAAGGAACGCAAGGATTAAAACAAAAAGGAGAGAATCAACAGGCCAAGAAGAGAAATAAAATTTAATATACCTGCAGTATCCCACAAACCTAAGTTAACTGTGTTACCATCCACCACTACATTTGCGCTGAAATTGTCAAAAACGGTAGGAACATAATCCTGTTCAGAAGATAAGGAATATAAGTATCTGCAATTGTAGGCCTCCATAAACTCTCGTCCCTCCAAATGTGTACTTAACAATGATAAGTCTCCTCTAGGAATAAAAGCCTTGAGTTAAAAGTCCTAATTCAGGACTTATAAGGCCATGATTTGCACATTCTCATCCCTCAAAGACAAAATTAACAATAAAAATTCATCAATAAATGATCATCTTGATGAAATCCTATTGCAAAAAGGCAAAAGTCTAAACTTATGATCCATAAAGCGCAAACTAACAGTTACCAAAAATATTAAAAGATTGCCATTATAGAGACCACACTTCTGTTACCAGATAATGACAAAGAAGGTGGATACGATGCTTAATTGGTCCATAAAGACAGTTACTAGAAGCATTAATAAATTTCCATTAAAAAGATCACATTTTTTCCCCACATGATGAAAAAGAAGGTGAATTGGATGCTTGAATGGAACAACTAAGTGAAATGGTGTTGCCACATATTTTGTGGCATGGCATACAATACAGTGTTCAACAAAACTAACGGATTCTTTGGGATTAGAGAAATGAACATAGCCCTCAAACATATGGACAGCTTTCCTCGAAACCAGCAAAATATCAAACTTTTCAAGCAAACAGAACCGAGAATCATTCTGGCATCTCCAGAACTTCAAACTATTGCTACTTTCAACATCATTTCCATAAGGAAAAAAAAAACAGAAATATTCAGAGGTTTCATATTGCTATGCATAATAAGGACACAAATCCGCATAATTCACATACGTCAGTAGTGCAATACGTCCTAATTAGTTCAAGCATACCGTTTTCTTTCACAAAGCCCCTTGTTCTAATCAGCAATCCACAAATTTGAATAGAATAACCCCACAATTCTTCAGATCGTCAAATTATACACCTGAGAACCCTAGCGATTTGAAATTTCCTCTCAGAAGGAATTTTACTACGAACAAGAGGGGAACAACAAATAAACCTTTACAACATAAATTCAACCTCGCCAAGAGCAGATTTTCTTTTTCTTTTTTTTTCTTTCTTTTTTTGTTTCCCTACACGACGAGTGTCTTCCTCCCACAGGAAGATATCGAGAAGGTGACGGAAGCAAGAAAAGAACCAACAAAAAAGAAGGGATTTTTCAGCACTCACCGTAGGGAAAGTGTTGCTGGTGTAGGAGATAAGCATGCAAGTCTTGCCGACGGCACCGTCCCCCACCGTGACGCACTTTATAAACCTCGACGCGCTCATCTCCTCCGCCGATCTCCTCCACCCTTACCCACCACAACACAGAACTCAAGGAAAAGAAAAAGGTAAAAAGAAAAAAAAAAGCCCCTCACGCTCTTCTCGGCCTCCAACTCGGCCGCCCGCTGCTTCTTCAGCTGCGCATCCGCGACAAACGTCCCGCAGCCAAATCAAAGACCTCCGCCATCGACGACACCGAGAAGGCAAAACAGAAAGGAGCGGCAGCCCTAACTCTCACAGGGAGAGGAAGCAGATCTGCAAAAGAGATCACCTTCTCTTTCGCGTTCTCTCCGAAAGGGAAAGAGGAGACGGCCGGGAAATCGTGCGTTCGAAGCGGCTTAGGGGAGAGAGATAGAGAGGGGGCGAGGCGGCCGGGAAATCGTCCGCTCGAAGCGGTCGCCCAGAGAGACCAACTCATTTTATACATTTATTATTATTTTTTAGCCCTTTTTAATTATTAACCAATTTCAATATATATGTATATATTCACATGTTATTTATATTTAAAATTCAAATCAATAGTGTAAATAGATATATATATATATATATAGTTTTGATTTTACATATATTCTTTTATTCATAAGTCTATTAGCCCCTTCTTATTGTTTTACGAAGCTATATGCTAATATAATTGTTTGATCATTTTGAACTATTTATATCTTATAATAAGCTTAGAAGATTTACAGGAAAATGGTCTATACAAAGAGATCAAAACTCTTATTTCAAAATAAAATAAAATTTGTAAGATGTTTACTTGTACCATTCTTGTTTAGATTATTAGTTGTGCCGCTGAGTTGCTAAAAGTAACTCCAAGTTTAGTTAGTACCTTTAGGAGGAACAGTATCCATGACAGTAGTAAGGTAGAAAAGGTGGGTTCCTTGATATATATATATATATATATATATAAAAACTTTCACATCACTCACTCGTGAGATGGATTATAAAAATAATATTATATAAAATAACATTTTTATGTATATTTTTATTTAAAAATAATCAAATGGACACTTACTAGCATTACACACCTATGACAGTTGGAGGGATCTTAGAATACAAATATTTTAAAATAATAATAATCTTTGAAAAAAGTTCTCTTTTTTTTTGGAGTTCCAAATGTCTAATATTCTTTCTTTTCTTTTCCAAAAGGGAGAGTAGTGGAAGAACGAAATATATTGGATCAAATTCATCAAGCCAATTTAACAACTAATAATCTTTTACATAAATTAGAGTTATAATTTCTAAATACTATTCTCTCACGTTTCTCTAATTATTCGTGCATTTTTATTTTTATTTTTATTTTTATTTTTGGTCCTACAACCAACCATTATCATGACATCTAACACTGGATATCATGGCATCTAAATGTTGGTTGGTCACGGGAATTATATGATGTTAAATGTGATCACGTGGATGGGTGCCGAAATCTCTTGTGACCACACATATATATATATATATAAGAATAATAATAATATATATCAAAGGAGAATGCTGGCTTAGGAAGGTGAGTTAGTTCTCACAGGAAGCATGCGACGTCTCTTTAATTCGTTCGTACCATTAACTAGAGTTTGCAATTTCCGTGACTAATCTGTATTAATTAGCATCATGGATCGGTGATTACTTAGCTTACTCTTTTTGGATTTGATAATGCTAATTTTTATTTGGACTTTTACATTTTCATAAATCTCATTCGAGAAATTAATTTCTCTCGATAACTTTTTTTATTTCTATAATTAGAAACCTTGATTGTAACTTAAAAGGATGATGAGTAGTTATTAGCAACAAGAGACGAAGACACGACTCTACCTACCTAACAAGACTGTTTCTTTTTTTTTTTTTCTTTTTCCAAGGCAAGAACTTGTAAGATAACAAAAATAATACTTGAGCTAGGGAATTTTTTATAATAAGAACTATGAGAATAGCAAAATACTATATAATATAATAGCGTGTGTTGCTAAACATGTTTGGAATCTTTAACTTTGTTCATCAATTAATTGTATCTTCACCGACTTATAATATCTTCATCATTTCACCCCTTCCTTCCCAAGTGAGTTCACCAAAAACAATCCCCTTTGGCAAGAAACAAACAAACATGATCCGTTCAATGTTCCACCGAGATGATAAAAAGAAGAAACAGACGGTAGAATCCAACACAGAGCTATGGAAACCCACCATTTCATATATGAGCTCCTTCCTCCCATTCCACACATCTATGTTAGGATGGCGTACACCTTACCATCTCATCAAATAACAAAACTAATTATTTATTTATTGCTCAAAATCTCAGTCTAAACCATCCGT
Source organism: Ensete glaucum (assembly GCA_021527575.1). Taxonomy (NCBI): domain Eukaryota; kingdom Viridiplantae; phylum Streptophyta; class Magnoliopsida; order Zingiberales; family Musaceae; genus Ensete; species Ensete glaucum. The sequence goes on along the minus strand of CM038557.1, from coordinate 40,071,438 downwards.
CCAAGATAAATTAAGCCCAAGTTAATAATAAACTAACTTAAACCTCCTTTCGTATCGCTTTTACGATTGAACTATGATAAATATATGTTCCATCAGGCAGGTTGAGTTTTTTTTTTTTTTTTTTGTCACATTTTTACGTGGGGACAATAAACATATAACAAAACATCATGTCCGTGATATAATAATTTCTCAAAAATTTATACATTTTGGGTTTGATACCTGTACGAACTCAAAATTCCTTTTAAACATGTCCAACGTCGACCCAATAGCATATTTTTTATAGACCCGAACAAAAAATCCAAAAATTTATATAGATAGAAAATCTCAATTATATATATTTTTTCATTGGATATGCAAAATTTAATAAGCATCGATTTGATTTATTTTACTAATTAAGATAGATAAGCATCTTTATCTGTATTTCTTAATAATGTTTAATTTCGAATGAATTCTAAAAATAATAATAATAAAATCTCCCATTTTTTAAATTGAAAGGTATTAAACATTAAAAAAAAAACACACACACCTACCTTACTCCAAACTTCTATTCTATCCCTTTCATTCTCTTTCATTACATTAAAGAAATTATTTTTTGTAATATTACGGTTTTATAATTTATATTTTAAATATAACATATAGCCAGTTGACATACTCCATTCCTGTTATGTTAACTATGCACCAAAGGCAGTCAGTCAATTGAGAATTGTTAGATACGCAGATCAAGAAAAAAAACCCCAGAAAAGAACAACTGATCTCTTATGATTGGAATTTTGGGATTAAAGATTAATTATTTAGATTTAAATGGAGGAAATATATGAATATTATTAACAACTAATAATCAAACTTAACGCAACAGTTAAATTGGAAATTAGAAGAACAAAACGTCCAACACAAACCCCATCAGCAGTTCAACCAAGTCAACAGGCATAACGACGAGCACAACATCCACGCTTTCCCCCACCAACCCATGCGTCCTCCGCCCGCCCCGTTGCCCTGCTCCGGCGGCGACGGTGCAGCTGCGGCGGCACCGCCTCCGTCTGAGCTCGAGTTCGCCACGCTAACGGCGAGCTTCATTCCGTCCTGGCAGTGGCCGGTGATGGTGCATATGAACCAGTAACTCGTGGCCTCGCCCAGCGTCACGCGGTCGTCGCCGCTGTCGTACGTTCTCATCACGCCGGAGTTCGAGTCACATGACTGGTAGGTCTCCTGCGTCACCTGGTACACGTTGTGCTGCACCTGCACGTACTTGAACACTGTGTGCGTCCGAACACATCGATCAGTAAACGAGAAAGCCGAAGCGGCTGCTTGCAGGAGATGATCGACCCTCATGACGTTACCTAACACGTCGCCGACGGTGAAGTTGTACTTATTGGACCAGAGGAGGTAGTTGATGCCGGTGTCCCATCCGTCGGCCTCGCCGACCGTGTACTCCGCCGCTTCTAAGTGGTGGCAAGGTAACAGACACAAGAAGAAGAAGAAGAAGAAGAAGAAGAAGAAGAAGGGGGAGGAGGAGGTAGCAGCAAACCCGGAAGTCAACAAGAGATGGGATGCCATGGCTTGCAATGCAATGGTGGAGACGTCTTGCTCTGTGCATAAAAGTATGATGAAGTCCATGGCGTGATGATAGACGAAGGGCAACTCCACAAGACACGTACATATGACCTCTTCCAAGCAGAGAGCTCTCAGTCGTGATGGTCAGAATTGGTGTGCTCTTCTCCTCTTCTTTGCATTACTTCGTCTATTAAAAATGCTTATACTCTCCAGGAGAAAGTGTGTTTGATTTCCACACTAGTAATTATTTTGAGCAGCTGACATCTACTCATTAATCATCTAAAACTTAGATTGGATGGCCGATAAGATTAAAAACACATAGTAGCTGCTCGCCAAAGATTAGTTCCCTGAGCTGCCTTTATTTAGTGCAAGTTGGCTGTGGTTGGTGTGCTAAGACAGACCAGGTCTCTCCATTTTGTTGTTGTAGCTTTTGACAGGCCATGGAGGGCACCAATGTTTTCTGCATTTGTCTTTTTCTTTCATTAATTGAGAGTGTGGGAAGGATTTTTTTTTTTTTTTATTGGAAGCTTCATTTGTGGGAAAGAGACTTTGGAATGTTATTGGAATCCAGTTATCGGTCAGTCCAATCCTTGGGCATGGACTTTGGTTTCCCTTTTTCTAATTACAGTATCATGTTTAAAACAAGTTGATAGCAGGCACTGCGATTTAAATTATTTCTTGGCAGATCTCTCGAGCATGTCGTGCAGGTATGTGATCTATATTAGCATCACATACTACACTAAGAAGAAGACCATGAACCAGAATTTGGAATCCCAGCAAAAAAATTGTTTCTCATGCCAATTTTAAGGACTAATGATCTTTAGAAGACATGCTACACAAACTACAAGAACATTAGGCCCTCGTTTTTTCTCAGATCAAGAACTGGCATGGCTAACTATGTATCATGCTATCTTTACAAAAGAATCTAAATAAAAAGAATGTACTGCTCGATTGATTAGATCTACTAATAAGTCTTCTCATAGAAACAAAACTAACAGCGGCCGAGAACTCTTGGGATCATACAAGGTTCATCACAATGCTATATATCATGACACAGGAATGGCCAATCCAGAGTTCTCAAACAAATGATGAACTCATCGGCCAAGGCATCCATCCAGACACAAAAGCAGAAATCATGCAGATGATATCAATCTGATTAAGCACCAACAGCGCCAGAATGGATCAGTCCTTTCGGTTGAGGATTTCTACCCCTTCCTCGGGTTTGGCCCCTACCACGACAATCATCTGAAAGTAGACATCCTTAACAATGTTCAGATGTAGACCCACTTGATCATGAAAAACCTACTGAACTGATGCGAAAGGATAAAAGATGGATCCATTACAAACTTTCCAAAACACAGCCCATGTTTCATTAGGATGGTCTTCGCGAGCTTGGCTGTTAACCAATCTTACGAGCCTGACAGAAACTTACCTCTGCCCCGAACAGGAATAGAACCATCACTGTCATAGCCACTGGTTTCCTGCTGAAAATCAGGCTGGCCACCATAGCGGCCTCTGCCACGTCTACGGTATCCACAACCCTTGTTGTCCCAGCTTCCATCACCATAATCTATCATTTCATTTCCTGAACATGTAACATAAAGGAACCCATTGGAATTACATATCACAGAATGGGCACAACAAAATATGCAGAACATAGATATAATTGCTGAATAAAAGTTCTTCCTGACCATCATAATTACCACGAGCCCTTCCCCTGCCATGACCACCATGGTCTCTACCTCAACTCACAGGTGAGCCCTCTGCGTTTTTAAATAAGGTGTCAGAGAAAATCGCATGAAAATTATCTAAATAAGTTTAGTAGAGTGCAGTTTACAAAATACCTCCTCCATAGCCGAATTCAGCCAAGGGTTTAACCTCATCTTTGGGCAAAGGAGGTTGACACCTGGGGAAAGAAATAATGGCCAGGCTAGTCAATATGAAGTCTAAAACTGAAGGAAATCTAAAGGAAAGTTATTGTGATAAGGGAAATCTAGAAAGGAAAATATCTCAAACCATTTCCGATCTTGACCCTCTAATGCACTTATGATTCATTATATAAAATTAAGATTAGTAATCCCATCCAGGTTATGTTATTTACTCCGAAAATGGATCTTGAATGGATCTTACAGAATAAATGGAGGAAGGAATTACAAGGCATGAAATAAATTGGAAGATGGCAATTGCCATATATTGGAAGATGTAAAAATAATATGTTTCCTTCAACTCCTAGTTTCTCCAAGAAAATTCTTGGAAAGCCACAAATCAGCCAATCAGTAAAAGACAAGTTTTCAAATAAAGAAAAGTAGGAATAACATAGATGAAGCTAATTTTGACAGACTTGTTCAACACATCTCCATTAAAGTGCCGAGATGCTTTGAGCACAAAAGCTGGATGCTAATTCATAAAGCCTAACCAGCACAAGGTTCAACCTAGTAGCAATGTTAGAAGACTTCATACTCAAATGTCACACATAGACATCAATACTGAGAGGTCATTTAGTACATTGGCATATCAATACTGAGCGGTCAGCCTACACAAAGTTCGAAAGAAAAATACAACAAGAAAAAAGTCATGAGTTACCAACTAATTGGGGTTGACTACATGGATCATTTTCTCTCAATCGAGCACCGTATAAAGTAAAATATCCTTAGTTAAATCAAATCATTGAAATCTTTATTTACAGTCACTAATAAAATCCTTTTTGAGTCTCCCTCTATTTCACACACCAGTATTAATAATTATCTCACATCATCTAACAACATCTATAGATCTCCTTAGAACGTGCCTATACCATCCGAATGATTCAACCTCATCTTATTTGCAATTGAAGGCATGTCTAATTGTTCACTAAAGAAAATGATTCTTTTTCTTTCTTCCTTAGACAACACATTCATCTCAACATTTTTATCTTAGTGATACAAACCTTTTTTTTGTACACATTACTTATCAACCATCTAACACTCAGAGTCAAATCTAGAAGTAAGAACGTCTTTTCACAAGTTAGAAAGGGCTATATTGATAGCTTTACATACATTTTTAAGAGAGTAGGAGTCGAAACTCACTATCTCTTTTTGTTACAAGAGACACATTTTGCAAAACAAAACAGGATGGATGTCCCAAATCAGTATACAAGTTTAAGATCGATACTAGCGGAATATGGAAATAAGAGAAGTCTAATGGCAAACACAAGCAAGAAACAAATTTGATTTTGAAACTTCTGAAAAATTAAAGCAAACAAGTAACTAATGCTACTTCATACTCTCCTACACTGGAGCCAACAACCAAACCATTAACTAAATGTTAATATGATCCAAATACCCAAAAGCTACAAGTATCATGTTTTTAAAGGCCTGACATCTACATGCTCATAAAATTAAACAAAAATGAATATATTCAATAGAGAGAAGTTGTTATTATCAGCATTACAAAGTAGTAAACCATTAGTTAACAAAAGTGATGATGATTTACAAGTGACAACATACAAAAGAATACACAGACTATCATGTAGAAAAGGTTTTATTATCAGCATTACGAAGTAATAAACTATTAACTAACATTTTTCTTTGCAAAAAATAAACTATATATATCACAAAACAAGTATGAGACTTTCAAAAAATCGGATCTCAACAGCATAGAAAGCTCTAAAGGCCAAAATTCTCCTGGGAAAAACCTCCATTTGATCAGCATAAACTGAATTAATTAACAAGGTTGATGATGATTCACAATATACACAAAATACATAGTCCATCATATTCTACATGTCTTAACAAACAATGATCCCTAAAGTTGACGTAAAGAAGCTTCTCTACCAATGAGGCTATTTTCTAGTCTCAATGTAAGGTAACTGACAAACAAATGCAAAAGGGACCAACAGAGTAACCAGATGATCATGAGAAGATGAAGTATTTGTGAAACTAATTCAATTTTTGAGTAAACAATTGTACTTCCAACCAAGGTTTGACTTACCGGTCCGTACCAGTACCGCACAGTATGCACAGTGCATACCGCCTGGTATTAAAATATAATATAATATTTTTATATTATAATATTATATAATATAATATTAAAAATATTAAAATATTTATTAAAAAAAGAAAAGGGGCAACGTCACCTCGATCTTTCTCCCCGCGCAGGGAGACGTCGTCTCCTCGCGCAGGAGAAAAAGTGGTCGCGAGCATGGGCAACCCGCAGGCGGCGACGACGCACGGACGAGGACGATGCGTGCGCAAGGTATTCTTATCTCCTCTCTTTTCTTTTCTTTTCCTTTTCTTCTTCCTTTTTTCTTCCTCAATCGACCACCGAAGGTCAATTTCTTTCTCAATCGACCGCCGATGGTCGATTTCTTCTTCAATTGGCCGCCGACGGCCAAAATCAACCGCCGACGACTGAAATCGACCGCCAACGATCGATTTTGGCGAAACCGCCCGATAGCGAGCGGTCCGCGTACCGGTAACCTGGCGGACCAGTATGTACTGCCCGGTACTAGTCGAAATTGCAAACCTTGCTTCCAACCTCCCACTATGACTAGGTTACTCTTATACCAGTCTTCTTGCCTCAATACATTCTGGTTGGTGTACAACTTCACTGTTTAATAAAGGATTTCAACTCAAAAGTACAGGCACACAAGCCCAAATAATGACTTACTGACCAAACATGTGGAGCAAATACCAAAAAAAAAAAAAAGAGAGAGAGATATTTGCATAACTTATAATAATCAAATACTTTCACTTGTAATGAAGTTATATCTATGCCAACAATAGTGCCACGGTAACAAATGAACATCCAAGAAACACGACAAGTGTAAGAACAAACTTTGTAGCAAACCTACATAATTTGAGACTCAAAGCCATAGAGAAAAAAGAAGAAAATATTAATTAACAGATATCACACAATTTTTTAACTCCAAACGAAGCTACCGCTGTGGGAGAAGAGAAAAACTTGTAATGACTTGTATGTGATGCTAACGTGTAAGTCAAGGAGAAAAGTATAAATTGTTTATTGTTATATCTTCAAATTTCAGCACATATGCTGCAAAAGAATAAGGAGAAAGCCTGCTGAACTAACCCAACAGCAGATGTATCCAGTTCTTTCTTTGACAAAGTTATACTGATCACAGAGACATGTCTAGTTGTCTCAAGCCTGCAAATAATAACAGTAATATATAAATAAAGAAAATTTTCACTGTTTAAACATGAAAAATACATCTAACTTTGCAAGTTATGGACATGCCAACGTCCATAAAAACTTTGACGCTTTGACATTAAAAGTAAGTCTTCTTACAGAAGTAAGCCTTCCTTAATGGTTCCCATGTATCAGTTATGTCAGCAGATCCAATAGCCGTAGATCAACTATCCTTGTCTGTGTCATCATTATAGTGAAATAAAAAAGTGGGAGTTTCAAACACTTATTCTCGTTTAATTGGGAAAAAGAATAAGCATAATTGAATTTACCCAAAAACCAATAAGATTCCTGTGTATAACACAATTAATCCTTGAGAGCTAGAGAATAAAGCAGATCACCGAGAGGTAATACCTTGATCAGTTCCACAATCATAATAGTCTTGTTGATAGCTCTACCCATTGCCTTCAAGATGATTTCATTTGAAGTTTTTTCCTTTGGAAGTGAACACAAAAATATTTTAGAAATACTACAAACAGCCAACCTGAGAAGCTTTACTTGACACTAATGCATACAAGACAAAACATGTTGAGCTGATCTAAGGACTATTATTTGCAATTTTGAAGTCCACTTAAGCCACTTCATCATTGTATCCATCAGGAAAATTTGTGAAAGTAAATTTAGTCACTTAAGCATAAGCATTAAACATATTGGTTCTTTCTGAAAACTGAAAACACAACCTACATGCCATTGAAAAATAGGATTAGATGAGCTGACATTTTAATTTTCAAGAGATATAACTGCTAGTCATGTTGCTTTTATCTTGCATAAATCTAGATGGACGACATGAAATGGTTACAGACCACTGAATATTGCAACAATGACCAGGATATACACAAGGAGAACAATAACTTGGACAACTAATTTACAGGCATTGGGCCTTTAGAAAGGACATTTATATTGTAGGTTGTTACAGTAACCAGCATTCAAGCTTAAATGTTAGAAGAGTATATTTCATAATCTTGCTTCCGTACAGTATCATCAGTAGAGCTTCTTAATCTACCATAAACTAGTATTATGATCAAAAGAACAATAAACGGAAAACCTGGAACAAAACTACAAGACTCAAAAAAAGTATATTTTTTCTTTCTTTTAGATGGCGCATACCTGAAGCATGCTGGTGGCATACGAGATGTAGTTGCGCATCATCCCCTGAGACGTGATACGTATCACATTTTCGTTAATCGGGGTCTCCTCCCTCGGTTTCTCCACACACTGGTACCGCTCCATCTTCGCATCCACCAAAAACCATAAAGAGTAAAATTTTGAGCAATAAAACTACACAAACTGACTAAAAACCTCAGACCACACATCACAAATCCAACACAAGAAAGAAAAAGGAAACACCAACACCTACGATCAAACGGGAAAAAGAAAAATCCCGCTACAGGATATAGGGACAACAATTCCAAAATAAAAACCGAACGAAATCACAGAAATGGAAACCAAGAAATTATTTTGAGAAGATGGGAGCCAAAAAGAGCTGGACTGAATCAAGCAACGGAGACGACAGAACACAAAGAAAGAACAGGATTAAGTGGGTTTCCTCCACTCCACTACCTCGGTCCCGCCGCCTCTGGTCGCCCCCTACGGCTTCTATACTTCCGTTCCGCCCTGGAGAAGGTTTAGGCGCCGACCGCTTCTTCTTATATGTTGCAATTCGCGAGGGAGCGGGCCAACTGGTCATCCTCCGGCTTAGGTCTCGTCTCGAATTAGCCGGATGATGACCCCTGATGTAGTGGTTATTACCATCGAGTCCAAGAAAGCCATCACCGTAGATTTATCAAGATGTACGAAGATCAAGTGCTTTGTATACATTAATGTGTGTTTTTAGAGTCTCCGTACACACCTTTATATTAATCACTATCCCTTCGATTTGTCCTACTCTACCACTTCGCAAGAGACGTATTTGTACTTAGAAATACTAGTCTATGTCGGGTAAGAGTAGATAAAAGGAAACACGAGTTAAATTTGCAAATATATATATCCAAAATAATTAATTATAATTTGATGAATAAGTTAACTTATTGTATACTTATAGTTTGGTAACATTATACTTATTGTTTTTATAGGTAATTATGTCCAATTTGATATAATTAATTTTCCATTCAATATAATCAAAAAGGTCGGATGAGATCATATTAAGGGTTAAGGTTCATTTTAGCCTATGTAATTTTAGTCATGGACTAGTTAATCTCTTATAATTTAATCGTATCTAAAATAATCTTTATACTTCAAAAAAATATAATATATAAGCTACTCCCATCAAGTCTTTTTATATGGCATACTGATACATAATAAATTATTATATAATGATGTGTATAATTTAAGTTAAAAAATTATTTTAACTATTATGATTTTATTCATGAACCACTTAAGTCTTTATGATTTTATTCATATCTAAACTAATCGTTACATTTTAAAAAACATAGTATATTATAAACATTTCATATCAAGTCTAAGTTATAAACGTTAAAGTTTATTTGACTCATAATAAATAATTAATATAATAACATATAATTTAAATTAAAAAATTTTAAACTATCATCAATAGTGAGAGGATACATCGTAGTGGAAGTGACCATAAAAAAAATAGTACTAAGTCGTTGCCTATCAGGGTATCGTTGCACACAACTTTTCCTGTATTAGTGATAAGCTCATGAGCTTCTAGTCCTGCCTTAGGTGGATATGTGTCGACTAATCCGATGCTAGACATGTAATGATTTCTTGGTCCTTCTTCCTCCTAGGCATTTTCATCCCCGCCACCTCTTATGCGGCCACTTACTGTACCTACGATACGGTGGTCTAACTCTCTCTCACCTCCACATCCGGTTTCTCCTACTGTTGACTCTTCATCTTCATCTGTCGCTACGACCTCCATCGCTTTCTCTTCTTCGATAAAATAATTTTTTTTTTAACTTAAATTATATATATTATTATATTAATGATTTATTGTGAGTCAACATATAACATAAGTAGACTCTAATATTTATCAACTCATACTTGACGAGAGGGGTTTATATGTTATATTTTAAAAGATATATGAATTATTTTAAATATAAGTAAAATAATAGGGACTTAAATGATCGAGCTAAAGTAAAATTTTTAATTTAAATTATATATATCATTATAAGTTAACATGTCATCACGAATCATACTCAAAATATATTTACTCAACGAAAAATATTTATAAGTTACGTTACTAAAAATATAAAGCCTATTTAAGATACTAATAAACCATAAGATCAAAATTATATGGCTAAAATTAATCTTAAAACAAACATTTAATTCACATGCAGAAAGTCATAATAAATAAAATCAAAGTTAAAGGACTGAATTGCAAATTATCAACATCACAAGCTAATCCAACGGTCGGATGTGGCCACGTGTCCAGAATCTTGCCTAATTATTCTGACTAAAAAAGAAAAGAAAGAAAGAAAAAAAAACCCTAAATTGGAAGAAATTTAAAGAAGGGGGAAAGGGTCGGCGACGGTGCTCCGATTCTCGTTCGAGCCCGATCCGATAGTCGCGTTCTGCTGAATTCGATAGTGAGAAGAGGAAGAAGGCGATCGGTCGATGGATTGATAGATCACGATCGAAGGCCACGGCATTTACCGGCGACCGGTCTTGATTTCGCGTTGATTTCCCCTTTCTAATCCTTGCCCGATCTCCAGGGCGGTCTACATCTATACTTTAAGCAGGAAACAGGAAAGGATTTAGGATATGAGGAAGAAGCTCGGCACAAGATTCCCTGCGGTAATTTTCCGTTGTTTGACCATTCCGCTTCTGTTTTGCCTCATATGAAACTGCGTTTTGCTGGTATCGCGAGGTTGTTTAACGGAGATGTCGTTTGATTTCTAAACTGGCCGTTCTGCTTTGGAGTCTCCAGTTTGCTTAATGGCTTGTTTGATTGATGAAACCCTAAACTACAATAACGTTGATTCGTTCTTCTGTTGCTATCATTATGCTCTTTTATGCCTTACCACGGTCAAATTGGAGACACGACCTAATTTCTGATCGAGAGTCTTGTCCTACTGGTAAAATTGGTGCTTTATCATTGGGCAGTGATGTGGAACTGATGGATTTTGCTTGATTTTGCTCTAACAGTCACGAATAAAGAAGATAATGCAAGCGGATGAAGATGTTGGCAAAATCGCGTTGGCTGTGCCTATTCTAGTTTGTAAGTTTTTTGTACAATTCCATATTCTATAATTTGTCATGCACTAGGATATTTTTCTGTATCTGACTAAGCAAAGTATCTCATCCCATTTGATACATAAAAGTTACCAACTTGCATAGCTTCCTTTACTTGCTGATTGTTCTTTCTATTTCCTTGATTAAGGTTATATTTTGCTACATCGCAAAGATTGTCCATTTGTTTTGTGATGATTATTCTTCTTAGCTAGACTTTAGTGGAATTTTACCTCTACAATCTGCATGTATTAGCTTGGTTCTGCCGTTACTGAATATTATTGAAGGAAACAAGTACTTGGAACAATGCTTAATCTAGTGAAGTTGCAATTTAATTTGTGGTCTAAATTCACGAGCAGTTTAGGGAAAGGAATGACAAATCTTCATTACTTCTTAAGGCCTAATTTTGAAGGAAGTCTTGTCTTGCAGAAGAATTAAAGTATTATGCTCTATTTAACAGTTCTTTTAGTGGGTGTGGTTTTAGATTACAGTATATTGCATTGGAGATTTTTCAAAGGAAATCAGTGTTTGTTCCATGAGGAACTACTTGAATGAGTGTTTTTTTGCAAGAATTCTAGGGAATCTCTTAATTTCCATATTGTTATTCCTCATAATTACATGTAGGCCTTGGATTCATCTGTAATGGTGTGCCATTTGTTACACTCCCATGGCTAATGTTACTTTCTTTTTTGTGTGCAAGTTGGTGCAATAATAATTATTTTTCAGAGAGCCTAAATGCCTATCATGAAAGCATAGATAGAACTTATCCAATACTTTGGTTTCTTATTTTCAAAAGATTTTAGTTTTTCTCTTTTGTTTGTGATAATAGTAGCCATTTATTAGTAGCTGATCTATTCTTTGTTGACTGGCTGGCAGCAAAAGCTTTGGAATTGTTTTTGCAAGATCTTTGTGACAGGACATACGAAATTACTCTCCAAAGAGGAGCCAAGACATTGAATTCTTTACACTTGTAAGAAAATTCATAGTTACCTTTCCTTTTCTTTTAGTGAATTTGCAACAGTGTAAATTCAGCAGATTGTGATTATTGCTATATATCTAAGGTTCAAGTATTGAGTTGTTTGAAATATGATCATTGTTTTGATTAAATGATATATTTGAGAAGGGCATAAAGAGGCTGTTAATTTTAGTACTAAATTTACTTCATTTTGTACTGTTTGGTTGCATTCTCATCTGATCACTAATGTTAGATATATGAATATGCCTGAATCACATTTCAGTGTGTGTGCTTTATCTTGTTTAACATTTTGTTGTGCAAGGATCTAGATTTGTTACACACGTTTTCTTGTATGCTGCCACGTGCTTTCTGCCAACTCAAGTTCTGCCACAACTTAATTATATCAACAGAAAACCTATTAGTCTAGAATTTGCATTACACAATTTCTGGATTTGGCACAGTAATCAGCAGCAACCCTTTTGCTTGAATAAGCTAAGTTGTGCTCTGTAGAATAACCACCATGAGGTTCCTCTGCCTCTAATTTCATTATTGAGAAATTTGCACAACTTTAAAGGAGTTATGGCAATGGCAGGTGACATGACATTTTCAGTCTTCTGTCTTGCCTTCTTTTGTGTTGTTCATAGTAGAACCCTTTTTTGATGTGATAGGTCTTGGACAATGATGATGGAAGTTTTGAGGTTTGTAAAAGTTTAGGTTTGCAGAAATCTTTCACAACTGTTTAGTGAATCTGTTTTTCTTTTGCTTCAGCAAAGTAAATTCCTGAGTCATTGTTGCTTCCATTCTCAGGTTTTGCTCTTCTCTTTGCTAACATTTGCATGTACCTTATAAACTTTTTGGTCAAAGAATTTGTTGGAGGCTAGTAAATGGTAACTAATGATCTGAACTCGGTTTGGCTAAAAGGGTAGCTTAATCCTCAAGGCTCCTGCCAATATGGGATTTAAGAATGGTCAACATATGGGGCTTTATCTGCATATGGAAAGCAATTTTCATGACTTGAATCTTGATCACTTAGTTGCAATGGAGTAACTTTAACATGGTACCAAGGCTTGCGATTTCTAAATCAAGATTAATCACCTTCTGTTGTTGAAACCAAAGTGACAGTTGCCAATTCTCTAATATTACATCGGCTAGGAATAATGACATTGTAAACAGTACAAGTGCAGTGGGAGTGAATGATTGACTGGGTTAGCAAAGAGAGTCTGTTCAAGAATAGAACAAATAAGCATGCTTGTGGAAGTGGATCTCAGCTAATGGGTAGCCATCAGGTGCTTTACAGTAAGTGGTAGCTTTGATTGCCTGGTAGTGATTTCATAGTGTTTTGTGTGAGACTGACAACTGTAATGACACTGCATTGAGGTTCGAAACTTACATTTATTGGTACATTGGGTTTCTGGAATTAACATGAACTCATCGAGTAGTTGTCATAGTTTCTGCTTTTAATCCAAATGAGATTCATCTCTACTTAGCTTTTAGCATACTTGCTGTTTTGACCTTGCCTCAGAGATGTGTTTAATCAGGCTCTCAGTTGGAAGCTAAGCTTTTTTGGGGGAATGGGATCTGAATTTTGAGGATTTGAGACCATAAAGTTTGATCTAACTCTTTGGCGAACCTGGAAACTTTGATATTTTCAGAAGTTAAGAGTGGTCCTTCAACTAGCCTCGAGTGATCTTTTGAAGTTGTTGCATGTGAAATTCAATACATAACTATTTCAGTTAGCTGACAAAATTTTGACTATCTTTTGTTAGCTGAGAACATTACGTGACAAGTAAGCTTGGAAATCGATTCAATATGTGTTACAAAATGGAAGTCCGAAGACCGTTCTGTTTAGAAGCAGTAGCGATATATAGATGGAGAAGATTTATATGGTCAACCTTAGATTGTTATGCATCATTCAGGTATGCCTAAATATCCATCATTCAGGTATGCACAACAAAAAGAGGGATATGCCCAAATATGACCGGACCTTGACTAGGATTTATTTCTTCATGCATTCATTTGCTATATGGCCTTTTTATGTGGGTTGTAACTTAAATTTGCTGTTAACATATTCCTGAACCAGTCCTATTCTTTTTGCAAATTCTTATAACATATTTCACTGATTACATTTGAAGGGATATCTTATATCTTATGTTGGAAAAATTATCTTTTATATTATGTTCAAAAAATTTATCATACATCTTATGTTTGAAAATTTATTTCATATATTATGTTAAGAAAAGTAAACAAGTTTGTGTCTGATTGGACCAGTGAAAGTCACTAGTAATAGTTTATCATTGTCTTCTCCTGAGCTCTTATCATTATCTTCTCCTGAGCTCTCCAGAAAACAATGTGTGAGGACTTATAGTGCTTATGATTTCTTAACTGGTGTTGTCAACAAGGTATCAAACCTTGGTGGCATGGAACCTTGTGAAGATGAAAAAGGAATTTGCCGTAGAAGGTAATTTGTAGAAGATGTCCATTTTCTACCTTTTGTGCTATTCTTATCAATGATAAATCACTGATTAATCCAGAAAATGCTCAGGAAAACACTACCACATGGTGATGAAGTTGAGAGCAATGAGAATTGCCAGTTGAGGTCCTCCAAGATGGTAGTATACTAGTATTTGCTTGATGTTTCTGCAAAGTCGTAGTTCTGTTCCTTTCTCTGATAGCTGAGTATACTTTTTGTGACAGGCTATGACGAATACTAGTGTTAGCCCTAGAGGACGGGGAAGGGGTAGAGGAAGAGGCAGAGGACGGCCACCTACAAGGGCAAGAGATGGAGGACATGCGAAATTTGAGGATGACAGTAGCATGTTTGGTGATCATGACGAAATCCCTTTGGGGCAGCCTGAAGGAACGAAGGAAAACAGTCATCAGAGTGCTCTTCCTTCCTCGAGTCCAACCATGAATGGATCTGCAACTTCAGCTGTGGAGGCTAAGCAAGAACAATGTTCAGCTTGGCCTCTCCCTGGTGGCGTGGACAACGTCAGCATAGAACCGTCAAGACTTGTACAATTAACCATGCAGATAGATGAGGATGAGGATTATGACAATGAAGATTAAAGAATATAATTTCCAGCTACTACTAACAGGGCCGCCTGATTCTGTAAATAATTTTACTTTCTGCACCATCCAGTCTTTTTTTTTACATCCAGTGCTCTTGTGGTAGGAAAGTTTTCTGTGGTTCTTGTTTCGGTTGTTGGATCTACGGCTGCATGTTGGATCTACTGCTGCATGTTTCGTAGGGGCATTTCTATGAGTCTATACACTTGTCAGACCAAAGAGTTATATGACCGATTAGTAGTGTTTGTTTGCTCTGTAATGGGTTTTGACTGTTCAAACATTTGTGGTTATTGTATGGGTTCCTAAAACATTTGCAGTTAAAATTGTCAGGGAGAATACAGGTACATGACTGAGCATGATCAGATAAATACTCTCTCCCGGCCTACTTTGAGCAATGGATAATTTTGTGACCGATGACTATATATGGGCCTGATAATTCATGTGAATCCTTAAAAAAAGTTTTGTTTGATCCCACTGCATCTTTCTCGTCAAGGACCTCAACAGCTTGCAAACGATGAGTTGGTCCCACTAAATTCCATTCTCTGCAGGTAAACCTATACCATCCTCTTGAAGGCTTGAAGTTGGAAGTAGCCATCCATAGTGATTGCTATTAACAAACGGTTGACAACTATCAGGCCTCCTCAGAACATATAAACAAAACTGCTACTAAACATGTCAATTGTTCAAGAAATTACAGTTATATGTACACACACACACACACACACACACACATTGGACTCCACTTTAATGAATGAAAGAACAAGATTTGTTCCCCTTCCTCCCTCTCTCTCTCTCTCTCTGTCTGTCTGTGTGTGTCTTCCTTACTTCATAGTTATTTTTTTTTTGTAACATTCAACTTTTTTTTTTTGTTTAATTTTTGGATCAAGTGTTTTGGTTCCTAGCATCATAAATTCATGCAGCCGTTAAGAGTAACCAAAGTGCAGAACTATGTATTATGGCGAAGCAAATTACAAGATCCAACTGTCCATGGTGGGGATATTATTGCCTCAGGATTTGTGTTAAATGGAAATGCTTAAAACTATGAACTAAAAATCATTCCTAACAAAGTAAAGTCATGACAAAATAATCCCATAGGCCACTGGAAAAATCTCGATCGGTCATGCTGCATTTACCCATTCTTTCATGCAACATAAGTTTCTCCATTTCAAGTGTGGCAGCTGCCCGCCCATTGTTCGATACAAGATTTCAGATATCATTTGACTGGCGCGAAATCAGCTCTACGCAATTCTCCCACTCGTTAACTCTTATTTTTGCAGGTCAAAGGCAAGAAAGGGTAGAACATGAAGTTGTCATGACGTGTGTTTCTGCAACTGCAGCTCTACGCAGTTCCCAAGTCTTTGGATCTACAAGTATCAGAAGCCCAGACTTAAGGTGTCTTAGAACAGTGGCTGGCTAAGGCACGAGCTTGTTTTTGGAGAGAAACCGAGGCCAGGAGCAAAAACCATCAGCATAGCAGGCATGATAACAAGACACAAACTGTTTCTATGCCTCTTGAATGCTTCACTTTCTGCAGCACAGCAGAAGGTGAGTTTTGTACGGATCATACATACATGTCCCATTGCTGAAACACTGCGACACGAGCATGGCTCGAAGAAAGCCAATGTGGAGAACCAACCCTCGTGTTCAAGATTTTATACATGCAGAGACATTGGCTACTGTACCAAGTATGCTTCTGAGAAATTATGCCTGCATAATGGACAGGAACCATGCCTTACGAGCCAGCTATCAATGCAAGGCAAGTGGAATATGTGCTGACACTGAGGCAAAGTCCTGGCTGCCTCTCCTGCTTGAAACTCCTGAAGAGGGAGAGAGAAAAGAAAGAAAGAAAATAAATAATAATAATAATAATAATAATAATAAAATACAAACAGTCGTTAATTCATCAAACACTACCCCATCCGCATCACATGTGAGAGTCCAGGAAGCACAAGACGCACCTGGAGACAGACTGCACAGCTGATGCTTTCACTCCTTGCATCCACACAGTCCTCCACACGGATGTTGATCTTGGGGAGCTTGTCGACGGAAGCCTCGGGCATGCCTTTCGCGCCGCCGCCACCGCCAGCCTCGAAGATGTCGTCAAGAACCTCCAAGAGGGGCGCGCTCAGAGCACACAGCTGCTCACCATGGCCATACCTTTTAGCAAGAAGTAGGCAGAAGCTGAACAGATCAGCTTTGCAAAATCTAGTCGCAGTATCCACCTTCTCATTAACCAGTCTTCCACTCATAAGGCTATACAGTATCTCGGTCTGAAACAATCCAAAACAACGATCATAACTGTGGCTAAAGACGGATGACTGAATCATTTCACTCACCAAGTACAAGATGCTCCATTGTCCGGACCCGTTGTTTCGCCATATAGCAAGAGAGTCTTCCACGACCTCCACCGACGAAAGCGCTCCGGAGATGGCTCCGCTGATGCTTCCACGTAGCACGCCGCTCGCGGTCGCTACGCCGATCAAGGCCCCGGCCAGGGCTCCCAAGAGCACTCCCACTGACACACAACAGGAAGAGAGAAGACGGGGGCTGAGCGACGCCAAAAAGCAACAAATCGGGCACAAACTTGTTCTCGTGACAGGCACGCTTGAAACCATGAAAAGAAACACTTCAGACGGTAGCAGCAGCTGGACCAAGGAAATGCACAGTGCTGATCAAGGAACACGCATAAAAACCTGTGGCGAAGACGCAGGTGAGGGTGGCACGGATGAGAAGAGCAGATAGTCGCGACAAAGAAAGAGGAGGAGAGAACGTGCATACAGCAGTGCTACTGTGATCCATGGTTTTAGTTCTCGGTAGAGTCGCAGAGAGACGGCAGCGCAACAGAAGGTGGTGGTGGTATATAGGAAAGGTGAGATGCTTCAGCTCATATTTTAGTTTTAATATATATTAATTACATTCTTCTATGGTTTTAAGGGCGATTTGTATAATGAAACATATCCACTAGTTTAACTGATAAGGACTTTGAAAGTTTAGTTTTCAAAAAAAAAATAAAAATAATAATTACGAACCTATTTTATATAATTTTTCGAACGAATTTTTTTGAAAATAAAGAAAACTAAATCATAAAATTATGATTTGATAGAATGAGCTCTCACATCATGCAAAACCTTTTGTGTGACTTGGATGGTTAGATTTTATATTGGCATATCAAAATGGTACAATTAAAATTGATCAAGTCGTGGGGTACTAAATAAATGGTACTGATTAAGATATGGTAAATGAACACTCTGACAAAAAGATCACTCTGGCTATCATAAATGAACATATTAAAATTTTTGTCGATGATATTTAGAAAACCAGGAATTCTAGCATCATATTTACAGTTCCACATACCTAAAGATTATTATTATTTGTTTTTGTAGATTTTTTTTCCTCCATAAGAAAACAGAAAAGTCATAATTTGGATCGAGAGCTGAGCCTGCATGGAACCAAACGAACAAAGACATTTGGCGTTCAAGCTGGATTCAGAGGCTATTTCATGTGATTTCCCTCCCATGGCTTTCCTCTTGCTTCTCTTCTCTGCTTCCATAGTTCCATGCGGCATTTCACACACACACACACACACTCGCACTCAACTGGAAGCTACAGTTTCTCTTCAAGAAGCTCATGTTCCTGGCTGAGACTCCACATGAGCTTGGCAGGCGACCATTGAATGGCTGTAAGACTCCTCAAGCAGTCACAAACACCAGTTCACTTGCTTTGCTACTGCACTCACATCTCTCTCTCTCTCTCTCTCTCTCTCTCTCCCCCCCCCCCCTCCTAACATTCATGTTGAGGGCCGTATCAAGATTCCGGTTTCATGAAACGCCATGTCCTCCGCCCTGCCCTTATTAACTTGGGCGGGAAACAGTAGCAGTTAATTGGTGCAGCGATGTGGAAGGGGATTCATTGAGATCATGTCTTACTTGTTTCTCGTACCGCCGTGCCATGGTGAAATCGATGCAGCAGCAGTGCCGTTTCGGCGAGCCGTGCACATCATATTTAGTTTGGTTTGGTGCTCCGCCGTACTCGCGTCTTTAAGTCGAACACATTGCAGATGCTTGGCGAAGATATAATTTAGATATTATTTTCTCAAGAAAATCATATAGGTTACTTGAGAAATTTTTTTTTATCTTCACTATATAAATTATATGATTGATCAATAAATTAATTGAATATTTTTATTACTTATTCCTATTTCTAATATGATATCATAACTATTCTCTTTATAAGAGAGATTACTTTTTTTTTTTTTTACTGTCAACGATAGTTTCTATCATCGTTTGTCCGTCAACAACCCCGCTACGAAACTACAAATACCCAGGGGTCATCCGTCGTCACCCTTCCGGACATCCTCAGCTCCGAAGGCAACTCTCTCCTCATCGGTGCAGGTCTCCCTCTCCAACAAGAGATAGGCACCGCTCATAATACTATCGACGATGCTCGCTCTTTTCCTCTACTAATGGTAGTTCTCTGAGGTCCAACGATCCATGCGACCATCCTCTATGTCGTCTCCCTCATATGTTGTGCTGTAGCAGTTGCTCCAAGTGATCCTCATCTTATGACATCTCTTCTTCAATGCATGCTTGCCTCAAACAGGTCCAGCGGCCAGTGTGGTCCCGATGGCACCAACGACCTCTCCCACGACGGATCTGCTGCCTTTTTTTCTCTATTAATCTCTTTATTATGCAGATCTCTCCTTCCCTCTTTCACAGCAACGTCGGACCCCATGTCTCTTCTTTCCACTTCACCGACACACGATAGCGTCGCTGCTGCTTCCGCTGCTACCGATGTCGACTTATGCACAACCTTTCCGTTGCACATGGTTGGCAAATTCGTCTACTTCCTCTCCTCCTATGCTGGTAGAGTTGCCTTGACTGCCAGCCTTCACTACAAGCCACTACTGCACCCTACCTGCCATCATTGTAACCTCCTCTACCAAGAGCTCCCCTTCCTCCCCTGCTTCTCCTCTGCTCGCTGCCCTATAGCAGGAACTGCTGCCCTCAACCTCCTCTCCTATATTGTAGTCTTCCCTTATTATAGCGGTCGCCCTAAACTATCACAACCCCTTGAGAAGCATCTCCCCGCCTAAGGAAGGGCTACTCCTCGGAGCAGCAAGAATGTTTGGGACCCTGTCGGCATCCTCCGCTCTAGCCGTTGGTGGCCGCTCCACTCCTTCTCGGTCGCGCACAACAGCGGCGACGCTGTTGCTTTCTCCCCACCCCCGCAGTTGCCTCTACCGTCGTTGTCCAACTGCACCCTCCTTTGCCACCACAGTCGTCTCTATCATGTTGCCGTTGGATCTGATCTCCAGCCAATCGCTCATTCCCCTCCCAGCAGTGCTCTCCTACCCCTTCTCCTGTCCAATGACAACAAACTCTCTCCATCGAATAGATCTATTGATCTAATCAATTCAGATTCATTGGCATCGATTCTTTAATATTAGAGTCAAATGGACATTTCATTTCTGTTTCATATTTCTAATAGAAACAATAGTATCATATCACTCGAGGCATTTGCATCAAGAGCATGACAGCTTTATCCCACATTACAACTATTTTTCTTCCTACAAGAAAATTTTAAAAATAATAAAATTTAATTAAAGTTAATTTTAGTCTGTCATTTTCACCCTACATCACTAAAACTGTTGTTATACCTAAAATAATCCATATACTTTAAAAAATATAGCATATAATTCCCTCTAATCAAGTCTAAATTATCATAATAAAATATTAATATAATGATATATATAATTTAAATTAAAAAAAATCTATTTTAGCCCTATGATTTTGGTCATGGACCATTTAAGCTTTTATAATTTTACTTATCTAAATTAGCCCATATATCTTTAAAAATATGCATATAAGCCCCTTTCTATCAGGTATGAAAAACATTAGAGTCTACTTGTCATAGTGACTCACAATAAGTCATTAATATAATGACATGTGTAATTTATTTTTTTTATAGAAAAACTATCTTGTTGAGAAAAAGAAAATGGTGGATGAAGCCGAAGAGGTAGAGTTAGGAGAGACTGGAGATGAAGGTAAGAGAGAGCTAGACCACCACATCATAGGCATGATGAGTGGAGACATATGAGAGGACAAAGTGAGAGACGGTGAAGATAAAAATGCCTAAGAGGAAGAGGGACTAGGAGATCATTGTGTGCTTAATGTCGGATTGGTTGATAGACATCCACCCAAGATAAGACCAGAAGTTATCGTGAACATAGGAGAGAGTGTGTGCATATGGTACGGTGCCTTGCTAGGTAGCAACGACTCGGTGCTGTTACTGGTGGTCGCTTCCACGATGATGCATCATCCCGTCATTGATGATGTGTTTAATTTTTATTAAATTTAAATTATATATATTATTACATCAATTATTTATTATGAGTCAGTATGTCACGTAAGCAGACTCTAATGTATGTTAAATTAGACTTCACAGGAGAGGCTTATGCTATGTTTTTGAAAGCGTAAGGATTATTTTAGATACGATCAAAACCATAAAAGCTTAAGTGATTCATGATCAAAACCTAAGAGTTAAAATATATTTTTTTAAAATTTAAATTATATGTATCATTATTAATTTATTATGTGTCAGCATGTCATATAAGCAGACTTTGACGTTTGTTAATTTAAACTTGACGGTTTGTTAATTTAAACTTGACGGGAGGAACTTATATGCTATCTATTTTAAAATATAATTATTATTTTAAATATAAATAAATCATAAAAGCATAAATCATCCATGACGAAAATGTCGGGTTAAATGAAATTTAACCCTTTACTTAGTTAACAGAAGTCATTTGAATATAGAGAACTTTTAGTTGAAGCAAAAATAAATAGAAAATTAAGGATCGATAACTTTGGAACTGCTTTTATGTATTTTAGGTTACTCATACGGTTTTCTTTAGCTAATTGATCGAAGAAATTTAGATTTGGAAAATATTTTACTTGAAGAAGAAAAACATTAAAATTAAAATTTAATTACTTTTATGCTTTATGAATTTTAGGGTTTTTTTTGAGGTGATAGTTCATGTACGAGAGGTTTTAGGTTAGGTTTGAATTCAATCTAAGTCTTCTTTATTTCTATTCTTTCTTTATGATAAGAATTTAATTTTATTTCTTAAATATAATAGAATAATGTCAAGTCATATAAACTTGCTAGCATTTTTTATTTTTATATCTAATTTTATTTTTTATTATTCTTTTAGTATGAGAATTTTCTTCACCACAATGCTGTATGCTTTATCTAATTTAGTATATTTAAAGGGTTTTCTTTAGTTAAGCGAAATTTTGTTTTAGGTTTGAATTAGATTATTTTTATATTTTTATTCTTTATTTTAGTAAAAAATCTTATTTTCTTTTCTTAGATATAATTAATGCACATCAAATCATATAATCTTGTGTATAAAATATTATTTATATTTTATTTATTTATTTATTATTATTCAATTGTTAGTAGGAGAATCTCTTTATGTTAAAATCTCGTAGGATTCTAAGCTTGGGTTGATCTCTGTAGGGGATCTATCTTCTTAGAACTCTTTAGGCATTCCTCCCTTGATAGTAGGTCACAATGGCTAAAAAAGATATATTGATTGTTTGAAAAATAATAATGGTTACATGTTTTATATAGGGTATGAAAACCCTAATTCATACTAGGACTTCTATTCTAAGTAAACTAAGACTCTAACTTCTAATCAAACTCCTACTCCAAGTAAATTAAAACTCAAACTCCTAATCAAATTCCTACTCACTCTCATCTCAAAACTTAACTGCTTCCTCTCATCCCTAGCCGATTTCCCCTCATCAAGGTGGGAGACAAATTAGGTTATTACAAGCTTGACTTGATTGACTAAAACTTGAATCCAACTTGATTCCTAACCATACTTCAGTTAAGCCGAATACTAAAAGCCAAACGACAACTTAAATCGATTAATGCAAGTAAGGTGCAATCTTGCTATCCCATGGTGGGCTTTATGAACCCCACGTGGTCATGTGGGCTTTAAGAGAAGTAATTGGTTCTTCTACTTTGTACATATCATCGAGGATTTGCTTTGTGATTAACTAATGTCCCCTGGTAAAAAAGAAGAGTTTTCCAAAATTAATCCATAATTATCAAAATTTTATGATTAAGGTGTTCAAAATAATGGAACACTTGTAAGCAATTGGAAGCACATATTTGCTTACAACTTCACATAACGAGAATCCAAATTATGTGAGTAAATCAATTAAACTTATATATAAAAAAAAGGAGATAGAAATTGAATCATAAACTTCACAAATTATTAACCTTCTTTATTTGCAAAAAAAAAAAAAAATCTAACTGACCGCGGTCAAACTTCCATTTGGGCTAAGAAAAATGTCGGCAAGGATCACCTTATCACCCCCCTCTTTGTTGCCTTTTCCCAAGTACCGCAAAGCCTCGGAACCTTACTACTCACCTGCTAATCTATTCCATTTCCTCCTCACGATGACCGGGCGTTTCCCCCTGCAATGCCGGTCCTCATCCTCGCCTCGAAGGCTACGTCTCTTCTTCCATTCGCCCGTGGAGGCAGAGCCGTCCATGCTCGCACCCTCAAGGCCGGACTCGGGACCGACCGACCGACCGACCGACCGACTCGTGCTCACCAGGTGTTTGATACAGTGCTCGTTAGGGGTATTTGATACGACGGTTCTTGCTTGGGATCACCGCGGGGGTTTCAGAGGACACCGTATGAGTTTATGCTCATTGGTGCCTTTTGGGCTTTGGGTGAATGGACATATTTATCTCATTAAGCATCCGGAAGTGAGGCATATTACAAATTGTGGAAGGTAGGATTGAAGCTGTTGCTTTGGGGATTTTGTTTTGTTGAGCACAATTCTAGGAACTTGGAATCTTGGAACACTATGTCGGCTGGATTCGTGATAAATTGATGCATAACTATTACTATACTCTCTCTCTCTCTCTCTCTCTCTCTCTCTCTCTCGCAAATGATGAAGTTTGCAGACAAGATCAGTTCGGTGTAACAGAGAATGCGCCCCGTGAGGCAGACGAAGGTGTTGTATTAACATGGGTATCTAGCAATGCTAAAAGAACACTGACATCCAAACAGTGTGGTTGAAGATGTCGTAACATTGAGTTCTTAGCAGAAGATATATATGACACTCTGACAATGTTCTTATATGCTTCATCTCTGAAGAAGCTCAAAAGAAGGAAGGATGTTGATAAAGAGAGATTGACACGTTTTTAAATGACCTGGGTATCAAGCAATTGTTCAGGAACAAGTATGTTTGAAGGTGGCATCAGAGCTGATTCTTTTCACGACTTCAGAATTTTTTTTTTTAATCTTATTCGAATTATATATTGAACTATATATATTATTCTTTTTTCATCATGCTTTATTAAATTATATATTAAACTAAAGTTAGTAGGACACCGTGGACTAGATTTTTCTAATAAGATCATGTCATTTGACAGTGATAACTTGTGCATGGTGAATGTGAAATCTGTATATATATATATATATATTTTATATCGGGCACTACTTTTGTGTCAGGACTTAATGATCTATTTAGTGGCATGGGAATGTGTCATTGTCACCGTTGCTACTTAAGCCGTGCAGTAAGTAATGATATAAAATATATATGTTTCATTTTAAGATTAAATTTGTAAGTGATAAATCATTATTTATATTATAATAAATCCTATGATATACGATAAGTCTGCTTCTTAATCAATGTTGGAATAATAATAATTAATAATAATAATAATAATAATTAATAATTAATAATAATTAATAATAATAATAATAATAATAATAATAATAATAAATAAATAAAAGGCACCTACATAAGATTATATTTTTCTAACAAAATAAATATATTTATTAATATGATTAATTAAAGAGTTAAGATCTCATGAGCACTATTTTAAAGTCACCAGAGATTCGTCCCGAATTATCCGCTTAGCTGACCTCCGATCGTTTTATCCTATAATGATTAGAGAGAGAAAATATTCTTATTATTTTCATTTTGGCGTTTACGTTTATTTATATTTGAGGGAGTGGGTACCGCCCAATTCACGAAGGCGCGGCGGGACATCAACCACTCCTGCTGCTGGCTGGTGGTCCCGACCAGCGTAGCTCGCGTGACCTGTCCACACTTGTCCGCGGGACCCGCTACTTCCGGCCGTCGCCTTGAGTTCATGGAAGACCGAGGGACAGAGAGACCCCATTCGCATTTACTTTATTCAATAATTGTCAATTCCGGTTCCACTGCGTATGAACTCCCGTCTCACATGCAATACCGTTCCTGCCGACACTCCCGGATTGCCTTGCCTACCTGCTTATCAGTGGAGATGACTGGGGCCCGCAAGTGGCTCCCACAGGAATGCCGCAGTAAAAGAGGACCACGTATGATCGTGTAAAACCAATGGCGACTCGTACGAACAAAAATTTACGAATCCCTAACTGTGCCAAACAATTAATTCACATTTAATGCCATGTATGTATCTCGCTCGATGCGTATTTAGAGCTTTGTCTTAATTAAAAAATCTGGAATTTCTTATGTGTTTCGTTGCATATTGAATTTCTATTCATAATGTCCCATTTACGAGAGTTGAAAAAAAAAAAAAAAACCCGACAAAAGGAGAGTCACCCACTCGTGCCTCAGTTGACGACTTAAGACACAACTGGACGATCTCGTTTGCGTCGGGATCTAAGTCGTGAAATTGTGTGTGTGTGTTTCTTTTTTTTCTTTACGGCTTTAATTATTATTAAAAAATAAACATTTTTAAATGTGAAAAATCTAAATTGGTGGGAGAGCTAGTAACGACATTTTCTAAAAACCTTCAACAGTAGTGTTGTTGACTTCGATAGCATCCCCACTCTCCGGACTTCCCCAATCTTGATTTCTGTTTTGGAGAAGAAACCCCCAGTCTGCTCCTTCTTCTCCGACCCCCGTCCCCCGTTCCCACCGGAGCGCGATGGAGTCCGCTGCTGCCGAGGAGGACGTTCTCCTTCACGGCGACCTCCTCCTCACCGTCATCGAGGCCCACCGTCTCCCCAACATGGACTATTTCTCCGAGCACCTCCGCCGTTGCTACACCTCCTGCCGCCCGCCCCTCCCCGGCTCTACCGCTTCGAAGTTCGGTCCTGACGCAACACAGAACCACCACCACCGAAAGATTATCACCAGCGATCCCTACGTCACCGCCTCCCTCGCCGGAGCCACCATCGCCCGCACCCGTGTAATTTCCAACTCCGAGGATCCCGCTTGGAACGAGCATTTCAACATTCCCGTCGCCCACCGCGCTTCAACCCTAGAGCTCCAGGTCAAGGACAATGACGTCTTTGGCGCGCAACTCATCGGCATCGTCTCCATCCCCACTGCCCGTATCGCCGCCGGCAAGAAGATTCTGGACTGGTTCCCTATAATCGGTCCCAAAGGAAAGCTGCCGAAGCCGGAGACCGCTCTCCACCTTTCCATCGAGTACATTCCCGTCGAGGAGAAACCAGAGTACCAGCACGGGATTGCTGGGGATCCCGAGCAGCTCGGGGTGAGGAATGCCTACTTCCCGCTTCGGAAAGGGGGGTCGGTCACGCTCTACCAGGATGCTCATGTGAGGGACGATGAGCTCCCTGAGGTGACGCTTGAGAAAGGTGCCGTCTTTAAGCACGAGAAATGCTGGGAGGATATCTGTCATGCTATTCTTGAGGCACATCATCTGATTTATCTCGTTGGGTGGTCGATATATCACAAGGTGAAACTGGTGAGAGAGTCAACACGGCCGCTTCCCGACGCTGGAAAGCTCACACTAGGGGAGCTGCTCAAGTACAAGTCGCAGGAGGGGGTGAGAGTCTGCTTGATGGTTTGGGACGACAAGACATCTCATGACAAATTACTCATCAAGACGGTAAGATCACTCCAACTCAAGTATTTTCTTTGGCAAATCATTTGTTTGCCAAAGTTTAGCAAACTGAGTCGTGATCAGCATCTCCATCTTCATTCAATGGACGGTTGCTCTGTGTTATGAATTTGTCTTTCCTGTTTCAATCTCTTCATTTTATCCCCTTTCTGGATTTTGCAAAATAATGGTCTTGTATTTTCTTGTAAGAAGTCCAAGTTACATGACACTTTTTAAGTATCAATATTCTCTTGTTCTGAGTTTTACTGTTTACTAAATTATAACATGACCATCCAATTTATATCAAATTGTCAAAAAAATCTTGCTTGTAATATATCAAAATTTGACTTTACTGATTATAATCTAGAACTCAGAGACAGGGAAATTAATGGATCTAGATGGTAGATTGGTTGTTCATGTATAATTTCCATGCAGTGCACTTCTTCAGTTTTGTTGTGTTCCCACCAAGTTCCTATTCTGGCATATATTCTCTATGATCGCTACATTTTTTCCCTTTTTTTTTCATTTAATACGTTTGTAGGCACTTATTGTATTGTTGTCAGGAATTTAAACAAAGAGCTATTTTAATGCTATTTTAATGTTGTAGGAATAATTGGTTATTGTTGTTTGTTGTAGTCTAAGCTATGTAAATTTGAATTGCTGAATCACTTGAGGCTCGAGTATTATTAAACTATATTGATAAAAAAATCATATTTGTGTGTATTTGGTTCAATCTGCCACATTCTCAATGTATTGTTGCTTGCTTTGGAGCTATACATTGTTGACACACTTTGGCATGCTTAAATATTAGAATGCATGATGGAGATAGTTTTGTTGAGAAAACTAAATAGAGTTGTGTTTGATAAAAATCTGTGATGAACTTTTACCCATTTTATCAAATTGCTTATTTCTAGATTTTTAGTAAATTAACTAAATTTATGTGAATTAGTTCAACAAGGATGTCAGTTCTATATGTATAAAATATTTATGAAATATCAACAGATCCAATGATTAGGCTGCTTTTGGATCAACTATTTGAATTAGATGATTTAATGAAATCAGTTTATCTCCATGTGCATTTAATTTTGCAGGGAGGTGTAATGCAAACTCATGATGAGGAAACTAAAAAGTTTTTCAAGCATTCCTCAGTTATTTGTGTGTTATCGCCACGATATGCCAGCAGTAAGCTTAGCATTGTCAAGCAACAGGCAAGCTTTACATCACCAAATTCTCTCTGATCTGTTCTACTTTGTCTAAAGCAATCTGTTTAGGTTGTCAGAAAGATCCCTTTGACTAAATAATCGATTATGTGAATAATTAATTTAAATCACATACCCTACTTTATGTTCATAATCTTGGAGAAATGCTTGAGTTCAAATGTTTTAGATTAAAAACTAAATTTAGTGAACAGTACAGTTGACAAAGTACTGAATATTTTATCTTTCTGAGAACTAAATATGATGCCATATCTTGTATTTTATCTGAGGTTAGTGTTAGTATAATCCATAAAGACTAATCAACAAGGTTATAGTTACAACTTACAACTACTGATAATTAGTGCATATTATTTGACCATATACCATTTGTAACCATCAATTCTGTTTTCTGTGATACTAGAACTTATATCATTTCATATGAGAAAGAGTGTATAGGTAATGCAAGTGCGACTTAACCTGAACATATTATGGATTTAGGGTTTATATAGGGAACCACTTTGTAATTACATAATTGGGGTTTCTTCATTGTTATGATTTTTGTTTTTCTGAGGAAATTCTCTGGTGATCTCTTTCCTTAAATAGAACCCTGGATCATTTTACTCTAAATTTGCTTTTGAACCAAAACCTTTTATTTCTTTGATGATATTAAGCTTATATTTTTATGAGTAAGGCCTGAGATTCACTTTAACTGTTAAATTCTTTCATCGAATACTTAATCATTAGTCAGCATCTTTTTTTTGTATTTTAGTTATGTTTTATATTTTCAACTGTTAATATGTTTCATTGGCTGTTATATTATATTATGAGAATCGTCTATGCATGTAAAAAGGTGGTCCTTCTGTTGTTTTCTTTCTCAACATGGAAGTCACCTATCTTCACAAATACCAGCCTATGTCAAATGGTATCGTCCATTCTTCAAAAGGTTCAGGTGGTATCCATTCTTTCTTGCTGCATTAAGGTTTACAAAACCAATATATTGGTGGAATATTCTTTGCGGGTTGTTCCAGAAGATAAATTGGTGAATATTCTTTGTATCATGCCTCAAAAATGAGCTGAAGCAAACCCATTGAATACCCATGGGTCAGGCTCTCTTAAGTCCAACTACATTTAGTCAACTAAATCAACCCACAGTCATATATGGTGAAATCATGCAATTTTCTCATGTGTTCCTATCATATATAACATAATTTAAAAGCAAAGCCATTATTTGAAGGACACTACAGTTTGTTAAATAGGCAAGAGACTAAAGCACCATATCTAATGGATTAAGTGTGTAGAGAGGCCATTATAATGACCATTAAGTGAGCAAGAGACTAAAGAAAATACAGTTTATTAAATAAAACTATTTTATATTTCTCAAATCATCTTTATAATAACTATCCACTTGCATCAATCTTCAATAAATCATTGGTTGCATTGAAGGATAGGGTCGGAATAAGAAATCCATAGAAAATTTTAAAAATTTTAAAATAAGAATAATATGATTATGATCCCAATAAAAATATTAATATAATGTATCTAGATAACTAAAGCATTAAATTTGTATCATCTGTATATAATAAAAAAGAGCATAAATAACACTAAATGTAATCAATCTATATAAATATATCCTTTTCTCATCAAAAACACCGTCAAAGTATAATCAAATAATATAAATTTTAGGAGTATAGAAACGGTTTTCTAATATGAACACATCATGAAATTATCATTGAGATTAATTTCATAATACTAAAAAAAATTATATATATTTTTTCCAAAATAGGGTCTTACCCATTAATGAAAATTTTTTAACCTCAAAGCGCAAATAAGTTAAACTCAAATTAATACAACAACAACAAAACTGTAAGTCCCTAGGGTCAACTACATGAATCTTTTACCATCATTGAGATATGTAAAAAGCCTATGTTTAGTTAAATTTAGAATACTTAAATTTTATTTATAGTTTCTATTAAAGCCGTTTTAGGCCTTCCTTTACCTCTCTTCATACCATTAACATTAATTATTTCATCTCTTCTAACTATCATATTCAAAGGTCTCCTAAGCACATGCCCATATAATCTTAAATGATTTTCTCTAATGTTATTCTCTATTGAAGCAATACCTAGTTGTTCACGAATAAAAGTAATTTTTCTATCTTTCATTAGTAACTCTATACATCCATATCAACATTCTCATCTCTGCAATATAAACTTCTTGTATATGTTTGTTTTTAGCTACCCAATACTCAAATCCATAGTATTGTTGGTCTCACAACTGTCTTATAAAATTTTTCTTTTAATCTCAAAGGCATATGATGATCACACAAGACTTCTGACATCCCTCATTATTTTAACTATCATGTTTTTACTCTATGGAAAATATCTTCATCGATCTCTCCATCTGAAATAGTACTAATACTATTAATAATAGCGATATCATTATATCAGTTGAATAAGTTTTGATTAGATAGGCCTTATCGAGGACTAATCATTAAAAAATAGGAACAACAAGCTTGAATTGACCAATGATTACATGATTCGGACCTCTTAAGGAGAAGACAAATATTGATTTATAAATTGATTGTTTCACCTAGTTGAATAAGTTTTGATTAAATAGGCCTTATTGAGGACTAATCATTAAAAAATAGGAATAAGTTTTGATAGGAATAACAGGCTTGAATTGATCAATAATTACATGATTTGGACATCTTAAGGAGAAGACAGATATTGATTTATAAATTAACTGTTTAATCTATTTGTGTCAAGGTGAGTTTCATGTATAGACAATTTAGATCTAATTTGTTTATGTGATCACATTTATTGTGTGAAAGTAAGAGCTACTAATTAGTCAAATACAATCCAGCCATAACTCCTAGTAAGTTGTCTTATATGTTAAGCAGATAACATTCCTTATGCAGAAAATATTAAAATTTTTTCTCCTATTTTGTTATGCACTATATTACATTGTTTTCCTCCATACACAGGTGGTAGGGACCCTTTTCACACACCATCAGAAATGTGTATTGGTTGATACACAGGCTTCTGCAAATATGAGAAAGATAACTGCTTTCATAGGAGGTCTTGATCTTTGTGATGGTCGCTATGATACACCAGATCATAGACTTTTTCGTGATCTTGACACAACCTTTTTAAATGATTTCCATAACCCCACATTCGCTGTGAGTTCATTTAGCCTTTCTGCTTTCTTCTTTTAAAGTCCTCAAGGGTTTGCAGTCGTATACTTGCGTGGTTTGTTTGGTATGTAAAGTTCATTTACTGAGTAGCATCTTAAAGTTTCAATAGTTGGAAATTTTTGTTTATGACTATTATTTGTCTTGGTTATCAATTCTATCCTCTCGATTTTTCAGTCATATAGTTTAATATGTTTATAAAGAGGAGATCTTTCAAACTTACATATGTCCTATTGGGCTTATACATTCTATCATGCTACACTACTGAATACCGAGCAATTTGGTCTTTTTGCCATTTCATAAACTAGTAGAATCCTAGGTTCTATCGTGGAGGAAGATGGTAGAAAAGAGGGATAATCGATCTCTGGATCGGGCCTCCTAGATCACTTCGAAGGGATCTACCTCCTAGGGTTTCTGTCTATTTGCTAAAACATAACTGCTTCGTTGATTGATTTTCATAAAAGAGTTTACAGTCTTATTTATAGAGCTTTGCCAAGAGTCCCGCCAACTTCAACTCTTAACTAACTGATAACTCCTAATTGAAAATAATAACTGACTCAATCCCAACTGAAGATAAAAACCACCATAACCACTTATAATTAACTTGATGAGATTCACCCAACCCATAAACTGACTTCGACTAATATAACTCAACCTAAATAGACGGGCCCGACTTAGCTAGGATCCTAATAGACCTGCCCACTTCAAATCAGCCTTGCCCTCAAGGCTGAGCAGTATCAGATTTCGGGAGCACTTCAATATTTGCCATGCATCACGACTCTTTGATCGATTAAGTAGGGTCTCCACTTGGTGTAAGCAGTGGTTTGGTCTTCTCGTGCATTTGTCATTGTAGTCTTTTGGAGAACCCTTTTCATCTGATGGCTAGTGGCAGTACCATGTCTTCTTTTGAGGATCGCTACTTTGAAGTCTTCCTAGGGCATCAACAAGAAATCGACTAGTAGTTGTTTTACCTTTGAGCACCTTTTATCACAAATTAGGATTTGCCCATTAGAAATCTTGTCTTCGAATTTATCATTACTTTCATGATCAGACTCCACGTTATTAATTTTTGGTTCCTCCTTAGCGGGTTCAATTGTCAGCAATTTGTCATAGCCTTCATTATATATTGTCAATTTTTGATTCCTCTTTTCTTGGGTTGACCGTTAAAAGCTGCTCTTCTATATTGACCATTTTGAAGTCATCCTTTATTGTTTTTTCCTGTTTATTGAAGCTTCTGTTCTGACAAATGTCTATATTGATTTTTCCTTCACGCTTACTGGCGAATGATATGACTGCTATCATGGTGCGGGGATGGCGAGCTTTAATTTCACACTGAATTTCAGGATTAAGTCCCTCAATAAATTTTCTCACCAACTGTATCTCGAACCAATCTCGGGTTTAGTTCGCCAGGTACTCAAATATGCTTTGGTACTCATGTACTATGGAAGTCTGACGGATTATGGCGAGCTGTCTATTAATGTTCTTGTATTTCGATGATCTGAAGCGAATTGGGAGCTCTCTCTTGAACTATCCCCATGAAGAGACTTCGTGGGAGGTGTCGTATAAATCATACCATTGGATCTCATCACCTTCGAGTTGTGTGGAAGCTATCTCTACCATTGATTCTTTCGGAGTCCTATGAAAATGAAAAAACTTTTTAGCACGTGAAATCCAACCAATTGGGTCTCCATCTTTCTATCTGGGAAATTCCATGCGTGGGTATCTTGTGTCTTGCCCTTTGTCATATTTTTCAGATATGTTCCTTTTGAACAAGGTTTTACTTACCGATTCGTACCGGTGTACGGATATTTTGTCGGTATCGGTACGGTACCAATATTGGGCGGTACGTACAGTGCATATCACATGATATATTAAAATATATTAAAATATAATATAATATTAAAGAATATTAAAAAGATAAAAAAGGGGCGACGTCGCCTCGATCTTTCTCCCCACGTAGGAGAAAAATCGCCCGCGGGTGGCAACGGCGTGCGGGTGAGGACGGCGAGAGGTATTTATTCTCCTCCTCTTCTTCTTCTTCTTTTCCTCTTCTTCTTCCCTTTTTCTCCCTCAATTGACCGCCTACGGTCAATTTCTCCTTCAATCAACCGATGACGACCGAAATCGATTGCTGACAGTCGATTTTGGCGGTATCGCCCGGTAGCGAGCGATCCGGGTATCGGTAACTTGGCGGAACCGGTACATATCGCTCGGTACGGGCGGTACAGATTGGTGCAACTGTGGCCCTTCTTCTCTCTCTCTCTTTCTTTCTCTCTTTTTTTTTGGCTGATGATAGCTGCAATAAAGATGATTGCAGCAAGTGGCAGATGCAACTGTGATGATAACGATGGTAGTGACGACGACGATGACAAGGGGAGTGGTTGCGAAATCATAGCAGGAACGCTGCTCTGATACCAGATGGTAGAACCCTGGGTTCTATCGTGGATGAAGAGGGTAGAAAAGAGGGATAATCGATCTCTTCGAGGGGATCTAGCCTCCTAGATCACTTCAAGGGGATCTACCTCCTAGGGTTTCTGCCTATTGGCTAAAACATAACTGCTTCATTGATTGATTTTCATAAAAGAATTTACAGTCTACTTATAGGACTCTGCCAATAGTCCCGCTAACTTCAACTCTTAACTAACTGATAACTCCTAACTGAAAAGAACAACTGACTCAATCCCAACTGAAGATAAAAACCACTCTAACCCTCATAACTGACTTGATGAGATCACCCGACTCATAACTGACTCCGACTAACATGACTCAACCTAAATAGATGGGCTTGACTTAGCTAGGGTCCTAATATAAACCTTTAGATCTTGGCAATGATATGTTTTCCAATTTATGTTGTAGTTGTAGTTAATAGTGTTATGTGTTGCATGGCAATATTAAGTTAAGTTACCACGCATGTGAAATGTACTAATTAGCATAGCAACAGATTAGTAAATTCTGGTCAATAATATTTCAAATAGTTGATGTCATAAAGCAGTTGGGATGCAACTAAGGGAATGTTCCAAATGGAGATTCACTTTATACCTCTATTCATTATCTTGGCTTCATAACTGGTTGCAGAACAAAATAATCATTTGATACCTATTTGGATATCATAGTTAATAATTCCAAAATAGATAACAGAATGCGTGGAACTACTTTTTGGTAGAGGTACCTGTACCATTGGAATAGTATCATATGCTGTGACCATCAGCACCTGTGCCGATAGGATTGTACCAGTTGAGTATGCTGGTACCATTAGTACTGGTTGGAAAAAGGAAGAAAATAGTAGGAAAAAAGAAAATAACCCTCTTGTCTTACACTTGATGCCTTGGAGGAATCACCAACAATTGCATGCCAGTGATGTGCAGGATCCTAGAAGGTGCTTGAGTCAGGGGTTTTTTTGATTTGATCAGTGGTGGTGGGAGGGTGGAGGTGGAGGGGAGAGCTCTTGTGCTCAAACTCAAAGAAGGGATTGGTTTGGTGTGTTTTCCTGGACCTTATTATGGTTCTTAATTGGTTAACAAAATTACAGAAATTCTAACTGGTTTCAGGTGGTTTCTGACCAAAATTGGTTGAGAGGAGGATTGGTTTCGTATCATGGGAAATCAGGGGGTCTGCTTCCAGGACACTGGTTGGACTGATAAATATCACCTGGTTTTGGTGAATCATGAAATGATTGTAATTATTGTTTATATGTTTTTGTACAAAATTTAGGTTGATGAAATGAATTCCTGAGGAATACTTCATACTGGTCCAAGTTATAGTTACTATTACTAAACACCTAATCTTGGAGATAATTTCTCTGTAAAGCATGGATCAAAATTAAAACTGGTTGCATTTAGTTTCCTTGGTTGTGTGTGGCTTAAATTATATAGATAATAGATAATAGATAATAGATAAATTTGCTTAAATTATATAGGCCACAACGTCATAGCTATAGAGAGTAAGATGTCTGTGATAGATGTGAACATGTTACATGTTTTTGTGACCTATAAAACCATCACCCTATTTATAAAGGCCCTAGATAAACATGTTTGCTCATTGGATTTTCAGGAGATATGAGATTCTGTTGGTTCTATGTAATTTATTAGCTTCACTCTTCATAGTTTCTGAATTTTTATGATGGAACTCAAGGCCAAGCCCAAGATTGCTCTTCGTATGACCCAAGGTTTTAAATATGAATAAGAGTGATACATACTGACTGATATTTACTGTTCCGATTGAGAAACAATAATGGATCATATAAAGTGGTAGCAAAGCAGTATAGGTCAGAATCCCCATTATACCGGTATATATTGATCCAACAAGATATTGGAGTTGATACCAGATCAGGATTTTAACCTTTGTTTGACTCAGTAAACTAGGTAAGCTACTTGTGAAGGTCAGTAAACATGTGTGGTCAATAGATAACTAGGGACCTTGAGCAGTACTGGTTCTATGTAAATTTATCAGCTTTTCGTATTTCTTGTTTATGTTAGGCAGGAATTAAAGCCCCAAGACAACCATGGCATGATTTACATTGCAAAATTGAAGGTCCTGCGGCTTATGATATCCTGAAGAATTTTGAGCAGCGCTGGCGGAAGGCAACAAGATGGCGGGAATTTAGTCTATGTTTCAAAAATCCATCCGGCTGGCACGATGATGCTCTAATAATACTTGAACGAATTTCATGGATACTTAGTCCTTCAACTTCTGTTCCAGATGATGATCCAAGTCTATGGGTTTCCCAGCAAGAAGATTCTGAACAATGGCATGTACAGGTTGTATGTCACTAATAAGCTGGTGAATACCTTCAAGCAAAGTTTTTGTTACATACTCAAAGACTTTGATTTCTTTTAACTTTTTCAGGTCTTTCGATCTATTGACTCTGGATCAGTAAAAGGTTTTCCTGATAATGTCCAAGAAGCTTCAAAAATGGTCATTCTTTTGTCTTGATGCATATACTGGCATATGTTCTGTTATGGAGCATTAAAGAACTATTTAGCTATGTCATTATTTCTTAGTGTGGATAGTTTGAGTCACGATTTGATTTTACAAAAGCCATATGATTTCCTGCTCTGTACAATGTTCTACAAAATAATATGTTAGTTCCAATACATAATTCTGGTCTTATATGCCGTTTATTATTGACTGTTGCAGAATCTTGTCTGTCGAAAGAATCTGGTAATTGATAAGAGCATCCACACAGCATATGTAAAGGCAATCAGATCTGCCCAACATTTCATATATATTGAAAATCAGTATTTTCTTGGTGCTTCATATGGTTGGCCATCTTATAAACATTCAGGTTTGTGATAATCCCTTGATGTTATGATTTTTCAGTGATAACAATTAACATCTTCCTGCCTAGACTTTTTACCATACTAATTATTTTAATTTTTTGAAACTTTGTTGGAAAAAAGGATGTGGAACCACCAAGAAGTGCATAATTGCAGATAGTTGATTCACTGACAAACTACAAAATTCTGCCATGCATGGTATAATGGTCATAAATAGCAACAAATACTGAACCCTAAACTTTCCATCTAACGAAACTAAAAATCACAAAACCAAAAGTCAAACATCTATCTTCTCTGTCAGTTTTTTATCATTGGATGACAAGAAGCCCAGGTAATAATCTTTTGTAGGTATCATCAAGTACCCTAGAATTGTCTAGTCTTCTATATCTCTTTAAACTAGTGATACTGTGTGAATTCATATCCAAAGAAGGATCCAAATTTTGTCCAATAGATTTGACAGAGACACAATACATGTTATCTTTGAGTTCTTGTTTCATAAAGGTTTTCATAGGTTTTGATGTTACATTATATTTAAGCATTAGTAGAGTATATGAATAATCTAATAAGAGAATTATTAGATGTAAGTGATAGATTTGTTTTTGTATTAACCCTCCTGTTATGTAAGATATTAAATCCGAAAACCACTTGTTGATATTTTGGAGTTCGAACAATGTGAAAACTAGTATAACAATTGTAATTGTCTGCAACAGCTATGGTCATGATGCTTCTATTTGCTATTAGTCATTGTAAAGCTTCTTTAGGTTTTTTTTTAATGTGGTGCTTAAGGTCATCCTTTCAGAATATGATCTTTGCACATTATATTTGGAATTCCTGTCTTTTAATTAAATTCTTTGTTTAATTTTTGATCAAGGAATCATTGAATTGTAAGCACCAACTAATTTTACTCGGTAGCATTTGGCGGCTGCCAACATGTGTGGAACAGGAACAGAATTGTTAACATTTTTTACTGCCCAATTTCATTATATCTATATTTTGCCTGTGCTATATTTCAAAGCTATAGAGCTATAAACTCCTGAGTATCAACAGGCGCTGATAATCTGATACCAATGGAGTTAGCCCTAAAAGTTGCCAGCAAAATTAGAGCCAATGAGCCATTTGCGGTTTATGTGGTTATACCAATGTGGCCTGAAGGAGTTCCAACTACAAATTCTGTGCAAGAAATTCTCTTTTGGCAGGTATTATTTTACTTTAGTTGAATTGTTAAATGCATATCTTTCGAGAAGGTAAACATCCTTTATTCTGTTATTCAGTAAAGAATGATGTGATTTAGCCTTTTTGCCTTATGCTTTATCTGGAGTTTCTTTTTTCCTTCACAGGTTGTGCTTAGATTGTAGTCTGCTGGACAAAACAGTTTTATATTTTAATCAATAAATTTCTTATCTGTGAGATGAATACTTCCATTGAAGGAACATGAGACCATGTCAGGCACTAAACAAATTTTTTTGCATAATTGTTTCAGTTCCCAATCAGAGATCAACCTATTGCTCTTAAGATGCCATATAATATGAAACTGAATTAATCTGTTCCATGAGTACATTAATAAAAGTAAATATTTTTTTGGCCCCATCAAGATA
This sequence comes from Ensete glaucum, assembly GCA_021527575.1. Lineage (NCBI taxonomy): Eukaryota > Viridiplantae > Streptophyta > Magnoliopsida > Zingiberales > Musaceae > Ensete > Ensete glaucum. The sequence goes on along the minus strand of CM038557.1, from coordinate 40,033,351 downwards.
AAGATAGAATTACAGGAGTGTCATTTAGGTTGGAACTATTGCTGATGACTTCCATCCTATCAGTGCATGCCATTTCACGTATTGTTTTCTTCCATAAGGGCTCTATACTCCACACTATATAATCAAGGTAGCCATTTGCATTTCCATGCTCTTCCATCCATTGTACAAACTGCAAAGTGCATCAGGTCAAGGTTTAAACCCTGATACCACTATTTACATCGAATCTTGTCAGACTGATATTGTATTGATTAGACTGACAGAATTCACCATAACAACAACTACTACTACTACTATTTGGGGTCGGTTACATGTATCTTTTCTCATCATTTCGATAGTGAAATATAACAAAAGCTATATTGGTAGTAACCAATATAGTTACAACAACAAAGCCGTAAGTCAATAATTCACCATAATATACCAAGAAAATTTACCAAAAGATTGTTTAATTTATTGGTATTAACCATATCGCTTAGTACATTGGTGTAACCTGTACGCCATGTGATAAGTTGGTAGAGTATATTGCCAGAATCATAATTACATAACTGCAATTGGAAACTTTTCTCATCTAACTCCAGTCTTGATATATATCATTGCCAGGACATAGGAAAACAAGGAAAGAAGTTTATCTAGCATTAAAAGGAAACATATATTAAGGAATAAGAATATCCCTTATATTTTGTCTCGTGCAACAGGCTGCCCCCCTTAAAGAATGTTGCTTACATTGTCAACTTGATCTTGACAACATTGGATCCCATTATGCTACAATGTGAGTCTACCTATGTTGATCATATGATCACAATCTTTTAACTTTTGGAACTTATGATTCCTGCAGGGCCAGACAATACAGATGATGTATGAAATTGTGGCACAGGCTCTTACATTCATGAACCTTGAAAATGCACATCCACAAGATTATCTTAATTTCTATTGTCTTGGAAATCGTGAAGAAGTGCCAAAGGATAACTTGCAACAAGATGATCAGTCCTTGGAAAAAATCCCAGAGGTAAAGTATCTATGGCATAATTTGAAATTGTTTTACTTGTCGTTCGGTCGTGAAATGGAAAAGTATGAATCATTTACGTTGTATGATAAATTCAGTGGCATGGGTTGCATAGCTGTACTTCATTGGCAAGGCATACACTGTGCGTTTTGTGCAATACCAGCCGTGTGCCATGCATATGCTGAGTTTTCTGACAAGCATGCACCTCTCTCTGCATTGCCTGTACAATTTTTTTGCCCCCATTTTTCCTCAGTTCTTTTCCTCATTCCTTCATCACAGAGGGCATAGTGCCAATGACTACCTTAAATGCTTAGTGCTTAGTTTAAAATCTAGGGTATCAGACCCATACCGGTCCCTTGTCAAACTATTATGGGTCCCGTATGAACCAGCATGCTGACATAAGGTGTGCTGGTATATAATGTACCAAAAAGGGAGAGGTGGAGGAGGAGAAGAGGAGGGGGCGAGGAGAAGAAGTGGAGGAGAAGAAGAGGAGGAATAGGAGGTAGACGAGGAAGAGGAGCAGTACTCGGTGGGCCGGTGTGTGGCGGGTGGCTCGAGGGAAGTGAATGCAAGAGAGATCGAGAGAAGGGAGCGGTGGTTGGTTTAACCTTAAATCAACAGGAAAAGAAAGGATTGAACCAATTCAGGAGAGTTAATTTATCTGGTAACCAATGAAATGGCCATAAACCACCCAGAAAGGAGTGGCACATGTGCTGGTTCATGTCCTTGACCGGTAAATATCATTTGGTATGCAATGGTCAAGGCGAAAATTTATCATCAAATTCAAAATTTTCATTAGAAGAAGTTAGATCTAGTTTCCCATTTACCTAAGAGGATTTCACTATAGCTTAACCTAAAAAATTGGGTGTTTCAGCTAAAAATGATCAAAGGCATTGGGGTCTTTTTAAAATATAAAGTCATAAACATGGTTGCAATTTAATTCTGTTTAAGTATTTTACAATACTTCACTGGACAATCAACAGAACAAATAAAAGAGAATTCTTTTTTGTTGGCAAGAGATATTCCACTATCATAATGGTCGTGAAGAGAAGACACTTATAAATTAGTTTAGAGATATTTATAAAGCCTGTTAAGAAAGTAACAATAATGCATCTGCATCCAATAGCAACAGTACAAATTTTGCTCAAGTTAGAATAATTTTTTTCCCTGGTATTATGCAACCAATAGCAAATGCTGCATGGACGCAGGCGTCCGAACCCACAATATATGTCAGATATCCACATATTACAGTCATCCAACTTTTTAAGTATGCTATTTGAATGTCAAGCAACAAGAACAATACATGAAAGGGATCTTTTTATGATTTCAAAACTATTTATTCTAGTTCCCAAATAGCATTATGATTGACTACCGACAATATATTAGGGCTTATTTTTATACTGCCAGATCGAGGTGCTGGGATTGGAAGTAGCCGAAGAACAATCCAAACAAATGATAAAAAAATAGAAATTTATTAAATGTAAAAAGATTCCTTTAGCTTTTATTTCCTAAGATATTCAACTTTAATATTAACAAAAATAATGAAGTGTAGTTCATAAAAATATGATTGAGATATAATATATTTCAAATTAAAGACTCAAAATTTATTCATAGCTCTGAAAATATTGACTAATCTCATTATATCTCTAATACTCATCTGATCATCATATGAATAAAGAGTTTGCTAATGCAAAAACAAATAAATACGTACTTTATTCCAATAAAGTGCTCTTGAAATTTAAGGTTAATAGGGAATCATGATTTCTCTAATATGGCATATTTATTTCCATAAAAGCTTAGGGGTTACCTTCTGTTTTTGTTGTCTTACACTAGTTAGCACTGGTCAAATCCAGCTGTTTTTGTTGGTTTTTATCTTTTTCTGCCAAAGTAACCTTTTGATGGCAGTAAAAAGATTTAACTTAAATATTTTATGATTTAAGTTGTTTTAAGTCAATAATTGAACTATTTGGTCATTTGTCAATTTTAAATCATTTTGACAGAATCGCTCCTGAATATTAGAGCTGAACTGGAGTTATATATTATATATTCATTATGACTCTCTTGCCTAATTTTCGGAACACTAGTCTGGAGTCAATACACCAAAACTTAGTAGGCATTTTAAACTAATTTTTTTCATCATAACTTCCACCCCTTGCTGCTGCCAGATGAGATGGGTACCAAGTAGCAACAACATGTTTTACAGAGTCCTGGCTATTTAAAAGTAAGAACCAAAGATCAATAGGTAATTTATGCAAGTAGTAATTTCTGTTGATTTTCAATTGTTACTGTGATGCTATTTTTTCTTGAAGTAAATCTTTGGACTAGTAGGATGATTGTTTAATTAATTACCTTTTATAGTTCATCTTTAATAATTTTCTTTCAGCGATGAAAACTTCATATTTATAGTGTAAACACTTCATTAGTAAATATTGAACAACATTCTAGTTCACCTCCTTTTTTCTCTTTTCTGTTTCTGTTATGTGGAAACTGTCTAACATTGTAATCAACATGCTCTATAATGCTGAAAACTAAAATTACATAGATGTAATCATTATTTAGTTCATAAATTCTCTAATTTCCCTAAATGCATTTGAAATATCAGTTTAAAGGGATTAAAATGAATAAAAATATCATTATTCATTTATGAAGTCCTCAAACATTTTTATCAGATTCACTTCATATTACATGACTAGAGCCATTTGAAAAAAAGAAACACCAAAGTCCTGTATTGTACATGTTTGATGTGGATGTAATCAAGAATCATCATACCCAGGTGGTATCAGTCCATGGGAGGATTGGTAGATACCAGTCAGTGCTGATGCACGTAATGTCAGTATGCTAGTATGCACCAGTTTCCTAGAAAAGGCTGAAAAATGGTTGAAGGTTTATACAAAAATCCTATGATAATTTTATTTTATTTAATTAAGAATAGAGTGTATATGAGGCATAATAAATGCATAAGATAGTGATTAACCTAAATACTCCCATTTGGGTCTAAATATAAGACAGTAGATCTAATTAAGTCTAACCCAAGAGAATGACCTTAATCATGTTTAATCTTTGTAAATATGCGTTAATACATCTCTTAATTATATTAAATGATAAATAAAACATACAAAGAAGCAAAATACCTACAAATTGGCAAGAAATTCCATTAGATCTTGAGTTTCAACCCTTTTTATCCAAGCCAAGAGCTTGATTACCACTAATTGCTGATTAGAAACTTCAATCACAAGCAAGAGTGTGAGGAAGAGTGAGAACGAGAGTGTGACTGAGTGAGTGTAAGTGAGTGAATGAGGGGCGAGGGGGAGATTTAAAGCTCCAAATGAGGCCCAATGGTCAATTTGATCGTTGGGGTCAAACTTGACCCGATTTGGATCAGTATCGGCCAAATTTTGCTTGTACTGACCCATATCAGTTGATACAGCGTGAGTTTCAACTGTATTGGCTGATACATCATCCGCACTTATTGATACTAATCATTTTCTGCATGACTCCTGTAATGGTCTGGTCCCCATACAGGTCAGCTAGCGGATCAGTACGTACGCCCATTTTGTACCGTTTTGGGTGGTACGTCAAACATTGAATGTAATTTAAAAGCTGAATACTTATAGCTAGTGAATTTTTGTATTGTAGTTCCATATTTGTCCTGTTGATGCTGTTTTTGACCAGGGAGATCACACTGTTTCCAGTAAATTCTCTGTATCTTATGGATTGTCTCGAAATCGTCATGTCTGAAGTTTGCAATTGGCATTATGATCTTCTCATTGTGACAAGGGTACTTCTAATGTTCTCTAATGTGCCTTGCTAAATATTATCTTTGTAAAGACTTACAAATCATAGAGGTTTAACTTAAAGGAAATGAGTGTCTAGGTTGTCATACTCTATATAGATTACTTTTGGACAATAACCAAGTACTTCTGTACCATGCTTTACATTTAATATCCAAGTATTCCATCTTGAATTAACTCAGGCATTGTCAAAAAAGTTTCGGCGGTTTATGATCTATGTCCATGCAAAAGGGATGATTGTAGATGATGAGTATGTTATAATTGGTTCAGCCAATATCAACCAAAGATCTTTGGCTGGTTCAAGAGATACTGAGATAGCCATGGGAGCCTATCAGCCTCAGCATACATGGGCTAAGAGAAAAAGACATCCACATGGCCAGGTCATTGCCATTTATCATCTTTTATGTTTCAACTTTCTGTATCACTTTATAATTCTAAATCTAAACTTTATGTAATTATCTCCAAACATTTATTATACATTGAATAAGCATAATATATGAAAGATTTTAGTATCACTATCATATAATATATGAGTCTGTATGTATCCTTCATCATGTGAAACTTTGTATTCTTTTCTCACTAACCTTATAGAACAGTGTACAGTAGTTATGTTATAGTTCATTGCTGATTGAACTTCTTTCTATTGCTAATTTGAGGCATCATTTAAAGAAGTTTGAGTTTAAAGTTTAAACCAAGGATTGCCATTCGACATGTACCATATGGTATAGGTGGTACGTAGCGGCCCGCTAGCTGACTTGTACATGGACCACCCACTATCGGGCGGTGCCGTCGATTCCGTTGATTAGGGCTGTTTCTATCCCGTTACCACCCGAAATTGATTGGTAACTGTGGATTTCGACTGTCGGCGACTGATTTCGAGCGGTATCAGTCGAGGAAGGGAGAAAGAAAAAGAGGGAGAAGAAAAACTTGGAGTCGCCTGCTCTTTCCCCGCGCTATCCGTCACTCGCGGGCGATTTCTTCACTGGCAGGCGATCTCTTCTCCCCGCGCGGGGAGAATAAATGTCTCCTAGCATGGGGAGAAGAAACGTCTCCTCGCCTAGGGAGAAGAAACATCTCCCCTCGTGGGGAGAAGGAACGAGGCGACATCGCTCCTTTTTATTTTTTAACTTATATTATATTTATTATATTATATTATATATCTACTGAGCAGTATGCCCTGTGCGTACCTCGATACCGGTACCATACTGTACCAAGTTGAGCTTGGTACATCGGTACGAATCGATACGACAATCCTTGGTTTAAACCAAGGTTTATAATACTGGTGGGTACCACGCATCATCCGAGATCGGTACACGGACCGCCGCTACCGAGTACTACCGATTCATTTCGTTATCGCTCAAAATTGGTCAATAATGATCGATTTCGACCATCGTCGATCGTTGTCAGGCGACAATGATCGATTTCGATCATCGTCGATCGATTTCGAGCGGTATCAGTTGAGCGACAAAGAAGAAGAGGGAGAAGAAAGGGGAGAACCTGGAATCTGGCGTTGCTCTCCTGATCCCGATCCGTCGTCGAGGCTTCACGAAATCTCCTTGCGCAGGCTTCTCAGGGGAAAGACATTTCTTCTCCCTGGGAGAAGAAACGTCTCCCCATGTGGTGAAAAGGAACGAGATGATGTCGCCTCGACAACGTCGCCCTTTTTAAATATTTTTTAATTATATATATATATATATATGCACATACACACACACATGTACCGAATGGTATGCCTAGTTGTACCACTCAGTACCGGCATATCGTACTGAGCTGAGCTTGGTACTCTGGTACGGTATGGTTTGGCGAACCTTGATTTAAACATATATTGAGTAACTTAGCATGCTATTGTAAAAATGATAAGCTTTGTACCTTTCCAACATATGACAAAAAATTTATTGAGAAATACCATATTGTTTGGGAAGTACAGGCATCTGGTCCAATTATCAAATTAACCATGGGATGAAACCTTGAGTCCCATGTCTTGGACTTCAAGATTATTTGAATCATTTAGTGAGAATCGTTGTGATGTATGGTTAATCATTTTAGAAACAGGTTAAATCATGCTTTTCCATGCTATCTCACACGCCTGCTGCTGATTGGCATGGTGACATCTGACAAGGATCTCTATGAGTGAGTTGGTAGATCAACTTAGAATATTAAAGACAATTCTCCCTTACAGTGGTGTTTGTCCCAACGAATTTACAGACTCAAGCTTAGGAAAGCTTTCTAACATGCACAGTGCAAGAAAACAAAGAATAGTGGAAGAATGAAACAGGAAAAGATTGTATTGTCAAAGAATGTGTTGGACAATATTGTCAAAGAATGTGATATCTGACAAGGATCTCTATGAGTGAGTTGGTAGATCAACTTAGAATATTAAAGACAATTCTCCCTTACAGTGGTGTTTGTCCCAACGAATTTACAGACTCAAGCTTAGGAAAGCTTTCTAACATGCACAGTGCAAGAAAACAAAGAATAGTGGAAGAATGAAACAGGAAAAGATTGTATTGTCAAAGAATGTGTTGGACAATATGACTACAACATGGATGTAGCCAAGTAACTATGGCTCCACTTGTGTGTGACTTCACTTGAGTTTTTTTTTTTTTTCCTTGAAGACCAGCCAAAGTACATAAAACTTGCACAATGCCAGACATGTTTACCTTCAAAAAAGCAAGAGATAATTTTGTTTTTGGAAATTAGGGATTTTGCTGTGTCAAATCACAGAGGAAAGCTTGTGAATAGAGTGCTGGAAAGCTTTGGCATTTCCGATCCTATAGGTGGTAAAAGGTTTAAATAACTCATGTTGGTGGCTAGAGGATATATGATGATGTGGTTACATGTAAATATTCTTTATTTTACAAGAAAATACCAAACTACAATAAAATCCTGTCATAGTAAATCCCCAAAATCAATTCAATTCATATCAATATTCCAGTGACAAGAAACTCAACATCAAGTACCCTATGATAGTTGAATACATAAAAAAAAAAAACAAAATCATAACAAATAACTTGATGTTGAATGAAAAATATGGAAAAAGTTAAAAGTTTGTATCATCGAGAAATTTCATATTATGTGATGGACCTTAACCTTTTACTAATTGAAAAAGAGTTCCTTGCCAATGATAAACCCTATGATGTTGGAAGTGGTGTTGATGCAGTGATAAACTTTAAATGGAGAATGTCGGAGGTAGTCATATTATGCATTAGCTAGTTTGGTGGGAATAGCTTATATCAAGGTTTGACTTACCGGTTCGTACCAGTGTACCAATATATTGTCGGTACTGGTACGGGACCCGTACTGGGCAATGCATAGTGCATACCACCCGTTATTAAAATATAATATAATATAATATTAAAAATATTAAAATATTAAACAAATAAAAGGGGGGCAATGTCGCCGAGGCGACGTCGCCTCGATCTGTCTCCGCGGGGAGACGCCTGTCTCCTAGTCGCGGGCGGCGACCATAGCGGCGACGGCAGCGACCGTGGCGGCGATGGCAAGCGGGCGAGGACAACGTGTGGGCGAGGTATTCTTTCTTCCCCTCTTTCTTTGTTTTTTTTCTTTTCCTCTTCTTTTTCCCTTTTTCTTCCTCAATCGACCATCGACGGTCGATTTCTCTTTCAATCGACCGTCGACAGTCGATTTCTTCTTCAATCGGTCGTCGGCGGTCGATTTTTTATGAAACCGCCCGGTAGCGGGCGGTCTGTGTATCGGTAACCTGGCAGACCGGTATGTACTGCCCGTACCGGTTAGTACAGGTCGAAATTGCAAACCTTGGCTGATACAAAGTGATCCAATTTCAGTCACCCTTCCAGGTAGATTAAACCAGGTGTTGGTGGAACCAAGTCACTCTATGCAAGATCAATTAAAAGTGTCACTGCAAAAATGGGTCTCTCAATAGACTAACTTGCTGACGAATGGGACTCAAGATGCTTTCCTTAATTGGCAAACTAAAGAAGCTGATTGGTTAGCCAGATGGAAAGCTTTGGTGCTTTTATGGTCATTGTATTAGTACAAAACCAGACAAAACGTTTCTATTACTTGCACATCTGTTCCTGCTTTTAGTTCTTGTTGTAGCACTTGTTGCATTTGCAAGGTGGTACTGAAGTACCGTTATAGTTTACTTTTTTCAAAGAGAATTCTGATACTGCTGCATATTATACCAAGCACATTACATATTAACAAAATTTGAATTGTCCCAGGTATATGGATATAGGATGTCCCTGTGGGCAGAACATCTAGGTATGATAGATGACCGTTTCAAGGAACCCAACAGTTTGGAGTGTGTAAAGTTTGTGAACAAGATAGCTGAAGAGAACTGGTCGAGATATACTGCAGAGGAAATAACACCACTGACGGGTCACCTACTGAAATATCCCATCAAGGTGGAAGCTGATGGCAAGGTCGGGCCCCTGCCCAACCAGGAGTGTTTCCCCGATGTCGGTGGCAAGATTCTAGGAGCTTATACTGCTCTTCCTGATACACTCACCATGTAACTAGTTTCAGTTCTTTACAGTTATCTCAAATCCACCAACACAATAAAGTTTCTGTAAGAATATATTATTTGAAATATTGTCCTTGTGTAAACATTATGGTGGAGGAGAGAAGGTTTCAAGTGTTGTAGTGTTCTTCCTGTATATGTTATTCTCCTTTTGTATGCCACAATTTATATTGATTGAGCTGCGACTTTGACAAATAAAATTGAGCTTGGAACTGGATTCCTACTTTGTGCTCTTATAAAGTAGAATGATGTGGTGTTCTGCAGAGTGACGTGTGATTTTATGTATTATGTTACCATTACGTTACCATTTGCATTGTTGTGTGTAATATATTGTGATCATTAGCTATTAAAAGCCTTATTATGTCCACATCTCCAACATGGTGTGAGAGAAGGATTCCTGATCCAACGAAGTGCGAGGCATCTCTAGGCCACTGTGATGTCTCCACTCGTCCTGATCCAATCAGGACTGTGCATCGGTGGGGCGTTCTACGTTATAACGAGAAGCATAACTGCAAAGCCGAACCGCGACAAGGAAGAGAGTTTGGGCTTTAAACAGCAGCTCTATAAGACGCGGGTACAGTGATTTCCTTCTCATTCTTCCCTCATCATTTGAGCCATAATAGATCTACATATAGTCTGCTCTGGTAGAGGGAGAACCTGGATACAAGGCTAGTTAAGGAAGCAACAAGGAATTCCTTCTTTTCTTCTCTTACCACTGCTCTCTCTCTATTTATATATATATATATATATATATATATATATATATATAGATATATATATATATATCTCTAACTCTCACATTTTGGGAGAGATGAGTTTGGTCTCTGAACAGGAGCTCTACAAGACTCACTTAGAGTGACTTCCTTCTCTACTTCCCTCATCATTTGGGCCACAATATACACACAATCTGCTCTAGTTAGAGAGAGAACTTGATACAGTCTAGTTAGAGTAGTCGACTTTCTTCTATTCTTCCCTTCGCGCTCTCTCTCTCTCTCTCTCTCTCTCTCTCTCTCTCTCTTATTTTGAGACAAGAGGGAGATGAGTTTGGCAGCTTGCGGTAGCTAGAGATAGGCAAAGAAGGTGGTAGCGCACGCAGGCTAATGAGATGGGCCAGTGTGCATCACTTAGGCAGAGTCAACGGGGGCAGCGAAGATGTGGGGTGTTGGATTATATACCACTATCTAATCATGTAAAATATATTATGAATATAATTAGATTTGATTCTAGTTATAGATCGATAAAAATAAAGTTTAGTTATAATAAAATTCTTTAGAAGATTTTTTCCTAATTATTTATCCTAGATTCTTTATTCTTACCTATAAATAAACATGACCTCTCATGGATTATACCGATACACAGATACATGGACTAGTGGATACATAATATTATTGATAGATTACATATCCTCTTACATCTCTTCTTTATCATGAAACTAGTCATCGAGGGGTTATAGGTTTTCCCTTTGTCTTTAAATCTATCATTCAAAATGGTCCTGTGAATAATAGGAATAGAAGATAAGACGAGTCTAGTTATCCTTGTAGGTCAACATCACTACATATCTTTGATTCGATGATAGTGTGTTCACAAATGAGAGAAAATGTTTTTAAAATACTTCCGAAAGTTAACTATCATGAATTTAGAAATATATTGTTATTTGATTTCAGATTTTAACATTAAAGTTTTTCATAAATAATAACGTATTATAGTTTTTATGCTTACAAGTAATATCAAAGCTATGATTTTAAAATTAAATATTTTAGATCTATATGTTAGTACCTTTCCCTCGTGAAGAGCTGTTAATTAATTTTTATTTACGATGCATGAATGATTCATTGGTATTACCAATTTGATTTTCTATCCAATCCATCTTATTGTCTACTTGTGAGCGATGTAAGATTCTTCGTATTTAATCAATAGACCGCTATCGATAGCTTACTATTAGTGATAGTATTATTGAGGATGGTGGCCTCCGGTGGTAGCACGTCCAATCATGGGCAACGACTGTATAACGCCATTGCGTACGGTGGTCATGCCTCATGCAGTAGTCATGAACGACAATTGCACCACAATGCGTACGAGGTGGTCATGCACAACGACAATCACATGCAGAAAGGGAGATTAAGATTTTCTTTTGACTAAAAAGATAGTTTTACACTCAGAAATAAGAAAATTTCTCTGTGTTCTTAAATTTTATATTTCATTTATGCCCCTCGAAAATTATAAATTTTCATTATATATACTAAGTCAAAATTATAGTTTTACCCTTTTGAAATTTAAAATTTCTTATTTATGTCCTTATTATAAAATTAATTAATTAATTTTATTTTAATTAAATATTTTAATTGGACTTGATCATGTATATATACTAGATTTATATTTGATCAATCAAGTCTTGATCAAATTTATAAAAAAAAATCAAAATTTGATCAATTTTGCTATGATCAATTTTTATTCTTGACTGACTTAATTGAGTTGATGGTTAGCCTAATTCTAGGCTTGCCTGATCAAATAAGATCGATTAATATAGGGGTTTTATATAAAATTAAAAAATATAATTATGATTTTTTTAGTTTTCTCATATGACTTATTGATTATATTTTGCACGTGATAAATAAAACTCTAATTATTAGTCTTGAATATTTATTTGGTATTTCACACACACACATATATATATATTTGAAATTATAAAATAATTTTTATTTTTTACATAAAGGTATGATTTATGTTTTATCATGCTATAATTATCATATGAGTTTTTTTTATTTTGATTAATGTTCAACAATTATTATAGTTATTATTTTATTTTAAACTTATTCGACATAAATTAGATTGAAGAAATGTAATGAATATTATTTAAAAAGTATATCTCTAAATTTTACTCATCAATAGCTACCAAAGTGATAATAGGCTTATAGGATGTAATTTACAATAAAATTTTTATCATTTATAGAATATCTTAAATTATATTTATATATTATTATATTATAGTCATCAAAGTAATCTAGATTAATAACTTATAAATTATAAGTTATATTATTATATTGGTCTTATATATTCAAAGATAACAATACTATTCCACGAGGATGATATCAATCATACATAAATAATTTTGTGTGACCACTACCTATATCAATATTTTACCCAAAATTGAAATAGAAATAATATCAATAGTTTAACATTATCTGAAAAGTATAAAATATTATTTTATTATAATAGTATCTTTTTCATTGTATTCTTATTAATATCACTATACTTTTCAGACATTAATTAGTTTTTATAAATGACTTAAGCATATGCAATCTACATTACGTGTATCAGAACTTAATTAGTTTTGTTGAAAGGATCATATACTTAATTATTAAAAATTATATTGAATAAATAATTAAGATAACTAATCAACAAATATCTAAAAGATTCAATTTTATGATAATTACCAATAATATTTGGACTACATTATACTCTCCAACGAACACACTAGAATATTTAAAGATCAATTTAAATTTTTTGATATGTTATTAATAATATATTAATAAAATAATTGATTGAAATGTAATATAATAGTATTTGAGAAATTCAAGATTATATCCACAATATGATTGACAAAACTATAAGCTTGAGAACATTAAGCATGAATATAGTTGAGTTCTTTTATCTATAATTTATTCTTAATTATATTTCTTCTTAGTTTTGCTTATTTTTAATATTCACTATCATAAAATTAAGAATAAGTGAAACTTAAATAAGTTGACTATTAAATATATTTAGAAAGAATTAAAATTAAAGAGAAAAATATTTATATTATTTTGAGTATTACTAAAGAAGTGGGTAATAACAAAAAAAAAAGTTAAAACATAAATCATCTAAGTATATAAATACTATATAAACTAAAAGAAAAATCTTCATAGTAAAGTACTACTTATGTAGTTGAAGGTCATAGAAGAAGAATTATAATGTTTAGTTTGAAAGTGAAATGTATAACTCTGACCTCTTATATTTTAAGTCAAACATTATAGAAATCCGTTACTAATACTTGGTGCATTGATTTGTTACTTCCATATATGCTATCAATAACATAACTTCATTTAAATATGAAAATCAAAAGAGAATAAAATATTCATCATTATAAGAAATCATGTTAAAGTGAAAGTAACTAATACTTATCACTAATACCTAGAGATTCATTTGATGAATTTTGAGGATATATTTTATATTCTTATAATTCTAAAAATTTGTGTTCTTAACATATTATGATATTCTTTCTCTCTCGATAGTTGTAAACTCAATATGATTGAATAAGAGTTAACTTTTGAATTCTGTATGATAGTTTATATATAATTAATATAAATCTTGAGTTTATAATAATCTTATAATCAAATATTAGGATGAAATATAATCTTATAAACTTCTTTAGATTTGAATCACTCTTTGTTTTTGTTTTTATGAAGAGAGACATTTTTATGTTGAGATATATCTACATCTAATTCATGTAAGTTATTAGGCTATTAACACATTTATGTGTACATAAACGAAGTTAATAGATAATTGAGAAAATTTTAAATGTAAGTTATTAGGCTATTAACACATTTATGTGTACATAAATGAAGTTAATAAATAATTAAGAAAAATTAAAATTATCAGATATGACAGAGGTAATAAATTTTATAGTAGTTATGATAAATCAGATTATAATTCTAGTTATTTTGCTAAATTCCTATAAAAGTAAGGTATCTATATTCAATATGATTTATTAGATATACCACGATATAAAAAAATTATTGAAATGTGAAATTGTAAACTCATAAATATGGTTAAGAGCATAATGAGTAATTATTCTATACTCGAATAATGTGAGGATAAGTTATAAGGATGATTATGTATATCTTATATGGGTTCCTAGTAAGTTAATTTCATCAATTTATTTAAGTTATGAATGGATAGAAAATACAACTTTAGATATTTATATATTTAGGATTTTCTTACATAAATTAGAGTCTTCCATTTATATGAAAAGACATTTGCTTCAAGGATTATCTATAGATATTTTATTATTTATCCAAAAAAATTTAAAAAATATATTTTTATTATCCTAATCATAATACGAGGATAATTAATTATGTTATGCAAGATTCTGAAAAAATATCAAATCAGTGAGTGAAAATCTCAAACTTTACTTTTGATATTAAGGGAATACAAGTTGATACTCCTTTAGTAGAGATTATTATCACTTAAATCATTAAATAATTTAATAAAGATTAATAATAAAATAACATTAGTGAACTCCTACATAATATTGATATCATTGCTAATGATCTTGTAGAACAATCACAATTGATAATTTTGAGAATATCTCAAAGGGAAAGAAGACATATAATTTCTATTATTATGTTATATATCTATATAAATCAGATTAGGATATAGGAATCAAATGGATCCCTAATTATTTTCACAAGTTACTAAAAGTGGCAATTCTGAAAAATGATATGATACAATAAAATAAGAATTGAAATGATCAAAATGATATCTGAGAACTCGTTGAATTACCGAATAACTATAAAAGAGTCTTTTATATAGGAAATATCTAATTATATAATGACAAAACTTATGATTAAATATTTTACTTATAAAGAATGCATCGATCATAACGAGACATCTTCTCCATTTTTTTAAAAATGAACTCATTAAAAATTGTCATAAGATGTGACAATAAGTTTTCTGATTGAGGATCTAGATTTATGTATTGACTTAAACGATTTGTAGACAAAAATAAAAGGAATATAAAATTTAGTATACAAATTTAAGAAATCTATTTATGACCTTAAATAAGTTTTTAGATATTGATATATAAAGTTTTTTAATATCATTACGTCCTTCATATTTTAAGAAAAATATCATTGATTAGTATTTATATATGAAGGCCAGTAGGAGTAAGTTTATTATAATATTTTTTTATCAATAGTGATCTTGGTTTATTGTATTGAATTAAAAATTTTTTATTAATACAAATTTAATAATTGTATTGGTTTATTTTTTTATCAATAGTGATATTTTATATTATTAATATTGAGATATTTAATGATAGATATTAAAGATTATTAGGACTGTTTTAAAAAGGATATGTTGATCAAATCTTGGAGAGATTTAGTATACAACAAATGATAAAAGTAAAAAATTTCAATCATAACAAATATTTTTAAAAATAACTTAAAAAAGAATTAGATAAAAAATATTTTTATATATGTTTAGTTGAAAGTTTATTAGATGCTCAAGTTTCTGCTAGATCACATATTATTTTTGTAATATGAATACTAAGTAGATATTAACGTTGGACAAGAATAAAAATACTAAAAGACTATAAAGAAAATAATTAGATATCTAGAAGGGATGAAAGATTATATAATCATGAAATTAGATTAACTTGAAATAATAATTTTTTAAGTATTGATTTTGCCTAGATCACAAAAAGTCCACTTTACTATTTATATTTGTATCATTTGGAGAGATAATTTATAAGAAAAAATAGAAAGTGATAATTATTAAATTCTTGATAATAGAAGCTAATTTCGTTGTGATCACTAATTAAACTTTATGATTATGAAATTTTACCTCAGGACTCGATGGTGTTGCTAAGTTACTTAATATTCTTTATGACATATCATAATAGTTTTATTCTCTAAGAATTATAATTACTATTATAACCCTATGGTATAAAATATTTGATGGTTAGAAAAAAGAATCTAGAAACTACTAATGTTTATTAATAACTCAAGTCATACTATACTGATTGTTGATTTATTTACTTAGAATATATAACCGAAATTGTTTTAAAGAATATATTTTTATGATTGGATTTATGAGTAACCTGTAAAACATACGGTGATACATGTTTAAATAAATATTATAATAGATATTCATACTTACTTCAAGTTATTTATTTTTAATATCTCGTTCACATTTATGTATGCATATATTATGGTTGAATATAATAGTATGATTATCTTTATAAGAAAAATTACAAGGATAATTTTGGACTATATTAGGAAGGACCAATAATATTATGATACATATAATGAAGTATGACATTGATAAAATACAACCAATATGACTCGTATTACTAGTCTAACTTAATATACTATTATTGTATTTATTGGACCTTTTAGTCTTTTTTAAAGTCACACATGTATAAATGATTTTCAAAATAAAGAATATAATTATATAAAATTATTTTTAAATAAATTTTATTTTATTTATTTTGATTTTGAACCTTTTTTTATCTAACTAATTAACGAGTTTCAAGGTGAAAGAATGTTAGATTATGTGATTTTATCTAATTAGGTAAAATATATTATAGATATAATTGATATTATGAAAGAAAAAGAATCTAATTGATATTATTATATTTCTCAAATTTGATAACGGTGCACTCTTTTTCATACATCATCAAAAGATACACATAGTGAATTTAGAGATATATTATTATTTATTTTAGATTTTGATATTATTTTTTTATAAAATAATAATATATTATAAATTTTATAGTTACACGAAGTGCCTTGAGGGACTATTGAAAAGAACAGCGCCGTGTCATCTTTTCTCTGTTTGGTGTAACATGTCCATCCTTTTAGGGACTATTGAAAAAAAAAATAAAACATAAAATTAATAAAGTGGGACTATTGAAAGAAACATAAATATAAAATTAACAATATAGGATAAATAAAAATTATAAGTGGCAGCATTAGGTTCCTTGAGAATAATTTGCTTGTACTTACTTGCTCGCTGATTCTACGGAGTCTCGGTGCAGAATTGTCCCTCAGTTAATGCGGAAGCAGTTGGCATTTCTAATATAGAATGGTTTCAAATTTGGACTTGTTGGTCCTTGTAAAGATTTCAGAAAGACTTGGATTATATAGATAATGTGACCAATTATATATGCGATGCTTAGTCACATTAGTTTATTTCCAAAATGACATATTTATAGTGAATGACCGACATTTGGGTGAATCAAGACTACTCTTACGTTTTATTTTATTTTCTTAATCTATATGGATCTTGAAATTATGAGCATCATCAAATTAAAACTAAACTTTGCTGCCGTTGTTTGGGTATATATTTGCCAAAGTCCTGGAGGACGGAGACATTTTTTTTGTTTCTTTTGAGTTAGTTGTAAGGAGGAAAGTTCAGAGAGTTGGAGCACAGTCATGATTTTTTTTTTTATTTAAAAAAACAATTATGAACTGTGCATGAATTATTATTTTTCACACATCAAGTGTATATCTTTAAGAAATTATTTTCTGAATTATATTCATTTTTAAATTTTGAACAACTTAATGTCATATCTGCACATATCCATCTATCCATGAATCGTTTATCTATGCGCGCAAGTGTGTATATATATATATCAGGAATTCACAGCTTCATCTCATATTATTCTTTCACAAACCCTCTATTTTATCTTATAAATACATGCAATCAGCATATTTTTAATGTTTATTAGTAATTTTGTCTCAAGCATACTTCTTTTAATATTTTTATTTTTTGATCCCAGCACTTGTTCCATGAACGGACCCACCCAGCAGTTATCATGCCATGTTTCCAGGTCAGCATGCGCACGAGGGTTCAAGAAAGCGAAAGCTCAAACTAATAGGATCCACATGCCTTTGATGAGCAAGAAGGTCTTCTTATCTAAACCAACAAAGGAGAGGAACTAACAACTTGTGGGTGGGGTGGGGGTATCAAGAGCTTCCTTCAGCTTCATGCTTTGTGAACACAAGACAGTAATGCACAAAGCCCTCTTTTTGTCTGATTGAAAACACGGAAGATTTGGTTTCGTTCTACCTATTTGTGAATTCGACTATCTGGTGTTTTCCTACCCTACTCGTTTCAAATCTAATTAGCATCAATAGTGCCTAGAAAACAAAATTCAACCATTCTTCATCCCTAGTTATTGGTAGGAGCATACGAAACTAAGATGGAAGTCACTATCAAATCTAATTAGCATCAATGATGCATAAAAGATTCAACCATTCATCCCCTAAATTATTAGTAGGAGCATATGAAACCAAGATGGAAGATAAAAGAGGGACGATCGTTCCCACGAGTTTGGTACTTAATCACGGTCCGAGGCAATTGATCGAACACCAAATGGGCAATACTGACAACAGTTGAGAAGGAGCAGGAGGAGAGGCGAGAGCATACATACCATCGGAGCGGAACTGGGTTGATCTGGATTTGGCCCTCCGCTGTCCGATGGCGGGTCCGGCGTGCACCTCATATGCGTCGTTGGCTGGCAGCTGCGGGTTATGTTTATGCTCCTTAAAATTGACGCAATTGAGGGAGAAAAATAAAATGAAAAATCACCATTTACACATGTGGATCATATTTTGTGCGATTCCAACTTGCGGAATTTTATTCCCAAGAGGTAAGCCACTAAAAACTACTTATACTTTTTTTTTCTTTTGTGCTGCCACAGATACAGAATAATGCAACTGTTGTTTTGCTGATCTCATTGTTAATGCTGCTTTGGAGCACATAACGAATCCATTTGAATCACCCACAAATCTTTTCAGCTTTGTTACTCAGAAACTACAAGAATCAAGAGTTCAATAATATTGATAACTAAATACAATAATACAGTGTACAGATTCCACCAAGAAGAAGCGTGTCTCGACAGGATGCCCCCCCTTCAGAAGCCATAGAGCACCAGCTGCTGGTTGAGCCCCTGCGGAGCACAAGATGCCGTGCACCGACTGCCGGCGATGGAAGCAAGCACGGCTCTCTCGACCTCTCTCGGGACTCGGCTCTCGAGCAAGGAGCTGATGTAGTCCATGCAGATGGCTTCGCACGCCAACGTTATCGGCCCGTCGGTCGGCAACCCGAACTCCTCCTCCGACATCCTCAGGAGCTCCCGGAAGATGCTGTTGGTCAGATACTTCAGTGGCACCATAAACCGCTTGCCGTCGGCCGTGTACACAAAGACATGGCCTCTGCTCGCGACCACAGAGCTGCACGAGTCGGCTGCAGCCCTCCTCTTGTCTTCTCTCCCTGACATGATTCTTCTCCTGCCCAAGGCAGCCACCTTCTGCCACTTCCGCACCATATTGATGAGCCTCTTTGGGTTCGGCATTGCTGTTTATGGAGGTTGTGATGTGTTTTGAGCACAAAGAAGTGGGAAGTGTCAAGTGGTGGTATATATAGCAAAAACCAATGAGCTTTTTGGATAAGAATCGATCCCCTGTAGCTGCATCTTTGGTCGCTGGTGAAGACTCGACTCATGATGAGGTTGGAAGGAGAAGATAGTAACAGCCACCTAATAGCTGCGCCTGCATCATAATGCAGCATGTATGAAAGGAGGAACATGATAGGATTAGCAACAGGGTAGATAGTCTTGTTGATTCCAAGCATTGTTGCACATGCCACAAGATGGTTGTCAGTGGCACGATTACTCAAGACTTTGATGTCTGGATATGCCAATATTTTCTCAGTGGAGAGGTACGTGGCATGTGTTCGTGTTCCTCTGGAATTGACTCCTGCTTTCTCGGTAGACCATCCATGGCAATCATCTTGTCAACCTGTCTTCCTTGATACATCTTTCTTCTTTCTCAAGCTGACCATGCATGTGCTGCTGCTTCTTAACCTGTCATTGGCAGTCATCCTTGTCATATTAACTTCAGTCACTGTAGTTGTAACCATAGCAGGACTCCTGACAATATTCGAGCTGCAGCTGCGGCACTGTCAGTACTCTTAAAATCATAAGAAATTGGACTACTCTACATCTCATAAATGGAAATATATTTCCAAAGAATATATATGTTAGCAATTAGAGTATTGTCTTCACCCCATAGTGTTCTACTTTCTTGTTGTTTCACCACTTCTGTGCATCACATTCCAAATTATCACTTTCTTTCAACAGATGCAATTTGATCGAATGGTTGTCTTCTTAGGTGATTAAGAGGTAAATTCCTGGCACACATATAAGTTTTTGGGGCTACTATTATGAATTAAACCTGACAATACTATTAGCTTTCTGTATTCTCTTTATCTTTCTGCTCCCTGCTACCAATGAGAAGGTTGATCGGTGATAAATAACTTTGCAATGATTTAGGAGAGAAAAAGAGCATATATATATATATATATATATATTTGATTGCAATCCAAGATTTAAATGATACAGTCAGCACACTAATGAAGAGTAGGAGAAGATTAAATCTTCTGTATTTTTCTCAATATTTTTATAATTTTACAAACATTATATTTTTCATGACTTATGGGGTTTATATAGTTCCCCAAGATACATTATATTTATGCAGATTTATACAATACGAATGAATCTTTCTTTCAATAAACTCTTTCAAGAATCAGTAATTAATTTGACTTGTCCTTCCACAAATTTTTCTCTTGAAGAAATGAACCTGTCTTTTGATGAAATTAATCTCTTCATGATAACTGCACAATTTTAATTCCAACATTCTCCCCCCTTAAACTTGTTTCATCCAACATGCCAAGTTTTCTTTGAAGATGTTGAAATGTTTCAATTTTGAGAGGTTTTGTAAAAATGTCAGCCACTTGTTCACTTGTCTTGACATGGTGTAGCTTCACTTCTTTGTTTTTGATATGATCTCTTATAAAATAAAATCTTGTGTCGATATGCTTTGATCTTTCATGGTAGACTGGATTCTTGGCTAAGGCAATAGCTGATTTATTATCAATATAAATTTTGGTTGACTTCTCCTGTGGCATATGAAGTTCCTGAAGCAATCTTCTTAGCCATATTGCATGACAAACACAAGAAGATGCTGCTATATACAAATCTAGTTGTACTCTTTTGATCATCGTAGCTTCCAGCTCAATCACTGTCACTATATCCAATAAGATCCAGTCCTTTTGATGATGAATAGAATATTCCATACTCAATTGATCCCTTAATATATCGCAAAATTCTTTTAGCGATATTTAAATGAGAAGTCTTAAGAGATTCCATGTATCTACTTATTAAACCAACTCCAAATAATATATCAGGTCGAGTGCATGTCAAATACCTTAAACATCAAACTAGACTTTTGTAATAAGTTGAATTAATATATTTACCTTCGTCTTCTTTGGTCAACTTGGTGCCATACTCAATAGGTGTATCTGTAGGATAACAATCTTCCATAGAAAACTTCTTTAGAACCTTTTTTGCATAATTTCCTTATGAAATAAAAATTTCTTCATTATTTTGTATAATTTCGATACCAAGGAAACAAGACATTAAGCCCAAGTCAGTCATCTCAAACTTCTTCTTCATAGAGTATTTAAAATCTTTAATCATGGAGCTACTACTGCCTGTAAATATTAGATCATCTATATATAGACATACAAATATAATATCTCCATCAATGTTAGATTTTGTATAGAGAGCATGTTCATGTGGACATTTAGAAAAACCATTTTGAATAAAATAAGTATTTGTCCGAGAATTCCATGCTCGTGGGGCTTGTTTAAGCCCATAAAGAGCTCTCTTTAACTTGTATACTTTGTCTTCTTGTTCATAAATAATAAAATCAGGGAGTTGTTGAACATATACCTCTTCTTCAAGAACTCTATTAAGGAATACTGATTTGACATCCATTTGTAAAATTTTTCATTTCATTTGAGCTGCTAAGGAGATAAATAATCTTATTGTCTCCGATTGAGCAACTGGTGTGAACATTTCTTCATAGTCGATCCTATATTGTTGTTTATATCCCTTTGCAACCAATCATGCTTTATATTTCTCCATATCTCCTTGTGCATTTTTTTTGTTTTGAAGATCCACTTAACACCGATCGCTTGGTGGTCTTCTAGAAGTGTAGTAAGCTCTCATGTATCATTTTTGTTGATTGCATTAATCTCCTCCTTCATAGCTTGTCTCCATTTTTCTTCTTTACAAGCTTCTTCAAAAGTTAATAGATCATATCCTGCAAAAAGACAAAATAGAGAAAGTTCATCATTGTTAGTATCAAATCTCTAAGTCGCATCATATAGCTCCTGGATCGGTCTTGTCCTTCTTATAATTGGACTTCTTGAATCATGTGACCTAGCTGATCTTGGTGATGATTCTAGTAAAATCTCTTCTATGTTTGCTTGTATTATATCATCCTCTTCTGATGATATAGCTTTCCTATGTTGTTTATTACTTTTTCAGTCCCAAATCTGTTGTTCATTAAACTCAACATCTGTTGACATCATAACTTTATTTGTGATAGGATTGTAGAGTTTGTATCCACTGGAATTTTCAGCATAACCTAATAAAATATATTTTTGATTTTTATCTTCAAGTTTTGTTCTCTTTTCTTCTTGTATCTTGGCAAATGCAACACTTCCAAAAATTCTTAAATGATCAACTCTTGGTTTCTGCAGGCTCCATACTTCTTCTAGTGTAGAATTACCAATTCGCTTTGTTGGAAACCTGTTAAGTAAATAAACTACACAAGCAACAACATCCCCCAAAATTCTTTAGGAATCTTTCTTTCCTTTAACATGCATCAAACCATATTAAGTATAGTCCTATTTTTCCTTTCTGAAACACCATTTTGTTGAGGTGTGTATGACATAGTAAATTGATGTAAAATTCTATTATTTCTACAAAAACTTTCAAACTCATTTGATGTATATTTACCACATCTATCTGTTCATAAATATTTAATCTTGCAACCACTTTGTCTTTCAACTAAGTCTTTAAATTCTTTGAATTTGTTTAACACTTCTTTCTTGTCCTTTAAAATATAGACCCAAGTTTTGTCACTATGATCATCAGTGAAGGTAAGAAAATACCTACTTCCTCCAAGTGATACTGGGTTAATAGGGCCACAAACATCCGAGTATACCAGATCAAGTTGATGTCATGCTCTTTTTATTCTGCTGATTTTGAAAGGCTTTCTTTCTTGCTTACCCATAACACATACTTTACATAATTTTGATGGGCGATCAATTCTTGGCATTCCTATCACCATATTAAACTTCTCTAGAAGTTTTAAAGCTTCAAAATTTAAATGTGCATATCTAAGATGCTATAATGTAGAAATGTCCTCAATATCAGTCTTAAAACAACTTAATCGATAAAATGCATAAATGTAGAGCATTTTATTCTTCGCCATTTTCACATATGAGATTAATGTCTTAGTCTTATCATAAATTGAAAGAGTCATATCTTTCATCTCAATATTATAACCTTTTTCAAGTAATTGTCCCAAGCTAAGAATATTCACATAATAAACATCTGAAATGCATAACTTCTTGTCATTATGGAGTCCAAGAACAATTTTACCTTTACCTCTTACTGGTCTTTGAGATAGATCACCAAATGTAATATTTCCAGAATAGTTTGTATCAATTTCTGAAAATAATTCTTTAATGCCACATATGTGATTTTAAGCTCCTGTATCTAGATACCATGTCATAAACTGATCTTCCTTCAAATTATTATAAGTCATTAATAAAACTTGATTTTCATTCTTCGCTTTCTTTTCAATAAAATTTACCTTATCACCTTGATTGTTAGGATTATAATAGCATTCAAAGGAGTAATGACCATACTTTTTGTAAATATAATATTGTATTTCAGAACTTTTAGAAATTCTGTCACGTCCACGGCCTCGGCCACATCCTCGACCATAACCTCGGCCTCTTTGGCTAGAATTTTCTCTATCTCCTTCATTGTTTGGAGATTCCTGATAGGTCTGATTTCTGCCACCTCTTCCTCTTTGTCCACGACCTCCTCCTCTTTGAAAATTTGATTCATCTTTATTTTCAAGAGTAAGCTTGGTATGTAGTGCTTGTTCCACAATTCTTTCTTCTGCTTTTTTTGTAATCCTTTGTTCATAAACTTGAAGGGAACTCATAAGTTATTCTAAAGACATTTCTTCCAAATCTTTAGACTCTTTAATCGCAATAGCAATAAAATTAAAATTTTAATCTAGTGATCTTAGTATCTTTTCTATCACTCTTTGATCACTTATTTATTCACAATTTCTTCTCATTTGATGAATAATAGAAATAACTTTTATGAAATAATTAGAAATAGTTTCAGAGGTATCTTGTTGTAATTTTTCAAAATCGGCTCGTAAAACTTGTAGACGGAGTTTTTTTACCTTATTAATACCACCAAATGCTTTTTAAAGCATTTCCCAAGCCTCTTTTGAAGTATTTGCTGGAGCGATAATCTCGAACATCGTATCATCAAGCCCTTGGTGGTGAACAATGCCTTTTTCTCCTTCTTTCTTCTATCTTTAAGTTGCTCTATTGCTTTTGCATTCATCGCTCCTTCTTCTGCTGGACTTGGTTCAATCCATCTTCTACAAACTCCCATACATCTTGGGAGCCTAGAAGAACCTTCATTTGGATGCACCATATGTCATAATTTTCTTTTGTCAATCTAGGGATTTGGAGTTGGGAGGTGCTTGAGGATGAAGCCATAGCTCTGATACCAATTGTTGAAGTTGATAGGAAGAAAGGATAGAATTAACACACTAAGGAAGAGTAGGAGAAGGCTAAATCTTCTATATTTCTCTCAATATTTTTATAATTTTATAAACTCTATATTTTTCATGACTCAACATATAGGGTTTATATAGTTCCCCAAGATACATTACATTTATGCAGTAAGAATGAATCTTTCTTTCAAGAAACTCTTTCAAGAATCAGTAACCAATTTGGCTTGTCCTTCCATAAATATTTTCTCTTGAAGAAATGAACCTGTCTTCTGATGAAATTAATCTCTTCATGAGAACTACACAAGTTTAATTCCAACATTATGTTGCATGGCCCTGTTGAGGACTTATGATTTTGAGTTATTTCATGCAAATCTCCGACTCTTCCACATGGTTGAGTAAAATTTCTAGTATTCTTCTGAAATTAACATTCAAAGTGCCAAAAGATTTTGATATAACTTATTTGATCTCTGATAAGGATGTGCCAGCAAACTTAGTGCTCGACCTGGATTTCCTTTTCCAAGTCTTTTATGTCATCTTTATGCATGTTATCTTTTAATGCACTGCTAGCTATTCTTAGGGACAGCTCTTCCACATCTCCGTTCATGCTGTCTGGAATGAGGAGTGTGCAGGTACAATTTTTGAAGGAGAGTATAATATTTTTTATATATGGTTTTATGTTAATGTGAAGAATTTAGGCTTAAATGAGATTGGTTCAGTAAACTTAAGCAAAAGTTTGATACTAATATATAAGTCAAGAACATATCGTGATTTAAAAATATCACTATTTAAATGGGTGTGCATGGGATGTCTGGGGACAACAATAGGATTAGACGGTAAATGCGATAGGTCATCATAGGTTGAGTTAAGTTGAGAGACAACAGAAGTTCCTTTAGGAGGTGAAGGCGAAGACTATGGTATTAGGGGCAATGGTTCAGGAATAGAAGGAACCTGTGAAGAAGATGGAGGAAGAAGTTGCAAAATAGGAGTGACAAAAGATTGTGAATTCGAAGGAGATAGATCATAGGATTTGGTTGATGAGGACGAAGTTGTATTATAGGAATCCATAGTTACGGCAGGAGGCTTGTGATTATGAAAGTGAAAGATGGACTCTAGAAAGGTGACATGTCAGGAAACAAATATTTTATTAGTATGAGTATTATAACAAGGAAATGTATTATGTTCAAGGGTAATATTTTTATATGAGACATAGGGACATAACTACTAATAAAAAAAAATAAATACTTTAATTATTTACAAATGAGGACATTTATGAAATAGATTTTCAAATGATGATTGATACTGTAAGATATGAGTTGACAAACGACTAATAATGTAGACTACCGTTTAAAAAGCTACCGACCAAAAGATAGGTAGCATAGAGGCTTAATGGAGGAGTGTTAAACTAGCTTCAACAATATGTCTATGTTTGCGTTCGGCAAAACCAACCAATTGAGTAGTATATGGTGGTGACTTGAGATAAAGAATGCCGCAAGCAGACAAATAGGATGTGAGGGCTTGATATTCACCCTGCTATCAAAGTAGACAGTTTTGATTGTAATCTAAAATTAGTTCTAAACTAATTTCTCAAAGTTAGTGAAGACTGTATAGACTTCATACTTACGATAGAGAGGATATAACCATATCTACTTGGTAAAATAGTCTACAAAGATAACATAAAATTAGAACTTCTCGAAAGAAATAGTTGAGACAGGGCCCCAAACATCAGTATAAATAACTTTAAATGGTTTAGAATATGACAGATAAGATTGTCCTAAAGAAATTTGATGACTCTTATTTCTAAGACAGGTATCATAGTGTGTAATAATGCTATATGATTTAAGAGTAAAGAGAGTAGCAGGAAAATAATTTTTGTAGGATAGAAGACAAGGGATGATCAAGACGTTGATGCCACATGTTAATCGAAGCAACAATTGAAGAGTTGGCAGTAGGTTAAGAGAGGTGCAAGGCTAATGACCATTTGTAAATATTGTCTTTATTCAGACCTTGAACCAAAAAATAATCAAGAAAAAAAAATAATCAAAGTATGATTTTATTTATAGAATTGATAACGGAAGTAAGGTTGCGTTTAATGCGAGGTGTACATAGAACATCATCAAGTGTGAAAGTAATGTTGCAAGTTTTAAGCACAGTATAACTAGTGTGAGTGATAGGAATGTCTTTACCATTATCGATAACGATATCTTCAGGTCCTTCATAGTTATTATGGATCGACATATTCTAAAGATTAGAAGTGATATGATGAGAGACACCGAAGTCCATGATCCAATTTGATTAGTTATCAGTCGGAGTAGTTATAACATTTGCTTGAGGCCACCTTGATGGACTAGGTAGTTGAGGTCAAGATCAACAAACTTTTGCAGTGTGATTGACTTTGTTACACAATTGACAAACGACTTATTGAGGCACATGAGAAGGACGACGAGACTAGAAGGAACTATCTTGATGTTTGTTAAAGTATGAAGGAGGAGGGAAGGATTGATTATTGCCTATAGGATCAGAAGAAAATGTGGCCATAAATTTTTAATCTGCTAGAGTTTTTGCTTTTCTTGTTGGATTTATGGTGGAACTGAGTTGTGACGGGAGTTCCTATCAGTCTATCATTATGCCTTAGGTATGCCTCATAGTCAGTCAACTTGTCATAAAGTTCTTTGAATGAGAATGGGGAGTCACAAGGTCGAAGTGACGCTGCCAATTTTTAAACTCGTCGCTTAATCCATTAAGCGTGTGAATGAGGACTTCCTCATCACCGAGAAAATGACCTATAAGAGCTAGGTCATCGATAATAA
Source organism: Ensete glaucum (assembly GCA_021527575.1). Lineage (NCBI taxonomy): Eukaryota > Viridiplantae > Streptophyta > Magnoliopsida > Zingiberales > Musaceae > Ensete > Ensete glaucum. Next base: position 40,005,803 of record CM038557.1, on the reverse strand, counting down.
TTTTTATATATTGTAGATAGTATAGCAACAATACTTCTCTATTGTTTTAATTTCATAAGGTTAGAGAGGAGCCCGAAGTGTGTAAACGATTTGCTAAGGTAGACTGTAGTTTGTTTCAGGCTTCTATAGTAGTAGCACAAGAGGAGATGAGTGGGGCAACTCATCCAGTAACAAAGGCTTGAATGACTTAAAGAATAAGATAGCCTTGACATAACCAAATTGTGTGAGCTGAATTTTGCACAGGACTTGGGTCACCTGGAATATGAATCATCGTTGGTGGGCAACTGAAGGAGCTATCAACATAACAGGGAATGAGAGAGACAACATTGATGGAGATAAGACCTTCATGGGAAGATAAGCTAGCATTTCCCAAAGGGAAGAGGGTTGAATAAAGATATTGAGTCATGATGTTGAGAGGATTGGTAGGATGAGAGGCTCGACTCAGGTAGAGGAAAGAGAGGATGAGATGGGCAACTTATGATCGATGGTCCTGGGGTTATGGGCCCAGCACACTTTTATTGCGGGACAAGCAATGACAGAGGTCGTGCTTACTGCGGTAAGGGAGGTAAGGAAAAGGAGCCCTTGGCTGAGGAGGAGATGACAAGATCATTGGTTATTGGTTGAAGGAAGATGAGACATAGATATCTCTCGACTGAGAGGGAGTGCCGAGGTTTGTGGCTAATCTTGCAGGCACTATCGTTGGCATCGTGATGGTCACAGTCGCTAGCGGAGTCAACCGAGTGGGGTAGCAACAAAGGAGGGTGGCTGCTCCACCGGATCTTCGGATGTTGCCGACGAAGGTTGGTCAGCCGTGGCAAGGTGAGGGGGTTGCCGACTTCCCGTAGGTGTGAGGGCTGCGGTCAGTCACGATAGAGGAGGAGGGGAAGTAAGAAATCTGATATGTTAACGTATGAACAAAATTTGTAGGGATCTAATCTGAGCGAGATCTTTGGGATTTGATTTGTTAACATCTGAACAAGATCTTTAGGGATCCCATCTAAGCGAGATCTTAGGGATATGATCTGTTAACAGTAACGGATTATATTCATTTGAATAGTTTCATAAGAAATGCTATTAATTGTTTTGAAACCACTCATAGATGTTTCCTTATTAAGATCAATATTATAGATTACAATATTACACATATTATAAACATCACACTCTAAGTAGTGTTCATTAATAGCTACCGGTGATTCAAGATCAAATTCATGTTTCTTGGTTACTCGAGGTATCAACTACAATAATTATTTTTTTAGACGAGAATTTTCTATGAACCATGAAAACACATCCAAGGATTTCTCAACCATATAATAGGAAAACCTATGAGTAGGGTTAGGATGGATAGACATGGACATGATCCAAAAGAGACTCCGGCATCTTTCATGATGGTTGGAAATATTTTCTATACTAGTTAGTGTTAAGGAGATAACTCCTTAATGATTGATATAGGTCAAGGGTTGGGGCGCCTATTGGGAAGGACGACATCTGGTGTTTGAATAAGAAATGACACTTTACTTTCGATAAGGAGTGTCCTTTTTGATGATGCAAAGGACAACTCCTGATAAGGACTTAGTTTGTAATAGAAAAAAAAAAAAAAAAAGTTTAGTAGAGGAATGATATCTGGCTTAAGAGTTGCACTTGGTTCGGAACTTGTGGGCTTTTCATTCTTTACATGCTATGGGTTGAGAGACATAATATGTTCTTTCCATAAGTTAGCTCACACTGGATTGTCCTTCCTTCCACACTGAGATCAGAGCTCCAACCTGAGAGATATCGACTTATGTAGACAAGTGGTGGTACTACACTATTGGAATGATATATATATTCTCTCTCATCGAATTGAATCGGTAAAATATAAAATAATTATAAAGAAAATAGATTTTTTTTTCCCTCAAAAGAAGAAAGAGAGCTATATTAACAAGCTAAACAAAACGAACAAACAAACATATTCATGTCATAGTGAACAAAAAAAAAAAAAAAAGAAGCTAAATTGGAAGATAGACTTCCTTCCCAAGAAAAACCAAAATAAGTTGTTCTAACTCAGCCAAATATGATTATTATCAATGAAAGAGAGAGCAAGCGAGAGTGGCATATAATACGTATCCATATATGTATTAATAAATAACTGATATATATTTATTTATTTATTTATGGACAACCAGCGATCATTCTCAGACGCTCATCTAAAATAAATACTACCTCTATGATTTGGCTTTGAGACCTGGCTTTTGGATCCGATCCATTAACCTCACGTCGGATGTATTTGATCTGAATCCGATACCCTGGTCCAATGCGTGGAGCAAGAATCGATTCAACATCACCATCATTTCGGATCCTATGTAGTAGATCCGATCCGACTCCGACTCCGACTCCGACATGTTAACTCCAACATAAGCGACGTTCGTGGTGACTTTTTCTTGTGGCGATTCAGCGGATCGGTAGATCGCTCTCATCGAGAGAGAGGGAGAACGATGGGCAGCGGCGGCGGCGGGGATCACGGTGGGAGCACGACGTACAAGGGCTTCACCATCCACCACCCGAAGCGGTGGCACGTTGCCACCGGGAAGGGCCTCTGCGCCATCATGTGGTAATCTTACCTTGAACCCTAACTCTCCAAACTTCTCCTTTTTAATCTGTCAATCGAGATGGTTACTGGAAAGGGTGTTGATTTTTCTCTTGTAAGTACTGGGGTTTTGATCTGGTACGATTAGATGCTAAATCTGTGGGGAACCCCTTAATGGTGGTCATTGCGGTATTCGATCTAACAGTCAGTTTGTCTTAGGTCGTATTCCGGGATCTATAGTCTAATTTTTAATCTTGATATATAGATCGTACAGATTAACCAATAATTCCTGCCTTGTACACCTCGAATTTAAGCTATCCTTTTGGCTTACTCTCGTCTCAGGTAACAGTTTGCTTCCATCATTTTATCCGAAGGAGAGTCAGGAATCACAATGAAAATCGATCTATTTCCGAAGAACATTTGATTGGTTCTGTTGGTCTGTCTCGTTTTCCATCTGTCACAGTTGACTGGGACTTTGTCTCGACCTACAAATGGCAACGTTAGGATCACAGAAACTTGGTCTCGGATGATGCCTATTTTATGATAACTCCTTTTCTGATTATTGATCAATTAGCTTTCCTATGCTGCTTATGTGCTTCTTATTTTTGTCCTAACACAAAACCTATGGTCACTTATTTGAGTTGTCATTTGTGTTTATATGTCTGAACTATAGTTGGCTTCCAGCAATAATTGGGGTTAACATATCACCAGGTAGTTGTATAAAAGCACTTGACACAATTTGTTTTTTAATGTCAAGTCTTGTCCAATTTTTTGGGCTTAAAATAACATGATACAGTGAAAGTTCTGACTGATGATTTAGGTTCTAGTTTAAACTTAATATATGGGTATAGTGATATTTTTCTAGATAAGCTATTGCAACAACACTTCTGAATGTGGCCTGTAAGCAAGGCGGTAATACGATGGACTACTTTGCATAAGCTCTATGCAAACCCATTAAATGTTGAATGTGGCTGCTTTAGGACTTGAAATTGGTTTCCTTCTCTAGAGCCTTCTAATCTTTGTAGCTGTTTTCCTCGTACACAACATCCTTTAGAGTTCCATCCTTTGAAGCCAATCGGAAGTTTGGTTTGATGGTCTCAGGCCAGGATTTTGATTTAGTTCAATCAGCTCTGTGACATGGTTTTTTGAGGAGATCACTGAACAATTTGCACAATACTAGTTCTACAAGGGGAACACCCTCACTGTGTTTGCTATGTTCCTTGACTCGAGGACAGCCAAGTGTTTGGAAGTTGTCCAGAAAATGCAGGTAGCTTAATTGAGGGGGATGAACAATGGCCATCTCCTTGTCTAGGTCTGGAAGATCCAAGCCACACCTTGTGTGTTTTGATGGAAGGTGGCGTGGGAGTAGTTGCAGACCAATCACCTGGTTGTATATCAGTCAATTTATTCTCAAAATCAGTGTAATGTCTATCACAAGGTCATGTTCTCATTCAATGCTTGTAGGTCATCCATTTGGAATGCAGCTAATACGTGTCACGGAGTGCTTGTAGATAGCAAGTGTACAATAGCATGTGTATGCCCTTTATATGCCATTGAGCCAAAAGAAACAGATTTGTATTAAGTGAAGAATTTTTTCCAATATCTTGACAATGGTAACGCTTGTACATAGCAAGTGTACACTAGCATGTGTGTCCTGTATATGCCATTCAGTCAAAAGAAATAGATCATATTGTCAAGAAATGTTTTCAACATTGTGACAACGATGATCCATTTGCAGATTTTTTTTTTCTATTTGTAGGTTCTGGATACTTTACAGGGCTAAGCAGGATGGTCCAGTAGTCTTGGTAAGTTCATTTATCAGAATATTAACATATCCACTGATTTTTGGTTCTTTTTTTCTATCTAAATATATATTATGGTACCAACACTGTCTGCATAGGGTTGGCGTCATCCTTGGGAAGGACATGGCAACCACTCTCATGGTCATGGGCATGAACATGAGGTACTTTCGTGCAACTTACTCGTTAAGTTTGTTTGATTCTTCTGTTTTACTTGGACATGTTTCATTATCTTGCTTGTGCCCTTTGGGGATATGACAGATGTAGAATATGACAGATGTAGAACCATTAGATTGTTAGGATCCTAGCTGAGTCGGGTCCTAGTCGATTGAGTTGAGTCCTTCGATTGGGCCTTGTTGGCCAGCCTAGACCTAACATTAGGTCAGCTAGGAGGAGATTTGAGTCCATTGTAATAAATCAGCCCAAATCCTAGTAGGGTTAGAATTCGACTGAACTGAAGTTTGGTTAGGAGTTGGAGCTGGATTCGGGTCAGAGTCAACTGAGTCATAATTATAATCAACCCTAATTGGCCGCCCACCTTGATTGGGGAAGTCGGCTAGGGTTGAGTTCCTTCTAGGGTTGGGACTCTTCTAGAGTTAGGACTCTTCTAGTAGAGTTTCACTTAAAAGTAGGAGTTGGAGTAAGAGTTTTATTTCTAGTAGGACTCTTACTAGAAGTCCTAGTTTAGGGGATCTCTTTATAAACCCTATAAATAAGCATGTAAACCATCTTCTTCATCAAGCACTAGATCAATCTTTTTCAGCCATTGTGGTCGACTACTAAGGAGGAACCGCTATAGAGTTCCAAGGAGGGCCGATCGCCTACAGAGGTCAACCCAAGCTTAGAATCCTGCGGGGTTCTAACACTTGGTATTAGAGTCGCGTTCTTGGCACCTAGCTTCTCTTCCACCTTCGCCACTGCCATCCAGTTGTCCATCATGTTCCGAAGCAATTCCCATAATTGTTGATCTCGTTGCTGACTCACAGTCATCACCCCCTGCTGCAGATCCTCCAGCTGCTGCGCCACCACCAAAATTGCATCCGGTTCTGGTATCTACTTTACTGCTGCTGCAATTTACCCAAAAATCCAAAAAAATAGATACATCTACCTTACAATCCTTGCCATCCATCTATCTTGCTGAAAAAATTGCTGGCCAAAAAAACTGTTGTAATGATCTTTCGACGTTGACACAATTTTTCAGCCGAATAATATCTTGTTGTTGATATCTTCTTGTCGTATTCTTCTTCGTATTTTGCATTGGCTTGGCTTTCATCATCATCTATCCCTTGCTATAATACATTGCATCCTCCTTATATTGCTACAAAAAATTGTTTGCTGCAAAAACTTTTCGCCGTGAAGTTATCATCTTTACGACGAAAGTTGCGCTGCAAAATTTCAGCCGCATAATTGTTATCTAATCTCTTATCTTTCTGCCGACAACTTGCTGCTATATTCATCTTTGTATTTTACATCGGCTTGGCTTTCCTTACCAGTAGATTCTCCTCGAATTCTTCTTTTAATCTTTGACGAACCGCTAAAAACTTTTCGTCGAACTGCTGTTCTTCGAAGTAAAATTCTGCTTCTTAATCTGCCGCATCCAATCTTGCTGCCATCTTGCTGTTATATTTGCTATCATCCTTATTGCTGATATCCTTATTGATTTCGTGTTGCCATATTCCTCAAATACTGTTGCAATATTGCAGAAACTTTTGCCGTAAAACTGCTGTCTTTCGACAAAAAATTTTGCTGCCATACTTTTCGGTGTTTCTTGCTGCATACACGTCTGATTTCTGTCGAATTTGTTGCTGCCACCCACATCAACCCTAAGGCACCCCTCTAGCCTTAAGACATAGTTGTCGTAGACCACTTTTAATCTCTACAGTCGGCCCAAACAGCAATGCAAACAGCAGCCCAAACAGCACCCTACCGCAGCCTTGTTCCTGGGCACTTCTTGCCGCAACCACACCAAACTGGTTGCTGCCCCCAATAGCAACCCTAAACATTCCTTCCCAGCCTCAAACCACTGCCATTGAAACCCTTTCCAGCCCCCACAACACTCTTAAATCGTAGCACCAACTACAACCTAAACCTCAAACTATTAATCCAAAACCGCAATCTTGATCCATCACCCTTTCAGCCACCAATCTCCATTGAAACCATTGCTGTCACCAATAGCAACCCTAAGCCATTCCTCTAACCTTAACCCTTGGCCACCATACCCCCTATACGACCCCTACAGTAGCTCCATACCACAGCCCCAACAGCAACCAGAAACAAAACAATCAGCCCCAAACCGTAGCCATCTACCCTTGATCCACCACCTCTTTTGGCCACTAATCCACCCAACCGGTTCACGCCATTAACCCAACATCAAGAGAAGAACCTCAACATTACAGATATGGAGTCTTACGCCATGACATCGATAGATCTAATTGATGCCAAGTTGGAGGCCTTCGAGGCGCGTATGGAGGACAAATTATGCGCTCTCTTCGCGGAGTTTAGATTGGGACGATCATTGAGGCCAAGCGTGGTGAGAATTTCGATCATAAGGAGAACCCACAAGAGAAAGAGGAACAAGCGACAGACTCATCATATCTACGCAGAGCGGGACTTCCGCTATTACAGGACCTTGGAGGCTTCTATGGTCGATATTGTTGCTATCCATCTTGGAAGAGAAGCTATTCAGTGGTATAATTGGTACAAGCACATCCACGGGGTCCCGACATGGAGGTAATTCTAGAGCAGGCTATTGATCCACTTTAGACCGATGGAGTACGAGTACACGAATCTCCAACTTGTGAACATTTGCCAAACCTCAAACGTGCAAGAATATCAAACTAGGTTTGATCATCTTTCAAATCAAACTCAAGATTGGTCTGAAAAGCAATTGTTAGGGATGTTCATCGAAGGATTAAAGTTAGAGATCATATGTGAAGTCAAGGTGCGACAATCGTATACATTGAGGGCTGCCATCTCCTTCGCTTGCATCCATGAGGAACGACTGAACAACGATGCCCAAAGGACCAAGATCATGAACCGACCAACAACCATCAAGCCTTCAGCTTCCCCTGTTGCCAATCGAACATCTCAACCTAAGGAATTACCCAAGAAGAACTCCAAGAAAGATCGGCGAAAGGGCTATGTTGGCACTGCGATGAACCGTGGAGTAGAGATCATGGCTACAAAAGGGGAAAGCTTTTGGTGATTGAATCGATCGAGGATCCAGAACCTGAGGATGTAGATCCTGAACCCGAGAAGGAAGATGCGAAGGAAGAACCACAGTCGACCGTCAGCACCATACATGTCTTAGTCGACTACTCCAACCCATAATCAATGAACCAGCCAATCACCATTCTTATCGACACCGGAAGCACCAATAATTTCATGGACAACAAGGTTGCTGCTTGATTAACTCTCCGGATTGAAGATGTAGCAGGTTCGATGTAAAAGTCGCAGATGACCGAATCCTCAACTGCAATCGAAAGTGCCCTCTGGTGAAATTAGTTTTGCAGGGCCAAGAAATCATTGTTGATTTTTTTCCTCCCACTCGATGATTATGAAGCAGTGCTCGACATTGAATGGTTATCCACGATAGGAGATGTTTCTTGAAACTTTTCAATGCTAACCATGAAATTTTTCAACAAACGGAAATAGGTGATCCTACGCGGGAAACGAGGGAGCGAAGCAACTGCGGTTGAAACATAGCGCTTGGAGAAGGTACTACGAAAAGAGTCCAGTGGCTTCTCAATTCAAATTTAAGAACTTCAGGAGATGAAGCCGAAGGAAATTGAAGACATGAATCCTCTCCCACAGCTTGCTGAAATTTCAAGCGCCTTCGCCAAACCGAGTCGACTACTTCCTACCAGGCTGCACGACTTCTGTATACTGATCTTGCAGGAGGAACCACCGCCCTTATTCGACCATATTGCTATCCACATCTTCAGAAGGCTGAAATTGAGAGGATCGCCTAGGAGACACTAGAGACACAGATCAATTGGCTGTAACTCTTCCCCTCAGCGACACTTTGCCTCTAAAAGCTCTACAAATTTGTCTATAGGGACAATCTTCTACTGGAATACCACTCCCAGTCGAGCCGAACCCTAATTTATATCAGAGCTCTCTCTCCACTTCAACCGAGGCTTTCTATCTACGACGAAGAGATATTAACCATAACTGAATTTGAGACTTGGCATGATACGGGTCAGGAACACAAAGGAAGATGAAAATAAGCCCTAGAAAATTGCAGCTTCTACTCACTCCAAACTCAAGTCGAGCTCTCATTACCATATACTCTATGAGAGGGCAGCCACCATCTCGGAGGAAAGCCTGGTTACCATTAAAGAACAACCACACGCCAGCCCACGCAAGAAAGAAACAGTTGCCCGACAAATGCCGGAATAGAAGGAAGTTTGCTATTGAAGATCGAGTCTTCCTTCGTCTTCAGCCCTACCAGCAGGAATCTATGAAGACTCGAGCCACAAGGAAGTGGTCTCCCTGTTTCTTTGGAAACTACAAAATTGGAGATCACATTGGAGTTGTGACTTGTGGATTGGATCTGCGTACTAATTCTGAAATACAACTGATCCTTAAAATATCCCACCTCAAATGGAAGTTTAGAGACGATGACTCAGCCCAGATCCAACTACCTGATATCCCGATTGATGAGGAGGCCCAATTCCAATTAGAGATTACATGGATTCGTTGGATCATGATACATCACTGTCCAGACACTACTGCTGATAAAAAGATATAAGGCAATGTTGGATCGTAGGATCATGATGCGCTTACGACAGGGGCCACGAGGGAGCCTTATGAAAAGTTATAGATCAGGACCTAGAGTCATGGAGTCTTAACATTGAGGACAAGGCTGATTTGAAGAGGACGGGTCTGTTAGGACCTTAGCTGAGTCGGGTCCTAGTCGATTGAGTCGAGTCCTTCGATTGAGCCTTGTTGGCGAGCCTGACCTGACATTAGTTAGGCTAGGAGGAGATTTGAGTCCATTGTAATAAATCAGTCTAAATCCAAGTAGCGTTAGGATTCGACTGAACTGGAGTCTGGTTAGGAGTCAGAGTTGGATTTGGGTCAGAGTCAACAGAGTCATAATTATAATTAACCCTAATTGGCCGCCCACCTTGGTTGGGGAAGTCAGCTAGGGTTGAGTTCCTTCTAGGGTTGGGACTCTTCTAGAGTTAGGACTCTTCTAGTAGAGTTTCACTTAAAGTAGGAGTTGGAGTTAGAGTTTTATTTCTAGTAGGACTCTTATTAGAAGTCCTAGTTTAGGGGGTCTCTTCATTAACCCTATAAATAAGCATGTAAACCATCTTCTTCGTCAAGCAATAGATCAATCTTTTTCAGCCATTGTGGTCGACTACTAAAGGGGGAGGAACCCCTATAGAGTTCCATGGAGGGCTGATCTCCTACAGAGGTCACCCCATGCTTAGAATCCTGTGGGGTAATAACACTTGGTACCAGAGCCGCGTTCTTGGCACCTTGCTGCTCTTCCACCTTCGTTGTTGTCATCCAGTCACCTATTATCTTCCTAAGTAATTCCCATAATTGCGCTGACTCGTCGTCATCACCCCCTGCCGTAGATCCTTCATCTGCTGTGCCACCACCAAAATTGCATCCGGTTCTGGTATTCTACCTTACTGTTGCTGCAATTTGCCCAAAAATCCAAAAAAATAGTTACATCTACCATTGTTACAATCCTTGCCATCCATCTATTTTGCAGAAAAAATTGCTGGCTGAAAAAAATGTTGTAACGATCTTTCGACGTTGACGCAATTTTTCAGTCGAATACTATCTTGTTGTTGATATCATGTTGTCGTATTCTTCTCCGTATTTTTGCATCGGCTAGGCTTTCATTGTCGTCTATCCCTTGCTGTAATACATTGCATCCTCCTTGTATTGCTACAAAAAAATTGTTCGCTGCAAAAAGTTTTCGCCGCGAAGTCATCTTTACGACGAAAGTTGCGCTGCAAAATTTCTGCCGCATAATTGTTATCGAATCTCTTATCTTTCTGCCGACAATTTGCTGCTATATTCATCTTCATATTTTATGTCTGCTTGGCTTTTCGTACCAGCATATTCTCAAATTCTTCTTTTAATCTTTGACGAACCGCTGAAAACTTTTTGTCGAACTGTTGTTTTTCGAAGTAAAATTTTGCTGTTGCATCTGCCGCATCCGATCTTGTTGCCATATTTGCTATATTCTATATTGCTGATATCCTTGTTGATTTTGTGCTGCCATATTCCTTAAATACTGCTGCAATTTTATTGAAACTTTCGTCGTAAAACTGTTGTCTTTCGATGAAAAATTTTGCTGTCATACTTTTCGGTGTTTCTTGCTGCATGCATGTCTGATCTCTGTCGAATTTGTTGCTGCCACCCACATCAACCCTAAGGCTCCCCTCTAGCCTTAAAACGCAGCCGTCATAGCACACTTTTAATCTTTACAGTCGGCCCAAACAGCAGCGCAAACTATAGCCCGAACAACACCCTACTACAGCCTTGTTCCTGGGCATTTCTTGCCGCAACCACACAAAACTGTTTGCTGCCCCCAACACCTACTCTAAACCTTCCTTCCCAGCCTCAAACCACTGCCACTGAAACCCTTTCAAGCCGCCACAACACCCTCAAATCGTAGCACCAACAGCAACCTAAACTTCAAACTATCACAAAATCGTAATCTTGATCCATCACCCTTTCAGCCATTAATCTCCACCGAAACCATTGCTGTCTCCAACAGCAACCCTAAGCCATCCCTCTAACCTTAACCCTTGGTCATCATACCCCCTATACGACCCCTATAGCAGCTCCATACCACTGCGTCATCAGCAACCAAAAACAACAAACAATCAGCCCCAAACTGTAGCCATATATCGCTAATCCACCAACTCTTTCGACCACCAATTCACCTAATCGGTTCACGCCATTGACCCATCAGCAAGAGAAGGATCTCAGCATTACAGATCTGGAGTCTTACGCCATAGCATCGGTAGATCTGATTGGTACCAAGTTGGAGGCCTTCGAGATGCATATGGAGGATAGACTACGCGCTTTCTTCGCGGAGTTTAGATTGGGCCGATCACCGAGCCCAAGAAGATCACAACGTGGCGGGAGTTCCGATCGCAAGGAGAACCCACCAGAGAAAGAGGAACAAGCGACAGACTTATCATATCTACGCATAAGGGTGGACTTCCCATCGATGGTAAGATGGAGACCTGGCCGGGTGGATTTCGTGCGTAGAGCGGTATTTCCGCTATCACAGGACCTCGAAGGCTTCTATGGTCGATATTGCTTCAATCCATCTAGGAAGATAAGCTATTTAATGTGTATGATTGGTACAAGCACACCCATGGAGTCCCCATATGGAGGCAATTCAGGAGTGGACTACTGATCCACTTTAGACCGATGGAGTACGAGTACTCGAAAGGCCAACTCGTGAAGATTTGCTAAACCTCAACATTGCAAGAATATGAAACTAGGTTTGAGCATCTTTTAAATCATACTCAAGATTGGTCTGGAAAGCAGTTGTTAGGGATATTCATCGAAGGATTAAAGCCGAAGATCATATGTGAAGTCAAGGCGCGACAACCATATACATTGAGGGCTACCATCTCCTTTGCTTGCATCCATGAGGAATGGCTGAACAACGATGGCCAAAGGACCAAGATCATGAATTGACCAGCAACCATCAAGTCTTTGGCCTCCCCTGCTGCCAACCGAACCTCTCAGCCTAAGGAACTTACCCGAGAAGAACTTCGAGAAAGATCGACGAAAGGGCGATGTTGGCACTGCGACGACCCGTGGAGTAGGGATCATCGCTACAAAAGGGGAAAGCTTTTTGTGATTCAATCGATCGAGGATCTAGAACCTAAGGACGTAGATCCCGAACCTGAGAAGGAAGATGCGAAGGAAGAACCACAGCCGACCATTAGCACCATACATGCCTTAGCCGGGTACGCCAACCCGTAATCCATGAAGGTTGACGGATTCCTTGAACACCAACTGATCACCATTCTTATTAACATCAGAAGCACCAATAATTTCATGGACAGTAGGGTTACTGTTCGATTAACTCTCCGGATTGGAGATTACAGCAGGTTCGATGTAAAAGTTGCAAATGGCTGAATTCTCAACTACAACTGAAAGTGCCCTTGGGTGAAACTAGTTTTGCAGGGCCAAGAAATCATTGTTGATTTTTTCCTCCACCCACTCGACGATTATGAAGCAGTGCTCGACATTGAATGGTTATCCACGATAGGAGATGTTTATGAGAACTTTTCAAAGATAACCATGAAAATTTTCAACAAACGGAAACAAGTGATCCTACACGCGAAACGAGGGAGCGAAGCGACTATGGTTGCAACACAGCGCTTGGAGAAGGTACCACAAAAAGAGTCCAGCAGCTTCTCAATTCAAATTCAAGAACTTTAGGAGATGAAACTGAAGGAAATTGAAGACATGAACCCTCTCCCACAGCTTGCTGAAATTTCAGTCGCCTCCGCCAAACCGAGCCGACTACTTCCTACCAGGTTGCACGATCTCTGTATGTTGATCTTGCAGGAGGAACCATCGGCCCTTATTCGGCCATATTGCTTCCACATCTTCAGAAGGCCGAAGCTGAGAGGATCGCCTAGGAGACACGAGAGACACGGATCAATTGGTTGCAACTCTTCCCCTCAATGACACTTTGCCTCCAAAAACTCTGTATCTTTGTCTATAGGGACAAGCTTTTACTGGAATACCGCTCCCAGTCGAGCCGAACCCTAATCTATAACAGAGCTCTCTCCACTTCAATCGAGGCTTTCAATCTACAACGAAGAGATACTAACCATTGCTGAATTTGAGGCTTGGCATGATACAGATCGACACAAAGGAGAGATGAAAATAAGTCTTGGAAAATTGCAGCTTCTACTCCAAACTCAGGTCAGGCTCACATTACTATAGACTCTACCAGAGGGCAGCCACCAACTCAGAGGAAAGCCTGGATACCATTAAAGAACAACCACACGCTAGCCCATGCAAGAAAAAAGCAGCCACCCGACGAATGCCGGAGCAGAAGGAAGTTTGCTATTAAAGATCGGGTCTTCCTTCATCTTCAGCCCTACCAGCAGGAATCTATGAAGACTCGAGCCTCAAGGAAGTGATCTCCCTGTTTATTTGGACTCTAGAAAAATGGAGATCACATTGGAGCCATGACTTGTGGATCAGATCTACGCACCAATTCTGAAATACAACTGATCCTCCAAGTATTCCACCTCAAATGGAAGTTTAGAGACGACGACTCAAGCCCAGATCCAACCACCTGACATCCCGATTGATGAGGAGGCCTAGTTCCAACTAGAGATTACATGGGATCGCAGGATCACGACGCATCAACGTCCAGGTACTATTGCTGCTAAAAAGATACAAGACAATGCTGGACCGTAGGATCATGATGCGCTTACTACAGGGTGGGAGCCTTGTGAAAATTTGTTGATCTGGACTCAGAGTCATGGAGTCTCAACGTTGAGGACAAGGCTGATTTGAAGAGGGTAGGTCTGTTAGGACGCTAGTTGAGTCGGGTCTTAGTCGATTGAGTCGAGTCCTTCGATTGAGCCTTGTTGGCTAGCCTAGATCTGACATTAGGTCGGCTAGGAGGAGATTTGAGTCCATGTAATAAATCAGCCCAAATCCTAGTAGGGTTTGGATTCAGATTGATTTGGAGTCTGGTTAGGAATCGGAGTTTTATTCAGGTCAGAGTCAATTGAGTCATAATTATAATCAACCATAATTGGCCGCTCACCTTGGTTGGGAAAGTCAGCTAGGGTTGAGTTCCTTTTAGGGTTGGGACTCTTTTAGAGTTAGGACCCTTCTAGTAGAGTTTTACTTAAAGTAGGAGTTGGAGTTAGAGTTTTATTTCTAGTAGGACTTTTATTAGAAGTCCTAGTTTAGGAGGTCTCTTCATGAACCTTATAAATAGGCATGTAAACCATCTTCTTCATCAAGCAATAGATTAATTTTTTTCAGCCATTGTGGCTGACTACTAAGGAGGGAGGAACCCCTATAGAGTTCCTAGGAGGGTTGATCCCTTACAGTGTTCAACCCAAGCTTAGAATCTTACGAGGTTCTAACATAGATGCCTTATACCTGGATATCCCAGAATACGATAGATGTTAGCACCTATAATGAAGAGGTCCTGTTTGAATAAAATTTACATGCTTTTCTTTTATGTGAGCATAGACATTTGCATGGATCAAATTTAGCTCATCACTTCATATTTACATAATTTGCACAATTGGACTATTAATTTTGATCAAGCATTTTGTACAGTTACTCTGTGCATAAATTTATTTCAAAATTCCTCACACTTGAAGAATGCAAATTTCTGCTGATACTATTTGAGGAAATGGACTGTCTTATCTATTATAAATTTTAGGAGAGAGATTGCAGGTAGAGATTGGAAAGTAGGAAATAAAAGGGAAGCAGTAAACCATATTAAATAGTGATTTCCCCATCCCTTGTGTGGTATGAGATCTTGAGCAAACCTCATGGGCGTCAATGTTTTGGCCATCATGCATTCTTTAATTATACTCGAGTTGTTCCTCCCTGTGATGGAACATGAAGTCTACACATACCATTCCCTAAATTCAGAGCAACAATATGCAGGTGCATATTCAGAATAAGGGTTATGGACCCTGTGAGTTATGCTCCATCTGATAAATCATTACATATCATGAAGATATGATCAATATTCTCAATGATGGTAGTCACAAGAAAGAAGAGGGTAACTGGAGTAAGCTTGAGATCATGGACCTTGCGAAATATGCTCCATCCATAATGAAAATAAGAACATGTGCAGAAGATATGAACAATATCCTCACTATCCCAGTCCTGTTGTTTTATCAGGAAGACTTGTAGGGTGTCAACTGTAAGTTCATGTAACAGGTTGATATGATGTAGGTGGTAGTCAATTAAGTTGCATTTTGGAACGTGGCCATATGGAAGATCTAGATAACATGAGTAAATATCTGCAAGGCATTCTATAGGATGTGGTTTGATTATCCATATTTACAAAATTGTGTTGCAGATACATTGTTCATGACAATTGATGGAAGTGGTAAAATCATTAAGGGTAAATTAGATGTCTTGCCAAATGGTGGACCAGTGTCCGTTTGTAAATGCATTCTTCCTTTGGACCCTGACAAAAAAAAAATCCTGTGAGTGCTCTCCATTAGAGTTTTTTCTATGTGTACTACCACCACGCTTTTCTAGCACCACACTTTTTATGTATGGATGAAGTCATATTAGGATGGGAATTCATACTGTGATGTGAAGTTAGATGAGGCTGCAAAGTGGTTAATGGATACTCAATCCACCTGTCTGGTTAGAGATAACAATTATGCTCGGATCATATCTGTAATTTTTTTTTTTTTTTTTGCATTATATCCTTTGCTAGTTTAGTTCCTTTTTTTCTAGTTTGTTTTTAGTGCACTTATGGATATCTTTCTGGTTGATATGTTTCCACTTTGTATTTTCATGGCCATTTTAGACTATCTAGATTTGAATATTGATAAAATATAACAAAATCAGCTGTTTTCTTATACAATAAAGGGAGCTTCTTTCTTATGTTCCACATTTTTTATGATCATGCTTGAAATACCCAATATGAAGACTCAACCTTGGACTGGACCATGCAAGATTATAGAACTACATTACTTCATGTGGTTCACATATGCTTTATTTGGCTTGAATCGATGAGTTTACGCTAGACTTTGCTAAACCATGGTCAGAATTATTTCTGGTTCTAAAGTTATGGTATTTATCAATTCCAACTTTTACGTACATGAGTCTTCTGCATCTAGGATAACTTCTTTTGGTTAGATACTGGTGGTATTTCATTGATAATTGGATAACTTCTTTTTGTAAGAACATGTAGCTGGTTTTTGACACTGATAAATAGTTCTTGAAAATAATGTGTGTACTCAACGTGCTGCCGTACAGGAATCACACTAGGATCGCTATCGTGGCCATCAAGGGAGTCTCCAATCTGTTATGTTTAACAGATCAGTTTACTGAATAAATTTGGTTTGGGCAATGTAGCAAACTTGAAGATGTTTATCCTGTTCTGCTATATACTTCACCAGTGGAATGTAAGTGCACAAAGTGAACTATGACGTCCAACGGTACTGCAAATACTTTTTCGTCTGCATATTTATCATGTGAAACTTTTGAATAATTGTTATTTTCTTGAATTACAGAATCCCGTTATTGTACCGAGATTGGAAGAGGAACTTTTGATAAAAGTATACATAAATATGATCATATAAAGTGCCCCGCAGCTTTTTAATAAAAGCTATTCAGTTGAATGAATGAATGAATGAAATACCTCAAGATGAGTTGACCCTTTCTATCATGTTCTAAAACCATGTGCCTACCTAAGGCAGTCCTGTGGTAGTAGATTCGGGGTTAAGGTTTATTTTAACCTTTAATTATTTAAATTTTTATGATTTATTTGTATTTAAAGTAATTTATATATTTTAGAAAATATAACATATAAGTTAATAGATATTAAAGTTTATTTATGTGACATATTAATTTATAATAAATTATTAATATGTATAACTTAAGTTTTTTTAAAATTTTTTTTTAGTTTTTATGTGACATATTAATTATATTTTTAAAATATAACATATCACTTAAATTATTATGATTTTATTTATATTTAAAATAATTTTTATATTTTAAAAATATAATAAATAATTGATTCATAATATAATTTTGAAGTTTTTTAACATGGTATATTGATTCATAATAAATAATTGATGAAATTGTATATAATTTAAATTAAATAATTATTAAAGGCAGGAGGATGCATTGATTACTAGCAGTAGTAATGAGTTGTTGCTGCATAGTAGAGAGTCGTATATATGTAGTCTCTCTCTTCGGTCCTACACCTAAGTCCTACCTTAGGTGTGGTGATCTATGTCATTTTCTTTTTATCGATAAGATAGATTTTTTTTAATTTGATAAATTTTAATATTTGACAACTCATATTTGATGATGAGAGAGATTTATATATTACGTTTTTTAAAATATAAAGTTTTTTTTTTATACAGCTTAAATGGTCCATGGTCAACATTACATTGGAAAATAAATTTTTTAAGTTAAACTATATATATCATTATATTAATAATTTATTATGAATTAATTTATATATTATATTTTTAAAAATATTAAGATTATTTTAAATGTAAATAAAACAATAAAAAGTTAAGTGCTCTATCATCATAATCACATAGATTAAAATAAACTTTAACCCTGTGCCAACGTATACAAATAAGAAATCCAACTTCGCTTATTCGCGGTCATTGACAGCTCCACCATCCAATTAGTTAACTTTTTTTTTTTGCTATCTTGACCTAAGTGTGTACCCCGTTTCGGCCACCAAAATGGGAGGAAACGAAAGAGGGGTTTTTGGGTACAAAGTCGCCGAAGGACAAATTTATTTCTCCTCTATTAGCACAGGAGGACAGAAGTTTCATGATAAAGCAGTTGATTAAACAAGAATTTTAGACAAACTTAGGACGACAAAAAAAGTTACATCCTCTTATATTGGGGCTCCCTGCCACCTCGATTAATGAGGCGGGTTGATTTCAGGGTTGGCTTCCAAGCTGGTAGGAAATATGTTGCTCCTTTTTTTGTTTTTTTTTTGTAACAACGGCACGGTCAAACACCGTATCACACATCACACGTAACAAAGTGAACAGAAAAATCTACAGAAGCCCCGACGTCAGCAAGATAGAAAGAGAGCGAAAGAGAGAGAGAAAGAGAGAGAGAGGGAGCGGCGCTGGACCAGATCATCGGGAGATCGGAAGCGTGAGTGCACTTCGATCGGAGGATTTCTTTCGGAAGCGTGAATGGAGCATCTGTAGAGGGCGCGACGTCAGCACGGGAGAGAGGGGAGGGGTTGGACCAGATCGTCTGGAGATCGGAAGCGTGAGTTCACCTCGATCCGATGATTTCTTTCTTCTTCGATTCTTGAGTTCTTTCTTGTCGACTCCGTTTTGTCTGTCTCATTTGATGTTAAATCTTGAGATCGGAAGCGTGAGTTCACCTCGATCCGACGATTTCTTTCTTCTTCGATTGCTTCTGACGATTCTCGAGTTCTTTCGGTCGACTCCGTTTTATCTGTTTCATTCGATGTTAAATCTAACAGCTAGGTGCGGATCGTAACCTCGTCTTCTGCCTGTTGCCGTTTCCAGATTATTCTGCAATAAGAATGATCTGATTCTTTCACAAGACAAGTTATGGAGAGAGTATTTTTTGTGATGAAAATGAAGTATTTCGCCCTAAAACTTGTTTTCTTGATTGTTTTGTTTTGATCTTTGGATAAGAGATGAACTTTGACATCATCAAGTCTTTTATATGGATTTCAGTGGTTCATTTAAATTCAACATTTAAGGGGGAAAAAATAGGTTTTATGGATAAGATCAACAAATAGTGAGTCAGCTTTGTCCTCATCGTGGTCAGTGCCGCTATTGCAACACCTTGCCGTTGAAATAACGCCAATTGTATATCCGTGGGGGACCTACTTATTAGCATATGACCGTCCTACCCTAAAAGATCAATTTTAGGGTTTCCGAAACGTTTCCTAATCAGCTGGAATTAAATGGATTATGAGTGTTGAGGCGTGGTTCCTCAGATTCTCCTATTATTCCGTTGTTTTAGAGCTTCTTTTTTTTTTTATTTTTTTGATCCTTTGAGAAAAGAGAGATCAAATTTGAGGCGGGTATTCTCCAAGATGACGTTTTCTTCCTCTTTGTCGGTTTCTTGTGGGGATCCCATCTTGGTTAGCTTCAGGCCACTAATATTTCCAAAGAACAAGTTTTTCATGGGTAAGTTCTGGCAAAATTATGACATCTTTTCTCTCTGAATCTAATTTTGGACTCAGTCCCGCTGTTGTCTTGTTGGCAGTATGCTCATCTTTATCGATTTTAATTCCTGGAATATAGCTAGCACAATATATTGTGATTATATATGGTGCTTGCTTTTTCAGGCTTGGTTTAGCTGATAGGTGTTGTCCTTTAGCTGCGGATATTTTCTTTTGGTGGATGGAGTAAGATAATCTGGTTTGTAGTTTGGTCAGTATATGTTTTTCTTTATTTTGTAGTCAAAACTTCGATTTAGGAATTACTTTTTATTTCTTTTCTTACCATTGTCATTTAGGAAATATTATTTTTATTTCCTTGATTACTATTGTAAATTAGAAAAAAATTATTAAAATTTTTTTATTCCTTTAAATATTGAAACTTTATTTGTAGTTTGAAAATATTTATCAATCCTTTAAATGTCAAAATTTTTCTTGTTGGATTAAAATATATTATCCAAAGTTTTTATGATATTCTTTGATCCCTTTTAAGGTTTATAATTTTATTTTTTGATTAGATTATATTGAAATTATTCATCCTAATTTCATCTTTGAATCTTATATTTGAATTTGTTGTTTTGTTTAATGTATTTTTATTAATGGATATATGCTATCATTATTCAAAATTGATGAGATTGGGTAGGTTTTGGGTTGACATAGCCCATAGGCTAGCCTAGTCAATAGGCCTAGCCCATCCAGCGGACCAGGCTCAACTCACGAGTCAGGCCATAACCCACTAACTAGGACTAGTCATTAGACTAGGCCCAGCTAGTTAGCCAGGCCTAATCCATAAGTTAGGTCCTAGCCAGCAGGCTAGCTCAGCCTAGCCCAACATGGGCGATCACGTGCAACATACACAACCAATCCATAGGCCAAGGGCTGGCCTAGCTTAGTGTGGTGTATGCACAGTCATGTGCATTGCATATGACCAGTATATTGGCTGGCCCAACCTATTATAGTATTATGAAGTTGTTGGATTTGAGCCCAAACATTGATTGAACTAAATCAGATCTGATCAGTTAGATCGACACAGGGTGATCTCGAATTGGTTTGACTTATTCAAATCTGTTTAACTTAAATTGAAACTAATCTAGTCCAAATTATACTAGTCTAGAGTGGTCTTAAACCAATTAAATGAGAATTAGAGATCGGTTCAGTTGGGTTCTAGTTAAATCGAATTCAATTGGATCGCTGAACTACGATTCAAGTCAATTGAGGGCTAATTGGTATTATTTGACATTGATGACGTTTGAAAGAGATGTTTTATATGTGTTATTTCATCCCGATATAGACATGACATGTATGAGTTGATTTTATTTCCCTGTCATGGCCATATGGGACGATTCCATTCGGGGATTAATGGGTTGTCAGACGTGACGATGGACGGTTCCTCTATCTACTGTTAGGAGGAACGCGTTTCTACTTTGGTGGTTGAGGGACACCACTTTTTCCGCTATTGGTAGTGCAATATAAGTTTTCCTTTATCCGCTGTTGGGAGAATACAGATTCATCCTGTAAGATAAAGCCTCTTCATTCGTTGTTCCGGGAGTGCTCCTTCGGGTATTTGATATTTGTCAATGGGATGATTGATTTTTGATCATGTATTCATTTTCAGTTGATTTATAGAGGTTTCTACTTAACGTTGTTGAAATTTTTTTTGTTTATGATTTTTAGAGTAGCCTCCCACTAGCACTAAATCAGATTCTAGTGAAAAGTAGACTTTTCTCTACCACGAGATAGAGCCACTTGGGTGTTTCTCTGAGTTAACATCATTATATTTTTTAATAAATACTTTTGACTTATACTTCGATAAATAAATGAATTGTAATAATTGTTTATGAGTTATGAATAAAGTGTTGTTTATTTATTCTTTGAATGTACTTGTGGAAAGATATTATCCTATAAAAAAACAAATCCAGGATGTGACATCTTTTTATGGTATCAAAGCATGGTTTAGAGATTGTAAGTGTTTTAGTCCCTTGATTGATTTTGATCAATAATTGTCTTTGACCTATTAAAGGAGTAATGAAGCCAACTCAAGAGAACAATGGTCCTGCTGCTCGCTCGTGGTCGTAATGCTACTGGCTTGCTCACTCGAAGAGATGTTTGAGCAAATCATAATTTAAAAGTTCCATGCATCGTAGAGTAAACTTAGTCCTTACATACACTTGTACTGATTATGTGTCAGCTTCTTTGACACAGCAGAAATTTTTTTGTTTTTGATTTTTAGAGCAGCCTCCTACTAGCACTAGATTGGATTCTAACGGAGAGCAGACTTTCCTCTACCACTGGGTAGAGCCAGTTGGAGTTAACATTATTATGTTCTTCAATAAATACTTTTGACTTATACTTTGATGAATAAATGAATTTTAATAAATGTATAAAAGTTATAAATAAAGTGATGTTTATTATTTGGCTCTAAATATACTTGTGGAAAGATGCGATCCTATAAGAAAAAAAATAAAAAAATCTAGGATGTGACATATTTGCTTTAAGCAACTTGTAAACTACCCCTTCCCCTTACCTCTAGTGTTGAACCCACCGATTTATTTATTTGTTTTCGCTTGTCGTTTTCATCCATCATAACACTTTTGCTGTATAAAACCTTCCAGGTGCTTCTATGTTGCATAATTGCATTCTTGGTTAGCCACTAGCTTCTTTGAAGATAGTCTGATCCTTATTTAACCTTTTCAAAGGGATATATTAAGTAAGTACCTCAGTTGGGTGGTTCATTGTTTTTGGTTATTTACATTTTTCTTTTTTATCTGCTTTATTTTTCATATGAATGATCCTTTATAGAATTTGTTCAACTGAATCTCCTGGTCTTAAATGTTAGTGACCACCCACCTGTCTATGTTCTCCTTTGCTGTAACAGAAAAATGAGTGTGGAGAAGCAGAAGAAGTTCCTCACAGTTGCACCTTTCAAGTGTGTCTGGCGTGAGGAGCTGAGGTTTAAAGAGGCTGGGCGTGGTTGTGTTGCCTTTGAAGCTTTTGCTCAAAATGATGTGACTTTGGTGTTCAGGGAGCAAGTGGGGAGCCAACACTATCATTACAAAATGGATAACAATCCCAACTATACCATCATTTTCGGTAGTCATAGAAATCGAAGACTAAAGATCGAAGCAAGTGGGAAGACTGTTGTGGACGTTGCTGGAGTGGGGTTATGTTCATCAGCATTTCAGAGCTATTGGATTAGCATATATGATGGGTTGATTAGCATTGGCAAAGGGAAGTATCCTTTTCAGAACCTCGTCTTTGAATGGCATGATTCGGAGCCTAATTTTAATGTGCAGTATATTGGTCTAAGCAGCTGGGATAAGCATGTTGGATACAGAAATATCAGTATCTTGCATATGCCATCACATCATAATGCCCTTTGGAGCCACATTGACTATACAGATTATGAAGGAGAGGATGATGAGGATGATGGGCTCGAGAATGTGAATGACAATTTAGGAAAGTGGGGGCTTCCTAATTTTTTGGAGAACTGGGACCTAGCTGATGTCTTATTTGAAGTTGGTACAGAAAGAAAGGTTGTTCCTGCACACAAGGTGATTTTGAGTTCTACTGGTGATTTCTCCTTAGGATCAACTGATGAAATTGTTATAGAACTACCTTCAACATCATATCCTGTTCTCCATGCCTTTTTGGAATACATATATACTGGCCGGACTCAAGTATGTTATACAGTATATAACGATATCTATATGTTTTCTCTCTTTGAGCAACATTCTTGCTGATTTTTCTTTTGTCGGTTTTTATAATTGGGCCTAGATTGTAGAATGGCAACTTGGCCCACTACAGGAGTTGAGCTTACAATTTAAAGTCATAGCATTGGTTACGCAGTGCGAAGAAATTATGGATCTTTTTAGGAAGAACAAAAAATTGTTTGATTCTGGTAAGAAAGTCGAAATTATCAATCCGAGCTCCCAAGTTCGGCAATTTGGTATCTTTCCTTGTGAAGTACCTCTTGACATTGGAAAACTGAAGCATTTTCTTGCAACTGGTGAGCATAGTGATATAAAGATACATATTGAAGATCATGGCCTTGTCGTGCAGTCACACAAGCTCATTCTTAGTCTATGGAGTGCACCATTTGCAAAGGTGTGTATATTCTTCTTGTCATACTGTGCTGGACACTGAAGATACTTGAGCACATTTAGGTTCCTTGAAATGGTTTTGGCCTTGTTCTCTTTTTCAACGGTTGAGCATCTGTCTCTTAGTTACATGCATATGTTGTGCTTGACAACCATTGATTTTCTTTTCTGTAATCTTAACCGTTCACATTCCAGATGTTCACCAATGGGATGGTTGAAAGCAGTTCTTCAGACATATATTTAAAGGATGTTCCTGCAGAAGCATTTTGGGTTATGATACAGTTTATGTACAGTGGAGTACTTGAAATGGACATCACAGAAATGGGTCCTATACTAATTCCAATTCTTCTACTTGCTGACCAATTTGGCGTTTTTGTTCTTCAGCGAGAATGCTGCAAACGAGTTATGGAATGTCTTTCAGAGGTATTCAGTCACTTGAATTTTCTTATATAGCTGTGCATTTCTTTTGAATCTATTGCTTATTTGTTCACCATCAAATTTCAATCTTCAAAAGGTGTGAATAAGAGGAACATCAAAGTAATTTTCTAGTTCATACAAATCAGCTACACGATGTGCTAGTATGCAATGGGTTTTTCCATTTTTTGGAATAAATATGAAGAAATTGGATGTGTGTCCTGGACCAACTACTCCCACTGGTTGCTTATCAAAGTGAATTCATTGTACATAGATTAAATTAATTTAAATGTTTTTAGTGAGATGATTTATTCATATTAAGTCCTTGCACTATCTGTGGCTTATATGATAGTTTCCGGTGAAGCAACAATGCTAACTGTTGCAATCCTCTAAGATTACAGAACCCATCTAATAGTGTATAATGACTTCTGAATAGATGATCAGAACTTTACTCATCAAAGTCCGGTGGCTTTCGAGAATGGAATTCATGACTCCTGATAATATATCATGACATTTATTATAGTTAATATATCTGTCAACCATAGAAATCAGTCTTTGATCAACAAGCTCATAAGAATCCACTATAGTTGTTGTAAAGATAATGCATTTCAGCAGCACCATCATAATAAAAAATAAGTATCCTACACTTATTTTATCTATCTGTATGTTCAATATCACGTGTTCCAACATGATGGTGTGGAATGTCACAGATGGGACCACTCTAATAGCTGTCTCTGGTGAAATGCAAGATCTTAATGCATCTCATGTGCATATATTATGCAGGTTTGGTGTTGTACTACTGGAACAAGCTCATCGATCAAGACTTATTTCTGTTTTGCAAAAATAATGGAAAAGGCTTATGAAGATTTTGGAGAAGTTGCTAGATTTTTGTGTTGAATCTAAGGTTTTCCATACCGATCTGTACCATCCGTACCGGGTGGTATGTACTAGTCCGTTAGGTTACCGGTACGCGGACCGCCCACTATCGGGCGGTACCACCAAAATCGATCGTTGGCGGTCGATTTCGGGAGAAAAAGGGAAGAAGAAGAAGAAGAGGAAATGAAGAAAGAAGAAGAAGAGAAGAAATACCTCGCGCTGTCCTCGCTCGCACGCTGTCGCCGCCCGCGAGTTGCTCGCGAGCCGTCCTCACCAAGACTCTTGTCCGAGCGATTTTTCTCCGTGGGAGAAAGATCGGCGACATCGCCTTTTTTATTTTTAAATATATTTTAATATAATATAATATAATATAATATAATATAATATTTTAATATATTTTAATATACCGGATGGTATGCACTATGCGTACCGCCCGGTATTGGTACCGTACTGATATTGACAAAATGTCGGTACACCGATACGGACCGGTAAGTAAAACCTTGGTTGAAACTAATTTTTTGAAGTTTGTTGCAGGATATAGTGTGTACCATTTTACAAGCAGTTTCATCAATCCAATCATATAAACTCCTTGAAGAAACATGCAAGAGGAATTTTGCAATGCACTTCGATTATTGTACAACTGCCAGCACTGAGTTTGTGTTGTTAGATGAGGTGACCTTTAGGGAGATTCTTCTGGTAAGTTCCATTACTCCATTATTCAATCTATCCTTAGAAATTGAATAGTATATAGTTCCATATACAGTTTACGTAACTGATCATCATGGCTTTCTATTGTTTTATTGGGCATATGAGCATTTGTAGAAAAGATGCACACAGCTTTATTGCACTGACATTTTTAATTGTATCATACCTAATTGGTGAATTATGTTTTGGGTTTGACCCTGTACTGCTTATATGCTTTCTGGCTTTTAGAGAATGCCAATATTCTTAGTTCCATCTGGAAACTATAGTACTAAGGATAGATGTTTTGATAAAAACACCATGCATATGGTAAATTTAACACCGTGGAATGCTTTCTTTTGTGTTGAGAAGAATAAAAAGTTAGCTAATAAGTGACCAATCTTTTGTCTCATGGTTTCTGCTAGTTTCCTGGTGCTAGTTATAACGTGAATGGGGGAGAGAGAGGGAGGGAGGAAGTGAGTTTCCTAAAAATTGCACTGATCTCATCTCCAGTATTATGTGATTCTCAGCTTGGGCATCTGCAACATTTTCAGCTGTAGCATTTAGGTTTTAAAAGAGGTGCAATCTAAATTATCATGGTAAATATAGTAAAACTAAATGTAATTTAGGAGATATTTGGTCCATGGTCAAAAGCGAGCTTTTGGTTATGTTTATCATGGGTTTTGCAGCATGCTGATATGACTGTAACCTCAGAAGAGAAGGTTTTGGATGCGATATTACTATGGTGCATGCAAGCCTGTAAAGTCTTTGGTTGGGTTACAGTGGATGATCTCCTTATTTCTTCAACACCTGAACAAATTTTTGGAGAGAGGTTTCAATCAATTTTCTTGCTGCTACCATTTGTGCGATTTCCGTTAATGCCATTGTTTTTGCTTGAGAAGGTACGTTGTAAGGCTTTGCATCCAGAATGACTTTTGCTTCTGCTTGAGGTTTGAGGTTATCTAATTTTGTTTGCATGTACTGTAATGTAACACAGCTAGAAGACAGCAGGCTTAGCAACCAGATTCCCATGTTTGGAGAATTGGTGAGTCATTTATATAATTTTTTTATAAAACATATGTTTCATGGTTCTAGTTGTCTTGAAATAATTATAACTGTCTATGATACAAAAGGTGAAGGAAGCCATTCAATATTCTGGTGGAATCAAGATGCCAGAAGTCAGTCAGAAGTGAGTTCTTTCATATATTTACATTTATCTATATACTTTATATTTTAAATCATACAGTTATTAAAGATTAATTAGAGTGGTTTTCTTTCAGTATAAGATTTCAGCACAGACATTCTAGTTACAAAGAGCTCCAATACATATGTGATGGTGACAAAAATGGAGTAATATATTTTGCTGGGACGTCATATGGGGAACATCCATGGGTAAATCCTGTTCTATCTAAGGCGAGTTTCTTAATTCTTCTCTGTGGTGAATTTAAGTTTTTTTTTCCATAAAATATGTTGGGAATTTCTGGCTTTGTCGTCGTTGTTGTATGTTTGTCACATTGATTCATCTTAAATTCCAGAAAATCACTGTGATAGCCAGCAGCCCTGCTTCTAGATATACGGACCCAAAGGCACTGGTATCAAGGACATACCAGGTAGTTATGTGGTATCCATAAGATGAAACCTGAAAAGTCAAACATGCAATATTAACTTTTATATATTCTACAGGCCACCTCCTTTGCTGGACCGCGGATTGAAGATGGCCATAGTTCTGCATGGTGGATGGTTGACATCGGACATGATCACCAGGTACCTAGAAACCCTTAACATTTCAATGTTTGCTCATCCTTTGATAACTTCTGAAATGTTAGCCTAGATTGTTCTTGAAGAAGCTTGTGGGCTTGCTATAATACCTAAACCTACTATCAGTTTCAATAGTTCTTTGTTTCATAATTTTGGAACACCTATGACAAAATAAGAAGCAGATTTTGGAATATATTCTTGACCTATTTTATTTTGAAACTTGAACTAATAATTCTTGGCTTTATGTGTATACGTACCTTAAGAGTCCAGAACATATTATTGCCATGAGTCCTGGATCTATATTAGAGTATGAATGAACCTAGATATTATTCTGCACCTTAGTTTCTTGTCTGTGGCCAATGAATAAACCTAGATTAACATATGCAAACATGGTTTGTGGTTAGAAAAGATTAAAAAATCAGCCATAATAGCAAAATCAAGTAGACATTGGAGGTTCCAAAGGTGGTGAGAGACATTATGTTATGCATTGTCTCAGACACAAATTAACAACAGAAAGCAAAAGTACTATCCTACAGGGACACTCAATTTTCTCAGATTGTTTAT
The DNA here is from genome assembly GCA_021527575.1 of Ensete glaucum. Taxonomy (NCBI): domain Eukaryota; kingdom Viridiplantae; phylum Streptophyta; class Magnoliopsida; order Zingiberales; family Musaceae; genus Ensete; species Ensete glaucum. Next base: position 39,978,137 of record CM038557.1, on the reverse strand, counting down.
TTTCTTGTTTCAGATCTGTTTTCCACTTTGGTAAGAACCTCATCTTCTTGGCTGACCTTTTTTTTCACTTTTTTTGTATATTGGCACTAGATCAGTCTCTGATAGCAATGACAATTCCGATGCTCCTTGCTGCCATGCATAAAGTGAAACTGCATATGGGACAAGCACAAATATTAATGCATCAGCAAATGCAATTAACTCAACAGATAGAAACTCATTGCCCATGGATGGATAAAGTGTTTCAATACCAAAAGAAACAAAAACCAAAGGAAAAAAAATGCAATAGCAATTCCAGAACTGTAACCAAGCATCCACCATGGGCTCTATTTATCATTCTAACTGGAGAGCTTCACTAGTCATTCACTAATCCAGGCTAAAATTCTAGAAACTAAAATTGCCAATGTTGGTGTAAAAGGACTATGTATTCTATACCAAAAAAGTATATTGTGAGCAAGCCCCTTGTAAACCTTTGTACTCTTTAGCCTTATTGAGATACTGTTTGTTGTTATAGTCTTAAATGCTGTATGCATAATTTTATCTCTTGTATTAATCAAACTTTGAAATACTGTTCAGCTCATGTTCTTCCTGCTTTTCTGTGCCAGCTGATGTGCAATTATTACACCTTGAGGCAGGATGGCTCCTCAACATACATGAGATCCTGGGCTTTTCAGGTAATCCTTCTCCTTTATGGCTTTTCCGGTGTATCTTGTTTCATTCGTGAAGACAGTTAATTGCTTCCTTTTTCTGTCAGGGATCTGTGGAAGGCAAAAATTGGACTAATCTGAGAGTTCACAATGACGACCAGATGATTTGTAGGTCTGGCCAGTTCGCATCATGGCCTGTAATTGGGCCTATGGCGCTGCTTCCGTTTAGGTTTTTCCGAGTCGTTCTTACCGGTCCTGCATCAGGTGATGCCAACGTTTGGAACCTTTGTATCTGCTTCATTGAGCTCTATGGCTACTTTATCTAACTGAAGTGGATTCCAGTGGCAAAAGCCATTTTGTTGCTTGATCATACGAAGACCATCGGTGGTTGTACATATAAACAGAACAGAAGATGGGAGATGCTGGCTGCATGATATGCTTATCAGCTATGTCAAATTTTGTGTCAAGTAATTTGCTTATCTTTCTGGATATAAACGATGGAAATTTTTGCTCGGTTTATGATCTGTAATTTGTCCAAGTCCAGTAAACTGATGTTCCTACTGGTACATGATACAAATCTATTGTATGACTAATATACCTCTATCACAAACATAGAAGCTTTTATTAATTTGATTATTAGTAATTTTCATGAAATAACTACTGTGTTCATGATACTTTGAAAGGAATGTGGATGGTGCATCAAATGGAAAAAATCCAGCATGTTCTTTTGTGAATCTTACCCCGTAAATAACTCTACAAATAAATCTTATCTGTATAGGATTCTTCAAATATATTTTCAAATATTATCAGGATTCTTCAAATGGTTGTGCTTCGAAAGTGGTATTTGTGAATCTATCTGAAATAGTCCAAACTGCAGGAACGTTGTTTTCTTTTTCTTTTCCTTTCTGTTTCTGTTGTTAATAGCATTTTTTTGTTATATTTTTAAATTATAGCAAGAATTTTAGCTTAGATTAAGAAGGTTGAAGTATGAGATCCTAAACTAATTTGTGTGCGGCACAGAATTGTCATTAATGTTAACACAATTCTTAGGTTTCATGACAAATTTAGAATATGTTGCCATGGGTTAAAGAATTTTGATAGAAGCATTTTGCACTGCTGCCTCCCAACATCAAACAAAGCTTGCATGATAGAATCCCTTAGAATTTTATCGTATTTTGATCGTTTGAAGGGGATCAACTTCTTTGGAATGTTATATGGGTTCTTCTCTCCTAGGTAGTCGGTCATAAGGTTGATAATAAAGAGATCTTTGATTGATGAAAAGTGGTGGTAGTTACATGTTTTATATAGGACCTCAAACCCTAACCGTAGAGAGACTCCTCTCTTAAGTCAAAATTTTCTTTTACCCCTCTACCCTAACTGACTTGCCTAATAAGGGGGCACGGCTAGGAGGCTGCAACTCCTCTCATGCTCCCTCCTCAAACCCTAGTCGACTTGCCCGATAAGGTGGGCGACGACTAGGAAGCCCTAAGGCTTTTAGACTCCTTCCCTCAAAACCCTAGCCAACTTACTTTATATGATAGTAGGCAGTTAGGTAAGGGTTTATTACATTTTCTCAGGGTTTTATTAATTGCTACTTGATTGAATAGGTTCCAACCATGCTATGGTCCTATTAGGCTTGCCATTTTCAGATCAGTCTTATCCTCAAGGATAAGGTTCCATGAATTCTGGGAACCTGATTTTCATATCTTCATATGATTCCCACGTGGCATCTTCCATAGGTAAATTACTCTAATGTACCCGCACTTCAATAGAGGGACGTCGGCGATGCATCATGATCCTATGGTTAAGTATTGCTTGTGGCTGGATTTGGATATCTCCATCAGTAGTAGTGTTTGGTAGTTGACTTTGGGCTGATTCGTTCTCTCCCAGCTTGAGTTTTAGGCAGGATACATAGAAGATAGGATGGATCTTAGCATCAGCAGGTAAATTCAATTTGTATGTCACATCTCTAATGTGCTCCGTGATCTGGTAGAGTCCACAAAAGTGAGAAGATAACTTCATGGGTGCTTGTGGGGTGATTGATATTTATTTATATAGTTGGAGATGAAGAAAGACCCAATCTCCCACAGAGAATTCCCTTTCGCTTCGATGTGTGTTAGTTTGCTGTTTCATTATGGCTTGTGCGGCTAAGATGTTATCCTTCAGTACAATCTACTTTGGTTGAGCCAATTACATATTTTGGAATTATAAGGGCTGGTCGACCATACACCACTTCATATGGGATACAATCAGTAGAAGAGTGATATGTCATATTGTACCACCATTCGGCCCAAGGGAGCCATTTCGTCCATTCCTTTGGTTGGTCATTGGTGAAACATTTGAGGTATGTCTCTAAGCACCTGTTCACCACTTCAATTTGGCCATCGGTCTATGGGTGGTATGCCGTGATCATCTTTAGTCTGGTGTCCTACAACTTAAAGAGCTCGGTCTAAAATTTACTAGTAAAGCCCCTACCCCTATCACTTACAATCAATCTTGGCATCCCATATAATTTTATAATATTTTCTATAAAAATGGGCATACTTTATAAGACGATCAACCACAATGAGGGCAACCCTTCGATAAAATCCATTGATATGTCAGTCCATATTGAGTCTAGCATTGGTAGAGGTTGTAGCTTTTCGGGGTTTGCCATTGCTTCATCTTTATGTCATTGGCAAACGTCACACTGTGCTACAAATTCTGCAATAGTATTTTTATCCCTCTCCAATAAAAGATTTGCTTAATTATTTTGTAGTTTCTAAGGAATCTGGAGTGCACTGCTGCTGGTGTGGAATGCATCTCTTGTAGGATAGTTTTTATGCAAGGAGAATCGGTTACAAGCACGATGCATCCCTTATAGTGTAAGTCTTTCGTATCCCAACTATAATGAGCCATGGAGCTTGGTTCCTCATCCAATTTTTTAATAATCTTATTGGTCTCTGGATCATCCCTCTATTCCTTCCTAATGTCTTCGTGAAAGCTGCTCATTGGAAGGGAGATTGTCAAAAATTCTGCTTGCTCAGGTAGCTGCGAAAGTACATTCGCAACAACATTCTCCTATCCCTTTTTGTAAGTTATTTCATAATCATACCTAAGAAGCTTTGTTATCTATTTTTACTATTCGGGAGAGAATATCATATGCTCCAAAAAATATTTAAGGCTATTATGGTCAGTTTTTATTTGAAAGCGCCGATCGATCAAGTAAGGTCTCCACTTCATTACTACGTGTACAATCGCAAGCATCTCTTTATCGTAGATAAACAATTTTAGATAAGATGGAGATAATGCCTTGCTAGTGTAGGTGAGGGGTTGGCTATGTTGTATAAGGATGACACCGATCGTAACTCCAGATGCGTCGGCTTCAATGACGAAAGTTTTGTTAAAGTCGAGTAGCGCTAATACAGGCGTTAACATCATGGCTACCTTGAGTTCGTCGAAGGCAGCATAGGCTTTGTCCAACCACCGAAAAGTATCTTTTTTTAGGAAGGATGTCAGGGATGCACTGATCTTCCCATAATCTTTGACGAAATTATAGTAGTAGCCCGTCAAAACGAGGAACCTGTATAGTGATTTTATGTTCTTTGGGGTCGGCTAGCTTTGTATTACCTCAATTTTGGAAGGGTCCATCGCCACTCCTTCTTCTGATATGAGGTGCCCAAGATACTCTACTTTTTATTGAAGAAAGTTGCTATTTGATTCTTTGACAAAAAGAACATTCTCTAGAAGAATCGTCAAAATAAGTCATAAGTGCTGAAAATGACTTTTAAGGGAAGGGCTGTAAATGAGGATGTCATCAAAGAATACTAGCACAAACTTACAAAGAAATCTCTAGAAAATGTTATTCATAAGGCTCTGGAAGGTGGAAGGAGCATTGGTGAGACTAAAGGATATTACCAAAAACTTGGTTGTGCGTTTGGAAGGTAGCTTTTGGTATGTCATCTTCGTATAACAGAGGTCCAGCTTTGTGAAGACTCATGCTCCTCTTAATTCATCAAGTAGTTCATCCACTACTAGAATAAGGTATTTGTCTTTGACGGTTATGCCATTGAGAGCATGGTAGTCAACACACATTCATCACATTCCATCCTTCTTTCGTACGAGAAGCACCGGCGAAGAGTAGGGGCTGCAACTTGGTTAAATGACCCATGTTTCAAGTATCTCCTTCACAATTCTTTCTATTTCATCTTTCTGAAGGTGGGTATAGCAGTATGACTGAGTGTTCATTGGTGGTTTGCCCGGAAGAATCAGAATCCGATGATCATACCGACGGGTAGGAGGTAGGCTATGTAGTTCAACGAAGACATCAGAAAATTCAGCAAGTAGTTGGAGAAGGTTTTGGTCTTCAATTTTCATTGGCTTCCTCTTAGTTGCTGCTGGAGTTGTATTAAGAAGCCGTTGTTCATTTTGTGCAAAACTTTCTCCATTCGTTGTGTAGAAACTGTCGTCACATCGCTTTCGTGTTTCCCGCGTAGGATCACCAGTTTCCCTTTGCAATAGAATTTCATAATTAATTTTAAAAAATTCTAGTAAATATCACCTAGCATCATCAGCCACTTGATATCAAGCATGGCCTCATAATCATCGAGTGGAAGGAGAAAGAAATCAGTAATTATTTCCTGGTCTTGCAGCAATAATTTCACCCGCGGGCATCTTTGGTTGCACTTCAAAATTTGACCATCGGTGACCTTAACATCAAACTTGTTGTAATCTTCTTTATGGAGCACCATATGAGTAGCAACCTTTCTGTTCATGAAGTTGTTGGTGCTCCTGGTGTCATGAGGATGGTGATTGGTTATTGTTTGAGTAGTCCTCCCACTTTTATTGTTTACAGGTTCGCGTAGCCGGCAAGAGCGTGTATCATGAAATCGACTAGTTGTGACTCCTTCTCCATGTCCTCCTCTTTGTGGTTAAGGTCCTCTTCTTTATGCTTATGGTCCTCTTCAATGGGTTTGATCATAAGGAGCCTCCCCATTTTGCAACGGTGGTCGTGGCTCCAAGGCTTGTCGTAGTTCCAACACAAACTTTTTGCAGATCGGTCTCGAAGTTCTTCCCTTCTTATGATCAATGGGTTTGATCATAAGGAGCCTCCCCTTTTTGCAATGGTGGTCGTGGCTCCAAGGCTTGTCGTAGTTCCAACACAAACTTTTTGCAGATCGGTCTCGAAGTTCTTCCCTCATTAATTTTTTTGGTAGAGAAGGTCGACTGGTAGTGGGGGTGGGGGTGGGGGGCTAAAGGCCTTAGTGCTGTTGGTCGGGTGGTGACCCTAGTACTTTGGATGTTTTGGTTCAATCACTCCTCTTGAAGTCACACGAAAGAGATGGCCGCTATTAGTGTATAGTTGTCGCGTCTTGACTTCTCCTTGAATCTCCAACTTCAATACTTCGATAAAAGTTCCTAGCAATTATTTTTCAGACTGATCCCTTGTTTGATTAGATAATCTTTTGAACTTGGTATAGTATTCTTGAATGGTGGAAGTTTAACAGATCTTAGCAAGTTCACCATCGATGCTCTCGTATTCGGTTGGTCCGAAGAGGATTAGCAATTCGTCTTTAAATTACCTCCATGTAGGGACTCCATGAGCATGTTCGAACAAATCATACCATTGTATTGTATCTTCTTCAAGGTGTATAGTAGTAACGTCTACCATGGATGCATTCAGGATCTTGTGATAGCGAAAATAATGTTTCACGCGTGAAATCCAATCGGTCGAGTCTTATTCTTCCCATCTAGGGAAGTCCACCCTCAGACATGGATAGGGAGGGTCCATCATCAGTCCTCCTCTTTCTTGGGAGCCTTCTCTATGATATGAACTTTCACCTTATTGAGATCTCCTTGGGCTCGGTGGTCGACCCAAATTGAATTCAGCAAAGAGGGCATGTAGTTTATCCTTCATACGCGCCTCAAAGGCCTCCAACTTAGCATCGATTAGTTCTTTAGATGCCATGGCATATAACTCCATATCTGTAATGTTATGGTTCTTCTTTTGCTGTTAGGTAAAGGGCATCTATTGGCTGAGTGGTTTGGCGGCCGAAAAGATTAGTGGATCGAAGGAAGAAGGCTATGGTTTTGGGTTTAATAGGTTGCTATTCAAGGTGCGGTTTGGGTTGCTATTTGGAGGTGTTTTGGAGGCTATGATGGCAGTGGCTAGAGGCTAGAAAGCTGATCTAGATATGCTATTGATAGCAGCCACAAGCTTGATAAGGATCAGTTGGGTATGCAGCAAATAGATGCTGAATTGTGGGAGCAAATTTTTTTATTAAAGAGACAACAGTTTCTCAATAAAAGTTTTGCAAAAAACTAAGGCTTTATGGAGAGAATTGACAGTAAGAATTCAGTGTTGATGACAACAAGAATAACAAAAAATAGTAGGAAATCTTAGTAGTAATGTAGCAAGAACAACGACGAATGCTTCGGCAACAAAATTCTTGTCGAAAATCAGCAATTTTATGACGAAAAGTTATAGTAGTGTATGAATCCTTTCAGAGATAATTCCTACCAAGGTTTGATGTAGATGAAAGCAAAGATGATGTAGAAAATGCGTAAAAGTTTTCATCGAAAAAAGATGGCAGCAAGATCGATTTTTGGCAACAAGTATGCGGCTGAACTTTTGTAATGTACTTTCATTCATAAAGATAGCAACTTTATGACGATGAGTATTCGCAGTGAGGGAATAGATGAAAACTCTTTTGGGATTTTTTGGGATATAAAATTATAGCAGCAATAAGGTTTTTATGATAGAGGCAATATCAGATCCTGATGCTGGCCTTCCTTTTCCTTTTGGTCTCACCAATATAGAGAACTATATTTTATTAATTATTTTTTTAGAAATCAGGATATGCTCAGAATTTTCAGAATTGTCAAGAATATTTTTATAATTCTGGATGAGAGGACAGTCCTCAAAATTTTTAGAATTATCGAGGGTATTTTGAAAATTATGTACAAGAGGATAGTCCTTAGAATTTTCCAAATTTAGAAGGGTAAAATAGTCCTTTTCTCAAAGGAATGCCCTAGCCCTCTTCCCTTACCTCACTGTTGCCGCCTGCGAGGTCGCGCGCACATGCCGTCGGCGACCACCCCACGACAGCGCTGGCCTGTGGCGCCGCACGCAGCATTGCCCCCCGGTGGCCGCTCCTACCGGTCGCCTTGCAAGCGCGCCCGCTTGGGCCCGCCACGGCACTACCTATGCTCAGCGCTGCTCAGCGCCAATCAGGCGATTGCTGCTGATCGCCTTATAAGGGGCTTTGGTTGTGGCAGGCCACCCCTATAGGGGGCCTGGCCATAGCTAGCCACCCCTTTTTCTCGCTGCATTTGTTGCAAAAACGCAGCAAGAATGTGCAGAATGATTCTATGTGATTCAATCTCATCACACAAAGTTTAAAATCATTCTTTCGCACGAAAACCTTGACTATGATACCACTATTGGGAAACCTTAGCTGGAGCATCACATGTGCAGCAGAAATTAAAACAAAAAATTAGTTTCCCATGTAGATTAAATCACCATGCAAAAAATATTGGGGTCACGAGAAAAGCGTAAAAATCGATAAAACCGTGATGTGTGAGAGATTGATTTTACCTAGGGAGATTATATATCCCTATATTTCCAGATCCGGATGGAGAGGATGAAGGAGGTCAAGCGTCCTCTTCTCTAGTGGTATTTACATGATGGATCTCTGCACCGAAACTCCTCTAATCTGATCTCGCAACTCTTGCACAGAGGGAGAGAGGAGAATAGGAAGGGGAGGCTAAAGCTACAACCTATTAATCATAAGTCTCCCCTCCAATTTATAGAGAGCTACCAAAAACCTTAGGGCTCTTGCCTTAGTGGGTATTGGATCTCCATCCAATTACCTACTAACCTTGCATTATTAGATCTCTATCTAATAATCTCCTTAGGCCTCTAATTGGGCCTCAATCAAAGAGTCCATCAGTATAGGGTCTCATCTAATGAGAATAGGGGCTAATTGGATCTCTATCCAATTCTCTATTCGCTGAAGCATCCACTATATGTGTGTGACCCTCTAGGCTCGATTCCGAGCTGGCCGTGAGTCACTCCAATCAAAACTCATTCTGATATATTAAATTATTACCCCCATAATAATTCACTCGACTCATCGACTATGGACGTATTAGGCCACTACGCCATAGTCCGCAGATGGTACAGGAGGGATTGAATCCATCGGACCTGTCTGTCTACAGTTACCGTGTATCTATAATCCCTCATCCAACTAATATCCTAAAAACCATATATTGGATATGGTACTGTCATGTCACATACGAAATCTGTCATAGTCTCGCTCTAATCGGATTCTCCCGGAGAACTCTTTCTCTCACAATCCGAATGACCTTGGCTAGGGATTTGTCTGATCAAGCACATGTGGGATATTCCTCTCATGATACTGAGAGTGGATAATCCTATATTGATACTCAATTACATTCGTAAAGTTGGCTACCAATCCCAATAACCAACTGTACCGGATTTGAAACTTTCCAAACCTGTAAGTCTAGCATCAAAGAAAGGAGTACTTATACAAGACATCATTGATGTCTCAAGTCTAAGGACCAGATACACAACTGGGACTATAGAATCGTTGTCTAACATTAGGTATCATAACCATATGACATTCTATAAATGGATCAATTAGTGAACTCATTCTCTAATGAGCACCTATACTATATCATTGGTGTCTCCACACAAGTGGCTATGAGATCAGTCATCTCCATCATATAGATGGGTATATAGTACACTGATGTATCTAGTTATCTTGATGTTCCTTTCGAGTAGCCTATGACCAAGATTATTTAGGATCTATATTTAAAGGTGAATCGATCTCATTATTGTGATCTCATCACGATCCGATTCCCATTGCACAGAACCAAGGACATCACAATATATATGCAACAGATAATATAATGTGAGAATATGTCAATATTAATCATAAACAAAAAGATCATATAGCGTGTCACACGTGCTATCACTCACATGATTGACTTGCAGGGCACCTATAACCAGTAGTAAGAGCATGCATCGTAATATCAATATGCTATTGTTCTTCATCCACAACCTCTTCCTCATGTTCCTAGACCTCCTCCTCCATATATTCAATGGGTTCAATCAGTAAGATGCACCCCTTTTTGTAGCCATGGTCGCGGCTCCACGGTTCGTCATAATGTCAATAAAGACCCTTTACCGATCTATCGCGTACTTCTTCTTTTGTCATTTTTTTTGGCAGAGAAGGAGGTTTATAAGCCATGGGCCTAAGAGTGGTCCTCATCCTCCAAGCAACTTGGTTGAGCCATTCCTCTTATATTCAGGCGAAAGAAATTACAACAGCTACTGTACAGGATTGCCGCGCCTTAACCTCCTATTTTATCTCCGGATTGAGTCCCTCGATGAAGGTACATAACAATTATTAGTCAATCCAATCATGAGCAAGGTAGGATAGCTTCTCAAACTTGGTTTGGTACTCTTGAATTTATGCGAGTTGGTCTTCATCCTTCGAGCATCTTGGTTGAGCCATTCCTCTTGTATTCGGGTGAAAGAAATTGCAGCAGCTATAGTACGGGGCTGTCGCGCCTTAACCTCCCCTTTTATCTCCGGCTTGGGTCCCTCGATGAAGGTACCTAGCAAATGCCGGTCAGTCCAATCATGAGCAAGGTAGGATAGCTTCTCAAACCTAGTTTGGTACTCTAGAATTGTAGAGGTTTGTTGGATTTTTGTAAGTTGGCTATCGATATTTTTGTACTCCGTAGGTTTGAAGCGGTTCAGCAATGCATTCTTAAATTGATTCCATGTCAAAGCACCATTATTATATTTTAGCCAATTGTACCATTGAATAACATCTCTTACAAGGTTGATGACAGTGATTTCCACCATAGCATCGTCCAACATTCAGTAGTAGCAGAAGTAATGTTCGGTGTGTAAAATCCACCCTGTCAGGTTTTTTTCTTCCTATCGTGGAAAGTCTACACTCATGCATGGTTGAAGTATGTCCGAAGGCTGTCCTTCCTTCTCCAGAGGTCTTTATGAACTCTCTCCTCATTGAGATTTGGTTGGACTTGGTGGTTGTCCAATAAAGCATACAGTTTGTCCTCTAATCCTGATTTGATATGAGATTCTAATGCTTCAAACTTGGCATCAATTGAATCTTGAAAAGCCATGGCATATGCCTATAGATTAGATATGTCCTTGTCTTTTTTTTGTTAACTTGTCAATGGCATGGGTGATGGAAGATTCGGACAATCGGTTAGTGATAGAAGCGTTTGGTTGCAATGATTTTCTATTTTAGGCTATGGTTTTTGGGGGTGTTAGGGTTATGAAATTAGGTTATGATAGCTGCATCTTAAGGCTAGAGGGATGCCTTAAAGACATCTTGGGTAGTGGCAGTGAAATGGTTGGGTTTTAGTGGGTTAAGAAGAAGAAGAAGGAGAAAGGTGCTGTAGCAAATTTTTCATCGAAAAAAATTCCAATAGTGAATTCATAATTTCTTCCAAAAATTTTTAACAAAAATTTGAATAAAACTTATAGGGGATCTACTAATAATGAAGAGGTAATGCCAACAAAAATTTCATGAAAAAAATAACAGCAATAGGTTTAGCAAAATCAAAGATCATGAAGAAGTACGGTAGCAAATTTTTATGTCTAAACTGTAGCAGCTTGGACGTAAAAGATGAGTAGGTTATCTTAATGATTTTTTGATGAAACTAAAGGGAGATTCAAGAATAGGAAGTTATAAAGCCATGGTAGAAATTTTGTAGAAATTTGATTAGTGAAAACACAGCAGCAAATCAAATAATAAGGGGTGTGCGGCTAGAATTCTGCAGCATAACTTTCATCATAAAGATGAAAATTTTATGATGAAAAGTTTATGTAGAAAATATGATGAAATTCTTTTGTTTTTTTATTTTTAAATAGGGATAACTAAATTACAGTAGCGGTAAAGTAGGAAACCAGAACCTGTTGCAATTGATGGGGAGATCACAGGATGATCTGTGGTAGTGGAGACGATGGTGAAATTTGATGATAATCTTCCAGCAATTATGAGAAGTGCTTTGGGGGGCTAATAGATGGCTATGAAAGGGCAATGAAATGCTAAGAATACTACTCTGATACTAAGTATTAGAACCCTAGCAGATTCTAAGCTTGGGGATGATCAATATAGGGGATCAGCCTCCTTGGAACACTATAGGGGTTCCCTCCTCCAAATTGTTGCTCAAATAATACAGAAAATACTCTTTTATTGATGATAAAAAGTGGAGGATTACATTGCTATTTTTAGACTTTCTAACCTCAACTCCTAATAAGACTCCTACTTCAAGACTTCTACTCCTAACCAACTCTTAAAGCAACTCCTAATGCAACTCTAAGTCCAACCTCCAACCGACCCATCTAGGGGTGGCAGGTTGTTTTATTATTTCCTAATCCTATTCTAACTTAATCTCCTCCACAACCAACCCTCTCTTTAACTAGGATAAGGGGTAGTTAATTAAGGTAACATGCATCTTACTCTCCCTTCAAATATCTTCCTCAACTAATCCTAACCTAGCCAACCTCCTTACTTTCTTTAATAGGGGTCAGCTAGATAGGATTTACATGAATGCCCTTAGATTTTATATGATTGCCCTCTTTAATGAACCTAAATTAAGACTCCTGGCTAGAGTCCTAAAACATTTATAAATCTCAACAAAACATCATCCCTCTCACTATGAAGAAAGATGCATCACCTTGGCCGAGTGGAACTATAACCCTCATGACCATGATGTTGTCCCCACTAAGTCATGGCTAGAAGTTTATGATTGGAGCAAACACATCCAGAGTTGAGATCGACATCACCCTTATGTAAGATGGTCGACTCCTAATTCACACCGAGGCTTCCCCCATACTCTACATGAGGTTTTTAAAAGCGATACTCATTGCTACTAAATTTAAATTTTGGTTAAATACAAGTCCATAGCACGAAAGAGGAGTAAGCCCAAAAGAATTACAATCCATGCTCATGCCAGATTAGGCTCTTATCATCCTGAACCATACCAGAGGGCATTTACCATTCCAGAAGAAAGATTGGCTATTCTTAAAGACTAACCACATGGCAGAAGAAGAAATGACCTCCTGATTGCTAGTTACAGATATCTTGTAAGTCAATCATATGAGTAATAGCATGTGTGACACGTTGTGTGATCTTTTTTGCATATGATTATTATTTATATATTCTCATATTATATTATCTATTGCATATATATTGTGATGTCCTTGGTTCTATGTAATGGGAATTGGATCGTGATAAGATCACGATAATAAGATAGATTCACCTTTAAACAGAAATCCTAAATAATCTTGGTCATAGGTTATTCGAGAAAGATATCGAGATAACTGGACAGACCGGTGTACTATAAACCCGTCCATATGATGGAGGCGACTGGTCTCATAGCCACTTATGTGTAGACACTAAGGATATAGTACAAGTTCTCATTGGATAATGAGTTTGCTAATTGATCCACTTATGGAATACTATATGGTTAAATATACCTAGTGTCAGATAGCGATTTCATAGTCCCAGTTGTGTATCTAGTCCTTTTACTTGAGACACCAAGGATGTCTTGTATTAGTACTCCTTTCTTTGATGCCAAACTTACAGGTTTGGAAAGTTTTAGATCTGGTATAATTGGTTATCGGGATTGATAGCCAACCTTATGAAGGAAATTAAGTGTCAATAGAGGATCATCCACTCTCGGTATCACGAGAGAAATAACCCATATGTGTTTGCTTAGACAAATCCCTAGCCAAGTCATTTGGATTGAGAGAGAAAGAGTTCTCTAGTAGAATCTTATTAGAGCAAGACAAATTGATTCTGTATGTGACCTGTTAATACCATGTCCAATATATAGTTTCTAGGATATTAGTTAGATGAGAGATTATAGATACATGGTAATTATGGACAGATTGGTCCGATGGATTCGATCCCTCCTGTACTGTCTGGGGACTATGGCGTAGTGGCCTAGTACATCCATAGTTGATAAGTCGAGTGAATTATTATAGGGATAATAATTCACTATGTAAGAAGGGATTCTGATGGCAGTGACTCACGACCAGCTCGGTATTGGGCCTAGAGGGTCATACATATATCGTGGAAGCTTCAGTAAATAGAGGATTGGATGGAGATCCAATTAGCCCCTATTCTCATTAGATGAGACCCTATGTTGATGGGCCCCTTGCTTAAGGCCCAATTAGAGGCCTAAATAGATTATTGGTTAGAGATCCTATAATGCAAGGTTAGTGGGTTATTGGATGAAGATCCAATACCCACTGAGGCAAGAGTCTTAGGGTTTTTGGTGGCTCTCTATAAATAGAAGGGGAGACTCATGGTTGATAGGCTGCAGCTTTGGCCTCCCCCTCCTATTCTCCTCCCTCCCTTTGCGCAATTGTTGCAATATTAGATTCGAGGAGTTTTGCTGCAGAGATCCATCGTGTGAATACCGCTAGAGAGGAATGCGCTTGACTTCCTTCATCCTCTCCATCCAGATCTAGAATATAGGGATATACGATCTCCCTAGATAAAATCAATCTCTCATGCATCGTAATTTTTCGATTTTTATAGTTTTCTCGTGACCCCAATCTTTTACATGATGATTTGATCTGTGTGGGAAACCCATTTTTTTTGTTCTGATTTTCGTTGCGCATGTGATGCTCCTATTGAGGTTTCCCAATAGTGGTATCAGAGCCAAGGTTTTCATATGAAAGATTGATTTTTAAACTGTGTGATGAGATTGAACCGCGTAGAATCATTCTACAAGGCGACCACGGCCACACCACTTGCAGGGGTGGTCAGCCATGGCCAGGCCACTGTAGGGGTGGCAGGCCATGACCAGCCCCCTTGCAAGGGCGATCGGCTGTGGCCAAGGCCTTCGGGCGCTTGCAAAGGTGGTTGTGCACCACGCGCGCAAGGGCAGCAGCTGACCCACAGGCTCACTGCGGCCACCCTATCGCTAGTAGGGGTGGCAGCACCGGCTGCAAGGGTGGCCGCCCCTTGGCAGGGCAGGTGCCAATCGTAAGGGCCCACCATCACCCACGCAGGGGTGGTGGTGGCAGTGCAATGAAGGCAAAGAGGGCTAGGGCATCTTTTTGAAAAAAGATGATTATGCCTTCAATAGTTTTAGAAATTCTGAGGACTATCCTCCCTTCCAAAATTTTGAAAATGCCCTTGACAATTTTAAAAATTTTGAGCATGTATTGATTTCTAAAAAAATAATTAATTAAATAATTTAATTAATTATTATATATATCTAGTAATCCTACATATGATGTAATGTACATGTGATATATGATGTGGATGGATGATCATGAGTTATGTGTTGTGATGTGTGTAATTATGATTATTATTATGATTATTATTATTATTATTGGTGCCTATAAATCTCTATTTTTCTCGTTTATTGTCGGGCCTGTGTGCTTGTGATTATTTGTAATTACATAGAGAGACGCAGTGGGAGCGTGGAGGTGAAAACGGGACCCATGATGCCATGGCGGGGGATCACGATGCATGGTGATGCGACGATCCGATGGAACTGATAAAGATGAGATCAACAATCATAGGGCATAGAGATGCACTGATGCACACATAGATTCTATTATGAGTGATTAGGCCCATTGGCTCGGGCCTAATCATATTAGGTGACGACTTATGATTATCCGGTGTGGCTTGCATATATGATGTGTTATACACCTACTATATATATATATATATATGCATGTGATATAGATATATATTAAATATGTATGTATGTGACATGACATATTAGGAGACATATATGAAACAAAATCCCCTCCTACGATAATATTAAGCCGATAAGTATGAGGTAATAAGATGGACCCATATGGCCTTCCATCGTTATAGAAAGAAATTGAATCACGACATAGGTTGAGTTGGTCGAGTCCCTCGAGGCTCACCTATCTACGTGATTGAGTTCTTGCCTATGACATAGAGATGTCACCGGTGACCTGAGGACATGGTATGCTTGGTCGAGTCCCTCGAGGGCATATCATTAAATCAAACTCATCTTGTAACGATAGTGATGACTTAATTGAATACCATGATTGGTCGAGTCCCTCGAGACCATGATGATTCAGAGGTCGAATGTGATGGGAATCACAAGGAGTTATAATTGGTAAGAGTTGACTACCTTTTGGGCTTAGTGTAATTGGTTGAGTCCCTCGAGGTTGCACTAAAATGCCAATTGGATCCCGATCCCCACTAGGAGTCTGCTGGAGACTTTTGTCTTATGCGTCGAAGGTGTCGCAGGAAAATAGTGGGAGTATATTAAGATAGAAGTCTATATATATTTTTTCTGTAAAATCTGTATATATTTTTGCTATATCTTATTTTGTTAGAAACATGTTGCTTGCAAACCCCCTGCGTGACATACTTGATGCCAATTGCCTCACTGGTCCAAACTACACAAATTAACTCTGAAATTTAAGAATTGTTCTCATTGTAGAGAAAATCACATATGTCCTTAATATGATTGTGCCCACACTAGAGGAAAGGACAAGCGAAGATGAGATCGCTCGCTTTATAAAGTATAAAGATAGTCCTAAAGGATAACCTGTATGTTGATCTTATACTTCAGTCTCTACCAGATTCCTTTCACAGTTCATTATTAGTTTTAATATGAACAAGTTTGAGGTGACTCTACCTGAGCTCCTCAATATGTTGAGGGAAGCTGAGAGTACCATCAAGAAAGAGAAGTCAATTCTCTATATTAGTGAGATCAATAGGAAAAGGAAGGCTAATAAGACCCTTGAGAAGGGCAAGGGTAAAGAAAGATCGAGTAAGACAAAGGTTGGAAGAGGAACTGTAAGGATTACCTTGCAGATAAGGCGAAACAAAAGCTTAGAGAAGCTTCAGATATATTCATGATTAGTCTCTACTTATCAGATTTTCATGATAACACATATGGGTATTAGATGTCGAGAGTGTTTATCATATCTGCAATTCATTGCAGTTTCCGGTAGGACGTACGAGATTAGTTAGAGGCGAGATGTATCTCAAGATGGGCAATGGAGCAAGAGTTGCTACAGTTGCTATTGGCAAGGTCACTGTACATCTACTTGGTGGAGCTATAATTATATTGGATGCATGCTATTTTGTTTCCTCTATTATCAAAAATATTATTTCTATCTCTTGTTTGACAATTAGTGGATATAAATTAGTTTTTGAGAATATTAGTTGTTTAATAATTATGGATGATGAGATCATCACTAGAGGGACATTGATAAATGGCTTATATGTGTTAGACAATTCTCCACATATCATGAATATAAATATGTCTAAGAGAAAAAGAGATGAGTTGAATAATGCATAGCATTATATGCTAGGTCATATACATGAGGGAAGAATTCAAAAGATATTGAAAGATGGATACTTGGATCCATTTGACTATGAGTAATATGCAACTTTTGAACCTTGCCTTTGTGAGAAGATGATCAGCTCTCCTTTTAGTGAACTGGAGAGAGAGCTACTGAGTTATTGGAACTTATACATAGTAATGTATGTGGTCCCATGTCAACTTAAGCTATAGGTGGTTACTCATACTTCATTACATTCATTGATAATTTCTCTAGGTATTGACACGTGTAATTGATGAAGTACAAATCTGAGGCCTTTGAGAAATTCAAGGAATATAAGAATGAAGTTGAGAACCAAATTTGAAAGAGTATTAAGACTCTTCGATCAGATCGAGGAGGAGAGTACTTAAGTACAAAGTTCACCCATTTCCTCAGGGACAATGAGATTCTATCCCAGTGGACACCTCCTTATACACCTCAGCTCATTGAGATATTAGAAAGGAGGAATCACACACTATTAGACATGGTGCAGTCCATGATGAGTTTTGATGACCTACCCATCTCATTCCATGGGTATGCCCTAGAGACTGCAACTTACCTTCTAAACAGAGCTCCATCAAAGTCGATAGTATTGATAGGACTCAAATAGGTTTGAGTCCTAATCATTTTAGGACTAGTCAATAAAAACTCTATTAGATTATAATAAAGCCACTCCTATCTTATAAAGGAGTATGGCTAGGGTTTAGATTATCTCTTAGGGCTTAGTAGTCACCGCCCCCCTTACAGGGCAAGTCGGCTAGGGTTTCCCCTACTTAGGTCGGCTATAGAGCCAACCTACCCGCCCCTTGTTCCTATTAAGGCAGGATGGCTATAGGAGGGGCAAAAGGATAATTTTACTTAGACAAGTGCCCCCTTAGGCTAGGACTTTGATCCCTATTTAAGATGTAGCCACCCCTCTCTTTTAATTAAGCAATTATCATCTTCAATTCAGCCTTTGTGCTGAGTCTAGGAGGGAGGAACCCTTATAATGTTCAAAGGGTTGATCCCCCTCAAGGATCAAAATCTATAGGGCTCCTTCTTGGGTCTTATTATCTAGTATTAGAGTAGTAATCTTGCTGCCTCTATAGCCATCTCAGCCATCTCTACCTTCCCAAGCAATTCTCACAATTGCTACGACATACACCTCCACCTTCCACTCCAGCAGTAGATCAAATCAGTCTGCCACTGCCCCTTACATTTGATCTAGAATTCTGGTATATTTTTTATCATCTACACCTCTTCAATACTGCAAGATTCCTTACTTTATATATTAAGGATTTTTCTCAAATTTTATCCACTGTAAATTTTATTTGTCGCAAACGTTATCATCATTACAAAGGTGAAACGCTGCAGAAATTTTCAGCTGATTATTGCTTCTTGAAACTAAACTTTTAATAGTCCTTTTTGGTTAAAACTTTTATACAATTTCACAGATCATCTTAGCTTTCATCTAAAACTAATCTCATGAAAAAACTAATTCTGGATCTGGACTTATAGCACTGCGATTCTTTATTATACAATACTAAAATTTTACAATACAGAATCTGCCTTCCATTTATTGGTCTCTTGTAACCAAACTTTTGTTCATCCTTTTTGGCTGAAATTTTTACACAATTCTCAATATCAAGTTGGCTTTTATCTGGATTTGATTTCATAAAAAACCTCCTTTTGGAACTGATTTTTTTATGTAATCTTTCACCATTATGCAGTTCTAGAATTTTACGATGAAAGAATCTGCCTTTTGTCTTTTGCCTTATTTCCCTACTATTATCTGCCAAAATTTCATCAAACTTTTTATTGCTATGAAAAACATCTGAACCAAGGGTTTCTATATAATTTTCTTGAACTTTCCTCTGAAATTTATGTCGAGAAGTCATTGTTTCTCTGATGTAAAACCAGTTCAGTAGGACAACACATCGCAACACTTCTTTTCATCGAATTCTATTAGATTTGAGTGCTATTTTTTGTGGGATTTTAGACTCTCTTTTTCTCATCTCCAAACCCTATTATCCTTACTAAACACTCTTTCAAATATTACCCTAAACTAAATCCAAATAGCCCCTAAATCAGCCTACTTCCTTATCGATCAACTTACCTTTTTAGAAAACTTTCCTTACCAAGACACCTACCTTTGTTGTCATCTATCCCAGATCTAAAATCTATTTTGCTAATCTTCATCTACTACTATCACAGCCCTAAAATCACATCAATTCATAGCCTAAACTCCATAAAACTGTAGCCCCGATTTTGTCCTAAATCGCAGCCTATTTCTATCCAAACTGATTCACCTTCCAACCGGCCACCCCCTTCTCCAAAATTCCTATGCCACTAACTCGACAACAGAGAAAAGATCTCAATACTATAGATCTAGAGACATATAGTATGACATCAGAAGAGGCTATTGATGCAAAGCTTGAAGCCTTTGGAAACCGCATGGAAGAGAAGATGCGATCCCTTTTTGCGGAATTCAGCATTGGCCAACTGTCGAACCCGAGGAAATCACAACATCGAGAAACTTCAGATCGATGAGATGATCCTCAAGAACATGACCACATCACCTCTAATCTCAATAATCCATGTATGAAGTTGACTTCCCTAGATAGGAAGAAGGAGACCCGATCGGGTGGATCTCATGTGCGGAGTGCTATTTTCGATTTCACTGAACCATCAACGCCACACGGGTGGAGATTGCTACCATCCACCTCGAGGGAGATGCTATTCAGTGGTTTAATTGGTTTGAGCACACCCATGGGGGACTCTCTTGGCAGTGATTCAAGGAAGGACTACTAAACCGCTTCGGACCAACCGATTTTAACAACATCGATGGACAATCAGCAAAGATTTGTCCAACCTCTACAATATAAGAATATAAACCAAGGTTTGAGTATTTATCTAACCAAACTAAGAATTGTCTGAGAAATATCTTTTAGATACTTTTATTAAGGGCCTAAAACCGAAGATCCGAGGAGAAGTAAAAGCGCAACAATCGTACACTCTTATGGCAGCGATTTTCTTCGCACGTATCCAGGAAGAACAATTGAGCCGTGAGGTACGAAGGACAAGGGTCACTCCCTGACCAGCCATGCCAAGGCCTACTACCCACTCTACTGCCATCCAAGCCCCCGCACCAAGAAAGTTGACAAGAGACAAGCTTCGCGAACGATCGACCAAGGAGTTGTGTTGGCATTGTGACGAACTGTGGAGCTTCGAACACTATTGCAAAAAGGGCGAGCTCCTCGTGATTGAACCAGCGGAGGATGAGGACAATGAAACATCTGAAGAAGCCCTTGAACCTAAAGAAGAAACCATAGAGGAAGAGTCCCAACCGGCCAACTACGCAGTGCACGCATTAGCCGGCTATTCCAACCCGCAGATGATGAAAGTTGGAGGACATCTAAAATAGCAACTCATCACTGTTCTCATCAACAAGGGCAGCACTAATAACTTCCTCAATAGTAAGGTTACTACACATTTGGTGCTTCACATTGAAGGTTGCAACAAGTTTGACGTAAAGGTCGTCGATGACCGAATCTTTAATTGTGACCAACGGTGCCCGCGGGTGAAACTACTCCTCCAAGACCAAGAAGTGGTAGCTGATTTCTTCCTCCTACCTATCGATGATTATAAAGCCATACTCAGGATCGAATGGCTCACAACACTAGGTGATATCTCTTGGGATTTTTCTAAATTAATCATGAAATTTTATTACAAAGGGAGATAGGTCACGTTATGAGGCAAGCGCGGGAGTTAAATTTCCACCATTTCATCGCAACAAATGGAGAAAGTTTTACATAAAGTACATGATGGATTCTTGATATATATATTCAGTAGCTATCTACGGGGGAGAACATACAAAACTCAGATCCTAAGCTTGCCCTTTGCCAAAATGAATTCGTGGATGTTTTCTTGGTGCCGTGTGGGCTACCCCCTAACCAGTCGCATGACCATCGTATTCCTATTTTACCAAGCAAACCTCTAGCAAATTTATGACCGTACCACTATCCTCATTTGTAAAAGGACAAGATCGAAAATATTGTTAAAGAGATGCTTGACACCGGGGTGATTCGACCGAATTGCAGCCCTTACTCCTCACCCGTGTTGCTAGTACGCAAGAAAGATAGTATGTGGTGGATGTGCGTTGACTACCGAGCTCTAAACACCATCACCGTCAAGGATAAATACTTATCCCATTCGTAGATGAACTCTTGGATAAATTAAAAGGAGCTTGAGTCTTCACTAAATTGGATCTCCGATTCGGATACCATTAGATTTAGGTATGCACTGAAGATATTCTGAAAACTGCATTCTGCATGTATAACGGCCATTAGAGTTTCTGTTAATGCCTTTCGGACTTATGAATGCTCGTTCTACTTTCCAAAGCCTGATGAATGACATTTTTGGAGTTTTCTATACATGTTCATATTGGTATTCTTTGATGATATTCTCATTTATAGCCCTACTCTTGATATACACTTTTAGCACTTACGAATTGTTCTAACGATTCTTCTAGAGAATACTCCTTATGTTAAATAGTCAAAGTGTAGCTTATTATTTATAACATAAAGTGGAGTATCTTGGGCACATTATATTAGAGGATGGAATGGTGTTAGACCCGACAAAGATCGAGGCAATGCAAGGATGGCCGAGACCTATAAACGTATATTACGCGGTTTCCTTGGATTCACGGGCTACTATCAAAATTTTATGAAAGATTATGGCAAGACCAGTGCCCCGCTCATGTCCTTACTAAAGAAAGACTCATTCTTATGATCGGATAAAGCCTCCGCAGCCTTCGAACAACTCAAGACAGTCACCATTCCAGAAGAAAGATTGGCTATCACTAAAGACTAACCATATGACATCATATATAAAGAAGAAACAGCCTCCCGACAAAATTCAGAATGGATGAAAATTTGAAGATCGAGTTTTTCTACACCTCCAACTCGATCAGCAGGAAACTTGAGCCTTAATGAAGTGGTCTCCCTATTTCTTTAGGCCTTGTAAAATTGAGGATCACATTGGGGCCCTAACCTGGAGATCAAATTCATGCACCAGATTAAGATTACAGTTGATTCGCCTGGTATCCCACCTCAAATGGAAATTTAAAGAAGGCGACTCAGCCCAAATCCTTCCAACTAACATCCCAACTGATGAGGAAGCCAAAGTTTAGTTAATGATAGCATGGGAGTCACATGAGGAGTTAAAGTTTCAGTTTCCAAAGTTTATGAACCCTCATCCTTGAGAACAAGGCTGATCTGAAGAGGGCGGACTTGATAGGACTCCAGTATGGTTGAGTCCTAATCATCTTAGTACTAGTTAATAAAAACTCTATTATATTATAATAAAGCCACTCTTATCTTATAAATGAGTATGGCTAGGGTTTAGATTATCCCTTAGGGCTTAGTAGTCGCTGGCCCCTTTACTGGGCAAGTCGATCAGGGTTTCCCCCTACTTAGGTCGGCTATAGAGCCAACCTAGCCGCCCCTTGTTCCTATTAAGGCAAGATGATTATAGGAGGGGCAAAAAGATAATTTTACTTTGAAGTGCCCCATTAGGCTAGGACTTTGATCCCTATTTAAGATGTAGCTACCCCCGTGTTTTAATCAAGCAATTATCATCTTCAATTCAGCCTTCGTGCAGAGTCTAGGAGGGAGGAACCCCTATAGTGTTCCAAGGGTTGATCCCCCTCAAGGATCAAAATCTATAGGGCTCCTTCTGGGGTCTTATCAAGTATCTACATCATATGAGATATGAAAAGGAAAGAAGCATAATCTTAAGATGGTTAAGGTTTGGGTCTGTCCTACCAACATTAGAAGACACAACCCCGACAAGTTAGAATAAAGGATGGAACGGTGTACGTTCGTGGGATTCCCTAAGGAGAATTTGGGGTATTATTTCTATCATCCCGAGGACCGAAATGTCTTTGTTACCAAAAGAGTTGTGTTCCTTAAGAAGGAACACATCCTTGGTGGAAACAATGGGAGTGAGATATAATTGAGTGAGGTTGGAGAACCTAGCTCAAGCACCATTCTAAAGCCTGAGTCTGTTCAGGTACCTAACACACAAATTCCAACTTTGCATAGGTCTATCAAAGTATTTCACCCTCCTGAAAGATATGTGAGATATATCAGTGGAGAGGGCTTTGAGGATGTTAATCCTCATACCTACGAGGAGGTTATTATGAGTATAGACTTCAGGAAGTAGTAAGAAGCCATGAATTCTGAACTGAATTCCATTTACCCTGACAAGTTTTGAAACCTTGTGGATACACCTAAGAGTATCATACCCATTGGCTGCAAGTGAATCTTCAAAAAGAAGATCGGAGTAGATGGAAAGGTGGAGATCTATAAGGCAAGACTAGTAGCTAAAGGATATCGTCAAAGACAAAGAGTTGACTATGACAAAGCATTTTCACCTGTAGCCATGCTTAAGTCCATTAAAATTCTTTTGGTTATTGCAGCACACTATGACTATAAGATCTGGCAGATGGATGTAAAAATGGCATTCCTCAATGGCAACCTCGAGGAGGAAGTGTATATGATACAGCCAAAGGGATTCATATCCAGAGAGAGTCCAGATAAAGTGTGTAGGTTGCTCAAGTCCATTTATGGACTAAAGCAAGCTTCCCAAAGTTAGAATATAAGATTTGATGAGACGATTAGATCTTATGATTTTGTTAAGAATGAAGATAAGCCTTGTGTGTACAGGAAGGTAAGTAGGAGTGCTATCACCTTCTTGGTGCTATATGTGGATGATATTAAAATAATTGGGAATGATGTAGGAATCCTCTCTATAGTAAAGGCTTGGCTATCCAGAAACTTCTCCAAGAAAGACTTAGGGGAAACATCCTATATTTTGGGGATTTGGATCTATAATGATAGATCTAAGAGGATTTTTGGCTTGTCCTAGTCTAAGTATATAGAATCCATTGTCAAAAGGTTGGGCATGAAGAATTCCAAGAGAGGTCTCATACCGATAAGACATGAAATATCACTTTCTAGGAGTATGTCCCCAAAGACTCCTGAAGAAAGAGCAGACATGGATAAGATACCTTATACCTTAACGATAGGGTCTATCATGTATGTTATGCTATGTATCAGGCTTGATATAGCACATGCTCTGAGTGTCACAAGCAGGTATCAGGTAGATCCAAGTTTAGAACACTGGAAGACAATAAAGTGTATCCTTAAGTACTTGAGAAGGACTTAGGATCTTTTACTAGTATATGGAGAAGGTAGCCTACAGGCTGTGGGCTACATAAACTCGAGTTTCTAGTCCGACATTGATGATAGCAAGTCAAACTCAAGGTATATTTTTACCCTGAATGGAGGAATAGTAAGCTGAAAGAGTTCCAAGCAAGATAATACTGCTGACTAGACTACAGAGGTGGAATACATTGGTGCAACAGAGATAACAAAGGAAGGGGTATGGATAAAGAAGTTCATCATGATATGGAAGTCATACCAAGAGGCGTGGAGCTGATTCCTATATATTGCGATAGCGATAGGGCGAGTGGTTCCCTTGCTATAGTAAGCATGACCCATAAAGAAATAACAATGGAAAGAGTTCTATCTGAAGATAACATTGCAAATCCACTAACTTAGCCATTGACTTAGATTGTATTTGAACATCACAGGGGTCTGATGGGGATCCGATACATAGGTGATTGGTTTTCGGTCAAGTAGGAGATTACCGGTTACAAGTGTCCTACACGTGTCATCACTCACGTGATGACACGTGTGATACGTTATGCGATCTTTTTGCTTATGATTATTATTGGCATATTCTTATATTATATTATCTGTTGCATATATATTATGATATCTTTGGTTCTATGCAATGAGAATCAGATCGTAATGATATCATGATAATAAGATCGTGATGATATCATGATAATAAGATCGATTCACCTTTAAATACAAATCTTGAATAATCCCGGTCATATGTTACTCAAGAGGGACATCGAGATAACCAGACAGACCGGTGTACTATATACCCATCTATATGATGGAGGTGATTGGTCTCATAGCCACTTGTATGGAGACAATAAGAATATAGTACAAGTGCTCTTAGAGAATGAGTTCACTAATTGATCTGCTTATGGAATGATGTATAGTTAAAGATACCTAATGTCAGACAGCGATTCCATAGTCCTAGTTGTATATCTAGTCCTTTGACTTGAGACACTAAGGATGTCTTGTATTAGTACTCCTTTATTTGACATTAGAGTTACATCTTTAGAAAGTTCTAGATATGGTATAGCTAGTTATTAGGATTGGTTGCCAACCTTATGAAGGTAATTGAGTATCAATAGAGGATCATCCACTCTCGGTATCACAAGAGAAATATCGCATATGTGCTTGCTCAGACAAATTCCTGGACAGGGTCATTCGAATTGCGAGAGAAAGAGTTCTCTAGTACAATCCTATTAGAGCAAGACAAACTGATTCCGTATATGACCTGACAGTACCATGTCTAATATATGGTTTCTGGGATATTAGTTAAATTAGAAATTTTAGATATATGGTAACTATGGAGAGACAGGTCCGATGGATTCGATCCCCCCTATACCGTCTGGGGACTATGGCATAGTGGCCTAGTACGTCTATAGTTGATGAGTCAAGTGAATTATTATAGGGATAATAATTCACTATATCAGAAGGAGTTCCGATGGGAGTGACTCACGGCCAGCTCAGTATCGGGCCTAGAGGATTAGATAGAGATCCAATTAGCCCCTATTCTCATTAGATAAGATCTTATGTTGATGGGCCCCTTGTTTAAGGTCCAATTATAGGCCTAGGGAGATTATTGGATAAAGATCATATAATATAAGATTAGTGAATTATTAGATGGAGATCCAATTCCCACTAAGGCAGGAGCCCTAGGGTTTTTGGTGGCTTTCTATAAATAGGAGGGGAGACTTATGGTTGATAGGCTGTTTTGGCCTCTCCCTTTTATTCTCCTCCCTCATTCTTCGCAAGAGCTGCGAGATCATATTGGAGGAGTTTTGCTGTAGAGATCCATCATGTGGATACCACTAGAGAGGAAGACGCTTGACTTCCTTCATTTCTCTCCATATGGATCTGGAATACAGGGATATACGATCTCCCTAGGTAAAATCAATCTCCCACGTATCGTATTTTTTAGTTTTATGATTTTCTCGTGACCCCAATCTTTTATACAATGATTTGATCTATGTCAGAAACTATTTTTTTTTATTTCTGCTGCGCATGTGATGCTCCCATTGAGGTTTCTCAATATTGACAAACTATAGAATGAACGAAAAATTGAAGATCATGTTTTCTTATACCTCTAGCCCGATCAGCAAGAAACTCGAGCCTTAAGGAAGTGGTCTCCTATTTCTTTGGGTCTTAAAAAATTGGGGATCACATTGGGGCCCTAACTTAGAGATTAGATCCGTGCACTAGATCAAGATTATAGTTGATCCTATGGGTATCCCACCTTAAATAAAAATTTAAAGAAGATGATTCGACTCAAATCCTTTCAACTGACACCCAACCCGATGAGGAGGCCAAGGTTCAGTTGATGATAGCATGAGAATCATATGAGGAGCTGAAGACCCGGTTCCCTGAGTTTATGGATCCTTAGCCTTGAGGATAAGGCTGATTCAAAGAGGACCAGCTTAATAGGACTCCAGCAAGGTTGAGTCCTAATCACCCTAGAAGTAATTAATAAGAACCCTATGAGATTGTAATAAAACCCCACCTAGTCACTTTCATCCTATAAAGAAGTGTGGTTAGGGTTTATTTTGGGGCCTTAGGGCTTCCTAGCCACCACCCCCCTTACTAGGCTAGTCGGCTAGGTTTTCTAGCAGAGGGGCATGACTTGTATAGTCACTTAGGCCGTCGCCCCTTTTATTTAGGCATGGTAGCTATAGGAGGGGCAAAAGGGAGAATTCACTTAGGAAGCACCCTCCTAGGGCTAGGGTTTTGAGCCCTATATAACCTTGTAGCCTCCATCTCTTTTAATTAAGTAAGATCAATCTACAATTCAGCCATATGATCGACTACTATGAGGGAGGAGCCCCAATAGTGTTCCTAAGGTTGATCCCCTCAAAGATTAGAAGGAGTTCTATCACAAACACTTTATATAGCCAATACAAATTACATTCATGGACTTTACAAACTCTAATGGTCACACACAAAGGATCAAGGTCCATTACAAACCGAAGTCCCCACAAGTGTTCACATAACTCAACTCTCATTACAAGCCAAAACTAACCACGAAAGCTAACCAAACTAGAACTGCCAAGCTTTTAGCTAGCCCACTACTTGATATACAAAGCATGAACAAAACCTGAAATGGGCATATATGAACATTACATTATGTACCCTCTTTGCATTTTTATTTGTGACATTCTCCCCCACTTATTCCTTCGATGTCCTCATTGAAGCGGTTGTAAACGCTGCATCTCTGTTAGAATCCCTACAGATTCTAAGCTTGGGGTGATCTCTATAGGGGATCGGCCTCCTTGAAACTCTATAGGGGTTGTTCCCTTCTAGATTTTCTACACAAAGGATGAAAATAATATTGATCTATTGATGATGAAAAAAGGGCTAAATATATGTTATTTATAGGGCTTCCAAACCCTAACTCCAAATAGAACTCATACTCTATGAAGACTCCTCCCTAATGAAAGATTCCAACTCCTAGTAATTTCCTACTCCAACTAAGACTCCTCTTCCCCTCAACTCCTAACCCCTAGCTAACTCCTAACCTTGATGTGGCCACCAGTTATAGGGGTCTCCAAATCTTAACTTTGTTCTTATTCGACCCTAGAGAGAGTCCAAGCTAAGTAGAACTCTCTCCCTCTTGCACTAGTCGGACCTCTCTTAAGAGAAGGAGATGGCTAGGAGACTCCTATCCCATAAGGACTCCTCCCTAACCCTAGTCAACCACTGCTTCACTAGGGGGTGGCCGCTAGATTAGGGTTTATTACATTCATGACTCAATTGACTTTGACTCATAGCCAACTCTGACTCTTAACTAGACTCTAATTCATTTGAATCCTAACCCGACTAGGATTTGGACTAATTTATTACAATGGACTCAAATCTTCTCCTAGCCTAATATAATGACTCAACTCAATTGACAAGGACCTGACTCAGTTGGAGTTCTAACAAACCCACCCTCTTCTAATCAGTCTTGACCTCAAGGCTGAGACTCTATGACTCCGAAACCTGAACTATAACTCCTCATAAGGCTTCCTCATGTTTCCTGTATAAGATGTACTATACTCCTGCAATCTAGCATGGTAGTTACAAATGCCCTGCAAGCCAATCACGTGAGTGATAGCACGTGTGACACACTACATAATATTTTTGCTTATGATTAATATTGGCATATTCTCATATTATATTATTTATTGTATATATATAGTGATGTCCTTGGTTCTGTACAATGGGAATCAGATCATGATGAGATCACGATAATGAGATCGATTCACCTTTAAACATAGATCCTAAATAATCTCGGTCATAGGTTATTCGAGAGGGACATTGAGATAACCAGATATATTAATGTACTATATACCCATCCATATGATGGAGGCGGCTGGTCTCATAGCCACTTGTGTGGAGACACTAAGGATATAGTACATATGCTAATTGGAGAATGAGTTCACTGATTGATCCACCTATGCAATATTATATGGTTAATGATACTTAATGTCAGATAGCGATTTCATAGTCCCAGTTGTGTATCTATGATAGGACTCCAACAGGGTTGAGTCCTAATCATTTCAGGAGAAGTCAATAAAAACTCTACTAGATTATAATAAAACATCTCTTATCTTATAAAGGAGTATGGCTAGGGTTTGGATTAGCCCTTAGGGCTTTGTAGCTGTCGCCCCCCTCACTAGGCAAGTCGATCAGGGTTTCCCCCTGCTTAGGTTAGCTATAGAGCCAACCTAGCTGCCCCTTGTTCCTATTAAGACAGGATGGCTATAGGAGGGGCAAAAGGATAATTTTACTTAGGTAAGTACCCCCTTAGGCTAGGGTTTTAATCTTTATTTAAGATGTAGCTGCCTCCCTCTTTTAATAAAGTAATTATCATCTTCAATTCAGCCTTTGTGCCGAGTCTATGAGGGAGGAACCCCTATAGCATTCCA
The DNA here is from genome assembly GCA_021527575.1 of Ensete glaucum. Lineage (NCBI taxonomy): Eukaryota > Viridiplantae > Streptophyta > Magnoliopsida > Zingiberales > Musaceae > Ensete > Ensete glaucum. Next base: position 39,948,982 of record CM038557.1, on the reverse strand, counting down.
AGGGTTGATCCCTCTCAGTGATCAAAATCTATAGGGCTCCTTCTATGGTCTTATCATTTGGTATCAGAGTCATGTTCCTGCTGCCTTAAGGCTATCTCAACCACCTCCACCTTCTACCCCAACAGCAGATCAAATCAGTCAGCCATTGCCCCCTATGTTTGATATGAAATTCTAGTATATTTTTATAACCCATGCCTCTTTAATACTGCAAGATCCTTCATATTATATATGGGAGAAGTTTTCTAAAGTTTCCTTACTGCGTATTTTTACTGTCGCAACCGTTATCATCATTGTGAAGGTGAAACGCTACAGAAATTTTTAGCCTATTGTTGCTACTTAAAACTAAACTTTTGTTCATCCTTTTTGGCCAAAATTTTTACATAATTATCAAGATCAAGTTAGATTTCATCTGGATTTAATTTCATGAAACTACTCCTTCTGAAACCAGTTTTCTTGTATAATCTTTCACCATCATGCAGTTTTGGAATTTTACAATGAAGGAATCTACCTTGCATCTTTTGTGCTATTTCCCTACTGTTATGCTGCCAAAATTTCGTCAAAGTCTCAATTGGTATTGACAATATCTAAATCAAGGGTTTTTGTATAATTTTCTTAAACTTTCCTTTGGAATTTATGTTGAGAAGTCATCATTTCTCCAACGTAAAAAATGGTTCAGTAGGACAGCACATCACAACACTTCTTTTCACCAAATTCTATCAGATTCGAGTGCTATTTTTTATGGAATTTTAGACTCTCTTTTCCTCATCTCCAAACCCTACCATCCTCATCAAAAACCCTATCAAATATTACCCTAAACTGAATCCAAATAGCCCCCCAAATTAGCCACCTAAATCAGACTATTCCTATTTAAACCAATTCACCTTCCAACCGGCCACCTCCTTTCCCAAAACTCTTATGCCACTAACCTGACAACAAAAGAAAGATCTTAATATTACAAATCTAGAGGTATACACCATGGCATCAGAGGAGGCCATCAACGCTAAGTTTGAAGCCTTTGAAAGCCGCATGGAGGAGAAGATGCAATCCTTATTTGCCGAATTCAGCATAGGCTGACCATCAAGCCCAAGGAAGTCACACCATGGAGAGACTTCAGATTAGCGAGATGATCCTCAAGAGCATGGACACATCACCTCTGGTCCCAACAATCCATGCATGAAGGTTGACTTTCCAAGATGGGAAGAAGGAGACCCAATCGGATAGATCTCGCACGCGGAGCGCTATTTTTGGTTCTACTGAACCATCGATGCCACACGGGTGGAGGTTGCTGCCATACACCTCGAGGGAGATGCTACTCAGTGGTTTAATTAGTTTGAACACACCCATGAAAGACTCTCTTGGTAGTGGTTCAAGGAAGGACTTCTAAACTGCTTCGATCCGACCGATTTCGATAACATCAATGGACAATTGGTAAAGATTTGTCAAACCTCTATAATACAAGATTACCAAACAAGGTTTGAGCATTTATCTCACCAAACTAAAGATTGGTCTAAGAAACAACTTTTAGGTACTTTCATTGAGGGCCTAAAGGTGAAAATCTGAGAAGAAATAAAAGCACGACAACTGTACACTCTTATAGTGATAATTTTCTTTGCGCATATCCAGGAAGAATGATTGAACCATGAGGCACAAAGGATAAGGGTCGCTCCCCGACCAGCCATGCTAAGGTCTACTACCCCTTCTACTGCCATCCGAGCCCCCGCACTAAAAAAATTGACAAGAGATGAGCTTCGTGAACGATCGGCCAAAGGATTGTGTTGGTAGTAGGCCTAAAACATACCAATTCGTAACCTAAACTCAACAAAATCGTAGCGCCAAATCTGCCCTAAATCGCAGCCTACTTTTACCCACACCAATCCACCTTCCAATCGGCCACCCCTTCTCTAAAATTCCCATGCCACTAACTCGACAACATAAAAAAGATCTTAATATTACAGATCTAGAGGTATATACTATGGCATCGGAGGAGGCTATCAATGCAAAGCTTGAAGCTTTTGAAAACCGCATGGAAGAGAAGATGCGATCCTTATTCGTCGAATTCAGCATAGGCCAACCATCAAGCCCGAGGAAGTCACACCATGCAGAGACTTCAGAACGACAAGATGATCCTCAAGAGCATGGACACATCACCTTTGATCCCAATAATCCATGCATGAAGATTGACTTCCCAAGATGGAAAGGAGACCCGATCATATGGATCTCACGCGCGGAGCACTATTTTTGGTTCTACCGAACCACAGATACCACACGAGTAGAGATCGCTGCTATACACCTCGAGAGAGATGCTATTGAGTAGTTCAATTGGTTTGAACAGACCCATGGAGGACTCTCTTGGCAGTGGTTCAAGGAAGGGCTTTTAAACTGCTTCAGTCCGACCAATTTTGACAACATCAATGGATAATTAGTAAAGATTTATCAAACTTCTATAATACAAGATTATCAAATAAAGTTTAAGTGTTTATCTAATAAAACTAAAGATTAGTCTGAGAAACAACTTTTAGGTACTTTCATTGAGAGCCTAAAGCCCAAAATCTGAGGAGAAGTCAAAGCACGGCAATCGTACACCCTTATGGCGGTAATTTCCTTCGTGTGTATCCAGGAAGAACAATTAAACCATGAGGCATGAAGGACAAGGGTTGCTCCCCGACCAGCCATGCTGAGGCCTGCTGGCCCCTTTGCTGCCATCCGAGCCCCCGCACCAAAAAAATTGACAAGAGATGAGCTTTGTGAACGATCAGCCAAAGGATTGTGTTGGCATTACGACGAACTATGAAGCCGCGAACATCGCTGCAAGAAGGGCCGGCTCCTCATGATTGAACTAGTGGAGGATGAGGACAATGAACCATCTGAAGAAGGCTCAAACCCAAAGAGAAAGTCATAGAGGAAGAGCCCCAACCGACCGACTACGCAGTGCATGCGTTGGCCGACTACTCCATTCTGCAGACTATGAAAGTTGGAGGACTTCTAAAGCAGCAACCCATCACCGTTCTCATCAACACAGGTAGCACAAATAACTTCCTCAATAGTAAGGTTGCTGCATATTTAGCACTTCAAATTGAAGGTTGCAAGAAGTTGGACGTAAAGGTCACCGATGGCCGAATCCTCAATTGCAACCAACGATGCCCGCGGGTGAAGCTACTCCTCCAAGACCAAGAAGTGGTAGCTGATTTCTTCCTCCTACCCATCGATGATTATGAAGCCATGCTTGGGATTGAATGGCTCACAACGCTATGTGATATCTCTTAAATTTTTTCTAAATTAATTATGAAATTCTATTACAAAGGGAGACAGGTCATATTGCGAGGCAAGCGCGAGAACCATATCTCCACCATTTCGACGCAATGGATGGAGAAAGTTTTGCACAAAGCACATGAGGGATTTTTGATGCATATCCAACAACCATATAAGAGGGAGAATATATAAATTTCAAATCCTAAGCTTGCCCTCTTGCTGGATGAATTCACGGACATTTTCACGGAGCCACGTGGGCTGCCCCCTAACCGGTAGCATGACCATCGTATTCCTATTCTACCAGGCAAACCTCTAACAAATTTACGTCTGTATCACTACCCTTACTTGCAGAAGGATGAGATCGAGAATATCGTAAAGGAGATGCTTGGCACTGGGGTAATTTGATCGAGTTTCAGCCCTTATTCTTCACAGGTGTTGCTAGTGCGCAAGAAAGACGGTACATGGTGGATGTGCATTGATTATCGGGCCTTGAACGCTATCACCATCAAGGACAAATATCCTATACCCATCGTAGATGAGCTCTTGGATGAATTAAAAGGAGCTTGAGTCTTCACTAAACTGGATCTTCAGTCCGGTTATCACCGGATTCGAGTATGCACTGAAGATATTCTAAAAACTGTATTCCACACAGATAACGGCCACTTCGAGTTTCTGGTAATGCCTTTTGGACTTACGAATGCTCCTTGTACTTTTCAAAGCCTGATGAATGACATCTTCTGGATTTTTCTATGCAAATTCGTATTAGTGTTCTTTGATGATATCCTCATTTATAGCCCTATGCTTGATATACATTTTCAGCACTTACGAACTGTTCTAACAATTCTCCAGAAGAATACTCTTTATGTGAAATAGTCAAAGTGCAGTTTCTTATAGCGTAAAGTGGAGTATCTTGGGCATATTATATCAGAGGATGGAGTAGCGGTAGACCCGATGAAGATCGAGGCAATGCAAGGATGGCTGAAACCTACAAACATAAAATCGCTGCGTGGCTTCCTTGGACTCACAGGCTACTACTGAAAATTCGTAAAAGATTACGGCAAGATTAGTGCCTCGCTACGTGGCTTCCTTGGACTCACAAGCTACTAAAGAAAGACTCGTTCTTATGGTCAGAACAAGCATCTACAGCCTTTGAATGACTCAAGGTCGCCATGATGACAATGCCGGTCCTAGCATTGCCTGATTTCAGTCGCACCTTCGTGATTGAGGTTGATGCATCTGGAGTTGGGATTGGAGCTGTTCTAATGCAAGATGGCCGACCTCTCGCCTACACCAGCAAGACTTTATCTCCCTCACACTTGAAAATATCGGTATATGATAAAGAAATGTTTGTTATTGTACACGCCGTCACAAAGTAGAGACCCTACCTGATCGGCTGGCGCTTCCAGATTAAGACTGACCACCAAAGTCTTAAGTATTTTTTAGAGCAGAAAATATCTTCGCCAGAGTAGCAACGTTGGGTAACTAAACTTCTTGGCTTTGATTATGAAATTACTTATCAAAAAGGAAAAGAGAATGTTGTTGCAGATGCTCTATCTCGACTCCCAGGACAAGCAGAAATTTCAGCCATCTCCCTTCCATCACCAACTTCCTCGAACACATTAGGAGGAGTGGAAGAATGATCCGGAAATTCGAAGCATCATAGAAAAATTGGAGAAGGATCCGGATTCCGTAAGACACTACACATGGGACTCGAAGGACTTATGCTATAAAGATCGAATTGTTGTTGTTCCTTCTTCCCCTCACATTCAAGTTATTTTGCATGAAATGCACTCTTCACCTTCGGCAGGGCACTCTGGATTTCTGAGGACTTATAAAAGGGTGAAGCAAAAATTCTTCTGGAAGGGCATAAAAAAATTAATTTATGATTATGTATTCGAATGTGATGTATGTCAGTGGCATAAAGGAGAAACAATGGCAAGTCCCGGTAAACTACCGCCGCTACCTATACCAGATTTGACTTGGACGGATATCTCCATGGATTTTATCGAAGGACTACCACTATCTCAAGGTAAAAGCACAATCTTTATGGTGGTAGATCGCCTAACTAAGTATGCTTATTTTTGTACTATGAGACATCTGTATACTGCTGCCATTATTGCTTAGATTTTGTGAAAAATATTATGAAATTACATAGGATACTAAGGTCGATAGTAAGCGACCGTAACAAGGTGTTTACAAGTAAATTTTGGACCGAGCTCTTCTATCTATAGAGCACCCAATTGAAGATGAGCATAGTCTATTATCCACAAACAGACGACCAAACAGAAGTAGTGAACAGATGCCTTGAGACTTACTTACGATGCTTCACCAGCGATCGACCCAAAGAGTGGATAAGATGGCTTCCCTGAGCCAAATGGTGGTACAACATAACTTTTTATTCATTGACTAAATGTACCCCTTACGAGGCACTGTATGGTCGATCGCCCTTTGTAATTCCCAGATATGTACTTGGTTCGGCCAATGTGGATCAGGTTGACCAAGACCTAATTAACAGGGATTAACTACTACAGTTGTTGAAGGACAACCTAACTGCCGCTCAAGCATGCATGAAGTAACAAGCAGACAATCACCGGAGTGAGTGAGAATTTTTAGTAGGAGATTGGGTTTACCTCTGCCTACAACCATACAAGCAACTATCCATCAATATCAGAGCATCGATGAAACCATCTCCACAATTTTATGGACTATATCAGATTTTGGAATGCATTGGGGCCATGGCATACCGACTTAAACTTCCAAATGATGCCAAAATTCATCCCATTCTTCCACATATCCCTACTGAAGCCGAAATTGGGTGAACATAAACTAGCTCAGACTCAGTTGCCGAGCACTATAATTGAAGGTGAAATCTAAGCCTAACCTGAAGCTATACTTGATCAAAGAATTATGATGCACTGTTGAAGCCTCTCCACCGAAGTACTTGTGAAGTGGAATAACTTACCATCTAAAGATACAACATGGGAGTCACACGAAGAGCTAAAAACCTAGTTCCCAGAGTTTATGAATTCTCAACCTTGAGAACAAGGCTGATTCGGAGAGGGTGGACTTGATAGGATTCCAGCAGGGTTGAGTTCTAATCATTTCAGTAGAAGTCAATAAAAACTCTGCTAGATTGTAATAAGGCCTCTCCTATCTTATAAAGGAGTATAGCTAGGGTTTGGATTAGCCCTTAGGGCTTAGTAGTCGTCGCTCCCCTTACTGGGCAAGTCGGCTAGGGTTTCCCCCTGCTTAGGTCAGCTATAGAGCCAACCTAGTCGTCCCTTGTTCCTATTAAGGCAGGATGGCTATAGGAGGGGTAAAAGGGTAATTCCACTTAGATAAGTGCCCCCTTAGGCTAGGACTTTGATCTTTATTTAACATGTAGCCACCCCCCTTCTTTTACTCAAGCAATTATCATCTTTAATTTAGCCTTTGTGCTGAGTCTAGGAGGGAGGAATCTCTATAGCGTTCCAAGAGTTGATCCCCCTCAAGGATCAAAATCTATAGGGCTCCTTCTGGGGTTCTATCAAAGCTTCAAGGAGAATTACAGATCAAGACCTAAAGTTCATGGAGACTCAATCTTGAAGACAAGGCTGATTTAAAGAGGATGGGTCTGTTAGGACTCTAACTAGTAAGGAGGCTAGCCAGGGTAGGATTAGTTGAGGAAGATATTTGAGGGGAGAGTAAGATGCATGTTACCTTAATTAACCACCCCTTATCCTAGTTAAAGAGAGGTTGGTTGAGGAGGGATTAAATTAGAATAGGATTTGAAAATAATAAAGCAACCAACCACCCTTAGATAGACCGATTGTTGGTTGGACTTAGAGTTGCATTAGAAGTTGCTTTAAGAGTTGGTTGAGGGTATGAGTCTTGAAGTATGAGTCATCTTAGGAATTAACGATTGAAAGCCTATAAATAGCCTTATAATCATCTACTTTTTATCATAAATAGATCAATCTTTCTTTAACCAATAGCTTAAGTACCAAGGAGGGAGGAACCCCTATAGAGTTCCAAGGAGGTCGATCCCCTATAGAGATCACCCCAAGCTTGAAGTCGCAAGGGTTCTAACAAACATATAGTAAAACTACATGGGATGCCAAGATCGATTATGAGCAACCGTGATAGGGTATTCACAAGTAAATTTTGGATAGAGCTCTTTCATCTACAGGGCGCCCAGTTGAAGATGAGCATAACCTATCATCCCTAGACAGACGGCCAAACAGAAGTGGTGAACAGATGCCTTGAGATATACCTATGGTGCTTCACCAGTGATCGACCCAAAGAGTGGACAAGGTGGCTTCCTTGGGCTGAATGGTGGTATAACATGATATTTAATTCATCAACTAAATATACCCCTTTTGAGGCATTGTATGACTGACTAGCCCCTGTAATATCCAGATATATGCTTGGTTCAGCTAAAGTAGATCAGGTTGACCAAAATTTGATTAACAGGGATAAACTGCTGCAACTGCTAAAAGACAACTTGAATGTTGCTCAAGCTCGCATGAAGCAACAAGCAGACAACCACCGTAGTGAACGGGAATTCGTAGTGGGAGATTGGGTCTACCTCTGACTCCAGTCATACAAGTAGCTATCAATCAACACAAGAGCATCAATTAAGTTGTCTCTATGATTGTATGGACTATACCAGATCTTAGAGCGCGTTAGGGCCATGGCATACAAATTAAAGCTTCTAAATGATGGTAAGATACATCCCGTCTTCCACGTATCCTTATTGAAGCTAAAGTTAGGAGAACATGAGAAGGCTCAGACTAAGCTGTCGAGCACCACTAATGATGGCAAAATCAAAGCCCAACTGAAGCTATACTTGTTCGAAGGATTGTGATGCGCTGACGATGCTCTTCAATCGAAGTACTTGTAAAGTGGACTAACTTATCATCCGAAGATGGAACATAGGAGTCACATGAGGAGTTAAAGATTTAGTTTTCGGAGTTTATGGACCCTTAGCCTTAAGGACAAGACTGATTTGAAGAGGATGGACTTGATAGGACTCGAGCTAGGTTGAGTCCTAATCATCTTAGTACTATTCAATAATAAATCTTGCTAGACTGTAATAAAGTCACTCATATCTTAAAAAAGAGTATGACTAGGGTTTAGATTAGCCCTTAGGGCTTAGTGGCTACCACCCCCCTTACTGGGCTGGTCGGCCAGGATTTCCCCTTGCTTAGATCAGTTATAGAGCCAACCTAGCCATCCCATATCCTATTAAGGTAGGTCGGCTATAAGAGTGGCAAAGGGGTAATTTTACTTAGGCAAACACCCCCTTGGGCTAGGGTTTTGATCTCTATTTAAAGATGTAGTCGCCCCCCTCTTGAATCAAGAAATTATCAATTTTATTTCAACCTTTGTCGAGTCTAGGAGGGAGAAACCCCTATAGCGTTCCAAGGGTTGATCCCCTTCAAGGGTCAAAATCTATAGAGCTCTTTCTAGGGTTCTATCAGAGGGCAACACCTTTGTTCCCTGTATGAGAAAACAAAGAAGGTGCTGTGTGATTGGAAAGAGAAGAGAAGAAGAGGAGAAGAGACAGAAGAGAAAGGGGGAAAGAAGAAGAGGAAAGAAGAAGAAGAGCAAGAAGAGAAAGGGAAGAAGGGGTTGCAGCTGTGGCAGCTGCGACTGGGAAAGAAGGGGGAAATAAGAAGAGGAAGGAAAAGGAAGAAGAGAATAAGAGAAGAAGAGAAAGGGAAGAAGGGGTTGTAGCTGTAGCTGTGGCAGCTGCTGCTGGGAAAGAAGAAGAAGAGAAGAAGAGAGGAAGGAGAAGAGGGAGAAGAGAGGAAAGGAAGAGAAAAAAAAGTGAGAAGGCTATAGCTAGTGCTACGGTTGGGAGAGAATAAAAGAAGCATAGAAGGAGAAAAGTAGAAGGGGAAAAGAAGAGGAGGCTATTGCTGGGGGAAAGAAGAAGAAGAAGGAAGGAAGAGAAAGAGGGCTGCGACTGCACTAGTAGGAGAAAGAAAAGGAGAGAAGGGAGAGGAGTTAAGTAGGTGATTGTGCCCCTCATACATTCTGCATGAGCTACCATTGTGAAGGAAGAAAGAAGATAAGAAAACAAAGAGAAAAGAATGAAAGAAAGCAAAGAAAGAAAGAAAGAAAGAAAGAAAGAAAGAGAAGAATTTAGGTTTAAGGACTTCGGATTAAAATCATTGAAAGGCAAGTTTCCAATCCTTTTTTTATTATCATCTTAATCTTTGCTTTCATATTGTTATAATAAATTTGCTATTATAATCTTACAAGTGTTTCGATCCTTTCTTATTGTCATTCAGTCTTTGCTTGTATCTTGATATGATCAATTGAATTGTTATAACTTCGCAAGTATCCTATCTTTGCTTTCATCTTGATATGATCAATTGAATTGTTATAACTTGTAAGTGTCTTATCTTTGCTTTTATCTTGTTATGATCAGTTAAATTATTCCAACCTTGTAATTGGTATCTTTCCTGCTTGGATGTAAAGAATTGAGTTTGGTTTAATATTCTGACTTTTGTTCACTAAATTACTTATAACTTCATGTTGAAAACTCTGATTTATGTAAAACCTATTTTATGAGAAACTAGACTCGCATATCTTTCTGTTTTTACCTATCTTGAATAATTTAGAGCATAATTAATTATCTAAATATTTTATGTAATATTTCTCTTAAATTCTATTGGAATCATATGTTTAATTTTTGTCTATTCTTGTTTATCCTTTGGAAATGGATTCTTCTTTAGTTGAGCTTTAAACTCTTAACTTTTATTTCTTGTCTATCCGAATGCATTATGTGAATATTTATATTTATATCTTATTATTTTATATTAGCACATGTATTTTTTATTATTCCGCATGTGCTTCTGATATATGCCCATTTTATTGCACATGTCATTTTGTACTCTGATGTTTGTGGGATATTATGAATCTTTGCCAAAAATGGTAAAGGATATGTTATGCTTGGAGCCTGTGATGCTCTACTATATTTGATGGTCATCCAAAAATTGATGGATCATATTATGTTTGTGATCTCACTTCACCATCTATGTTTTTGATATGTTACCGAATTATATTATGTCTATGATCTAATTAAAGTCATTTCTTCGATTGAGCCTTACATTATTACTTTAAATTCTTATACACTCCTATTCTTTATTCTTTGCTTATCTGAATGCAAATTATGAATATTTATGTTGACATCGTATTGCTTCATATTGGCATATGTATATTTTATTATTCTACATGTGCTTCTGATATATGCTACTTTTATTGCTCATGTCCTTTTATACTTTAGTGTTTGTGGGATAATGTGAACCTTTGCTATAAATGGTAAAGGGAGTTATGCTTAGAGCCCGCGATGCTTGCCGACCCCCATTAACTTCACTCAAACGTGGGTGGATAGAGCTCCCAAACATGTGAGACTTATGTTTGGTGGTTATTCAGTAATGGATGATCCACATTATGTTTGTGATCCCTTACTTCACCCTCTATGTTTTTGATATGATATCCAAAGCATTGCTTTTGAGTTACATATGTGCTTTGGATAATAATAAAAGGAATGTTATGTTTGATATAATATTGAGCTTTTGTTCCTCATTTGTTCACTTGATAAGCTTTGAGATTATCCATTCACTATTAATATGCTTCGCAATATATTTACTTCTTTAGTATGCTTCGAAATATTTCATATGTCATTGTTATGTTATGAAATATTTCAATTGCTATTGATATGTTCCGAAACATTTCACACTCTATTGATATGTTCTGAAATGTCCTGTGTGCCTTAATATGCTCCAAAATACCTCTTACGTCATTGATATACGTAAATTACTTTGTATTCCATTTGTTATGAACTAAATATATTTTAAATGAAATGACATTTGAACTTTTGTATCTAATGAGTTGATATCCATGAATTCTTGTATTTCTACTTTATATCTTGATACTAGCTTATTTGAAGCCATCCGCTCTTGTCTTGGATTTGTTAAATGCTTCCTAAGCTTTCTAGCTCACTCCTTTGTTATCAAATCTTTCAGGTCAGCTTGACACTTATTGAATGTTAAGATTGAGCTGAAGCTATAGAGAGTTATTCAAATTTTGGGCAAGTTTTATCGGATGATATATTGTAGTTTTTGTATAAGTATATTTTATACGTAAATAAAATATTATTAATAAATTTGATTAATGTATCATGTAAAAGCTTTAAATGCTTCTTATGTTTGGAGTTATTTTAGAATGTAAAGTTTAGTCTACGATGAAGTGAAATTATAATAAATGTTTGGTTGTGTGATTATATAGGTTCTCTTGCTGATGAATTATAAGCGTGGTTAATATTTGTTAAGTTGCCTTTGGGTTTCATAAATGTTCGAGTGATATGATGCATGATTATATACTGCATAAGTTTTATAGATGTAAATTTTGAAGTTTGAATATTTCTCGATGTCCTCAAATGTTTGTTTAGATCTTGGATAGTTTGTGATGATTATAATAATATCGATTGTAAGGCAAGGTTACACCTCTCGAATGTGATATAATTCAGGGGGCATGACAGATATGGTATCACAGTTAATGTGAATCTTTCATAATTCATTTCATATTTTTAAGATTCACATTCGGGTCCTTAGCAATAAACTTCTAATATAAAATTATTTAATCAAAAGAATTATTAAATAAATCCTCAAATTTATAAATAGGTCTTCATAAATAATTTATTATTAAATAAATTATCATTAATAATTTAAAATAGATCATTATAAATATTTTGAAAATGAGGGATATTACACTCTCCCCCCCCCACCCCAAAAGAAAAAATTTAGTCCTCTAAATTTATTATATATCTATCGATTACTATATAATTAATAAAGTCTCAGTATACTTTGCACATCAAATATATCATTAATCCTCAAATCATACTCTGATACCATCTCTATCATGCCCCCTGAATATATATTCATTCGAAAGGCATGAAACCATCATAAATCAGAAGTACATCATAATTCATCAACAATCCGAACCCAAGATCCAAACTAACATTAAGGACACTGATTAAATATTTTCAAAGATCATTCACATCCATTCATAAAACCTGTGCAGTTTATAAATCTTATACCATATCACTCATTAATCCATAAAACTCAAAGTTAACTTAACCAAAAACATTAATCACACTTATAAAACCATCAATCTTAGAAATCTATACGAATACAAAATCAACCATTTTCCACCGCTTCATATTATTGTAAAACTTAACATTCAAAGATTCCACACTAAGAGGTATTCTAACCATTTTATAAGATATATCAGTTCATATTTATCTATAATATTTTATTACATGCAAAATATTCTTATACAATATTTCTTAACAAGACTTGCCCAAAATATACATAGCTTTCCACTATCTCAGCTCAGTTCTAACTTTTTTTTATAAGTGACAAGCTAACCTGTAAAATTTATATAGCAACAGAGTTAGTATATAGAGCTCAGCAAGTGACTAGCATATCCAAGACAAAGAAGGATAACTTTCAAAAATAAACTTGATATAGAATAGCAAGACAAGGGTCTAAGAATTCATATATAGCATCTCATTAGATGCATAATCACAAAGCATTTCATTCGAACATACTTTGATCATAACAGTAGAGGAAAAGTAGTTGGACCATATCATTAGTGTGAAATATCTCGGAACATGTTAATGTTGTATAAAACATCTTGGAGCATATCAACAGAATGTGAAATGATTCAGAGCATATCAAAGGCATAAGAACATCAAGCAGCATATCAATGACAAATAAAATATTTCGAGCATATCAATGGGAATATGAAATATTTTGAAGCATATCGAAGATGTATAAATTATTTCAAAATATGTCAAAGGTATATGAAATATTTTAAAGTATATCAAAGATGCATAAGATATTTTGGAATATATCAATGGCATGTGAAATGTTTCAAAATATATCAATAGCAAATGAAACATTTCGGAGCATATCAAAGATGCATAAAGAGTTTCAGAATATATCAATGGATTGTAAAATGATTCGGAATATATCAAAGGAGCATAAGACATATTTTGAAGCATATCAATGGTGTATGAATAATCTCCAAGTTTATCAGTTGAACAATTAAGTAACACAGCTCAAATATCATATCAGACATAGCATTCATTTCATTTTTATCCAAAGAGTAGAAACAAACTTATAAGCAATACTTTGGATATCATATCAAAGACATAGATGGTGATGTAGGATCATAAACATAATATGATACCATGTGTGTCACGCTCCCCGAATTATATCACATGCAAGAGATGTGACCTAGTCTTAAAATCGATACTATTGTAATTCATCACAAATCAATCCAAGATCCAAACTAACATTTGAGGATACTAAGAAAAACATACAGAACCATTCAATTACTTTTATAGAAACTTATACATATTATAATTACTCTTCACATTCTCTTAATGAATCACACAACCAATCCAAACCTAATGAAACTAAATATAATTCATATTCATAAAGTCCATCAATACGATAAAATCGATATGACTATGAAAACAACTATATACCACCACTTTATATATTATACAGTAAGTTTTGCATTTGAGATCTCAAACAAGAGGGCACTTTTAAAACTATTATATAGTTACCCCACTTCAAAATATGTCTACAACTTTACATTAGACACAAGATATACATATACAATGATAATATATTATTTAATAAAGATTTAGCCCAAGAACTTGCTTTCCACTGCTTTGGCCCTGTATCGAGTATTTCAATAAATGCCAAGTTAACCTTAAGAAGATTTGATAGCAATAGAGTGAGATATGAAGCCCAGCAAGTATCAAACATATTCAAGGCAAGGAAAGGTGTTTCCGAATTGAACCTGATATCAGAATGCAAGGTAGGGAATATAAAAGTTTTCACATATAGCATCAAATTAGATTCAAAACCACAAGATTCATCTCGTTTGAAGTATACTTAAATATGTAACAATTTGAAAAAGGTAATTAGAGTATATATGTCAATCAGGAGCATGTTGGTATGTATCAATGACATATGAAGTTTTAGGAGCATATCAATAACATATGAAGCACTTCTAAATATGTTAAGAGAACAAAAAATAAACTTAAACTCATATGTCACATTTGAAGTTTGATGTATATCATTCCTATCCAAAGCATAATAGGAAACACATAAGCAATGTTTTGAATAACATATCAAATAAAACATAGAGGGTGAAGTGAGATCATAAACATAATGTGGTTCATCCATTACTGAATGACCACCATACATAAGTCTCTCATGTGGGAGCTCCATCCACTCATATTTGAGTGAAGTTATAGGGGACCAACAAAGCATCACAGGATCTAAGCATAACTTTCTTTACTATTTCTAGCAAAGGTTCATATTCCCATAAACACCCGAGTACAAAAGGATATGAGCAATGAATTTGGCATATATTAGAAGCACATGTAGAATAATAAATCATATATATGCATAAATAAAATAATATGATATAATATTTATTAATACATAACATATTTAGATATATAAGGAAATCAAAGACGAGCATCAAAGATTTCAGTTTTGAAATAGATGAAGCAAGTATAGGCAGAATTGATACGATTTCCTATTTTGGCAAAATTCAAAAGGTAAAGTGTAAAGTTATTTAGATGATCAAACATATTCTAAATTACTCAAAAAAAGTCTTGTTAGAAAGCTAAATTAATCTGGTTTCAAATAAAATAAGTTTCATATAAATTGGAATTCTCTACAAAAATTTATAGATGATTTGGCAGCCAAAGGTCAGAAAATTATGATCTCTGTTTTATAGAATCTATAAGGTCTAACAAAATAGAAATTTCAACAGTCATTTGGACTCCAAATCTTTCAATCCAAATATCAAATGAAAGATCTATTACCTATTTTCTAATGAACTAAGTTTTATATAAATCAAGACTCTAACAAGGAGATATAAGTAATCCAATGATGAAAGGTCAGAAGCTATAGATTATATTTTACAAATTACATATGCTCATTAGAAGTAAATGTTTGAGCTAGCAAATGACTCCAAATTCTTCGAACTTAGTTTCAAAAGAAAGATATATGAATCTATTTTTGAAAAAAATATGTTTTGTTTAAAACTGAGTTTATACTAAATGTTATAACTTAAACAAAGCAGATAGGTCATAGTCTCTAAAATATTATTGATTCACACTTTAGCAACCAAGCAAAAGAGATTTCAGATTTGTTCCAAATTTTCCTCATAATCAAAGTAAGAATAAGGATAAATTTTAGTAGAAGGAAGATAGAATACTTGCCTTTGAATATTTTGATCCCACTATTTAGATTTGATCAAAATCTCAAAACCCTTCTCTTCTTCTTCTTCTTCTTCTTCTTCTTCTTCTTCTTCTTCTTCTTCTTCTTCTTCTTCTTCTTATTATTATTCCCAAGTTTACGTTATAGCCAAATCCCTTTCTTTTTTAATTACTAATTATTTTAGCTAATATATGAGTTGCTAGGTGGCAAGCATGCATATAAGTTGCTTATGTGTCACCTATGCACATATATAAGGGTCACCACTTTAAACTAGGTAATGACACATGCCCTCCCTATTTTTCTTTTTTTCTGACTTAATGTGAATCTTTTATAATTTATTTCATATTTTTAAGATTCACATTTAGATCCCTAGTAATAAACTTTCAATACAAAATTATTTAATCAAAAGAATTATTAAATAAATCCTCAAATTTATAATTAAGTCCACATAAATAATTTAAAATATATCAGTATCAGAAATGAAGGATATTACACTCTCCCCCCTTAAAATAAAAATTTAGTCCTATAAATTTATCATACCTCCATTGACGAAAAGATGAGGATAGATTTTCTTCAGTTATTCCTCTAGCTCCCAAGTTGTTTCATCCATAAAATGATGCCTCTATATCACTTTAACTAGAGGAATGACCCGATTCCTTAAGATTTTCTCTTTTTTATCAATAATTTATATAGGTTATTCCACATAAGATAAGTTATCATCAATTACATTCGGCTCATACTGAATAATATGAGAAGGGTCATGAATATACTTTTTGAGCATTAAAATATAAAATATATCATGGATATGACCCAAGGATGATGGCAAGGCAATCCTGTAAGCGATAGAACCAATCCTCTTAAGGACCTCAAATGGTCCAATAATTCTTGGGCTTAGCTTTCCTTTCTTTCCAAATCTTATCACACCCTTGGAATAAGAGACCTTCAAGAATATAAAATTTCCTACTTGAAACTCAATTTCTCGTTTTCTATTGTCAGCATAGCTCTTTTGACAACTCTAAGCAGTTTTTAGTCTTTCTCTTATAATTTGAATCTTTTCGGTAGTCTCATATACTTTATCAGGTGCTAACAATTTTATATCACCAACTTTCTCCCAACAAATAGGCATTCTGCACTTTCACCCATACAAAGCTTCATTATGAGCCATCTAAATACTAGACTGGTAACTATTATTGTAGGTGAACTCAAGAAAAGAAATATCTTTATCCCACTCACTTTCCAATCAATGATATATGCTCTAAGCAAATCCTCAAGTGTTTAAATTATTCTTTTTTATTGTCCATCGACTTGAGGGTGATAAGCAGTGTTAAACTTGACTTTAGTGCCCATAGATTCTTATAATCTTCTCCATAATCTAAAAAGGAATTTGGAGTCTCTGTTAGAGATAATCTCCATTGGAACACCATGAAGTCTTACTATTTCACCAATATATAATTCAATAAGCCTATCCATATAATATGTCATATTGATCAGTAGGAAATGTGTTGATTTGGTTGACTTATCAATAATCACCCATATAGCATCATGCTTTCTCGAGGTTCTGGGTAGACCTGAAATAAAATTCATGGTGATACTTTCCCATTTCCATTCAGGAATATCCAAATGTTGTAACAACCCTTCAGGTCGTTGGTGTTCAATTTTGATTTGCTGGCAAGTTAAACACTTTGCAACATTTTATTGCAATCTCCTTTTTCATGCCTTCCCACCAGTAATGACCTTTTAGATCTTTATACATTTTTGTGCTACCCGAATGCAAGGTGAATTTGGAGCTATAACCTTCCTTCAAAATTTGATCCTTGATATCTGGCTCATCTGGGACACATACCCTATTCCCCATTTTCTGATTTGGTTGGAAATGTGCTGATTTGGTTGACTTATCAATAATCACCCATATAGCATCATGCTTTCTCGAGGTTCTGGGTAGACCTGAAATAAAATTCATGGTGATACTTTCCCATTTCCATTCAGGAATATCCAAATGTTGTAACAACCCTTCAGGTCGTTGGTGTTCAATTTTGATTTGCTGGCAAGTTAAACACTTTACAACATATATTGCAATCTCCTTTTTCATGCCTTCCCACCAGTAATGACCTTTTAGATCTTTATACATTTTTGTGCTACCCGAATGCAAGGTGAATTTGGAGCTATAACCTTCCTTCAAAATTTGATCCTTGATATCTGGCTCATCTGGGACACATACCCTATTCCCCATTTTCAATAGGCCATCCTCTGAAATATGAAAACTAGACTTTGATCCTTTTTCTACTTCTTTTCTCAAGTAGATTAAACGTGGATCTCGTAACTGTCCTTCTTTAATTTGCTAAATGAGATCAGATTGAACCTTGACAGAGGCCATTAATATCATTGAGTCTTGCTTATTCCGAATAGCATTCACATCACTATTTTCTACCAATAATCCCTATTGCTTCATAACCAAACTAGCCATAAAATTTGTAGATTTTCTACTAAGTGTATAAGATACAACATCGGCTTTATTTGGATGATATTGGATGGTACAATTATAATCCTTTAAAAGTTTCATCCATCTTCGCTGCCTCGTATTAAACTCCTTTTAAGTAAATATATACTTTAAACTCTTGTGGTCGGTAAATATTTCAAATGTCCACCTATATAAATAATGTCTCTAAATCTTCAATGTGAAAGTAATTACTGCTTACTCCAAATCATGGGTTGCATAATGTAGTTCATAACTTTTCAGTTGTCTAGAAGCATAAGCAATTACTTTCCTTTCTTGCATTAGAATACATCCAAGGCCCTTCCTTGAAGCATCAGTGTAAACTACAAATCCTTCATTACCACTGGAAATTGTGAGAATAGGAGAACTAGTCAATCTTCTTTTTGACTCCTGAAACTTTGTTCACATTCATCACCCCATTCAAATCTTACATTCTTTTAAGTTAGCTTGGTGAGGAGGTTAGCAATTTGAGAAAATCTCTTCACAATCTCCTATAATAACCTATCATGCCCAAGAAACTTCTAACTTCTATTACATTTATTGGTACTTCCCATTTAACTACTACTTTAACTTTCTTTGAATCAATAGAGATGCCCTTGCCTGAAATCACGTGGCCTAAGAAAGCAACTTTTTTTAACCAAAACTCACATTTACTGAACTTTGCATATAACTTCTTTTCTCTTAGTATGGATAATACATTTCTCAAGTGCTCCTCATGCTCCAGATTATTCCTTAAATATATTAATATATCAACAATTAATATGAAAATATAGTTATCTAAGAGTGGATGAAATATCCTATTCATTAATTTCATGAAAGTTGTAGGGGCATTAGTCAAACCAAAATGCATTACTATGAATTCATAGTGACCATACCAAGTTCTGAAAGTTGTTTTAGGGTTATCTTCTTTCTTGATATTCAATTGATAATAACCTAACCTCAAATTAATCTTGGAGAATACTTGTGCACTCCATAATTGATCAAACAAATCATCAATTATAGATAGAGGATACTTATTTTTTATCGTCACCTGGTTCAACTGTCTATAATCAATACAAAGCCTCCATGTTCCATCCTTCTTCTTAACTAACAATACTAGAGCACCTCATAGTGAAACGCTAGATCAAATAAAACCTTTATCTAATAGTTCTTGTAGTTGCTTCTTCAATTCTTCTAACTCGAGTGGTGTCATTCTATAGGGAGGCTTGGATATTGGTGTTGTTCCAGGGACCAATTCAATAGCAAATTCACTCTCTCTATCTGAGGTAATCCAGACAAGTTATTTAGAAATACATCAGGGAACTCTTTGACTACCGAAATTTCATTAAGATAAGCTACTTAATTTAAATTCTCCTTTATGCATGTAATATAGCTTGTAATACCAATATTAAGCAAGGTAGTGAGTCATGCCTAATACTCTCAAATTAAAAGATGGACTGATCTGGTATGTAAAAAGTGATTACTTTTGTATAGCAATCAATACTATTATGATAGGAAGATAGTCAATCCATGCCAAGTATAATATCAAAGCCCTAAATCTCTAGGAGAATTAAATCAGTAAGGAGTTTATATTCTCCGATAAAAATCAAACAAGATAGATAAAGCAAGTTTGTCATCAAAGTATCCCCAACTATAGTAGTTACATACAACTCATAATCTAATGGTTTAGGTTGAATGCCCAAGTGATAAGTAAAACTCAAAGTTAACTTAACTATAAATTTAAATCATATAAAAAAGATTCACATGGCTCCACAAATCGAGAAATGATCCTTTTTTTTTTTTGGAGAGTGTAACACCCCTTAGTCCCATATTAGAAAAGGTAGGAACATATAAATGCCTTATAAGGATTGATGAGTGTATTACTAATAACTCCTGGCTTAAGCATTTGGCTAATAGTATTGTTAGGTCATAAATTACCTTAGATAAAAAATTTTTTTGGGCCTAGTACATAGCATGCATGATAGACCCTATCATTGAGGCATATTCATGTCTACCCTTTCTTCATGAGTCTTTAGGGACATACTTCTAGAAAGCGATATGCTTCTCCTAAGTCCTTCATGGAGAAGTTTCTGGATAGCCAAGCCTTTATTGTGGAGAGCATTCCTATATCATTCCCAATAATTAGGATATCATCTACATACCAAACAAAGAAGGTAATAGCACTCTCACTTATATTCATGTATACACAAGGCTGATTTTTGTTATTGTTGAGAGCATTCCTACATCATTCCCAATAATTAGGATGTCATCTACATACAATACAAAGAAGGTGATAGCACTCTCACTTACCTTCATATACACACAAGGCTGATTTTCGTTCTTAATAAAGTCATAAGATATTATCATCTCATCAAATCTTATGTTCCAACTTCGTGAAGCTTGCTTTAATCCATAAAAAGATCTGAGCAACTTACACACTTTATGTGGACTCTCTTTGGATACGAATCCTTCTAGCTATATCATATACATCTTCTTCTCAAGGTTGCCATTTAGGAATGTCATTTTCACATCTATCTGCCAGATCTCATAGTTATAGTATATTACAATCGTTAAAAGAATTCTAATGGATTTAAGCATGGCTACAAGTGTAAAGGTTTCGTCATAATCAACCCCTTACCTTTGATGATATCTTTTAGCTGCCAGCCTTACATTGTAGGTCTCCATCTTTCCATCCACTATGATCTTCTTCTTGAAGATCCACTTGCAACCGATGGGTTCGATACCCTCAAGTGCAACCACAAGGTTTCAAACTTTATTAGAGTACATGAATTCTATCTCAGAATTTATGGCTTCTTGTCACTAATATGTCTCATATATCTTTCAAGAGAGAAAGATACTCTACCAGATCTATGCAAAGTTAGAATTTGTATACTAGGTACCTGAACAGACTCAGACTCTAGAATAGTGCTTGAGCTAGGTTCTCCAACCTCGTTCAACTATATCTCACTCTCACTATTTCCACCAAGAATGTGTTCCTTCTCAAGAAACATAGCTCTCTTGGCAACAAAGATCTTACAGTCCTCAAGATGATAGAAATAGTACCCATAGTAGACACTATCGACTTTGATAGAACTCTATTCAGAAGGTATGCCACGGTCTCTAAGGTATATCCTAGAATGAGAGGCGTAGGTCAGCGAAACTTATCATGGATTACACCATGTCTAACAATATATGATTTCTCCTTTCTGATATACCATTGAGCTGAGGTATATAGGGAGGTGTCTACTAGGATAGAATCTCATTATCCTTGAGGAAATGGGTGAACTATATACTCAAGTACTCTCCTCCACGATCTGATCGAAGAGTCTTAATACTCTTTCCAATCTGGTTCTCTACTTCATTTTTATATTCCCTGAATTTCTCAAAGGTCTCAGACTTATACTTCATCAAGTACACTTGTTCATACCTAAATAAATCATTAGTAAATATAATAAAGTATGAGTAACCACCTATAGCCTTAGTCGGTATGGGACCACATACATCACTATGTATGAGTTCCAATAACTCAATGGCTCCCTCTCTAGTTCCACTAAAAGGAGAGTTAGTCATCTTCCCATGAAGGCAAGGTTCGTAAGTTGCATATGACTCATGTCAAATAGATCTAAGTATCCATCTTTCAACAACTTTTGAATCATTTCCCCATGTATATAACCTAGCCTATAATGCCTGCAATGTTCACCTTATCACTTTTCCTCTTAGACGTATTTATATTCATGATGTGTGGAGAAGTGTCTAACACATATAAGTCATTTATTAGTATCCCTCCAGTAATGATCTTATTATCCATAATTATTGAATAACTATTATTCTCAAAAAATAATTTATATCCATTGATTGTCAAACAAGATATGGAAATAATATTTTTGATAATAGATAGAATGTGTATAATAGTTCTACGTGATTCAATCTCATCACACGCAGTTTAAAACTAATATTTCACATTAAAACCCTTGCTCTAATACCACTATTGGGAAACCTCAGTGGGAGCATCACATGCATAGTAGAAATCAAAACAAAATTAGTTTCGCATATAGATCAAATCGTCGTTTAAAAGATAGGGGTCGCGAGAAAGCCATAAAAATTTTAAAAAAAACACATCATATGAGAGATTGTTTTACCTAAGGAGAACGTATATCCTTGTATTTTAGATCCGGATGGAGAGGATGAAGGAAGTCAAGCGTCTTCCTCTCTAGTAGTATCCACACAATGAATCTCTACAGCAAATCTCCTCCAATATGATCTTGCAACTCTTGTAGGGGGAGGGAGGAGAATAGGAGGGGGAGGCCAAGGCTACAACCTATTAACCATGAGTCTTCCCTCCTATTTATAGAGAGCCACCAAAAACCCTAGGGCTCCTGCGTTAATGGGTATTGGATCTCCATCTAATTATCCACTAAACTTATATTATTGAATCTCTATCTAATATTCTCCTTAGGCCTCTAATTTGGCCTCAATCAATAAGCCCATTAGTATAAGGTCTTATCTAATAAGCATAGGACTTAATTGGATCTCTATCCAATCCTCTATTCACTAAAGTATACACCATATGTGTATAACCCTCTAGGCCTGATACCGAGCTAATCATGAGTAACTCTCATCATAACTCATTTTGATATACTGAATTATTATCCTCATAATAATTCACTCGACTCATCGACTATGGACGTACTATGTCACTACGCCATAGTCCCAAGATTGTACAAGAGGATCAAATCCATCGAACCTGTCTGTCCATAGTTACCGTGTATCTATAATCCCTCATCCAACTAATTTCCCAAAGACCGTATATTGGATATGGTACTATCAGGTCGCATAAGGAATCAGTTTATCTTGCTCTAATCGAATTCTACTAAAGAACTCTTTCTCTCTCAATCTGAATTACCCTAGCCTAGGATTTGTCTAACCAAGCACATATGGTATATTCCTCTTATAATACCGAGAGTGGATGATCCTTTATTGATACTCAATTGCCTTCGTAAGGTTGGTTACCAATCTCGATAACCAGTTGTCCTAGATCTGGAACTTTCTAAACTTGTAAGTCTGGCGTCAAAGAAAGGAGTACTCAAACAAGGCATCCTTGATGTCTCAAGTCTAAGGATTAGATACACAATTGGAACTATAGAATTGCTATCTGACATTAGGTATCATTAACCATACAATGTTCCATAAGCGGATCAATTAGTAAACTCATTCTCTAATAAGCACTTGTAATATATCCTTAGTGTCTCCACACAAGTGACTTTGAGACCAGCCACCTCCATTATATGGATGGGTATATAATATACCGATCTGTCTAGTTATCTCGATATCCCTCTCGAGTAACCTATGATCGAGATTATTTAGAATCTATGTTTAAAAATAAATCTCATTATCATGATCTCATCATGATATAATTCATATTGCATAGAACCAAAGACATCACAATATATATGTAACAGATAATATAATGTAAGAATATGCCAATATTAATCATAAGCATAAAGATTGCACAGTGTGTCACATGTGTCATCACTCATATGATTGGCTTGCAGGGCACCTATAACCATCAATACATCAATGCAGCTCTGACATGGATATAATTCAAGAAAGCGCTGCTGAACCACTTTGGGCTGACCAAATACGAGAATATCAACGAATAACTTGCCAAGATCCGACAAACCTCCACGATTCAAGAATACCATACCAGGTTTTAGGAATTATCTTATCTTGCTCATGATTGGTCTCATGGATAATTATTATAGACGTTCATCGAAGGACTCAAGCTAGAAATTAAAGGAGAGGTTAAAGCATGATAGCCCCGCACCGTAAAGGCCGCAAACTAAGATATATAGAGGATGAGAACCACTCCTAGACCAGTAGTATAGAAACCTCCCTCTGCTCCTAGCCATTCTTCGCTGTCAAAAAAATTGACGAGAGAAGAGCTATGCGATAAATCGACTAAGGGCCTTTATTGGCATTGCAATAAACTTTGGAGTTGCAACCATCACTGTAAAAAGGAGGCACTTTCTATGATAAAATATATTAAAGAATTTAAAGAAGAGGTCTAGGAACCTGAGGAGGAGAACATGAAGGAAGACCTGCATCTAGTCGATTGGCGACTCATGCTTTAGCCGACCATGCAAACCCGCAAGCAGTAAAAGTTGAAGAATCTCTTAAGCAGTATCTCATCACCATTCTCATCAAGACTAGGAGCACCAACAACTTTATGAACAATAAGGTTGCTACCCAATTAATGTTCCAAAATAAATATTGTATCAGGTTTGATGTTGAGGTCGCCAATGGCTAAATTTTGAAGTGCGACCAAAAATAGCTATGGGTAAAATTATTATGGTAGGACCAAAAGATACTTGTTGATTTCTTTCTCCTTCCTCTTGATGATAATGAGGCTGTGCTCAACATCAAGTGGCTGACTACACTAGGTGATGTTTTTTGGAATTTTTCTAAATTTATCATGAAATTTTTTAGCCATGAGAAGCAGGAGATCCTACGCGGGAAATGCGGGAGTGACGTAATGATGATTTGCATGCAACAAATGGAAAAAGTTTTAAACAAAGTGACCAGTAGCTTCCTCAGTAGCACTCTATGAGGGAGCTAACAAAAATTAAGGACCCAAACCTTCTCCAATCGCTTGCTGACTTTTTAAACATTTTCGTCGAATTGCACAAACTACTTTCTACTCGTCGACATGACCATTAAATTCTGATTCTCCTCGGCAAACCAATAGCAAACACTTAGCCATGTCATATCTTCACTTCCAAAAAGCTGAAATATAGAGGATTAAAAAAGAGATACTTGAAACATGGGTCATTCGGCCAAGTTGCAGCCCCTACTCTTTGCCGGTGCTAGCTTTACCCGACTCTGACAAAGTATTTATTATTGATACATCAGGAGCTAGAAATTATATTATTCACATGCAAGATGGTTGACCCCTAGCCTACTTTAGCAAAGCCCTTACTACAAGTCACCTAAAGCTATCAATCAACGATGAGGGAATGCTAACTTTTGTTGAATTTGTGACTTGGTATGATACAGGACAACTACACAAAGAGGAGATAAAATTAAGTCCTTTACTTAATTTTATGAAGACAACCACACGCTACTAGCAGGAATTTACTAGAGGGCTCACCTTACCATGGATATTACTAGAGGGCAACCACCATCACAAAGGAAAGCCTGGCTAATATTAAAGAACATCCACACGCCAGCCCACGCAAGAAAGAAACAGTTGCCCAATAAACATCGGAGTAGATAGAAGTTTACTATTAAAGATTGAGTCTTCCTTCATCTTCATCCTTACTAGCAGGAATTTATGAAGACTCGAGCCTCACGGAAATGGTCTCCAAGTTTCTTTTGACCCTAGAAAATTGGAGATGACATTGGAGATATAACTTATGGATCAGATCGACATACTAATTCAAAATTACAATTGATCCTCCAAGATTCTCATCACAAATGAAAGTTTAGAGAGGATGATTCAGTCCAGATCTATCCATCCAACACCCAAGTTGATGAGGAGGCCCAGGTTCAGCTGATAATTGCATGGGATCGTAGGATCGCAACACATCATCTTCTAGTCACTACTGCTGAGGCTGGACCGTAAGAGCATAATGCACCTACTATAGGGGCCGCGAGAGAGCCTCATAAGGAGTTGCATATTAGGACTTGGAGATATGGAGCTCAGCCTTGAGGACAAGGCTGATTTGAAGAGAGTGGTTCTATTAGGACCCTATTTGAGTCGGGTCCTAGACTATTAAGTCGAATCCTTAGATTTGGCCTTGTTGGCCAACCTAAACCTAACATTAGGTCAGCTAGAAGATTTGAGTTCATTATAATAAATCAGCTCAAATCCTAGTAGGGTTAGGATTCGACTGATCTGGAGTCAGGTTAGGAGTCAGAGATGGATACGAGTTAAAGTCAATTGCGTCATAAATGTAATAAACCCTAATCTAGCTGCCCCCTAGTAAAGAAGTGGTTGGCTAGGGTTAGGGAGGAGTCCTTATGAGATGAGAGTCTCCTAGCTCTTCCTCCTCTTAAAGAGAGGCCAGCTATGGGTTGCTTCTTAGAGAAGGGATTGGAGTTATTAGAAGTATGAGTTGCTTCGTAGAGTTAGAGTTGGAGTTGTTAGAAGCAGGAGTTGCTTCTTAAAGTTAGAGTTGGAGTTGTTAGAAGCAGGAGTTACTTCTTAGGGTTGGAGTTGGAGTTGTTAAGAGTAGGAGTCTTGAGTAGGAATCCTATTATGAGTTTAGGTTTAGAAGCCCTATATATAGCCTTGTAATCAGCCACTTTTTATCATCAATAGATTAATTATTTTTTAATCTTTGTGTAGAAAACTAAGGAGGGAGGAACCCCTATAAAGTTCCAAGGGGGCCGATCCCCTACAAAGATCACCCCAAGCTTAGAATCCGTAAGGGTTCTAACACTCTGCTCCATGTTCCATCTTCTATGTCAACTCCCTTCATACAACTTGGATACTTCACCAAGTTCCACCCAAGTTGCTCCCCCCCTTGATTTGCATTGAGTTGATGGTGGCCCTCGCATTCACCATTCTACGGGTCAGCTCTCGGTTGAGTCCAATTTTCACATCGACTATAATTGTGCCTTCATATGATGTTGCCATCGATTACTCCCCCACTTGATCTCGTAATACATTCATCAATTTCATTACCTCACTCGAGATCATGCAATGACTCATCACCACTCGCTCGATCTATTAAGCTTTGTGGAAATATTGTCTTGAGGTACTCTTCATCAACATGTGTTGTTCGCTGCATATGATTCTCCCTTTGAGAATCAAGACCTATCCCTCCTGGATATATATCATATTGGAGTAACTTTCCTCTTTGCATTCTTCCCTTTGGAAGTTTCGGAGACCACTATTCTCTTTGGACTACTCCGTCTTATTGAATAACATGTACATTATTTTGTCCCCACAAATGTGCTTGCTAGATTGCAACTCTTGCTAATACAATCGCCGTTGCACCCTTCAAGGCCTATCAACATACTGAACTTGTTGCACACTACGGACGTATCCTTTTAATGCCGAAGAAAAAAAATTCAATGCTCCATAGTGTTGAGTTCTGATCACCTTAGGATGGTCACGAACACTCTATCATTCGTATACAATCCCTTGCATGAGTACCAAATTTTTTGAGTTAGCAATTCCCTTCACCTTTGTGAGCTTTGGATAACTCTTTCAATTGTTGCGTAATACATCCCATTTTGTACGGTCTCATCTTTTACTAAATACCCCGCTTGCATTGAGCACCATCAAGTTTGGTTGTTAACGTTGGGTCATAACTCGAACTTAGCTATCCTAACCTTTGTGTGCTATACATTCTTTCTAGCTTGCTTGTCCACATGATGCCTCTCGCGTAAATGATTGGTCATTCCTATGAATGTCAATCACAGATGCCTACTCCTTTAAATGACTTCTTCCTCTACATGTTAATATTCATTTCCCCCAAATGGTCGCGTGTGCTAGCTGCCCACCATGTAGCCCGGCTAGGTCCCCCCATGTTTATATGGCAAGTGTCTCTATGTGTACTTATCCTACTCTAATACTAAATATCACAAACTTAGCTGGTTTTGCCTAAGTCATACGACACAATAGCATGTCCATCTGTAAAAGTCATCCTCTCCAAAATCTCCTATGGTCTCTTAGGACCTATAAAAAAGAAAACATGTTAGAAAAAGCATTTCCTATAGGATCCATAAATAACCACTTTAGCAAATACTTTATATAGCTAATGCAAATTACAACCATGGACTTTATAAACTCTGAATGGTCACATACAAAGGATCAAGGTCCATTACAAATCGAAGTCCCCACAAATATCTATATAACATAACTCTCATTTACAAGCCCAAATTGACTATGAAAGCTAACCAAACTAGGGCTGTCAAGCTTACTGCTAGCTCACTACTTGCTATACAAAGTATGAACAAAACCTGAAAGACATGGATATACATGAATATTATATTGAGCACTCTCTTTAATTTTTTGTCCGTGACATTATCCTCAAGGCTGAGACTCCATAACTTTGGGTCCTGATCTACAACTCGTCATGAGGCTCCCTTGTGGCCCATGTAATAGTCACATTATGATCCTGTGGTCCAGCATTATCTTATATCTTTATATCAGTAGTAGTGTCCAGACGGTGATGCGTCGCGATCCTATGATCTCATGCGATCTCCAGTTGGAACTGAGCTTCCTCATCAATCGGGATGTTAGATGGATGGATTTGGGCTGAGTCATCCTCTCTAAACTTTTATTTGCAGTGAGATACCTAGAGGATTGATTGTAATTTTGAATTGGTGCACAGATTCGATCGATAGGTCACGATTCTAATGTGATACCCAATTTTGTAAGGTCTAAAGTAATAGAGAGACTACTTCCTTGAGGCTCGATTTTTCTGTTGGTAGGGCTGGAGGTGAAGGAGAACTCGATCTTCAATAGCAAACTTTCTTCTGCTCCGATGTTTATCGGGAGGCTATTTCTTTCTTGTATGGGCTGCTACGTGGTTGTTCTTTAATAGTAGTTGAGCTTTCTTTTGGAATGGTGGCTGCCCTTTGATAAAGTCCATGGTGATGTGAGCCTGATCTGAGTCTTGAGTGAGTAGAAACTGTAATTCTTTTGAGCTTATTCTTGTCTCTTTTTCATGTTGTTGGCCTGTATTATACCAAACCTTATTTTTAGTAGTGATTAGTATCTCTTTATTGTAGATTAGAAGTCTCATGTGAAGTGTAGGGAGAGCTTTGATGTAGATCAAGGGGTCGATCATCTTGTATAAGGGTGGTGCCGATCCCAACTGTTGATGCATTTGCTCTAATCAAGAACACCTTACCATGATCTGAAAATGCTAGCACTGATAAAGAAGGCATTGTGGCCACGATTTAGAAATGCTAGCACTAATATGGAAATGCTAGCACTGATGTAGATGGCATCATGTGTCTGCTATAATCGTTTTACCCGACCAGGGGGGGCATCTTTCTTCATAGTGAGAGGGTTCAGTCTTTAATCTTCGTCGACTCCATCATCTGTGGTTCTTGAATTTGAATTGAGAAGCTGCTATACTCTTTCTATAGTACCTTCTCCAAGCATTGTGTTGCAACCATAGTCGCTTCGCTCCCAAGTTTCTTGTGTAGGATCACATGTTTCCCTTTATTAAAATATTTCATAATTAATTTTAAGAAATCTCAGGAAACATCATCTAGTGTGGACAACCATTCTATGTCGAACACTGCTTCATATTCATCGAGTGGGAGGAGGAGGAAGTTAGCAATATTTCTTGTTATTGCAGCACCAATCTCACCTATGGGCACTTTTGGTCGCACTTCAAAATGCAGCCATTAGCCACCTTTACGTTGAACCTACTATAATCCTCGATATGAAGTATCATCTAGACAGTAACCTTCCTGTCCCTAAAGTTATTGGTGCTCCTGATATCGACGAGGACGGTGATTGGCTACTGCTTGAGAAAACCTTCAATCTTCATCGTTTGTAGGTTTGCGTAACTCGCAAGAGCATGAACCACACAATCGGTCGGCTGTAGATCTTCCTCCATGTTCTCCTCCTCATACTTGAGGTTCTCCTCTTCCTTTTCAAATTCATCAAGGGTTCAATCAGGAGAAGTTGTCCCTTCTTGTATCGGTGGTCACAGCTCCATGGCTCGTTGTAATGCCAACACAACCCCTTTGCGGATCTGCCAAGAAGCTCTTCTCTCATAAATTTCTTTGGCTGAGGGGGTTGGCTAGAAGTGGATGGGGCTAGAGGTTTGTATGCTACTAGCTATGGTGTGGGTCTTATCCTTTAAACATCTTGATTAAATCACTCCTCTTGAAGTTATACGAAGGATATTGTTGTCATCAATGTATAAGGCTGTCGCACCTTAATTTCTCCTCGTATATCTGACTTTAATCCTTCGATAAAGGTCCATAGTAATTCTTTTTTAGACCAATCACAGACTTGGTTAGATAATCTTTCGAACCTAGTCTGGTATTCTTGGATAGTAGAGGTTTGTCGGATCATCGTGAGTTGTCCGTTGATGTTCTCGTACTCAGACGGTCCAAAGCGGATCAGTAGACCACTTTTGAATTGCCTCCATGTTGGGACTCCTTGAGTGTGTTCAAACCAATTATATCACTGTATAGTGTCTCCTTCAAGTTGGATGACAATGATGTCTATTATGGAAGCCTTCGGGGTCCAATGATAATGGAAGTAGCGCTCCACGCGAGAAAGCCATCTCATCAGGTCTCCATCTTCCCATCGAGGGAAGTCCACCCACGTGTGTAGATGTTGGATCTGTCACATGTTCTTCTTTCTCTAGAGGGTTCTTTATGCAATCTGGACTCTTGCCTTGTTGTGATCTTGTCGCGCTTGGTGATCATCATAATTTGAATTCTGCGAAGAGAGTGGGTAGTTTGTTCTCCATGCGTGTCTCGAAAGCCTCCAAATTGGCATCAATTAGATCTTATGATGCCATAGTGTATGTCTCTAGAATGAAATATTATGGTCCCTCTTTTGCTATTGGGTTAAGGGCATGGACCGGTTGGATGGATTGGTGACCGAAAGAGATAAGTATTAAAGGTAGAGTGCTGCGGTTTGGGATTGGTAGGTTGTTGTTTGGGGTGTTGTTGGAGCTACGATTTTAGGCAACTATAGAGGCTATATGGGGGCTACGATGGTAATGACTTAAGGTTAGAGGAATGGCTTAGGGTTGCTATTGATGACAACAATGAGTTTGGTAAGGATTGAGTGTGGATGTGGCAAGTAATATACCAAACTCAGTGCAATAGAATTTTTTATCAAAGGGGGTGCTGTTGGTATTACTGTTTGGGCCTATTGTAGAAGCTATAAGGGGGCTTTGGTGGTTGTGGTTTAAGAATAGAAAGATGGATTAGGGTTGCTGAGGATGACAGCAATCGGTTTGGCAGGGTTGTGACAAGAAGTGTAAAAAGATGTTGCTGCATAATTATTAATCGAGAATAGCAGTTTTGCTATAAAAGTATTCCAGCAATATATGGATGATTAACTGATGAGGATGGCAATAAGATAGATGAGAATAGTGATAGTAATATGGTAACAATAAATTCGATAAAGATCAGTTGTATATGTAGTAAGAAATATCGAAAAGTATGACAATATAATTTTTCATCAAAAGACAATAGTTTTACATGAAAGTTCCAGTGGTATATGAATAATTTTAATAGCAAGAAACTGATAAGAATGGCAGCAAGATAGATGTTTTTTTTTTCATTTTTAGATAAGTAAATTACAGTAGTAGTAAGGTATATATCAGAACCTGATGTAGTTTTGGTGGAGGCTGTAAATAATGTTTCTGCGATAGTGGTTATGACGGCAAAGTCGACGATGGTCACAGTAATTATGGGAATTACTTAGGAGGTAGTGGATGGCAGGATGAAGGTAGTGGCAGCTGTAGAAGGGAAGTGAGGCGTCAAAAATATTGCTATGATACCAATTGTTACAACCCCGTAGGATTCTAAGTTTGGGTTACCCTCTATAGGAGATCAACCCTCTTTGGAACTCTATAGGGGTTCTTCCCTCCTTGGTAGTTAGTCACAATGGATGAAAAAGATATATTAATTTCTTGATAAAATAGTGGTGGCTACATGCTTTGTATAAAGTCTCAAAACCCTAATTCCTAATAAGACTCATACTAAGAGTAAACTAATACTTTAACTCCTAATCAAACTCCTACTCCAAGTAAACTAAGACTCGAATTTCTAATCAAATTCCTATTCCAAGTGAAACACTCTCATCTCAAACTCTAGCCACCTCCTCTCAACCCTAGCTGACTTTTCTTCATCAAGGTGGGTGTCCAATTAGATTAATTACAAGCTTGACTTAGTTGACTCTGACCCAAATCTAACTCCTACTCATAATCAAATTCTAGTTCAGTCGAATCCTATTTCTACTAGGATTTAGGCTGATTTATTACAATGAACTCAAATCTTCTTTTAACTGACCTAATATCAAGTCTAGATCAACCAACAACATCCAATCTAAGAATTTAAAATATAACTCAATTGGATCCTAACACATTGGTCATTTACTTAGCAGAAAAAACACAAGGCATACGAACGTGAACACGCGTGAAAGCATTTGAGATGCCTAACAAAGGCAGAAAAAAAAACACTCTAAATAATAACAGGGATCAAGAAAATCTTCTGAGGGATCTCATGCACTTGGAGTTGGGTACTTATCATGGTCAATATCAATCAAGAAGGGGCACTGAGAGATCTCATGAAAGAATATGCTCGTATACACATTCTTTTTCTAGACTTGAGAATCATGAGGTTTCAAAAAGGTGAAGAGGAATTAGATTTTTTAACAATGATGATGAGTTCATTAATGTACATCATGAGATTCCGTAATTTAACAAAGGACTCATTGAGATGTAACTGCCACGTTTTCTTTTCTTTTTTATTTGTATGAGTTGATAATATGCACATAACTATTGTTTTTGATTCATGTAGTATAGTTATGCATAAAATTTATCAAGAAATAAACTCAAATTATAGGTGAGAGAGTTGAAAGTATAGAATAGAAAAGAATGAAGAGGAAGAGCATATGGAGGTCTTATGATATTTGTAGACTTAAGATTGAGAGGACATCATGCTTGAGTGTTAAACAACAGATTCCACTTCCAAATCAATGAACAAAGATCATCTCTAAAGCAATCCATATAAAAAATTCCACCAACTTAAACATTAATAGGGAATCAAAGACAGATAATAGGTCATAGAAACATTGGGATCCATATTTTAAGCAACAAACATCAACAAAATTTATGCCTTTGGTCTTGATTAATGTTCTTTTGATTGGGATATTTAGCCAAGTATCACCAAGTATACGCAGTTAAAATGGTGTTCATATGTTTTCCCTTTGAGAGGAGGAAATTATACATGTGTCTTTGGAGTCTTTGATATTTGAAGTCTTTGGATTACATGATATCTGAAGTCGTTGCAGGTAAAATGATATTTGAAGTATTTGGATTCGTCTTAGCACACTTTATTCTTTACACATTGACTTTTTTCGCAGTGCAAAAAAGCTTTTTTCCCATCAGAAAACTATAACAATTTGACAATGATAGTCACTGCCAAAGAGTGGAGTTTTCATACTTTTTCTCTTGTGTTTGAAGAGAAAGAATATTCTTCATAATAACTTTTTTATTGTCCAAATGACAACAAAAAAAATTAAGTTTTTTATAAATATTATGAGATTTAATAGTGTGCATAGAAATGTTCCCCTTGTTTCGTGAATAAAAATCATAAATACAAAGTTACACAAATAAATTATGTGGATCAGTTAAACTAGAAGAATAAAAAATTGACTTACAAGTCATTTGTTGATCATTGATTCACATTATAAAGTCGAGCCAAGATACCTCACTTCACAAAGATTGTCATTGTCTAAGAATCTCTTTTAAGAAGCTAAATTCTTTTTTGAGTATGATTTTCAAATCATATTCAAAACTAACAACAAGAGTATGCCCAATATAAAAACTCAAATGTTGAGGTCTTATGTTAGAATACAAAACAGAGTTGTAGAATTTGAAGTATAAGTGAACTCCTAATTATAAAGTAGAGAAAAATGTTTCTGAAATATCAAATATTTTAGAGAATATTTTGCTTCTTAATTTATGATTTTAATATAGGATAAAATCAAATTATACTCGACACAATAAATCTAAAGTATTATATATCATCATTTTAATATAGGATAAAATTTGATCAACATTTTTATCAAATTATAAGAATGGTTTGGATAAATAAGAATTAGTTAGGCAGGAAGAAGAATGAGAAAAAGATAAATAAAGAAAAAAAAAACAAAAGTAGAGCTTGCTAAGAAGAGAGGATGCTGAGTATATATATATATATATTAATTTGACTGGGTCAACGATTAATTCAGTTTTGGTAACTATGCACGAGAGTACACTTCATAACATCAGTTTCTTCATTGGCAATATTTGCGTAGGCTATTTGTGACATGCCTATCTCACCATAATCAGATTCAATCCAATTTATCATAGTCTTACTCGAGTTGTATCACTTCCGGCTTGGGTCATTGACAGACTTGCTTTCTTTTTTATCGGTCAACAACATTGACATAAAAGAAAAGCAAATTGCTGGAAAGATTTAAACGATGGAAAGTCTTTAAAATCGACTGGTGCAATTATATAATTCTAAATCGATAAGCAATCTCATATATATAT
The DNA here is from genome assembly GCA_021527575.1 of Ensete glaucum. Lineage (NCBI taxonomy): Eukaryota > Viridiplantae > Streptophyta > Magnoliopsida > Zingiberales > Musaceae > Ensete > Ensete glaucum. The sequence continues at coordinate 39,914,699 of CM038557.1, read as the reverse complement.
ATGTAAAAGAAATTTCATTTTTTCCCTGTCTCTGTGCATCCATCTCAAGGCAGAGCTATGTACCGAGGAGATAAAGATTCCTTAATGCAACAATCGGCAAGATTTAAAATTTATTACTTTACAGGAATATAGAATTAATTTTTTTATCACGAATCTTGCGACAGCTTCACTCATGGTAATCTACAGCCCCTACCGTTCGTTGGTGGTCCCCGCGGTCGGGGAAACATATATACCGCTGCGTTTACCTGGCATCAAATTTTGCAGACACTAGGACCCACTTGATGATTAATTACGAGTCTGTTCGAAAGGTCGGTCATGTTCGAGTAAACAAAATGTTTTCGGGGGACAGAAATATCTCTCTTCTGAATCAGCGTTCCCAGGCACGTGACGAATAATCCTACCGTTCGTGACACCCATCTCTCTCTCGACCGCGCGATGTGAATCAAACGGCTATATTTGGGCGGCGACGCTCCACGCTATTATTGCGGCTAAGAACGAGCGGCTAGAGGGAGCAGAAGAGACTATCTGATCACCCGTCGCACGATTTATTCCAGGGTTCCAGGACTTTACGGCGGGCCCCAGCGGACATCTGCATTTGATTGGGTAGCTGTAGTGCGTCAAATTTATTGTGAGGGATCCAGATAATATCATCGAGAGCCAATGGACAGAGATCACACGGATCGATGACGTGTTTCCAGGAAAATTCCTGTCCCAACTCGTATGTCGCCCTCCTTTCCCGACCATCTCAAGTCGTTGAATTTTGATTTCCCCTCTTCCACGCCTCTTCACGCACCCACCGCTTTTCGCCCCTTCTTATCCCTCCCCGCCCACCCGATGCCTTGACCGATTCTTCATCCCTCTCCACCACTCCCAGCCAAGAAGCCCTGATCTCAAGGTAAAGTTCCGTCCATTTAGCTCTCTTCTCCGCGATCTCTTTCGGGTTTCTTTCAGTTTTTTGGATTCCCGGGCGATTTCCGCCCGATCTGATCGTTTTTGCTGCAGATCTCGCCATGAAACGGGGTAAATCGAAGGCGGATGCCCCCAAGAAGGCCGATAGCAAGTGAGAATCTGTTCTTCTTGCTCGTTTGTTTGGTGGATTGATCGGTTAGGGCTTTGGAATCTGATGGTGATTTTTTTTTTTTTGTGATCTTTTGGGGGGGGGGTTATTCAAGACTTTCGGTCAAGAAGGGACCGGAACGAGCTAGTAAAAAGCCGAGGAAGTCGAAGGCGGACAAGGATCCCAATAAGCCTAAGAGGCCTCCCAGCGCCTTCTTCGTCTTCATGTGAGCTCTCCTGTCACTTGGTTGCCTTTTTCTTGCCTGTCCTTCCTTTTTCAACTTTTGGATCTAATTTTTTTTTGCTTGATATGATGACTGACTTATGTTTCTCCTTTTTTGGATTGTCAGGGAAGAATTCAGGAAGTCATTCAAGGAGAAGAACCCGAACAACAAGTCGGTCTCTGTGGTAATATTCGTCTTCTTCTCTCTCTTGCAGATTCATTTGCTGAGAATTTTAATCTTTTTGTTGAAATAAAATTCCACAACTAGTTTGATCTCTCAATTTATAAATAGGTTGGTAAAGCCGGGGGGGACAAGTGGAAATCCCTGTCAGAAGCTGTAAGTAATTGTAGCTTTTCTTTCTTTTTAGTTAGACTTGTTGATCTTGCTAAAATTACAAAGCTATATGTTCTAATTTCAGGAAAAGGCTCCTTATGTGGCCAAGGCAGCTAAGTTTAAGACGGAGTATACGAAGAAGATAGCTGCATATAATAAGAATCAGGTAGAGCTCTCAAATTGAATTTTTTTTTGGTTCAGTCTTCTATAACTATTTAACCTTTCTGATGATGGTTGACTGAAGTCTGGGGGAGGAAGTCATGCTGCTGGGGACGAAGATGAGTCTGACAAATCCAAGTCTGAGGTGAATGATGACGAAGAGGATGAAGAGGGAACCGAGGAGGTCTGTAATGATCAAAAAAGAATTTCTAGGGTTGTTGAGTTGCTATTGGCAAAATTTATATGCTAATCCTATGATTTGATACCGTTTTGGAACAGGAAGAGGAGGATGATGAATGAGGGAATAGAAGCAAAGGCTCCTGTGGGCTGTGTTATCCTTTTTTTTTTTTTAATTTTTAATTTTTGCCTTTGTTCTAGTTCCTATTTGAAGGAGGACAATTCTATAAGATATCACTATCTTCTATGATGGCAAAGCCATGGCCTGGCTCTTCGTCACTAACATGTACCTAATTTTATCTAACGCGAGCTGCCCACTTGACCCTCTTCTCGTCCATTATTGTGGTGGTTTATGCATGAGTGTGCAATTTAGTTGCTCCCTTCTATGAGATTGATCAATATCCATTTGGTCTTTCCATCTAGTTGATATTTGATGTGTGGTTGATGAGCATGTACTGCTTTTTTCGTTGGCTAATAATTGGTGTTCTAGGAGCCTGTCTTTTTCATCATTTAAAGAGCATTTTCGATAATTGCAATGTATGGGGTGTCCCAGTATGAGCTGTAGAATAATTAATGCTACCACCAAGGCCACATGTGACAAAGGCCAGAGCAGTACAGATTGCTTTCCCTGCTTGCTGCGGTATTCTTTGTATTCTTAGTTGTTTGTATTCTTTCTCACCATGGGTCAAACCATATTGATGATTATTTTGTACGTGATGCTCGAAGGGTTTTTCATTTTTTCATTGCCGACCTACCGAAATCAATTAAAGTGGCACCTCGTAAAATAGATAAAAGTATTTATTATTCAGTACCCTTATGACTACACGCAATTTTACGTTCTGTTTTATTTTTGTATGAGGTTGGTAATTTTTACCCATCTTAATTATTATAGTATGCTGATTTCAGTTTGCTAAACACAATATTTATTAATGCTGATTTCGACCACTCAACTGATTGACACCGTGCTGTAAACTCATCTATCCTTTTTCCTGCTGGCTTCAGACTTTTTTTTTTTTTTTTGTTATTTTCAGAAAGCATTTTTTTCTGACATTATTTTGTCTAATGCTGGTATCGTGGTTGGACTTGGGACTCTGCGGATAACGATCATTTGATTGCTTCTGCATGACATAACATGCAGCTTCCGTAGCATAGTGGTAGTGCGTTCGCTTCGTAAGCGAAAGGTCGCGAGTTCGATCCTCGCCGGGAGCTTTTTTTTGGATTTAATGATAATTTGGTCTTATCTTTTTTTCATCGATTTTCTTCAAAAATTTCCCTTTCTTTATAGATCAAATTTCAGATTCTATCACATAGAAGAATGGGGAAACTTTCTTTTCCCCATATTCTTTTTTTCTTCCCGATTTCCCTATCAGTTAACTTATGTATCATACATAGTTTCCCCCTTTTCTTCTCCTGGTTTGCTTTATTCCCATTTTCTTCATCCTTTTTTTATCTTTTAAATCTCCCTAATTTTTTTCTTCTTTTATAGATTTTTTTCTTATAAATTACAGTATGTTTCTTTCTTCCTAATTTTCCCTCCTCCTGTTATTTTTTCCTCTAACTTTTCCTTTTTTTTTTCATTTCTTCCTTTTGCCTTTCCACATATTTTGTACTCCTTTATATATATATATATATATATATATATATATATATATATATATATATATTGTACTCCTTTATATATATATTTTTCCTTTATATATATAAAGTTTTCACTCCGCGTATTCATGTGTTCCCTCTCGATTTCACTGTTACTGTAATTGTTTAATATACATATTTTCTCCTATTCTTCTCTTCCCCTTTTATCTGCTAAATTTTCCTATTTTTCTTTCTTCCCCGGGGTCCTTTTTGGTTCTCTTCTAAACTTTCGAATTTTTATTTATAGTTTTATATATATTTGGCTATATTGCCGTATTTTTCTTTCTTTCTATTTTCCTCTCCCCTTATTGTTTTCTTTCTAAATTTCTTTTTGTTTTCTTCCATGTATATTATTTTTTTGCTAAATTCTCCAAATTTACCAAATTTTTATTCTATTAATTTTTCTTTCTCCTTTTGTAGATTAATTTGTAGATTCCTTTTTTTGTGACGATCTTAACATAATTTCCCATCCCCATGATAATATTGGAGGAAGGCCATTTTAGATTAATAATTTGGTGACTTATTTTCATAGCTTTCTCTTTGCTTCTAGATTAATAATTTGAGTCTTTATGATTCTCAATTCACTTGGAGTGCTAAAAGTTATGGTGATTCTTATATTCTTGCTAGACTTTATCGTGTTTATGCTAATGTTTAGGAGAATCATTTTGTTTTTTTTTCTATACTTCATTTTTGCATCATCTGTGTCGTGTAGCATTCAAGATTGGTGTTTGGAATCGAGATAGTGCTTTTAGCACCGGTTCAAATTTTGAACCTCACTAGGTGTAGTACCTTAAGGTCATTGACCTTATTATTGTTAATTTAAAATCTTTAAGTATACCTCTAATCCTAAAACCTCTATCTATCGCAATATCACGATAACTTAAAAAGGGCAAATCGGTTGATCCATCAAGAGTGGAGGTAATATTAACACTAATATATCATCAATATTGAATAAACAGAATATGAGATGGTTCCCATGGATGATGAACACACTACTTTTCTTTGCCTTTACAGCAAAATGGAAGTCCTTTTACTAGTGGAACAAGGCTAAAACGGGCTAGCTTATAAAGTATTTTCAGACTTATGCAGTATAAGAAAAGAAGAATGACATACACGTACTTGTGAGGAGTGATAAAGATAGAAATTACTAATCATAAAAAATACTTGGTGAATTTGTTTGTTGTCTCTTTGAAATTTCTATGATGATACTTGCCCCATTATCTAAAAAGAGCGTCCTCCATTGAAGGACATCTTTTGATGATCCTCTTGATCTATCTAAATTATTTACCCTAAAAGTCTTTCACATATGGGGCAAGATAAATCTCTGGGACTAGACAATTTTATCATTAAGTTTTACTTGACCTTTTAGGACAAACTTATCTAGAATATCATCAAAGTCCTCAAAATATTCTACGAGGATAGTTGTATTCCTAGGAGTTAGGGTAAAACCTAACTTGTGTTCAGGTTAGAAATACCCAATGAGTCTAAAATTGATGGTTTTAAGCTTAGTACCTTATGTAATGTGATCTACAAACTCTTTGCTAAAATCATTTCTAACTAATTGAAACCTCTTCTTAATGGACTTATCGATCAAGAGTAATCAACCTTCATGGGTAGAAATATACATGATCACTAATGAACTAGTGCATACTATGTCTAAATCTAGGTATAAAAGCCCTTTGTCCCTATTAAAACTGAAGACCTTTTTAAGGTTTACGAGAGTCTCTGGTTAGTGTTTTTTTTTTTTGTTTAAAGAAAACTTTCAATTACTCAAACATTTTGATAGTGAATATGTTGGCATCAGCCTTCACTTGCCACCAAGATGCTGACATGGGAAGAGAAAAGCACGCATCACCCTTTCCTAGCAACGAATGGCAGGGCAGCAACCTGTCGCTCCTAATAGATTATGACTGGAGGGATGATGGTACAGATAGGTTGTTGGGAGTAATAACCTCACGAAGATAAAGCCTGTCTATCCCCCTAGTCAACTTGCACAAATGATTTATATCTATTTATTCTTAACAACCATTAATACAGATAAATGATGTCTTTATAGTCATCTTTCATTGGTGACATATCATAAGTAATCATATCAATCGACTGTCTATATAAATGAGTCACAAAAGGATGTACAAGCCAGTCCCATAAATTGTTGGTCTCCCTTCATTCGCTACATAGGTATAAACCCTAGGCTTGAATAGGGGACCGATCGTAAAATCATTTACTGTTCTAATTCTACTAAAGCTAACTTAACCATCAAAAAAGGATATCCCTTTAGGCGGCAGAGTAGCCTTTAGAGTAGAGTAGAGCTCACTTTCCCACTCGATTCCTAATCTATGACTTAATAATAGACTCTCGATGCCAGACCCATTAGATTGATTGGACCACTTAAAAGGACCCCTTTAGCTTGGTTATTCTAGGCCTTCTTTTATTCATATTATCATGGACAAAAATATAAACAAGATGTTCTGTGTAGTGCACATGTTTATTTGTGTCCTTTGATTTTTGTATATTCTTTGTATAGCACATAGTGAGCTTACAGTAGGCTTGACAGCCCTAGTTTGGTTAGTTTTTGTGGTCAGTTTAGGCTTATAAATGAGAGTTATATCATGTAGCACTTATGAAGACTTTGATTTGTAATGAACCATTATCCTTTCTGTGCAACTTTTCAGAACGTGTAAAGTCCATAGTTATAATTTGTATTAGCTATATAAAATGTTTGCTAAAGCTGTTTCTTGTGTATCCCGTGAGAAGTGCTTCCTCTAACCTATTTTCTCTTTTGTAGGTCCTAAGGGATCCTAGGAGGTTTCGGGGAGGCTGACCTTTGCGGATATACTCGCAAGGGTGCCGCACAACTTAGGTAAAACTAGTTAAGTTTGTGACATTTTGGTATCAGAGCGGGATAAGCACACGCAGAAACACTTACCATACAAACATAGAGGACCTAGTTGGGTTAGGAAACCTCATCAGGAGCATCACATGTGCAGCGAAAATCAAAACAAAATCGGTTTCCCACGTAGATCAAATCATCGTGCAAAAGATTAGGTCATGAGAAAGCTGCAAAAATCGATAAAACTATGTCATGTGATAGATTGATTACTTAAGGAGATTGTATATCCCTGTATTTCCAGATCTGGATAGAGAGGATAAAACTATGACATAATTTTCTCATTAAAAATTTTCTCCCCTTTTTGATTAAGAAAGAAGAATAAACGAGAGGGGGGGTGTCACAAATCCAAAAATTTAGTATAAAAAAATTAAGTAGATAGTGATACATTCAAAAGTATTCATCAAGGATATAAAAGATCCATGAATCAAAATAATTTTTAAGAGATGATACAAAACAGAGCTCATCTCAAGCATCATAAAAGTTCATGTAACATATTTTTCTTTTATAAATATTCATCAAGGTTCATGAATTGAATTAATCTTTGAGAAAGAATAAACATATTATCACACAAAGAACTTCGAATCTTATTCTTGTAATGTCAATTTCAAGGAGAATCATTTCGAAAGAGAGCTCAAGAAATCCAAGAAGAATTAAGAGCTACTCATGAAATTAAATTCATCTTATGTAAATATTTATTTCATCAAAGATTTGATTAGATAAAAAGTTTCTGAATCACATGATGTGAAAATATCTCACGCATTCGGAAGATTTGAAATCATCTCATGTAAATTTTGAGAAGAAGCTCAATTTACAAAAGTAGGAATATGATATAAACGTATACATTTGAAGAATTTAAAATCATCTCATATAAGTTTTAAGAAAAAACTCATTTTACAAAAAAAAAAAGAATATGATGACAACTCATACATTAAAATCATTTCAAATTTTCTTATAATCAAATTATTCCTCGTCTAGTGGCTTTGTTGTTATAATCAACTCATGCATTAAAAAGGATTTTCTCTCTCTTTGTGATTGTTAAAAAAAGAATATAATGGTATAATTGTTCTTTTACATCCATGTTCTAATTACACCCAAAAGTACAAGGGGATCATGTCATTAAAGATGAAAGATCAAATCATAAGTACCAAAAGACATGATTTAATAAATTTGCCCCTCTTTTTTTGTTTGTGAATTTCAACATAAGTAATCAAGAAATCTTATGTATTTCAAATTTCAAGTAAAATATAAATAAAATTATACAAATCTAATGTATTTAAAATTCTTAAATTTCGTTTAAGCAAATCGCTCCTCATCCAATGTTAGAAGATTTTTTATATCCAATTTTCTTCTTACCAAATTAGTAATTTTGTCTCCCCATTTTTATTGTCAATAAGAATTATGATGATATGTTTTCTTTATGACCATAAGTACAAAGTGATCATATCATTAAAGATGGAAAATCAAATCTTTAAGTGTTAACAGACAAGATTTAATTGAATAACTCTCTAATAAGAAATCTTATGAGATCTAAAACAAGAAATCATTTGCATTAAGGATATGATAAGTCTACAAGTCAAGGACATATTCATGAAAAAAAAATCTCATTTAATTTTTCAACTCATCACAATTTTGAGAGATATTAATTTGGTGATAAGTTATACTAAGAAGAAGTCATAAATAATCATGTCATGAAGGATATTATTGTCAAATCATGAATATCAAAGGACAAGATTTATTTAGACAAATCTCTTCCGAGGTAAGATTCAAATCTTTAGAGAATTTTAGGAGATCAAATAAGAAGTGTATTCATTCATAAAAATATAAAATTATAAATAATCAAGATTATGAATAAATTACAAAGAAGAAAAGATAGAAGATCTTGATTTGTATATAGGAAACTTCGAGTTATCAAGAATATGGTTCATAAGAAGATCTTGTTAGGATCAATCTTACAACCTTCTTTAGGTTAATGTATAACTCATCAATGTTTTAATCATTCATGTCAATAATTTTTAATCTATTATCAAAAACCCTTTTTCCATAAATTTTAACTTAGATAAATTTACGTTAAAAATAACTAAGCATACTCTAGCTATGTATCATCAGGATTAGTTGTATAATCATAAACTATTTTTAATAAAAAAGATTCGTTATAATCGAAACAAAGATTATCAAGTTTCAATTGTCTTTATTCAAATAATTTTTTCTCATGTTTGTCATTTTGGCTAGAGAGCTTGATAAGTGAGTTAGATCTCAAGTCATATGGCTTGAGCATCTACTATGAAGATATTATTACTTTTTGCTCCTATCCTTGTTAGGAGACAACTCTACAAGATTGTGGGTTTTGGTTTAGGCATTTATTTGAGTTTGGGTCCCTCATGAAAGATTCTTCCCATTTTCTCCAATGGCTTGAGGTTGTTTATGGTTCCTTTAGGAACTTAAATTAATTTATGTGGACTATATTTCTAAATGAACACCTATAGACAAAGTATCCATATGTACTACAAAAATTACATCTATTTTCAGGCAAAGAGTGTAATGTGGATCTTCTAATAAAGGCAGTTGGCTTTTGATTAGTATTACTCACTATGCCAATACCTTCCTTCCTATGAACATGACACTTATTTGTAAGGATAATGTTTAGAGATTTATTCCCTATTTTAAATTTTTCTAAAGTTTGTTTTAGCATGATATTTACCTTTTTAACTACTAATGTTTCACATTTACAATAAGAATTATGTGATGGTGATGCATTATGTATTTATTCAATTTTACTAACTAATGATGCATGCTCTTTCTCAAGTAGTTTATTGGATTTGCTAATCATTCTAAATTTATCATAAAACTTATAAAAATATTTGATAATTCATCAAAAGTAAATGAGACATTGGATGAATCACTTACCTCATTATTGATAGCCATAAGCACGAGATTCTCCTCTTCTTCTTAATTGTGCTCTTCATCTTCGGAGCGCCGCAACTTCTTACGTTGATAATAAGATGTTTTATCCATTTTAAGTTTTTTATTTATATTCATTAGAATTTTTGATTCTTTTGTCAAAGGTTTAAAGTTCTCATCGTTCGAGGTTTTACTTAAGGAGTCATATGTTGTTCTTAGTTCTATTTTCTTCCTATTCTTTAGAAGGTATAATACTTCTATTCTCAGTTCATAATTCTTCATGATCTTAAAAGGTTTTGTTCTTGTATTCTTAAAATAATTTCCTTCATGTTCTCTAGAAGGTGTTCTTCAAGTTCATTTTTATGGATCATTTTATTTAATAATTTATTTAATTTAGTTGTGCTTTTATATGTGATTTTTAATGTATGACATATATCAAAAGTCAAATTATAAGAAGATATCCGATCAAACTCGTTTTTATTAAGAGCACAAAATAAAGCATTCATTATTTTTACATTTAACAAAAAAAATATTCTTTTCCAAATCATTCCATTCGTTCATTAGTTTGGATGACTTTTCAAAATCATTTTTAACAATGTGTCATAAATTAAAATCTATAAAAAAATATATATTATTGTTTCCCAATATGTATAATCGTCCCATTGAACATGAGAGGACATGTTAAACAAAACCATTATTTAGTCTCTCATTCATGCCAAACGAAGTGATAGGACTCTAGTAGGGTTGAGTCCTAATATTCCTAAGAAATAGTCAATAAAACCCTACTAGATTGTAATAAAGTCACTCCTATCTTATAACGGAGTATGGCTAGGGTTTAGATTAGCCCTTAGGGCTTAGTGGCCACCACCTTCCTTACTGGGTTGGTCGGCCAAGGTTTCCCCTTGCTTAGGTCGGCTATAGAGCCAACTTAGTCATCCCCTATTCATATTAAGGCAGGTCGACTATAGGAGGGGTAAAGAGATAATTTTACTTAGGCAAACACCCCCTTAGGCTAGGGTTTTTGATCCTTATTTAAATATATAGCTATCCCCCCTTTACAATTAAGCAACTATCAATTTTATTTCATCCTTGTGCTGAGTCTAAGAGGGAGGAACCCCTATAGCGTTCCAAGGGTTGATCCCGCTTAAGGATCAAAATCTATAGAGCTCCTTCTGGAGTTCTATCATCTAGTATCAGAGTAGTGATCTTACTACCCCTATTGCCATCATCAATGCCTCCACCTTCCCAAGCAATTCCCACAATTGCTTTTGACATCGCCTCCATCGTCACCCACCAAGCTGCAAATCCATCAATCTGTTGCCTTCCTCTATGTCAACATCAAAGATCTAGTAAAAACTCCAAAACCTATGCCTCTTGCCACTACTATTCCTCTATCTTATATGTGGGAGAAGTTTTTCTAAAATTTTCTTACTATAAAATTTTACCATCTCAAATGTTATCATCATTGTGAAAGTGAAATGCTGCAAAAATTTTTAACTGATTATTGCTTCTTGGAACTGAACTTAATTATCCTTTTTGGCTAAAACTTTTATATAATTTCATAGATCATCTTAGCTTTCATCTAAGACTAATCTTATAAAAAAACTCCTTCTGGATCCGGACTTATAGCATAGTGATTCTTTATCACGTAGTGTTGAAATTTTACGATGGAGAATCTGCCTTCCGTATATTGGCCTCTTGAAACCAAACTTTTGTTCCTTTTTTGCCAAAATTTTTATATAATTCCAAAGATTAACTTGGCTTTCATTTAAGATTGATTTCTTGAAAAAATTCCTTCTGAAGCTGGTTTTCTTGTGTAATCTTTCACCAGCACATAGTTCTAGAATTTTTACAATGAAGGATCTATCTTTCATCTTTTGCCCTATTTCCTTACTGTTATGCTGCCAAAATTTTGTCAAACTTTTTACTAGTATTTTCAACATCTAAACCAAGGGTTTTTGTATAATTTTTTTAAACTTTCCTCTAGAAATTACATCGAGAAGTCATCGTTTCTCTGACATAAAATATGTTCGATAGGACTACATATCGTCGCACTATTTTTCACTAAATTCTATCAGATTCAAGTGCTATTTTTTGTGGGATTTTGGACTCTCTTTTCCTTATTGCCAAACCCTACCATCCTTACAAAAAATCCTTCAAAACCTTACCATAAACCAAAACCAAATAGCTACCCAAATCAGCCCTAACCGTAGCCTACTTCCTTATCGATCCACTTACCTTTTCAGCTAAATTTTCTTACCGATACACCTACCTTTACTGCCATCTATCCCAGATCTAAAATTTATTTTTCTAATCTTTATCTACTACTATCACAGCCCTAAAATCATACCAATTCATAACCTAAACTCTACAAAACCGTAACCCCAAATTGCACCCAAAATAGCCATAAACTGCACCCAAAAACCAAAGCCTTCGGTCCACCAATCTTTCAGCCACCCAATCTCTCTTATCCCTTCAACCGCAGTAGGCATCTTTCACTGCCCAATGCTGTCAAAAATGACCTCTTGCTGCCATCCTCCTTAATTATAGCCAGTAGCAATCCTTGCGGTAAAAAGCTACTTGCAGCGATCTTTCGTTGCAATTTGTTTATAACGCAACCCGAACAATCGTTCACTCTCAACTGTCTTGATCGCGACCAACAATAAATTGAACACAATAGTAGCTGTCTCTCACTCTATATTGCTGCTGCCCTCCTCTGCAATAGCCATGTATATCACTGCATCATCTTCCTCCTATTGCAGTTGCACCTTTGCTGTAATCGATGCCACAATCGATGATGCTGCTGCCCTCTTCTTCCTCCATCGTTGCTGCTACCCTTGGCTGCCATCCTCTACTTGGAGACTTTACCCTCATAGTCCTGACATTGCTGTCATTCACTGCCTTTAACTTAAAAATTACAGCTACACTTTTCAGTCGGTTTGTTTAACATGTTGGAGATCCTTACGTCATGACATCGCTGGGCTTATTTGAAGCCAAATTGGAGATTTTCGAGACATGTATGGATGCTAAATTATGCGCTCTCTTTGAGGAGTTCAGATTGGATCGATCACTAAGCTTAAGAAGATCACAACATGGAGCAAATTCTAATTACAAAAAGAACCCATCAGAGATAAGAAGTGAGGATAAGACATGGTAGCCCTACACCTCGATGACATCGATTTCCTTTGTACAACTTCAAGAAGGGCACCTCAATCAAGATGCTTAGAGTATGAGAGCCACATCCCAACCAAAATCATATAAACCTTTAGCACTAATCAATTACAAGAACCTTGACGAAGAACTAACGAAGATCCATCAAACCTTTACCATCCATGAGTACCAAATCAGGTTTAAAAGATTAACTAATCGAACTCATGATTGGTCTAAAAAATAGATATTGAAGACTTTCACTGAGGGCTTGAAGCTAGAGATTCAAGAAGTTAAAGTGTGACAACCGTACACACTTAAGACAACCATCTCTTTCGCATGACTACATGAAGATAGGTTGAACTAAGATACTCGGAGGACCAAAGCCGCTGCATGACCAACAACACAGAGACTCTCAGATCCATCTACCACCAACTGATCACCTCAGTCGAAAAAGTTAACAAGAGAAGAGTTTCATGATAGATCGACAAAGGGCCTATATTGGCATTGTAATAAACTATGGAGCCGAGACCACTATTGTAAAAAGGAGAGACCTCTATTGGTTGAGCCCACTAAAGAACTCAAACTCAAAAATATGGCTCTCAAGTTCGAGGAGAAGGATATGAAGGAAAAATCACAATAAGCCGCTCGCACCTTTCATGCTCCACCACAGATATTAGACATTGATAGCTTCATTAAGTATCAGCCCATCACCATCCTCTCTGACACCAGGAACTCCAACGACCTTATGAATGACAAAAGAAAATAGATGACCTTATGTGGGAAAGGAGAGAATAAAGAAAAGATGATCTCAACACAGTGCTTAGAGAAGCTCATTGAAATCTCAGGCATGTCCGCTGAATCGAGCCGACTCCTTCCTACCAGACTGTACGACCCTCGTATGTTGGTCTTATAAGGGGAACTACCAGTATATATTCGACCATATTGCTGTCCATATTTTCAGAGGACCGAAGCTAAAAAGATCATCTAGGAGATGCAAGAGACATGGATCATTCGATCACAATCTTCCCTTGTAATGACACTTTATCTCCAAAAACTTTGCCTCTTTGTCTACAGGGATAAGCTCTTCCTGAAGTGCCATATTTAGCTGAACCATCTATAGGTTCTGATGTAGTGCTCCCTTATCTCGGGCTACTTTCATGACTTCACCGAGGAGCAGACTATGATGCTAAAAGTCTTCCTTGATGATGACATTGGATCTACGGCCCATGATCGCAAGAAGGAACAGGAAAAAGGCATCCACATGATCCCCATAGCCATGATGCCATTTATATTGATGCTAGTATTACTTGAACGTGGTAATGTATTCCTACTTAGAGTAGACACATCTAGAGTTGGGATCGGTGTTACCCTTATGCAAGATGATCGACTCCTAATTCACACTGAGGCTTCCCTTATACTTCACATGAGATTTTTAAAGGGGATACTCATTGCTACCAAATTTAAATTTGGTTAGATATAGGTCTATGGCACAAAATAGGATTAAGCCCAAAAGAATTATAATACATGCTCATGCCAGCACATATAAAGAAGAAATGGCCTCCCGACAAACTTCAGAATGGACGAAAAATTGAAGATCAAGTTTTCTTACACCTCCAGCCAGATCATTAGGAAACTCCAGCCTTAAGGAAGTGGTCTCCCTATTTCTTTGAGTCCTGTAAAATTGGGAACCACATTGGAGCCCTAACTTGGAAATCAGATCCGTGCACCAGATCAAGATTATATTTGATCCGTCGGGTATTCCCACCTTAAGATGACTCAGCCCAAATCCTTCCAACTAACACCCCAGCTAATGAGGAGGCTAAACTTCAGTTGATAATAGCATGAAAATCATATGAGGAGCTGAAGATTCGGTTCCCTGAGTTTATGGAACCTCAGCCTTGATGACAAGATTGATTTTAAGAGGGCAGGTTTGATAGGACTCTAATAGGGTTGAGTCCTAATCTCCCTAAGAAGTAGTCAATAAAACCCTACTAGATTGTAATAAAGTCACTCCTATCTTATAAAGGAGTATAGTTAGGAATTAGATTAGCCCTTAGGGCTTACTGGCCATCACTTCTCTTACTAGGTTGGTTGGCTAAGGTTTTCCCCTGCTTAGGTCAGCTATAGAACCAACCTAGCTGCCCCCTATTCTTATTAAGGCAGGTCGGCTATAGGAGGGGCAAAGGGATAATTTTACTTAGGCAAGCACCCCTTTAGGCTAGGGTTTTGATCCCTATTTAAAGATGTAGCTGCCCCACCTCTTGAATCAAGCAATTATTAATTTTATTTCAGTCTTGTGCCGAGTCTAGGAGGGAGGAACCCCTATAGTGTTCCAAGGGTTGATTCCCTTCAAGGATCAAAATCTATAGAGCTCCTTCTAGGGTTTATCACGAAGCCATTTGCTCACTTGGGTGTTTAGTCCAATGAGTAGAGCCTCACTCTGATACTAATTGTTAGGATCAATTGGCACAAAGAGGGGGGAGGGGGTTGAATTAGTGCAAGGGCTGAAATCTCGATTTAAATAAAACTTTTGTTTGAAGCAAAATCGAAAATCAAAAGCATTTCGTTCAAGTTAAGTAAGTGAGCAATAAAACTATTTAGCGAAGCTAAGTTATGATCTTGCTAAACAAAAGCTCGAATAAGAACATATACAATCAAAAAGCAAAGTTAAGAGATGCTCATAATTTACAGTAGTTCGGCCACAACTTGGCCTGCATCTACTTCGCAAGTTCCCTCGTCGAGGCTCGTCAGTGTCTATTACTAATCTTCCTCGCGTGAAGACCAAACCCTTATAAGTATTTCACTTACAACCTCCTTTTTTTTTCTTATACACTTTTAGTACATAATTTTTTCACAAATTTCTTGCACAAAATTCTTGTGCTTAGTGCAAGAAGACTTGGGGTATTTATAGACCCCAATTGGTTTCAGATTGAAGCAAAAAATTAAAGCTTTCTATAAAACCGGGTATGGGTGGTACTATAGTCAGTGCCGATGGTACTACCATTGAAAGCACCTTGAAAACAAAGCAGTGGTGGTCCAACTATCGACCTAGTTGGTACTACCATAGGCCACCAATGGTACTACCATCGGGAATCCCGTAAAAGCTATTTTTTTATACTTTTGTGTGCCCGACTCATACCTCCTATTGACCTCTTTCCAAGTCAACAAAATAAGCTCAACCTGAGCTCAAATCCAACCCAAAGTGGACTTGGTTGCCTCATATTAAATTAATATATATTCCTTCCAAATCTAACTCAATGTGGACCCTAAACCAAACCGATGCTAACTACGACATACTAAGGCATATAGATACAATCAATTTGGCCAATGTATTAAGTGACATTCCCAACTCTCGGCGATCTTCCCGGTAACCTTCGACAAACTCTCGGTGAGTCTTCGTCATCTTCTAGCAAACTGATAGGACTCCAACAGGGTTGAATCCTACTCAACCTAGAAGTAGTCAATAAAAACCCTGTGGGATTGTAATAAAACTCCACCTAGCCACTTTTATCCTATAAAAAAGTGTGGCTAGGGTTTAGATTGGGGCCTTAGGGCTTAGTGGCTACGCCCCCTTTACTTGCTAGGGTTTAAAATCCTATATAATGATGTAGCTACCCCCTCTCTTTTATTAAGCAAAGATCATCTTTTATTCAGCCTTGTCCCGAGTTCTTGAAGGGAGGAACCCTTATAGCGTTCCAAGGGTTGATCTCCCTCAAAGATCAAAATCTATAAAGCTCCTTTAGGGGTTCTATCATCTGGTATTAAAGCAACGTTCCTACTGCCCTTGCTGCCATCTCTGCCACCCCCACCCTTCTAAGCAATTCCCACAATTACCGCAACACGTGCCTCCACCGTCATCCTCAAGCTACTGATCAAATCAATCTGCTGCTGCCCCTTGCATTTGAAATTAGAGATTTGGTATATTTTCATCACCCACGCCTATTTGCTACTACTATTCCTTTACCTTACACGTTGAAGAAGTTTTTTCATATTTTCCTTGCTATAAAATTTTACCGTCGCAAACGTTATCATCATTGCAAAGGGGAAATGTTGTAGAAAAATTTTAACCGATTGTTGCTTCTTGAAACCAAACTTTTGCTCATCCTTTTTGGCTGAAACTTTTATACAAATTCATATATCATCTTAGCTGTCATCTTAGTGATCTCTAGAAAAAAATTTCTTTTGAAATTAGACTTATAGTGTTGCAATTCCTCATTATGCATTGTTGGAATTTTATGATGAAGAATCTGCCTTCCGTTTTTTAATCCACTTTCCTACCGTTACGTTGCCGAAATTTTGTCAAACTTATTTACTGATATTACCCACATCTGAACGAGGATTTATGACAAATTTCTACATATTTTACTTGGGTTTTCCTCCAAAAATTATGTCAATAATTTAGTGTTTTTCCTACACAAATTTTGTTCGACAGGACATCACGTGCATAACTCTTTCTTTGTCAAATTCCATCAGATTTAAGTGCTATGTTTTGTGGGTTTTTGAACTTTTTTTCTCTCATCCTCAAACCCTACCATCGTCACTAAGAACTCTTCTAAATTGCACCCTGAATCGATCCCAAACAACCTCCCAAATCAGCCGTAACTATAGGCTACTTCCATCTACCTGATCCACCCATCCAACCGACCACCTCTTCTCTAAAAATTCTCATGCCATTAACCCGACAATAGAAAAAAGACCTCAATATTATAGATCTAGAAGCTTACACTATGGTATCAGAGGAGGCCATCAACACCAAGTTTAAAGCCTTTGAAAGCCTCATGAAGGAGAAGATTCGATCCCTTTTCACCAAATTAAGTATGGGCCAACCATCGAGCCCAAGGAAATCACAGTAAGGAGAAACTTCAAATCAGCGAGATGATCCTCAAGAGCATGGTCACATCATCCCTCATCCAAACAATCTACTCATGAAGGTTGATTTTCCTATATGGGAAGAAGGAGACCCGATCGGATGGATATCATGCACAGAGCGCTATTTTCAGTTTTACCAAACTGTTGACACTATACGGGTGGAGATTGCTGCCATCCACCTTGAGGGAGACATTATTCAGTAGTTCAATTGGTCTGACAATACCCATGGAGGTCTCTCTTAGTAATGATTCAAGGAAGGACTACTAAATCACTTCGGACTAACCGATTTCTACAACATCGATGGATAATTGGCAAAGATTTAGCAAACCTCTATAATACAAGAATATCAAATAAAGTTTGAACTTTTATCTAACCAAACTATATATTGGTCTAAAAAGTAACTTTTAGGGACTTATTGAGGGCCTAAAGTAGAGATTCAAGGAGAAGTAAAAGCGTGACTACCGTATAATCTTATGGTGGTGATTTACTTCACAAGAATCCAAGAAGAATGATTGAACCATAAAGTACAAAGGACAAGGGTCACTTCTCGACCAGCCATGCTAAAGCCTTCAGCCTCCTCTATTGCCATCCAAGCCCCTGCACCAAAAAAATTAACAAAAGATAAGCTTCATGAATGATCGACCAAGGGGTTGTATTGTCATCGTGATGAACCATGGAGCGAAAAACATTGCTGCAAAAAGAGGTGGCTCCTTATCATCGAACCAGTAGAGGATGAGGACACCATACCATCTAAAGAAGACCTTGAACTTGAAGATGAAGCCATAGATAAAGAGCCCCAACCGGTTGACTAGGTAGTGCACTCTCTGGCTAGTTACTCTAATCCGTAGATGATGAAAGTTGGAGGACTCCTTAAATAGCAACCCATCATCGTTCTTATAGATATGGGCAACACTAATAACTTTCTCAACAATAAGGTTGCTACATGTATGACATTTCAAATTGAAGGTTACAACAAGTTCGATGTAAAGGATGCCGACGACTAAATCCTCAATTACGACCATGGTGCCCACGGGTAAAATTGCTCCTACAAGACCAAGAAGTGGTAGCCAATTTCTTCCTCCTACCCATCGATGATTATGAAGCTGTGCATGGGATTGAATGACTCACAACGTTAGGTGACATCTCCTGGAATGTTTCTAAGCTAATCATGAAGTTTTATTATAAAGGGAGACAAGTTACATTACAAGGCAAGCGCGGGAGCCATATCTCCACCATTTCGACACAGCGAATGGAGAAAGTGCTACACAAGACATATGACAGATTTTTTATGCATATCCAACTACCATTAAAGGAGGAGAACATACAAAATTTAGATCCTAAGCTTGCATTCTTACTGGATGAATTTACAGATATTTTCACGGAGCCACGTGGGCTTCCCCCTAACTGGCCATATGACCACCGCATCCCTATATTGTCGGGCAAACCTCTAGTAAATTTGAGACCGTACTGCTATCCTCATTTGCAAAAGGATGAAATTGAGAATATCATCAAGGAGATACTCAACACCAAAATGATTCGACCAAGCTGCAACCCTTACTCCTTGCCAGTGTTGCTAGTGCGTAAGAAGCATGGTACGTGATGGATGTCCGTTGATTATCGGGCTTTGAATGCCATCACCATCAAAGACAAATATCCTATACTAGTAATAAATAAGCTCTTGGATGAACTAAAAGGAACTGAGTCTTCACTAAATTGGATCTCCATTCCGGATTCCATCAGATTTGGTTATGCACTGAAGATTTTATGAAAACTACATTTCGCACACATAACGGCTATTACGAGTTTTTGGTAATGCCCTTCGGACTTACGAATGATCCTTCTACTTTTCAAAGCTTCATGAATGATATTTTTCAAAGGTTTTTATACAAGTTCGTGTTGGTATTTTTAATGATATCCTCATTTATAGCCCTATACTTGATATGCATTTTTAGCACTTGCAAATTGTTCTAACAATTCTTTGGGAGACTACCCTTTATGTTAAATAATCAAAGTGAAACTTTTTATAGCGTAAAGTGGAGTATCTAGGGTACATTAAATTAAAGAATGGAGTGGCAGTAGACCCGACAAAGATCGAAGTAATATAAGGATGACTGAAACCTATGAACATAAAATCGCTGCGTAGCTTCCTTAGACTCATGGGCTACTACCATAAATTTGTGAAAGATTATGGCAAGATCATTATCCCACTCATATCCTTACTAAAGAAAGACTCCTTCTTATGGTTGAATAAAGCTTCCATAGCCTTTGAATGATTCAAGGAAACCATGATGACGATGTCGGTCCTAGTATTGCCCGATTTCAGTCGCACCTTCGTGATTGAGGTTGATGCATTTGGAGTTAGAATTAAGACTGTTCTAATGCAAGATGGCTGACCTCTTGCTTACACTAGTAAGGCTTTATCTCCCTCCCATCTTAAAATTTTCATGTATGATAAAGAAATGCTTTCCATCGCACATGCCGTCATGAAGTGGAGATCTTACTTGATCGGTCAATGCTTCTAGATTAAGACTGACTATCGAAGTCTCAAGTATTTTTTAGAGTAGAAAAATATCTTTCTTAGAGCAATAATGATAGGTAACTAAACTTCTTGGCTTTGATTATAAAATTATTTATCGAAAGGGGAAAGAGAATATTGTTGTAGATGCTCTGTCTCGGCTACTGGGATAAGCCGAAATTTTAGCCATCTCCCTTCCCTCCACCAACTTCCTTAAAGACATTAGGGTGGAATGAAAGAGCGAACTAGAAATCTGAGGCATCATAGAAAAATTGGAAAAGAATCTGAGTTCCATGGGTCACTACACTTGGGATTCGAAGGACCTACGCTACAAAGATTGAATTGCGATTGTTCCTTCTTCCCCTTGCATTAAAATTATTTTGCATGAGATGCACTCTTCACCTTTAGCAGGACACTCTAGATTACTGAGAACATATAGGAGGGTGAAGCAAAACTTCTTTTAGAGAGGCATAAAAAGATCGATTTATGATTCTGTATCTAAATGTGATATATGCCGACAGTAAAAAGGTAAAACAATGGCAAGTCCGGGAAAACTACAACCACTACATATACCGGACTCAACATGGACTGACATCTCCATGGACTTCATCGAAGGGCTGTCATCATCTCAAGATAAATGCATGATCTTTGTGGTGGTAGATCGTCTAACCAAATATGCTCATTTCTATGCTGCGAGACATCCTTATACCGCTACCATTATTGCTCAATTTTTTATAAAAAATATTATAAAATTACATAGGATGCCAAGGTCGATTATGAGTGATCGTGACAGGGTAAGTAAATTTTGGATCAAGCTCTTTCAACTACAAGGCACCTAATTGAAGATGAGCATAGCCTATCATCCACGGACGGACGACCAAATAGAAGTAGTGAACAAATGCCTCGAGAATTACGGTGCTTCATTATTGACTGGCCTATAGAGTGGACAAGGTGGCTTCCTTGGGCCGAATGGTGGCATAACACAATTTATCATTTATTGACTAAATGTACCCCCTATGAGGCATTGAATGGATGATCGCCCCCTATAATACCTAGATATGTAATTGGTGCGGCCAAAGTGGATCAGGTCGACCAAAACTTAATTAATAGGGACAAGCTTCTACAACTGTTGAAAGATAACCTAACTGTTACCCAAGCCCACATGAAGCAATAAGCAGACACTCACTAGTGCAAGCAAGAATTTTTGATAGGAGATTAGGTCTACCTTCATCTATAACCATAAAAGTAGTTGTTAATCAACACCAGAGCTTCAATGAAGCTATCTCTATGATTCTATGTACCATATCAGATTTTGGAGCATATTGGGGCCATGGAATATAGATTAAAGCTTCCAGATGGTGCTATGATCCATCCCATCTTCTACATATCCTTGCTAAAGCCAAAATTAAGAGAACATGAGTTGACTCAAACTCAATTGTCGAGCACTACAAATGATGGTGAGATTCAAGCTCAATCCAAAGCTATACTTGATCAGAGAATTGTGATACGTCATTGATGCCCTTTAACTAAAGTACTCGTGAAGTGGAATAATTTACCATTTGAATATACAACGTGAGAGTGTTATTAGGAGCTGAAGACTCAATTCCCAGAGTTTATGGACCGTCAGTGTTGAGGACAAGGCTGATTCAAAGAGGGCGGGCTTGATAGGACTCCAGTAGGGTTGAGTCCTAATTAAACTAGAAGTAGTCAATAAAACCTTGTGGGATTGTAATAAAACCTCCCTAGCCACTTCTATCCTATAAAGAAGTATGACTAGGGTTTAGATTGGGGCCTTAGGGCTTAGTGGCCACCACCCACTTTACTATGCTGGTCAGCCAGGTTTCCTTCAGCTACGTTGACTATAGGAGGGGCAAAGGAATAATTTTACTTAGGCAAGCACCCCCATGGGCTAAGGTTTAGAATATTATATAATGATGTAATGGCCTCCTTTCTTTTATCAAGCTAAGATCATCTTTTATTCAACCTTGTGCCGAGTTCTAGGAGGGAGGAACCCCTATAGTGTTTCAAGGGTTGAACCCCCCTCAAAGATCAAAATCTATAAAGCTCCTTCAAGGGTTCTATCACGAACCCTCAATGCATTCCTGACAAGCTCCCGATCATCTTTGGTGAGCTCCCGATGAACTCACGACAAGCCCCTGATATCTTCAACGAGCTTCTAGTGAACTCTCGGCAAACCCCCGATACCTTCAGTGAGCTTTCAACTATCTCTCGATAAGTTCCCACTATATCGTTCGAACTTCGGCTGGATGCTCAAACTTGACTCTAGCCTTGTCATAGTTAATCTTGCATCATTCATCTCTAACACACATGTTAGGTCAATAAACCCATCAATTGATTTCATGATCAATATTCGAGATTCAATATCGCTTAGTTTGATAGCAGTATTGATGGAGCCCAGTATTATACACTCTGTTCGATGGTAGTACCACCCAGTGACGATGGTAGTACCGCTAGTATCATGAAAAATCAAAGATTTAAAATTTTGGCCCTAATTTTGAAGTACCCCACTCATTCTTACTTGAAGAAGCACGAAAGAGCATAAATAAGTGTGAAAAAATGGGTGAAAAGAGATGAAATCCTTCAGCTAAAAGTGTTGAGAATTTATAGTGTTTGAGTTTATTCCTACTTGACTTTAGTGGTTATTATAAAGAAGGCTTGAGATATTGTGAGAAAGAGTTCGTAAAGGTTCTCTCCTGAGCCTAGTAAAAGGAGAAGTGTTGTAAGAGTAGTTGATCTTTGTTCATTGGAAAGAAGATCGGTAGTGAATGTCGATGGTCTCAAGAGAAGATGAATCGGGAGTGGACATAGGTTGGGACGACTGAACTACTATAAATCAGTTTGTATTTCCTTCTTGCTTTCACTTGTCATTTACTTACTGATTACTTTACTCACACTTTCAAGTTAAATAGATTTTTTATTTATATTCTCGTTTGAATGATTTCAAATCGGATCTTCTTTCGATAAGCACTAATACACCCCCCCACACCACCACACACCCCCATAACCCCCCCCATTAGTGCCATTACGGTCCTAATAAGGAACTTATCCAAAGAGTCCACCTTGGGAGGTTCTTGTTGAATCTTGGGTTTTGATGATGAAATCAATTAATGGTTTATTGAACTAACATGTATATTAAAGATGATTGATGCAGGATTAACTATGATAAAGAAAGAAAATTATAATTAGATATTGGGTCAGAGTCAAGTTCGGGTATCAGGCCAAGCTTCAAATGATGTAGTGAGAACTCGTCGAAAGCTTATCGAAGGTATCGGGGGCTTTGTCGGGAGTTTGCCGGAAGCTCGCCGGAGGTGATCGGGAGCTTGCTAGGAAGGCGTCAGGAGTTTGCTGGAAGAAGACTAAGAGACTCATTGGAAGATCGTCAGGGGTTACCAAAAAGCTTATTGGGAGTTAGGAGGGTCTTGTTGGACTTGATGGTCACATTGGTTGTAATTGATAAGTCATAGTTAGCATTGGTTACGTTTGAGTTCTACTTGAGTTACGTTTGGAAGGACTCCAAATTAACTCAAGTGAGGCAAACTAGGTCCACTTTGGGTTAGGATTAAGCTCAAGTTGAGCTCATTTGTTTGACCTGGTAAGATGCCAACTGAAGGTATAAGTTGGGTATGCAAAAGTTTGAAGAAAGGTACTTTTGCAGGATTCCTGGCAGTTGTACCACTAATGGGCAGCAGTCGTATCACCTAGGTGATGGTTAGACCACCCAGGTCAATGGTTGTACTACCACTGCCCTATTTTTAGGGTGGCTTTTGGCGGTTGTATCATTGGCACCGACGATTGTAACACTCGTACCCAGATTTTTCGGATACATTTAAATATTTGGCTCTATTTCTGAAGCCAATTAGGGTCTATAAATACCCCAAGTTTTCTTATATTTAGGACAACATATTGGGCTAATTTTTTATAAAAAATAATGTGTTAAAATTATGCAAGAAATAAGAAATGGGCAAGGGAGTGAGGAGAAGAGTTGTATTCTTGTAAAATCTCCCTTGTGAGTTTGTAAGGTTCTTTTTCTGAGCTTGTGAAAAAGAGAGTGAGAAGTATAAGGGTTTGATCTTTACCCAAAGAAGATTGATAGTAGATATCAGTAGACCTTGGAGAAGATGACTCGGGAGTGGACGTAGACCAGGTTGAGGTTAAACAACTATAAATTTGAGTTATCTACTCTTGCATTATTTACTGCACTTAATTGTTCTTAACTAGTTTAAAGTAAGATAAGAGCATCATTTGGTGATTTTATCTTAAATCATTTTTTAATCATTTCTAACGAAATATAAAAAGAAACTTCTGATTTTCTTTCTTTTTGGCAAGCAAGGTTTTTAAATTGAGCACTTTCACTCTTGCACTAATTCACCCCCCCCCCCCACCCCCCTCTTAGTTCCAATTGATCTTCACAATTGGTATCAGAGCCATGTGCTACTCATTGGACTAAAAACCCAAGTGGGTAAATGATTTTATTTGGTATGAACAAGGGACATTCAATTGCATATCCTCCCATATTCAATGGGATATATTACATATATTGGAAAACTAGAATGCGTATTTTTCTGATTTCCATGGATTTTGAGTTATGACACATTATTAAGAACAATTTTAAAAAATCTTCTAAACTAATGAATGAATGGAATGATTTTGAAAAAAAAGCTTTTTCATTAAATGTAAAGGTAATGAATGCCTTATTTTGTGTATTTGTGAAGAATGAATTTGATTGGATTTCTTCTTGGGATTCGGCTTTTAAGATTTAGCATACATTAGAAATGACACATAAAAAGTATATTTAATCTAAATAAATTATTAAATAAAAAGACTTGCAAAAATGAACTTGAAAAACACCTTCCAAAGAACAAGAAGGATAATGAACTGAGAACAGAAGAAGACCTTCCAAAGAATAGGAATGAATTTAAACTAATAATGACATATGACTCATCGAGTAAAACCTCGAGTGATAAGAATCTTGAACCTTGACAAATGAATCAGATAAATTAATGAACAAAAATAATAAAAATAAACTTAAATTGGATAAACCCTCTTGCTATTAACCTATGAAGTTAAGACGCTCTAAAGATGAAGAGCACAATCAAGAAAAAGTGGAGAATCTCTCGCTTGTGGTCATTAACAACGAGGTAAGTGAGTCTTCAAATATTTCCTTTACTGAATTATTGAATATGTTTCATGAACTTTATGATGAGTTTAGAAAAATTAGTAAGTCTTATAAATTACTTAAGAAAGGGCATAATTCTTTAGTTAGTAAATTTGAATAAATGCATGATGTATCACCATCACACAATTTTTGCTATAAATGTGAAACGTTAGAAGAAGTTAAAAAGGAAAATATCATATTAAAACAAACTTTAGAAAAATTTAAAATAGGGAATAAATCCCTAAACATGATCCTTACAAATAAGGGCCATGTTAATAGAAAAAAAGGTATATGCTTTGTTGACAACATTCAACAAAAGCCAACTATTTTCATCAAAGGACTCACCCTAAACTTACCACCAAAAATTAAATGTAACTTTTGTGATAGATTAGAACATACAACTTACATATGTTCATTTAGAAAATATAGTCCATATAAATTAATTTGGGATCCTAAAGGAACTATAAATAACCTCAAGCCATTAGAGAAAATGGAAAGAATATTTCATGAGGAACCCAAACTCAAATGGGAACCTAAAACAAAACCTCCCATCTTGTAGAGTTCTCGCCTAACAAGACTAGGAGAAAAAATGAATGATATCTTAATAGTGGATACTCAAGCCATATGACTTGAGATCTAACTCACCTATCAAGCTCTCTAGCCAAAATGACAAAATAAAAAAAATTATTTGAATCAAGATGATTAAAACTTAATGGTCTTTCTTTTGATTATAACAAATCTTTTTGTTAAGAATAGTCCATGATTATACAACTAATTTTGATGATTCACAACTAGAGCATGCTAGTACAAAAATGAATTAAAAACAGGGGGAGAGTATTTTCAATGGAAAGTTATAATTTTATTTTTGATGATATCATTGGTTCAAAATCTTTGGTTTGGATGTTGGTTCAAATGTAAAGGCTATTGTTAAATGATTTAAATATTATATTAATATTGACTAAGTATATGGAATGATTGATTTAAATGTTACATTGATTGAAATACTATGATACTTGTATGATTGAATGATTGCGTTAAATGTTAGAATTTGAGCATAGAATAAAATTAAAAAAAGGGACAAAAATCATGCTTCATTTTCTAGTACTTTTGAAAAATTAAAAATATTTTTGAAATGAAAATGAAATGAGCATGATAACTCATTTCACTAAGTTTAAAGTATTAGATTTACTTAAGAAAGAAAAATCATTGGAATTAAAATAAATCCAAGCTCTTATTTGAAAATATTTTATTGTAATGATTTTTGGAAATAATACTTGGTTTTTTAGTTTTAAAATGTTTGAAAATATTTTATTATGATATTGATGAATTCTCTTATAAATGAAACTTAAATTTTGATGACAATGCATAAAGACATTCTTGAAATCACATGAAACAACTAACAAGAAGGATAATTATTCTCAAAAATATTTTTATCCTATTAATCCTTCAACAAGAGATAAAATGATACAATTATCATTGAATCTCTTAAACTACAAAAAATAAATTAGAGAATATTAGCTATTTTTTGAAAAATAATTTATGTTGCCTTCATTGAAATTTTTCGAAAGGCAATTTTGATGATGATTTTGGATATGTTCTCAAATGATTTTTTAAAAGAAATTAATGAATTTATTCAACTTTATTGATATTTCGATTTTAATGATATCATAATTTAAATCATGATCTTGACATCTTAAAAAATTGAAATTTGAAATCCTTATATGAATTATGTTCGTTCAAAGAGAATTATATAAATAAATCATAATTTGTCTTTTAAGGAACTATAACACGAATATTTTTATAAATAATGATCATGATGATTTGAAATCACTTATTGAGTTCCTATATTTTCATATCTTATTTTGTAAAATTATGATCTTAATTTCTCGATACTTATAACTTGATAATTTTTATGAATTAAGATTTTGCTTATAAAATTAATCTCCTAAAATTCGTTTTAGTCATCTAAGAGGAGATTTGTCAAATTGAATCATGACCTTTTGTATTCACGATTTAATATCCTTTATGTCATGATTTATCCTTGACTTATATGAATGAATGATATGCTTATTACCAAATCAATATATTTCAAAATTATGATAAGTTGTAAATTAAATAAGATTTATTTTATCATGAATATTTTCTTAATTTCTTGACTTGACTTATCCTTTATGGGAATCACTTTTAATCTCTATGATTTCTTCTTTAATAAAAAGAAGATTTATGCTCTTGACAATTATAAGTTGAGACCTTTTATCAACATTGTTCTTTCATTTTATTAAGAAGAATAATCTAAATGAATTATATGTCTTAAGATTTATCTTAAATGAACTAAGATTATTTAATCTCTAAAAACTCATTTTCATTATTTATAAATAAAAACAGAGGAGAGATTTATTAAAAGAAATCATGTATTTTGATACTTATGATTTGATTTTTAATGATATGATCCTCTTGTACTTATGGTTGTAAAGAAAATATATCATCATAATCTTTTTGATAATAAAAAGGGGAAACAAAATTATTCTTTTAGTTAGAAGAAAATTGGATATAAAAAATCTTCTAACATTGGAAGAGGAGCGATTTGCTTGAAAGAAAATTAAGAACTTTAAATACATGGGATTTACATTATCTGGTTTCTATTTTATTTGGAATTTTAAATATATCAGATTTCTTGATTACTTATCTTGAAATTTATAAACAAAAAATGGGGCAAATTTTATTAATTTAAATTATGTCTTTTGATACTTAATGATTTTATTTTTTATCTTTAATAATATGATCTCCTTGTAATTTTGAGTGTAATTTGAACATGGATGTAGAAAATTATACCATTATATTCCTTTTTAACAATCACAAAGAGAGAGAAGATTGATATCTTAATAACAAAGCCAATAAACGAGGAACTGGTTGATTATAAGAAAATTTAAAATAATTTTAAATCTTTCAAATGCATGAGTTGTCAACATATTCTTATTTTTGTAAAATGAGCTTCTTCTCAAAATTTTCATGAGATGATTTCAAATCTTCCGAATGCTTAATTTGCTACTTTTGCTTGAAATTTATATAAGATGAATGGGTACCTCTTAATTCTTCTTGGATTTCTTAGTTCTTTTTGAGCTCTCTTCCAAATGATTTTCCTTGAAATTGATATTATAGGAATGAGATTCGAGGTTCTTTTTGTAATGATATTTTTATCCTTTCTCAAAGATTATTTTAATTCATGATAAATATTTACAAAATAAAAATATGTGATATAAATGATAGAACACTAGAAGGAGCTATATAGATTTTGACCCTTAAGGGGGATCAACCCTTGGAACACTGTAGAGGTTCCTCCCTCCTAGATTCGACACAAGGCTGAAATAAAATAGATGATTGCTTGATAAAAAGAGGTGAAGGCTACATGCTTAGGGGGTGTTTATCTAACTAAAATTATCCTTTTGCCCCTTCGATAGCCTACTTGCCTTAGAGGGAGCAGGTGGCGACTAGGTTTTCTCTATAGCCGACCAGCCCAATAAAGGGGGCGGTGGCTATTAAACCCTAAGGCCCAAATCTAAACCATAATCACACTTCTTTATAGGATAGAAGTGGCTAGGTGGGGTTTTATTTTAATCTCACAAGATTTTTTTGACTACTTCTAGGGAGATTAGGACTCAACCTTGTTGGAGTCATATTAAACCCACCCTCTTACAATCAGCCTTATCTTCAAGGCTGAGGGTCTATGAACTCTAGGAAGTGGGTCTTTAACTCCTCATTAGCTTGGGTATCAATTGAAAGAATTTGAGCTGAGTCGTCATCTTTAAATTTCTATTTGAGGTATGATACATGGAGGATCAATTATAATTTTGATCTAGTGCATGACTCTGCTCTCTAGGTTAGGGCCCCAATGTGATCTCCAATTTTGCGAAGCCAAAAGAAATAGGGAGATCACTTTTCTTAGGCTTGAATTTCGTGCTAGTGGAGCTGGAGATGAAGGGGGACTTGATCTTTCTTACGAAACTTTCTTCTGCCATGACATTTGTCAGGGGAAAGATTCTTCCTTGTATGGGCTGCCATATGATTGCTTTGTAATAGTAGTCGTGCCTTTTTTTGGAGCGTGGGTTGTCCTATGATAAAATCCTTAGTGGTGTGAGCCTGATCTAAGTTTGAGGTGGGTAAGAGTGGTGATTTTTCGGGGTCCATTTTCACTTCTTCGTGCTGTTGACCATCTTGCATGAGGATGGTGCTGACCCCCACTCTGGATGTGTCTGCTCTAATAATAAACATCTGGCCACGATTTAGTATGGATGACATCATGGTCGTAAGGGCTATAGTTCTACTTGGCCAAGGTGGTGCATCTTTCTTTATAATGAAAGGGATGATGTTCATGCTTCATTGAGTCCTGCAAATGATCCTTCTCCTTTTCTAATTTCGCCACTGGAGGGGCATAATTTTCTTGTGGTCTTGGGTTATAGATCGAAAGTCATCATCAATAAAGTCTTTAAGCATCATGGTCCGATCCTGAGAAAAATCATGGAAGTCACTTGAGATCAGCAACCATGGTGAGTTCGATGGGATGTAACACTTTAGAAGTAGCTTATCTCCGGGGAAAAAGATGTAGGGATGTGTCATAGTGGAAAATAAGCATGGCCGAATAATCCATGTCTCTATTATCTCTTGGACGATCCTTTTATTTTTGACCTTCTGAGGTTGTAGGAAGCAATCTGGCCGAATAACAACTGGAGAAATTTCGGCCTATTCAACATAGGGGGGTCACACAGCTTCAGAGGAGGTAATCGGCTAGATTTGGTGGAGACACCCAAAATTTCAATAAGCTGTGGGAGAGGGTTCTTATCTTTAATCTCATGAAACCCTTGAATTTGAATTAGGAAACTACTAGATTTTTCTTTTGGTACCCCTCTAAGTGTTGTGTTGTGGTTGTAGTCGCTGGGCTCCCTTGTAGAATCACTCGCTTTCCTTTTCTAAAAAAATTCATAGTTAGCTTCGAAAAATTTCAGAAAACATCTCCAATCATGGACAACCAATCAATGCCAAACACTATATCAAAACCATCAAGAGGGAGGAGGAAAAAACCAGTAACTATGTCTTGCTCCTGTAGGTTCAGTTTTACCCGTGGGCACTTCTGGTTGCACTTTAGAATTTGACCATTAGCTACCTTGACTTCGAACCCGTTGTAATCTTCTTTTTGGAGCATTAAGTGGGCAGCAACCTTATTGATCATGAAGTTGTGTGTTCTCCCGGCCTCGATGAGGATGATGATAGACTACGCTCGAGAAACCCTTCGATCTTCAATTTTTATAGGTTGGTGTAGCCGGCTAAGGTAGGGACCGTGCGGGTGGCCGGTTATGGTGTATCATTCTCCTTGGGCTCGAGAGTCGTATCTTCAAGTTTGGGTTCTTCAGTGGGCACAATCATCAGCGGTGTCTCCTTTTTACATTTGTGTTTTAGGCTCCATAGTTTATCACAACACCCATATAGGCCCTTTGTCGATCCATCATGAAGGTCTTCTCTTGTTAATTTCTGTGGCTAAGGGGGTTGGCTAACAGTAGGAGGAGGTGAAAGCTTTAGTGCCGTTAGTCTAGGGGCAACTCTAGTCTTCCGAGCTTCATAGTTTAATCACTCCTCTTGATGTCACACAAAGGAGATGACTGCCTTAAGTGTATACGACTGTCGTGCTTTAACTTCTTCCTGAATCTTCGGCTTTAAGCCCTCAATAAAAGTCCTTAATATCTATTTTTTAAACCAATTATAAATTTGATTAGATAACCTTTCAAACCTGGTTCGACACTCTTGGATAGTGGAGATTTGATGGATCATTGCTAGTTCTTCGATAAGATTCTTTTTATAATCCAAATTTGCACCGTGTTGTGATCTTATTAGGCTAAGTGATTGGCCCAATCTAAACTCCTCAAAAAGAGCACGTAATTTAACATCCATATGCATCTCAAGAGCCTCCAATTTAGTTTTGAATAAGCTCACCGATGTCATGATGTAAGGATCTCTAACCTATTAAATCAAATTGATTAAAGAGTGAGCTGAAATCTTCAGGTTGAAGGCAACAATGGCAGTGATGTCGGGGCTGCAGTGGTGAAGTCTCCAAGTGGAGGATGGCAACCATGGGTAGCAGCAACATTAGAGGAAGAAAATGGCAGCAATAACATTGATTGCGGTCCTTCGATGATGCTATAATGTCATCAAGGTTATGATTTTTTAGGTGGCTGATATTTGTTAAAAGATGGCAGCCAAGAGATCTAAGTCAGAAGGCAATAGCATGGCAGAGGAAGAAGAGGGCAGCAACAATGTTGGTTATGGCTGTGGTGCAATGTCGTGGCTGCAGGTGGCATTGGTTGCAGTAAGGGTCCAGCTGCAATTGGAGGAAGATGGTGCAACAATGTACACGACTGTTGGGGAGGAGGGCAGTAGTGGTATGGAGTGAGATGGCTGCTGTTGTGTTCAATTTGTTGCTGGCCACGATCACGATAGTTGGCAGCGAACGATTGTTGCAGGCTATGATGTAAATAGATTGTAGCAAAAGATCACTTCTAGTAATAGTCAAAATTGAAGATGAGAGGGGAGTCTCAAATATGCAAAAGATAGCAGCGAGTTCGATAAAATTTTGATGAAAGATTGCTGTGGTATACACTATATTACCGAACAGAATACCCGTCGAAGAAGCAGCAGTTTCTCGAAGTTAATTCCACTAAAAATCCAAGAAATTTATGGAGAATTTCAATATCAGAATCTCGGTTCAGATAGTGATAGTAGTATAATGTGGATCAAGAAAATTTTGGCAACATAATGATAGAAAAATTATTGCAAACAAGATCACAGAATTCTTATCGTAAAATTTTAACACTATATAACAAAGGATTGTAGCACTATAAGTCCGGATCTAGAAGGAGTTTTTTCTAGATATTAGTCTTAGATGAAAACTAAGACGATCTATGAATTTGTGTAAAAATTTCAGCCAAAAAGGATGAACAAAGTTTGGTTTCAAGATGGCAATAAGCGAAGGGTAGATTCTTTATCATAAAAATTCCAACACTGTGTGATGATGAAAGAAGGCTGAGTTGATCTATAGAATTGTGTGAAAATTTTAGCCAAAAAGGAGAAGAAATAACCTAGTTTCAAAAGGCAAATAGGTGGCTAAAAATTTTTGCAGCGTTTTGCTTTTGCAACAACGATGATATTTGCGATGAACAAAATTTGCAGTGAATAAAATTTGGAGAAATTCTTGAACATGTAAGGTAAAGGATCTTGCAATATTAAAGAGGCGTGGGTGATAAAAATATACTAGATCTCCAAATCAAACATAGGGGGCAGTGGTAGATTGATTTGATTTGTGGCTAGGGTGGAAGGTGGAGGCGCGTGTTGCAGTAATTATGAGAATTGCTTGGGAAGGTGGAGGCAGCTGAGATGGCTACAGGGGTAGCAAGATCACTACTCTGAAACTAGATAATAGAACCCTAGAAAGAGCTCTATAGATTTTGAGCCTTGAGGGGGGATCGACCCTTAGAATGCTGTAGGGGTTCTTCCCTCCTAGACTCGGTACAAGACTGAAATAAAATAGATGATTGCTTAATAAAAAGAGGTGGAGACTATATGCTTATATAAGACTCTAAACCCTAGCCCTAGGGGGTGCTTGTCTAATTAAAATTACCCTTTTACCCCTTCTATAGCCTACCTGCCTTAGAGGGAACAACAGGTGGCGGCTAGGTTGGCTCTATAGCCAACCTATGCAGGGGGAAACCCTGGCCGACCAGCCCAGTAAAGGGGGTGGTGGCTAGTAAACCCTAAAGCCCTAATTTAAACCCTAACCACACTTCTTTATAGGATAGAAGTGGCTAAGTGGGGGTTTATTATAATCTCACAGGATTTTATTGATTACTTCTAGGGAGATTATGACTCAAACCTATTGGAGTCCTATTAATAAACTTTTATGATGCTTTATATGAGCTTTCTTTTATATCCTATCTAAAAAATTATTCATTGATCTTTTATATCTTTATTGAACGCTTTTGAATGTATTTGAATACTAAATTTATGGATCTTCGACACCCCCTCCCCTTCATTTCTTTTCTTTCTTATTCACAAAGGGAAAGAAAAATGTTTATGAGAAAATTATGTTTAGTCCTATTTTACTAAGGGGGAGCAATAAAGTCAATTTACTTTTAAAGTATCATGTCATCAACGCATCACAGATTATCATATTATCAACGCATGTCATCAACGCATCAAGGATTATCATAAATTTTAAACATTTAAAATTTTTTCTTAAGTTATTACATAAGTCATCAACATCCATTTAATTACATAAGTCACCAACATCTATTCAATTACATAAGTCATCAACATCCATTTCTCCCCCTTTGTCATCAATAAAAAGGTGAGAAGTGAGACTAAGGGATTTTAGGCTTATGAGTTTTTGCTCCCCTTTTTAAAATATAATATTATTCATAAAGAACTTTCTTCCTCTTGTGAAAATGAAGGAAAGAAAAAAAGGGAGGAGTTGCAA
Organism: Ensete glaucum; assembly: GCA_021527575.1. NCBI lineage: Eukaryota > Viridiplantae > Streptophyta > Magnoliopsida > Zingiberales > Musaceae > Ensete > Ensete glaucum. The sequence goes on along the minus strand of CM038557.1, from coordinate 39,881,099 downwards.
AAATATTATTAACAAGAGCTTCCAATTTTGTAGAGACAAATTTAAAAAAGAAAAAGCTCAAAAATCCAAGAAATCCAAGAAGATTCAAGAGTTTAAGAGCTACTCATACATTTTAAAATCATCTCATATAATTTAACAAAATTTTGTAAATAATGAGATGGATAATTCGTGTCAATAATAAGATAATTTCAAAATAAGATATTTTTTAAACATTATTATCATCATAAAATCTAGATTAGAGAATCACATACTTTCATGATTTAGCATTCCAAGTTCTCTTCTAAGAAAATCAAATTATTCTTTATTTAAGGGTTTTGTAAAAATATCCGCTAATTGATGCTTAGTGTCAATAAATTCTAAAGAGATATCTTGACAATTTACATGATCCCTTATAAAATGATGTCTAATATCAATATATTTGGTTCTTAAATGTTGAATATGATTTTTGATTAGACATATAACACTTATATTATCACACTTTATAGGATTATTTTTTAATTTTATTCCAGAGTCTTCTAGTGTGTTTTTCATCCAGATGACTTGGGCACAACATGCACTAGCTGCAACGTATTCTGCTTCCGTAGTAGATACTATTGAATTTTGTTTCTTGGAAGTCCAAGAAACAAGTGCATGCCCCAAAAATTGATATGTTCCGGTAGTGCTTTTTCTATCTATTCTACATCTACCAAAATCAACATCAAAATAGGCAATCAAATCAAAGTTCTTTGATTTAGGACACCATAATCCTAGTTTAGATGTTCTTTTCAAGTATCTAAAAATTTATTTAACTACTTTCAAATGAGAGAGTTTTGAGTTAGATTGATACCTTGCATACAATCCAACACTAAACATGATATCCGGTCTTATAGTAGTTAAGTATAATAAACTTCCTATCATACCTCTATAAGTTTTTTTAGCAAAGTTTTCTCCTTTACTATCTAAGTCCAACTTTGTAGATGTGCCCATGGGAGTATTTAATGCTTTAGTATTTTCCATCCCAAATCGTTTTATCAAGTTCAATGGGTACTTATTTTAACTAATAAAAGTATCATCATTAAGTTATTTTATTTGTAATCCTACGAATATTGTTAACTCACTCATTAGACTCATTTCAAATTCTTGACTCATTTCTTTAGCAAAAGACTCACATAAAGATTCATTTGTAGATCCAAAAATGATATCATCATTTTTAAAATACTTAAAAAATAATATAGTATCAACTTTACCTTTTGAAAATTTATTTAAAATGAGAAAAGTCTTTGATTTCAAGCTTGAGGGGCTTATTTTAATCCATAAAGAGCTTTTGTAAGTTTGAAAATATGATTAGAAAGAATATTATTTTTAAAACCGGGGGTTCTTCAACATACACTTCTTCGGAAATAAAACTATTTAGAAAGGTACATTTTAACATCCATTTGAAACAACTTAAAATTTTTAAAAGAAGCAAAGGCAAGGAGTATCCTTATGACTTCAAGTCTAGCTACAGGAGCGAAGGTTTAATCGTAATCGACCACTAATCTAACTTTGTTTCTAACCACAATACTATTTTCATCTTGCTTGTTTCTAAATACTCATTTAGTACCAATCATTAAATGGTCATTAGGTCTAAGAATAAGCTCCTATACGTCATTTCTCTCAAGTTGATTAAGGTCTTCATACATTGCATTAACCTAAGAACCATCTCTTAGGGCCTCATCAATACACTTTGACTCGATTTGAGAAAGAAATGCGACATTTGCACCAAAATTTCTAAAGGAAGATCGAGTTTGAATTATCTTTAATGTTTCTATTATAAGCTCCTTAGGATGATCATTCACATACTTCCATTTCTTGGGTAAGGTATTGGAAGTAGATATATCCAAGTTACTTTTAGGAGTATTATCTTTTAAATTCAAAGTATCAAAATCAATTTTATCATCAAAATCAATCTTCTTAAATTCGGAAAGCTCATTAAAAACAATATGAATGGATTCTTCTATTATTAATATTTTCTTATTAAAAATATGATAAGCTTTTGAAATAGAAAATTAACCAAGAAAAATACCTTCAAGAATATTAATATTTTTTCTTCTATTATAAGCTCCTTATGATGATCATTCACATACTTCCATTTCTTGGGTAAGGTATTGGAAGTAGATATATCCAAGTTACTTTTAGGAGTGTTATCTTTTAAATTCAAAGTATCAAAATCAATTTCATCATCAAAATCAATCTTCTTAAATTTGGAAAAATCATTAAAAACAACATGAATGGATTCTTCTATTATTAATATTTTTTATTAAAAATATGATAAGCTTTTGAAATAGAAGAATAACCTAGAAAAATACCTTCAAGAATATTAATATTTTTTCTTCTATTATAAGCTCCTTAGGATGATCATTCACATACTTCCATTTCTTGGGTAAGGTATTGGAAGTAGATATATCCAAGTTACTTTTAAGAGTGTTATCTTTTAAATTCAAAGTATCAAAATCAATTTTATCATCAAAATCAATCTTCTTAAATTCGGAAAGCTCATTAAAAACAACATGAATGGATTCTTATATTATTAATATTTTTTATTAAAAATATGATAAGCTTTTGAAATAGAAGAATAACCTAGAAAAATACCTTCAAGAATACTGGAGGCTGTCGGATTGGCGGGAGTTAGGTCTTTGTTTAGCTTGTTGGTCATTAAGAGTTGTAATCATTGAGTCATAGTTAGGGACTGAGTCCTAATTATGTTTGATTTGAAAGAAATCTAAATCAACTCAATAAGGCAATTAGCTGCACTAACGGGTTTGATTGAGCTCAGGTTGAGCTCAATTAGTTGACCAAAGAATTGGTTAACATTAGGTTCAAGTCAGAATTTGAAAGTAGAGGGAGTCACTTTTTCGAAGATTCCGGTGGCTTAATCGCCGGTGAGTGACGAGTGTACCATTACTACCGAGGATTTCGGTCAGCTGTCAATGTTAAATCACCCAGGCTGGGTTGCTGAACCACCCGTACCTTGAATTCTGAGTACTTTTGATGGTTGACCCGCCTAGGCCTGCGGCCAAACCACCCGTACCCAAATTTTTCGGGTATGTTTAAATTTTGGCTCCAATTTTTAAAGTCATTTGTGGCCTATAAATACCCCAAGTTTTTTACATTCCATACAATAATTTTGGGGATTACATTCTATGAAAAAAATTATGTGTGAATTGTAAGAAAAAGAAAAGGGGAAAGGAGAGAGCTTAAAGATAGAAAAATTCTTGAAGTCTCCTGTAAGCTCAAGTGTAAGGGTTTAGTCTTTACCTAAAGAAGATCGGTAGTGGATGCCAGAGTGCTTCAAGGAGGAGGACTCGATAGTGGACATAGGCCGGTTAGTGCCGAACTACTATAAAACTACTTATCTCGATAGTTCTTTTTGCTTACCTTGCTTACTGCTTTTGTATTGACGCTTCTGATTTTATTTACGTTTTGAAAGTGAGGCTTTTAAAATCAAGCACTTCACTTACAATATTACTTATCTCCTTATTCAGATTTACTTGTTCTTTTTTGAGTCATCTTGAAGTAAGAAGCTTAACATTTCTTTATAAGATTAATTTGCTTTACTTGAACTAAAAGCTTTAGATTTTCCTTTATTGCTTCATGTGAAAAGTTTTAAGTTAAAACAAGAATTTACTCTTGCACTAATTCACCCCCCTCTTAGTGTTAATTGATCCTAACAATTGGTATCAGAATAAGATAGTTACTTATTATATTAACACCCACTTGAGTAATAGCTTGTTTTGGCATGAACAAAGGACATTCCATCTCATGTCCTTCCATGTTTAATGAGATGGATTACACGTATTGGAAGACAAGGATATGTATTTTTCTTATCTCTTTAGACCTTGATTTATGGATTACTGTTGAGAATGGATTTAAAAAATCTTCCAATCCAATAAATGAGTGGAATGATTTGGAAATAAAGAGTTTTTCCTTGAATGCAAAGGCTATAAATGCCTTGTTTTGTGCTCTTAACAAGAATGAGTTTAATCGTGTTTCCGTTTGTAAATCATCTTTTGATATTTGGCATACATTATAAATCACACATGAGGGAACTAGTAGAGTAAAAGAATCTGACTAACATTTTAGTTCATAACTATGAATTATTTCAAATGAATCCAAGTGAGTCCATTAGAGATATGTATACCCATTTCATGGATGTCATCAATAGCCTTAAAGTACTTGAAAAGTATTTTTTTAATTTTGAACTTGTGAGTAAAATTTTATGATCTTTACCTAAACTTGGGATCTTAAAGTAATCGCTATTCAAGAGGCCAAAGATTTTAATAACTTACCTCTTGAAGAACTCATTGGCTCTCTTATGACATATGAACTAAACTATAAAGCTCATTATGAGCTTGATGAACCCCTTCCAAAGAACATGAAGAATGTAGCACTTCAAACAATAAATGACTCATTGAGTGAAACCTCAAGTGATGAGGACCATGATATTGCATTATTATTAAGAAAAGTTTAAAAATTTATAAAAAACAAAAACTATAAAAACAAAAAGGAACCAAAGAAGGATAATGTCATATGCTATAAATATAAAAAAATAGGATATTTCAAAAATGAATGTCCTTATTTAAAGAAGAAGCCAACACACAAGAAGAAAACACTTTCATCCACTTAGGACGATTCAAGCTCTTCGCATGAAGAAGACCACTCCAAAGAGGAAGTTGCTAACTATGCTCTAATGGCGATCAAAGATGAGGTTAGTGAGTCTTCACGTAGTTATTTTTCGGAGTTATTAAATATATTTCATGATTTGTTTGATAAGTTTAGAAAACTTAGCAAATCTTTTAAGTTGCTTAAGAATGATCATGAATTGTTAGTTAGTAGACTTAACAAACTGCATGATTCATTAGTTTCACATAAACCATGTTTTAAATGTGATGTGCTAGATAATGTTAAAGAAGAAAATATTATGCTTAAGATAATATTATAAAATTTTAAAATTAGGAACAAATCCCTAAATATGATCCTTGCTAATAAGGGTCATATTAATAGAAGAAATGGTATAGGCTTTGTTAGTAACTTTCAACAAAAGCTAACCATGTTTGTTAAAGGACCAACCAGGCATCTAGAATCAAGTGTAATTTTTATGAAAATTAGGACATAAGGCAAACAAATATCTATTTAGAAAATATAATCCATATCAACTAGTTTAGGTTCATAAGGGAACTTTATATAATAAAAAATAATTAGAAAAGAAAGATAAAGTTTTTTTTGAAGGACCCAATATAAAATGGGTACCTAAAATAAAAATATCTTTCTTGTAAGTTTGTCTCTAAACTACAGCTAGGAGCACCAAATAGTATCTTGATAGTGGATGCTCAAGGCACATGACTAGAGATCCATTTTATTTTTCTAAGCTCACTAGCTTAAGTGAAGGAGTTGTTACCTTCGGATACAACAATAAGGGTAAAATCATTGGAAAAGGAACAATAGGTAATACATCAAACTCTTGATTGAAGATGTATTGTTAATTGATGGCTTGAAACATAACTGACTTAGCATTAGTCAATTATGTGATAAAGGATATATAATTAAATTTTAACGTAATGCTTGCATAATTGAATTGTCACACAAAAACAAATCTTGATTGCCTTATGAAACAATAATATATACACCATAGATGTTGAAAAATTTTGTGATGAAACTTATTTTTTAGCTTTTAATGATGATGCTTGGATTTGACATAAAAGACTAGGTTATACTAGCATGAAACTTTTAAACCAAATTTCTACCAAGGAACTAGTAAGAGTCTTACGTAATCTTAAGTTTATCAAAGATAAAATATGTGACACTTGTTAATTAGGAAAACAAATAATTAGCTTTAAGTTGAAAAATCAAATAAGCACATCTAGGCCACTTCAATTGATCTGTGGATTTATTTTGACCAATTGACATTATAAGTTTAGGTGGTATTAAATATATATTTATTATAGTAGATGATTTTAGTAGATATACTTGGACCTATCTCTTGACACATAAAAGTGATATATTTAAATATTTTATAAAATTTTATAAAATTATTTAAAATAAAAAAAATATATGATTTCTTTAATACGAAGTGATCATGGTGGAGAATTCCCAAATAATGATTTTTAAAATTTTTATGATTCGAATGAGTATATCCATAATTTCTCTACTCCACAGAATCCATAAAAAAATAGAGTAGTAGAAAGAAAAATAGGAGTTTATAATAAATGGCTAGAATAATGTTGAATGAACATAGTCTACGTAAATATTTTTAGGCCGATGCCATTAATATGGCATGCTATGTTTTAAATAGGGTTCTTGTAAGACCATTAATCGCTAAAACTCCTTATGAATTATGGAATGATAAAAACCCAATATCTCTTATTTTAAAGTATTTGGTTACAAATGTTTTATTTTAAATGAATAGGACTTTTTAGGTAAATTTGATGCATAATCCAATGAAGGCATTTGTCTAAGTTATTCTTCTATTTCAAAAGCTTATTGTGTTTTTAATAAAAGAACATTAGTAATAGAAGAATCTACTTATATTATTTTTAAAGAGCTTTTAAAATTTAAGAAGATTGATTTTGATGATGAAGTTGATCTTGGTAACTTGAATTTAAATGATAATACTCCTAAAAATAACTTAGATGAATCTACTTCTAAATCCTTATCGAAGGAATGAAAGTATGTGAATGGTTATCCTAATGAACTTATAATAGGAGAAACATAAAAAAGAGTTCAAACTCGATCTTCTTTTAGAAATTTTTGTGTGAATGTCCCATTTCTTTCTCACATCGAGCCAAGGTGCATTGATGAGGCCCTAAGAGATGATTCTTGGGTTAATGCAATACATGAAGAGCTTAATTAATTTATGAGAAATGAGGTATGAGAGCTTGTTTCTAGACCTAATGACTATTTAGTGGTTGGTACTAAATGAGTTTCTAGAAATAAGCAAGATGAAAATGGTATCGTGGTTAGAAATAAGGCTAGATTAGTGGCTAAAGGTTTCAACTAAGAAGAAGGAATCGATTATGATGAAACCTTCGCTCTCGTGGCTAGACTTGAAGTCATAAGAATGCTCCTTGTCTTTGCATCTTTTAAAAATTTTAAGTTATTTTAAATAGATATTAAAAGTGCTTTTCCAAATAGTTTTATTTACGAAGAATTGTATGTTGAACAACCCCCGGTTTTGAAAATAATTTTCTTTCTAATCATGTTTTCAAACTTACAAAAGCTCTTTATGGATTAAACCAAGCCCCTCGGGCTTGGTATGAAAGACTTAGTTATTTTCTTATTTAAAATAAATTTTCTAAAGGCAAGGTTGATACCATATTATTTTTTATGTATTTTGAAAATGATCTTATTGTTATTCAAATTTATGTTGATGATATCATTTTTGAATCTATAAATGAATCTTTATGTGGGTCTTTTGTTAAAGAAATGAGCTAAGAGTTTGAAATGAGTCTAATGGGTGAGTTAACATTCTTCTTAGGATTACAAATAAAATAACTTAATGATGATATTTTTATTAGTAAAACTAAAGACACCTTGAACTTGATAAAATGGTTTGGGATGGAAAATGTTAAAGCATTAAACACTCCCATGAGCACATCTACAAAGTTGGACATAGATAATGAAGGAGAAAACTTTGATCGAAAAACTTATAGAGGAATTGTAGGAAGTTTATTATATTTAACTGCTATTAGACTGGATATCATGTTTAGTGTTGGATTGTGTACAAGGTTTTAGTCTAATCCTAAACTCTCTTATTTAAAAGTAGTTAAACGAATCTTTAGATACTTAAAAGGAACCTTAAAACTAGGATTATAGTATCCAAAATCAAATAACTTTGACTTGATTACTTATTCAGATGTCGATTTTGGTGGATGTAGAATAGATAGAAAGAGTACCACCAGGACATGTCAATTTTTAGGGCATGCACTTATTTTTTGGACTTCCAAGAAACAAAATTCAGTAGCTTTATCTACTATGGAAGTAGAATACATTACAACTAGTGTATGTTGTGCTCAAGTCATTTGGATGAAAAACACACTAGAAGATTATAAAAATAAAATTAAAAAATGTTCCTATAAAATATGATAACATAAGTGCTATATGTTTAACCAAAAATCCTATTCAACATTCAAGAATTAAACATATTGATATTAGACATCATTTTATAAGGGATCATATAAATTATCAAGATATCTTCTTGGAATTTATTGACACTAAGCATCAATTAGCATATATTTTTAAAAAACCCTTAAATGAAGAACAATTTGATTTTCTTAGAAGAGAACTTAGAATGCTAAATCATGAAAATATATGAACTACTTGATTTCATGAGATTAAGTTATTTTTCTTTGGGATAAATCTTGAAAATCTCTCTCCATGTTTGTTCAAAAAAAGGGGAGAAAATTTGCATGATATTTTACTATTTTACGGATTTATTTGTTAGGTTTGCTTGAAATTACATGAGACGATTTTAAATGCATGAATAGCTCTTAAACTTTTGAATCTTCTTAAATATCTTAGAGTTTTTAAGCTTATTTATTTAATTCATCTCTATAAAATTGAGAGCTATGTTTAATGATATTTTACAACTCCTATTTTGTTTTCTTTCCTTCTTTTTTACAAGTGGAAGAAAATTCTTTATGACTCATATCATATTTTAAAAAGGAGAGGAAAGACTCATGTGCCTTAAATCCTTAACCCTATATTTCACCTTTTTGTTAATGACAAAGGGGGAGAAATATATATTGATGACACATGATATTAATGATATACAATAGTGACACATGATATTAATGATATACTTGGATATGGATGCATAATTCTTTCTGAAATTCATGAAAATCCTTGATGAGTTGATGGCTTGATAGTTTAAAAGCAAATTTTTATTGAGGCATGAATGTCTCATTGCAATCCTTGGAATATTATTTGCTAAAAATATTAATTGCTTTATGATACTTGAATTCAAGAGTATGTGGTTCTCTTGAATTTAAGTTTTTCTTATTATGGCATGGACTTAGGGGGAGTTAGGATTAACTCATATGTTGCATCTTCAGATGGTAAGTTACTCCACTTCACAGGTACTTCCGTTGAAGGGCGTCGTTGGTGCATCATAATTCTTCGATCAAGTATAGCTTCAGGTTAGGCTTGGATTTCACTATCAGTTGTAGTGTTCGACATTTGAGTCTGCACCTACTCTGATTCTCCCAATTTTGGTTTTAGTAAGGATACATAGAAGACGAGATGGATCTTAGCATCATCTGGAAGTTTTAATTTACATGCCATGGCCCCATTACGCTCCAAAATCTGATATGATCTATATATTGTGGAGATAGCTTCATTGATACTCTGGTGTTGATTGACAACTGCTTGTATGGTTGTAGACTAAGATAGACCCAATCTCCTACTAAAAATTCTCACTCGCTCCTATGTGTATCTGCTTATTGCTTCATGCGGGCTTGAGCGACAGTTAGGTTGTCCTTCAGCAGCTATAGAAGCTTGTCCCTGTCAATTGAACTTTGGTCGACTTGATCTACTTTGATCATACTAATTACATATTTCGGTATTACAGGGGACGGTTGGCCATATAATGCTAAATAAGGGGTACATTTGGTTGATGAATGATAAGTTGTGTTGTACCACCATTCGGCCAAGGAAGCCATATTGTCCACTCTTTAGGTTGGTCGCCGGTAAAGCACCATAAGTAAGTCTCGAGGCATCTGTTCACCACTTCTATTTGGCCGTCCATATGTGGGTGTTAGGCTGTGCTCATCTTCAGTTGGGTGTCTTGTAGTTAGAAGAGCTTGGTCTAAAATTTACTTATAAACACCTTGTCACGATTACTCATGATCGACCTTGGCATCCCATGCAGTTTTATAATATTTACCACAAAAAGTTGAGCAATACTAGTAGATATAAGGATGTATTACAACACAAAAATGAGCATATTTAGTTAGATGATCTACCATCATAAAAATCATGCTTTTACCTTGAGATGATGGCAGCCCTTTGATAAAATCCATGGAGATGTCAGTCCATGCTGAGTCCGGTATAGGTAATGGTTGTAGTTTGCCCAGATTTACCACTGTTTCACCTTTCTGCTTCTAGCATACATCACATTTGGATACATATTCATAAATTAATTTTTTCATGCCCTTCCAAAAGAAGTTTTGTTTTATCTTCTTGTAAGTTCTCAAAAATCTAGAGTGCTCTATCGAAGGTGAAGAGTGTATCTCATGCAAAATAACTTGAATGTAAGGGGAAGAAGGAACGACAACAATTCGGTCTTTGTAATGTAAGTTCTTTGTATCCCACGTGTAGTGACATATGGAACCTGGATCCTTACTCAATTTTTCTATGATGTCTCAGGTCTCTTAGTCATTCTTCTCTTCCTCCCTAATGTCTTTGAGGAGGTCGGTGGAAGGAAGGGACATGGCTAAAATTTTGGCTTGTTCCGGTAGCCGTGATAGAGCATCTGCAACAACATTCTCTTTCCCCCTTCGATAAGTAATTTTATAATCAAAGCCAAAAAGTTTAATTACCCATCTTTGCTGCTCCGAGGAGGATATTTTCTGCTCCAAAAAATATTTAAGGCTTTGGTGTAATCTGAAAGCGTTGGCCAATCAAGTAGGGTCTCTACTTCATGATGGCATGTACGATGAAAAGTATTTCTTTATCATACACAGACATTTTGAGATGTGAGGGAGATAAAGCTTTACTGGTGTAAGCAAGGGGTCACCCGTCTTATATTAGAATAGCTCCAATTCTAACTCTTGATGCATTAGCCTCAATGACGAAGGTGCAACTAAAATTGGGCAGTGCTAGGACTAGTGTCATCATCGTGGCTGCCTTGAGTCATTCAAAGGTTGCAGAGGCTTTATCCAACCACAAGAAGAAGTCTTTCTTCAGTAGGGATGTGAGTGGGGCATTGATCTTGCCATAATCCTTCATAAATTTTTGGTAGTAGCCCGTGAGTCCAAGGAAGCCACGCAACAATTTTATGTTCATAGGTCTCGGCCATCCTTGCATTACCTTAATCTTCGTCGGGTCTACTGTCACTCTATCCTCTAATATAATATGCCCTACGTACTCCACTTTATGTTGTAAAAAGCTACACTTTGACTGTTTAATATAAAGGGTGTTCTCCCGAAGAATCGTTAGAATAGTTTGTAAGTACTGAAAATGCATATCAACCGTAGGGCTATAAATGAGAATATCATCAAAAAATACCAACACGAACTTGCATAAAAAACTCCAAAAGATGTCATTCATCAGGCTTTGAAATGTGGAAGGAGCATTTATAAGTCTGAAAGACATTACTAGAAACTCGTAGTGGCCTTTATGTGTGCAGAATGTAGTTTTCAGGAATCTTCAATGCATACCTGAATCTGGTGGTAACCGGAATGAAGATCCAATTTTGTGTAGACTTAGGCTCCTTTTAATTCATCCAAGAGCTCATCTACGACATCCTTCTTGTGCACTAGCAACACCAGTGAAGAGTAAGGGCTGTAGCTTGGTCGAATTACTCTAGTGTCGAGCATCTCCTTGATGATGTTCTCAATCTCATCCTTTTACAAGTGAGGGTAGTGGTATGGTCTCAAATTTAATGGAGGTTTGCCTGACAGAATTGGTATGCGGTGGTCATACGGTCGATTAGGGGCAGCCCTCGTGGCTCTGTGAAAACATCCACAAATTCGTCTAGTAAGAGGTCAAGCTTAGGATCTGAATTTTGCGTGTTCTCCTCCTTGGATTGTTGTTGGATATGTATCAAAATTCCTCCATGTGCTTTGTGCAAAACTTTCTCCATCCATTGCATCTAAACAATGAAAATATGGCTCCCGCACTTGCCTCGTAAATTTGCAATAAAACTTCATAATTAGTTTAGAAAAATTCCAGGAGATATCACCTAGTGTTGTGAACCATTCGATCCCGAGCATGGCTTCATAATCAACGATGGGTAGGAGGAAGAAATCAGCTACCACTTCTTGGTCTTGGAGGAGCAGTTTCACCTACAGGCATCATTGGTAGCAATTGAGGATTCGACTATTGGCGACCTTTATGTCAAACTTATTGTAACCTTCAATTTGAAGCACCATACATGTAGCAACCTTATAATTGCTGAAGTTATTTGTGCTGCTCGTATCAATGAGAATGGTGATGGGTTGTTATTTTAGATATCCTCCAACTTTCATCATCTGCGAGTTGGAGTAGTGGCCAATGCATGCACTGCATAATCGGCTGGTTGGGGCTTTTCCTCCATGGCTTCCTCTTCAGGTTTGAGGCTATCTTCAGATGGTTCACTATCCTCATCCTCCACTAGTTCAATCATGAGGAATCGACCCTTTTTGCAGCGATGTTCTCGACTCTATGGTTCATCGTAGTGCCAACATAACCCCTTGGTTTAACATTCACGAAGTTTGTCTCTTATTAATTTCATTGGTGCAAGGGCTTGGATGGCAATAGAGGGGGTTGTAAGCATTAGCATGGCTAGTCGAGGAGTGACCCTTGTCCTTCATACCTCGTGATTCAATCATTCTTCTTGGATACACGTGAAGGAAATTACCGCCATAAGAGTGTACGATTGTCGCACCTTTACTTCTCGAATCTCTGACTTTAGGCCCTCAATAAAAGTCCCTAAAAGTTGTTTCTTAGCTCAATCCATAGTTTGGTTAGATAAATATTCAAACCTTATTTGGTGTTCTTGTATTGTAGAGGTTTGATGAATCTTTGCCAATTATCCATCGATGTTGTCGAAATCAGTTGGTCTGAAGCGATTTAGTAGTTCTTTCTTGAATCACTGAGAAGAGATCCTCCATGGGTGTGCCCAAATAAACTAAACCACTGAATAACATCTACATTGAGGTGGATGGTAGCAATTTCCACTCATATAGCGTTGGTGGTTTGGTAGAACCAAAAATGGCGCTTTGCGCATGATATCCATCTGATCGGGTCTCCTTCTTCCCATTTTGGGAAGTCTACCTTCATGCATGGATTATTCTAATCATGGATGAGGATCATCTCACTGATTTGAAGTCTCTCCATGCTGTGACTTCCTCGGACTTCATGGTCGGCCTATGCTGAATTTAGCAAAATGGGATCACATCTTCTCCTTCATGCGGCTTTCAAAGGCTTCGAACTTGGCGTTGATGGCCTCCTCTAATGCCATGGTATATGCCTCTAGATTTGTAATATTGAGATCATTTTTCTATTGAAAGGTTAGTGGCATGATAATTTTTGGAGAGGTGGTGGCCGGTTGGATGAGTAGATTAGATTAGATAGGAGTAGGCTACAATTTAGGGCTGATTTGGGTGGCAGTTTAGGATCAGTTTAGGCACTGGTTTGGAAGGGTTTTTTAGTGAGGATAGTAGGGTTTGCAGATGAGAGAAAGAGAATCTAAAATCCTACAAAAGATAGCACTCAAATCCAATAGAGCTCAATGAAGAAAGGTGCTGCGATGTGTTATCTTGCCGAACAGAATTTACATAAGAGAAACGATGAATTCTCGACATAAATTCCAAAGAAAAATTCAAAAAAAATATGCAAAAACCCTCAGTTCAGATGTGAAAGGTTTGATAAAATTTTGGCTGTATAATAATAGGAAAATAGGGTAAAATATGGAAGACAGATCTTTCATTGTAAAATTCTAGCACTGCATGATGATGAAAGAAGGTACAATAAACTGGTTCCAGAAGTAATTTTTTCTAGAAACCAATCTTAGATGAAAGCTAATTTGATTTATAGAATTGTATACAAATTTTTTCTAAAAAGGAGAAGCATTAAATTGGTTTCAAGAGGAAAAAAAGCGGCTATAATTTTTTGCAGTGTTTCACTTTCACAACAATGATAACATTTACAACGAACGAAATTTACTGCGGATAAAATTTAGAAAAATTCTTCAATGTGTAAGGTAAGAGATCTTGTAATATTGAAGAGGTGTGGCTGATAAAATTATACCAGATTTCTAGATGTTGATGTAGAGGATAGTAGCAGATTGATAGATCTGCGGCTTGGTGGGCGACGGTGGAGGTGACATCATAAGCAATTGTGGGAATTGCTTGGAAAGGTGGTGGCAGTAGAGATGGCTATAAGGCAGCAGGGATGTGGCTCTGATACCAGATGATAGAACTCCAAAAGGAGCTCTATAGATTTTGACCCTTAAGGGGGATCAACCCTTGGAACGCTGTAAGGGTTCCTCACTCCTAGACTCGGCATAAGGCTAAATAAAAATTGATAATTGCTTAATTAAAGAGAGGGAGCAACTAGATCATTATATAGGGTTCTAAACCCTAGCCCATGGGATGCTTGCCTAAGTAAAATTATCCCTTTGCCCCCTTCTATAGTCGACTTGCCTAAGTGGGAACAGGTGGCGGCTAGGTTGGCAATATACCCGACCTAAGAAGGGGGAAACCCTAGCCAACCAGCCCAATAAAGGGGGTGGTGGCTACTAAACCCTAAGGTCCCAATCTAAATCATAACCACACTTCTTTATAGGATAGAAGTGGCTAGGTGGGGTTTTATTACAATCTCACAGGGTTTTATTGACTACTTCTAGGGAGATTAGGACTCAACCCTACTGGAGTCCTATCACAAGCTTGGGCATCGGGCCAAGATTCGGACGATGCAGTGGGACCTCGCTGAGAGTTCGCTATGAGATTCGCTGAAGGGATCATAAAACTTATTGAGAACATGCTGGGATATCGCCAGAAAAAGACCGTAAGACTCACTGCAAGAATGCCGGAGGCTATCGGATTGGCGAGAGTTCGGTCTTGGTTTAGCTTGTTGGTCATTAAGAGTTGTAATCATTGAGTCGTAGTTAGGGATTGAGTCTTAATTGAGTTTGATTTGGAAGGAATCCAAATCAACTCAATAAGTCAACCAGGTCCACTATAGGGTTTGATTGAGCTCAAGTTGAGCTTAATTAGTTACCAAAGAATTGGTCAACATTAGGTTCAAGTCGGAATTCAAAAAATAGAGGGAACCACTTTTTCAGATATTCTGACTACTGAACCGCTAGTGAGCGATGGGTGTACCACTGCCACCCAGGATTTCGGGCAGTTGTCAACAACTGAACCATCTAGGCTAGGTAGTTGAACCACTCAGGTTGGGCGGTTGAACCGCCCGTACCCTGGAATTTGGATACTTTCGACGGTTGACCCACTTAGGTTTGCGGTTAAACCACCCGTACCCAGATTTTTCGAGTATGTTTGAATTTTGACTTTAATTTCTAAAGCCATTTGGGGCCTATAAATATCCCAAGTTTTCTTGCATTCCATACAATAATTTTGAGGATTATATTTTATAAAAAATTATGTATGAATTGTAAGAAAAAGAAAAGAGGCAGGGAGAGAGCTTAGAGGTAGAAGAATTCTTGAAGTCTCCCTTGTAAGCTCAAGTGTAAGAGTTTGGTGTTAACCTAAAGAAGATCAGTAGTGGATGTCAGTGTGTCTCAAGGAGGAGGACTCGGGAGTGGACGTAATCTGGTTAGTGTCGAACCACTATAAAACTATGAGTTTGTTTTTGCTTACATACTACTTTTGTATTGATGCTTTTGATTTTATTTACATTTTGAAAGCAAGGCTTCGAAATCAAGCACTTCACTTACAACATTGCTTATCTCCTTATTCAGATTTACTTATTTTTTTAGTCATCTTTAAGCAAGAAGCTTAGCATTTCTCTATAAGATTAATTTGCTTTACTTGAACTTAAAGCTTAAGATTTTACTTTCTTACTTCAAGCGAAAAGTTTTAAGTTAAAATAAGAATTTACTATTGCACGAATTCACCCCACCCCTCTTAGTGCCAATTGATCATAACAGAAAGAAGAATGGAACATGGCGACCATAAAAGTCTAAAATATTTTTTAGAGTAGAAGATATCCTTCCCTGAATAGTAATAGTGGATAATAAAGCTTCTTGGATATGATTGTGAAATAACTTACAAAAATGGGAAAGAGAATGTTGTTGCAGATGTGCTCTCGTGGCTACCCGATCAAGCTAAATTTTTTATCATTTCACTTCTGACCAATAACTTCCTTGAGGATATTAGGAGGGAATGACGAGATCCAGAGACTAGTAAGATAATAAAAAAAATTGGAGGAAGGACCAAGCTCCACAGCTCATTACAGTTGGGACTCAAAAGACTTACACTATAAGGGACACATTATGCTTGTGTTGAATTCTACTTGTATAAAAACCATTCTCTAAGTGATGCATTCCACACCTACGACTAGGAACTCCGGGTTCCTTAGAACCTATAAGAGAATTAAGCAAAATTTTTATTGGGTAGGGATAAAAAATATTATTACTGAATTTGTAGCATAATGTGATGTATGTCAATGACATAAAGGTGAAATAGTGGCAAGTTCCAGAAAGCTACAACCTCTACCCATCCCAGAATAAATATGGATAGATATATCAATGGACTTCATCTAAGAGCTATCCTCATCACAAGGAAAAAGTATAATTCTTGTCATGGTTGATCACCTTACAAAGTATGCTCACTTCTACGTTGTTCACAATCCCTACACTACTTCTAGCATTACTCGAATCTTTATAGAGAATATTATAAAATTTCATGGGATGCCAAGATATATTATAAGTGATCGTGATAGGGTCTTCACAAGCAAATTCTGGATAGAATTATTCCAAATGCAGGGCACTAAATTGAAGATGAGTATAACATATCACCCACAAACTGACAGTCAGACTAAAGTGGTGAACAGGTACTTGGAGACATACTTTAGATGTTTTACTAGTAATCGGCCAAAAGATGGACAAAGTGGCTTCCTTGGGCTGAGTAGTGGTATAATACAGCTTGTCATTCAACCACAAAATGGACTCCCTATGAGGCTATATATGGCCAATCTCCCCTTATAATCCCAAAATATGTATTGGGCACCTCTAAAGTAGAACAAATAGATAGGGAACTATAGGATAGAGACAAAATGCTGAAGTTGCTAAAAGATAATCTCACTCCGGCTCAAGCGAGGATGAAATAGCAATATGATCAACAAAAAGGTGAAAGAGAATTTTCAGTGGAAGATTGGGTCTTTCTATGGCTCCAACCATACAAGCAAACATCGATCCAGACCAGAGCATCCATAAAGCTTTCACCTCGGTTCTATGGACCCTACTAGATTTTGGAGCGCATCGGAGTAGTAGTATATAGATTGGACTTATCTGCCAGCTCCCGAGTCCACCCAGTCTTCCATGTGTCATGTTTGAAGCTCAAGTTGGGACAAAACGAGACAGCCCAAAGCCACCTACCAAATATGACTACCTAAGGAGAGCTCTAAACCTAGCTGAATGCCATTATTGATCGATAGATCATGACTCAACGACAATACCACTTGAGAGAACTATGATGACTTGAAGATCAAATTCCCAGAATTCATGGAGCGTTAGCCTCGAAGACAAGGCTGACTTGAAGAGGGCAGGACTATTAGGACTCTAGCTAGGGGAGTCCTAATTTAGTTTCATTCAAGAGGGCAAACATGTAAATCATAAGGGCATTCATGTAAATCCTAACTAGCCAACTCCTATTAAAGAGGTGAGGAGGCTAGCTAGGTTAGGATTAGTTTGGAGGATGATATTTTGAGAGAAGAATAAGATACATATCACCCTAATTAACTACCCCTTTTCCTAGTCAAAGAGGGGTTGGTTGAGGAGGGTTAAGTTAGAATATGATTAGGAAACAAATAAGTAACCAGCCACCCCTAGATGGGCTGGATGGAGGTTGCTACATAAAGTTACATTAGGAGTTGTTAGGAGTAGGAGTCTTTAAGTGAGAGTCCTATTAGGAGGAGGTCGATCCTCTATATAGATCACCCCAAGCTTAAAATCCTACAAGGGTTTTAACAAGGAGAGATTGAATCATAAAACCCGAAGGACTAGGGTCGTTGTCTGACCTGTAATACCGAAGCCTTCAGCACCCTCTACTGTCATCTGAGCCCCTGCACCCAAAAAGTTAATGAGAGAAGAACTTCAGGAGCGATTTGCAAAGGGTTTGTGTTGGCACTATGATGAGCCATGGAGCTACGAACATTGCTGCAAAAAAGAGTAACTTCTTATGATTGAACCAGTACATGATGAAGATATTGAACCAATAGAAGAGAACCTCGAAACAGAAGAAGTTATAGGCCTTCTAAACCCTAACTCCTAATATGACTCATACTCTAAGACTCCTATTCCTAACAACTCCTAATGCTTCTCTAAGAAGCAACCTCCAACCGGCCTATCTTGGGGTGGCTGGTTGCTTATTGATTTCTAATCCAACTCTAACTGAACCCCACCTCAACCAACCCTTTTTAACTAGGATAAGAGGTGGCTAACTAGAGTTACACATGCCTTCTACTTCCCTCCAAATATCCTAATCTAACCGGCTTCTTCATCCCTTAATAGGGGTCAACTAGATAGGATTTACATGTATGCCCTCTTTAATGAAACTAAATTATGACTCCTCTATTTAGAGTCCTAATAGATCCGCCATCTTCAAATTAGTCTTGTCCTCAAGGTTGACACTCCATGAATTCTGAGAATTTGATCTTCAGGTTATCATAGTTCTCCCAAGTGGCATCTTCTGCTGGTAGGTTCACCCACTGTATTAGCACTTCTGTAGTGGGTTGTTTTCATCGAGTCACGAACCATCAATCATTAATGACACTTGGTTGGGTCTGGAGCTATCCTTGGGTAGTCATATTTGGTAGGTGGCTTTGGGCTATCTCGTTTTATCCCAACTTGAGCTTCAAACATGACACATGGAAGACTAGGTGGATTCCATAGCTAGCAAGTAAGTTCAATCTATATACTACTGCTCTAATGCACCCTAAAATCTAGTAGGTTCCATAGAACCCAGGTGAAAGCTTCTTGGATGCTCTAGTTTGGATCGATATTTGCTTATATGGCTCGAGACGTAGAAAGACCCAATCTCCTATTAAAAATTCTCTTTCGCCTTTGTGTTGATTATATTGTTGTTTCATCCTCGCTTGAGCTGTAGTGAGATTATCGTTTAGCAACTTCAATATTTTGTCTCTGTCCTGTAGTCCCTATCTACCCAATATATATTTTGGGATTATAAGGGGAGGTCAACCATATATAGCCTCATAGGTAGTATATTTTGTGGATGAATGATAAGTTGTATTATAACACCACTCAGCTTAGGGAAGCCACTTTGTCCACACTTTTGGTCGGTCACTGGTGAAGCATCTAAGGTATGTCTCCAAGCACTTATTCACCACTTCAGTCTGGCCGTTGGTTTGTGGGTGATATGTCATACTCATCTTCAATTTGGTGCCCTATATCTAGAATAATTTTATCAAAAATTTGCTCATAAAGACCCTATTATGATTACTTACAATGGATCTTGACATCCCAAGCAATTTGACAATATTCTCTATAATGATTCGAGCAATGCTAGAAGTAGTATATAGGGATTACGAACAGCGCAAAAGTGAGCATACTTTGTAAGGCGATCAATCACAACAAGAATTTTACCTTTTCTTTATGATGAGGGTAGTCCTTCAATAAAGTCCATTGATATATTAGTCCATATTAGGTTCAGGATGGGTCGAGGTTGCAGCTTTCCCTGACTTGCCACTGTTTCGCCTTTATGTCATTGGCATACATCACATTGTGCACCAAATTTAGTAATAATAATTTTCATCCCTTCCTAATAAAAATTTTAGTTAATTCTCTTATATGTTCTTAGGAACCTAGAGTGCCCAACCGTGGGTGTGGAATGCATCTCTTGAAGAATGGTCTTTATGCAAGTAAAATTTGGCACAATCACAATGTGTCCCTTATAATGCAAGTCATTTGAGTCCCAACCATAATGAGCCATGGAGCATGGTTCTTCCTCCAATTTTTTATGATCTTACTGGTCTTCGAATCATCTTGCTATTCCCTCCTAATATCCTTAAGGAAGTCATTGGCCGGAAGTGAAACGGCCAAAAATTTAGTTGCTCGGATAGCTGCGAAAGCGCATCTGCAAAAAGATTCTCTTTCCTCTTTTGTACGTTATTTCATAATCATATCCAAGAAGCTTTATTACCCATTTTTGCTGCTCGGGGGAGGATATCTTCTGCTCTAAGAAATATTTTAGGCTCTTGTGGTCAGTCTTGATTTGAAAGCATCGCCTAATCAAGTACGATCTTCATTTTACCACCGCATGCATAATCGTGAGCATCTCCTTATCATAAATAGTCATCTTAAGATAGGAAGGAGATAACACTTTATTGGTATAAGCTATGGTGCGACCATCTTGCATTAGTACAGCACCAATTTTGACTTTGAAGGCATCGACTTCAATAACAAAAGTCTTATCGAAGTTGGGTAGTGCTAGTACAGGCGTTGTCATCAGTGCAGCTTTAAGTTCGTCGAAGATGGTGGCGGCTTTGTCTGACCATTAGAAAACATTTTTTTTCATCAAGGAAGTGAGGGGTGCACTGATCTTTCTATAGTTTTTCATGAACTTACGGTAGTGGCCTATTAAACCGAGAAAGCCATGTAGCGATTTGATGTTCCTCGGGGTCTGCCAGCTCTACATTGCTTTAATTTTGGAAGGGTCCACCACCACACCTTCCTTTGATATTATATGCCCAAAATATTCCACCTTTTGTTGAAGAAAGCTACACTTCAATTTTTTAATAAAAAAACATGCTCTCGATGAATCATCAAAACAAGTCGTAAGTGTAGGAATTTGTAGTGGCCATTATGCGTCCGAAAGGCGATCTTCGATATGTCTTCTTTACACACTCATATTTGATGATATCTCGTTTTTGAATTTATCTTATTCCATGAGATGTTTATCTTATTATTCACAAAAATAGGAGAAAATTTTGCATGACGATGATTTTGTTAATTTATGGATTTATTTGATATGTTTGCTTGAAATTATATGAAATGATTTTAAATGCATGAGTAGTACTTAAACTTTTGAATCTCCTTGAATGTCTTGAAGTTTTGAATTTATCTTCAAAATTCACCTTTACAAAATTAAGAGCTATGTTTAATGATATTTTTATAACTCCTCCCTTATTTTCTTTCCTTCTTGTTCTCAAGAGGAAGAAAATTATTAATGACTCATATCATATTTTTAAAATGGAGAGAACTAACTCATATGCCCTAAAATCTTTAGCCCCATATTTCACCTTTTTGTTGATGAGAAAGGGGAGAAATGAATGTTGATGACTTATGTAATTAAATGGATGTTGATGACTTATGTAATAACTTTCGGTAAAATTTTTAAATATTTAAAATTCATGAAAATTATTGATGAGTTGAAATTTTTAAATGTTTGAAGTTTATGAAAATTATTGATGAGTTGAAATTTTCAAATGTTTGAAGTTCATGAAAATTCTTAATGAGTTAAAATTTTTAAATGTTTGAAATTCATGAAAATCCTTGATGGGTTGATTACTTAATGATTTAAAAGTAAATTTTTGTTGATATATGAGTATTTGCCTTGATTCACTTAAATTCAAGAGTGTATGATTCTTTTGAATTTAAGTCTTCTTTATTATGGCATGAATTTAGGGGGAGTTAGGATTAACTCCCATCATCAATTGATTGTCATCATAAAAAATAGATAGATTATTAAATATAAAATTTTGATGATGAGATCAATTAATTAGTGTTTAAATATAACATATGTATTAGAGGAAGAATTACAGGTCTAACTATGACAGGAGCAATGGAGTTACAACTAGATGATATGCCAAAATCAAGCTTAGGCATCTGATCGGGTTTGGACGATGTAATGAGACCTCGCCGGGAGTTCGCTAGGAGATTCGTCGAAGGGATTAGGAAACTTGCTGGGAACATGCCGAGAGATCACCGGAAGAAGATCGGAAGACTAGCCGCAATAATACCGGATTGATGGGAGTTAGGTCTTAATTTAGCTTGTTGGTCATTAAGAGTTGTAATCATTGAATCATAGTTAGCAATTGAGTACTAATTGAGTTGGATTTAGATGAAATTAAAATCAACCCAATAAGGCAACCAGGTCTACTATGAGGTTTGGTTGAGCTCAAGTTGAGCTCAAATTGAGCTCAATTAATTTTTGGCTCCAAATTCTAATGTCATTTTGGATCTATAAATACTTTAAATTTTCTTGCATTCCATACAACAATTTTGGGGATTACATTCTGTGAAAAAAATTATGTTTGAATTGTAAGAAAAAAGAAAAGGGGAAGGGAGAGAGATTAGAGTTCAAAAGTTCTTGAAGTCTCCCTTGTAAGCAAGTGTAAGGGTTTGGTCTTCATTTAAAGAAGATAAGTAGTGGACATCGGTATGCCTCAAGAAGGATGACTCAAGAGTGGACACCGACCCGTTGGTGCCGAACCACTATAATTGTGAGTGTTTCTTAATTCTTGCATTTATTACTTACTTGCAATTGTTGAGTTCTTAATCATTTTGAACTGAATAAATGCTTCCGATTTTTACTTACTCCTTGAAAGCAAAGTTTCAAGTCTTGTACTTCTCTTCAATGTTGATTATCTTTTATTGAGATTTGCTTGTTTCCTCTCAAGTCATTTTTAAGCAAATAACTTAGCAATTTTCTTCGAATCATTCACTTGTTACGAATAGCTTTGATTTATCTATCTTGCTTAAAACGAAAAGTTTTTCGTTAAAACTAAACTTTACACTTGCACGAATTCACACCCCCCCTCCTCCTTTTAGTGCCAATTGATCCTAACACTAATGATTGAACAAATTAAGGAGGAACTGGAAACTGACTATATAGAGTATGATCATGAAGGCTGTGACAAATTCAAGATTGCTGATGAATGAATCCTAACTTATTATTTGTTCATTTGAACCCTCAGCCCATCATGCTTTCCTTCAGTGTATTGCTTAATGCATTAGCATGTTGACTCTTGTAACATCCGATCTTGACGCAATGTCTTATTTTTTAGCCTGATGCCCGGTCATTGACTCTGGCCCAACGTCTGATTTCTCTGCATCAATCATTTTATCTTTTTATGATCAAAGATAGTCCTGCATTACTTTCTTGAACACAGATTAGATAATAACTTTATCAATTGATTTCATCATCAAAATCCAAGATTCAACAATCTCCCCTTTTGTTATGATGACAACCAATTGATGGTAGAGTTCTAACTAAACTCCCTCTACCTATATGCCATATTGAAATAAAGAAAACTCGAATTCAAAAGAAGTGATAACCTATGAATTAAAGTCGCAATAATTTGAATTATAGTTGAAATATCATTGCATACATCATAAAATCATAAGTATTTCATACATAATTTCAAAACATAAAATTATGTCATGATTCAAATTTTAAATCATCATCATAACTTATCTCCCTTAAAGTACATCATACATGCATGATTAAATCATCATAACTTCTCCCCCTTTGTTATCAATAAAGAGGAGAAAAGTGTAACATGCAAGTTTTGTCTTCTCTTTTGGGATGTGCAAGTTTGTAAGTTTTTCTCTTCCATTGCAATTATTAAAAAGATAGAGAAGGGAAGGATTCAATGGTGCAAAAATTTATCAACACATGAAAAACATTGAATCATTTTGACAGATTTCTCTTTTTGTAAATCGTAAGAAAAAGAATCATAAGAAACGATCTTAATTTAAAGAGAAACTTAAGTCATGAAAAATGAGAAACCAAGATAGTGATCAAAGCATATATGCAAAGAGTTTGTGCATTTGGTAGATTCAACATGCTTATCTCTTTCCTAATAAAATCAAATTATTCCTCATTTAACAATTTAGTAAAAATATCTACCAATTGATGTCTTTTATCAATAAAATCTAAAGATATATCATGATTCCTAACATGATCCATAATAAAATGATGCCTAATATCAATATGCTTAGTCCTAGAATGTTGAATGAGATTCTTTGTTAAATAAATAGCACTTACATTATCACATTTTATAAGAATATTTTTAAAGTACAGTCCATAATTCTCTAAGTGTTCTTCATCTATATTAGTTGTGCATAACATGCACCTACCATTACATATTTAGCCTTAGCAGTGGATAATGCGATAGAGTTTTGTTTCTTAGGAGACCAAGAAATAAGTGTGTGACCTAGGAATTGACATGTTCTAGTGTACTCTTTTAATCTATTATACAATTTCCAAAGTCGGCATCAACAAAGGCAATTAATCAAAATTTTTGGTTTTAGGATACCATAATCCTAGATTTAAAGTTTCTTTTAAATATCTAAATATTCATTTAACTACCTTATAATGAGATTATTTATGATTGCATTGAAATCTTGCACATAGCCCAATGCTAAATATAATATATGGTCTAGTTACAGTTAGATATAGCAAACTACCTATCATTCCTCTATAAGTTTTTTGATCAAAATGTTCTCCTTCATTGTCTAAATCCAATTTTATAGAGGTGCTCATAAGTATTTATATAGCCTTAAAACTATCTATACTAAATCATTTTAACAAATCCAAGGTATACTTAATTTGATATATGAAAATACCATTATCTAATTGCTTAATTTGTAGTCCTAAGAAAAATGTTAAGTCGCCAATCAAGCTTATTTTAAATTCTTGGCTCATACTTTTGGTGAAAGATTCACATAAAAACTCATTAGTAGAACCGGAAATAATGTCATCAACATAAATTTGAATAATAAAAAAATTATTTTTAAAATATTTAATAAATAATATGGTATCTACCTTTTTAAAAATTGTTTTAAATAAGAAAGGAGCAAAATCTCTGATACTAAGCCCTCGAGGCTTGTTTTAATTCATAAAGTGCCTTTGATAATTTAAAAACATGATTTGGAAAAGATCATTTTCAAATCTACATAGTTGTTTAACATAAATTTCTTTAGAAATAAAATCATTAAAAAATACACTTTTAACATCCATTTAAAATAATTTGAAATTTAAATAAGCATAGGCAAGGAGCATCCTAATGGCTACAAGTCTTGCCATAGGAATGAAGGTTTCTTCATAATCAATACCTTATTATTGGTTGAAATATTTGGCCACTAATCTAGCCTTATTTTGAACCATGATACCTAATTCATCTTGCTTATTTTTAAAGATTCATTTAGTGCCAACAAAAAAGTTAGTCATTATGTCTATGAACAAGTATCCATACCTTATTTCTCTCAAATTAATTCAACTCCTCATTCACTGCAACAACCCAAGAATAATCTTTTAGAGTATCATTAATGCATTTTGGTTGATTTTAAGATAAAAAAACTGCATTAGCACAAAAATTTTTAAAAGACTAACATGTTTGAACACCTTTTGATGTATCTCTAATTATTAGCTCCTTAAGATGAGCATCTATATACTTTTATCCCTTGGGCAAGGATTTCTTGGAAGTAGATTCATCCAAGTTGCTTTTGAGAAGAGAATTTTCATTCAAATTTAAAGTACCAAAGTTAAAATCATCATCAAAGTCAACTTTCTTTAATTTGGGAACCTAATTAAAAACGATATAGATAGATTCCTCAATAACTAATGTCTTTTATTAAAAACATGATAAGCTTTTGAACTTGAGGAATACCCAATAAATATACCTTCATATGATTTTACATCAAACTTTTCTAAGGCATCTTTTTTATTTAACATAACCCATTTACAACCAAAAACTTTAAAATATGAAATGTTGGGTCTTTTATTATTCTATAATTCATAAGGGGTTTTGGAAAGTAATGGTCTTACGAGAACACTGTTCATGATATATCATGTTGTATTAATGGCTTCAACGTAAAAAATATTTAGGTGAGTTATGTTCATTTAACATGGTTCTGGCCATTTCTTGTAAGCTCATATTTTTTTCTTTTAACTACTCTATTTTGTTGTAGATTTTTTAGAGTAGAGAAATTATGGTTATACCCATTTGACTCAAGTTTTGAAAATCACGATTTTAAAATATACCACCATGATCATTACGAATAGATGAAATCATTAAACCCTTTTCGTTTTGAATAAGTTTACAAAATTTTAAAAAATATTTAAAGCAATCACTTTTGTATGCCAAGAAGTATGTACAAGTGTATCTACTATAATCATCAACTAATACAAAGGTGTATTTACTACCTCCTAGACTTGTTGTATCAATTGGTCCAAATAGATCCATATAGATCAATTAAAGTGGTCTAGAGGTGCCTATTTGATTCTTTGATTCGAAACTACTTTTTACTTATTTTCCTAATTAGCATGCATCACAAACTTTGTCTTTGACAACCTTGATGCTAGGCAAACCTCTTATAAGTTCTCTAGTTGAAATTTGAGAGATTAGTTTTAAGCTAACATGACCTAATCTCCTATGCCATAGCCATACATCATCGTTTAAAGTCGAAAAACATCTTTCATCACAAAAATCATCAATATTAATAATATATAGATTATTATTTTTTAAGGTGATTATAGATCTATTTTTGTGTTCCAATCAAACAAGCATTAGATTCAAATTTGATGATATATTCTTTATCACACAATTGACTAATGCTTAATATATTATGTTTTAAACTATCTACTAGTAACATATCTTCAATCAAGAGATTGGACTTGTTACCTATGGTTCCTTTGCTAATAATTTTTCCCTTGTTGTTGTCTCCGAAGGTGACATATCCTTCATCTTGGCCAGTGAGTTTAGAGAATTATGTTGAATATCTAGTTATATGCCTTGAGCATCTACTATCAAGGTACCATCTCTTGCTCCTAGCTTTTGATGGTAAACATATCTACAAGAAAGAAAGTTTTCTTTTAGGTACCCATTTAACTTTGGGTCTCTCATAAGTAGATCTACCTATCTTAATTATTTGCATTGAGTTATTTAAGGTTACTTTAGGAACCCAAACTAATTTGTGTGAATTATGCCTTTTAAATGAACATCTATAGGCATAATGTCCAATTTCACCATAAAAGTGACATTTATTTCCGGATGAAACATATAATGTGTGTCCTACAAAGATGGCTAGCTTTTGTTGAATGTTACTTACAAAGCCAATTCCTTCCTTTCTATGAACATAACCCTTATTGGCAAGGATCATGTTTAAGGATTTGTTACCTATTTTAAAATTTTCTAGTGTTTCTTGTAATGAAACATTTTCTTTCTTAAGTGTATCTAACTCTTCACACTTAGTGCAAGGAGCTAACATACAATCATTATATTTATTTTTTTAATTTTTTAAATTCACTAGCAAGTTTTTTAACAATTTATACTTTTTATCAACTAATTTAAAATCATCAAACAAGTCATTAAATACATTGGATAATTCATCATAAGATAAGAAAGATTCGTTAGGGTTACATACGTTATTGCTAAATGACATTAATGCATAATTTGTAACTTCTTTCTTGTTAGTTGGATCCTAATCTTTGGATGAACTTAAGTCATCCTAAGTAGCTTTGAGTGTTTTCTTCTTCTTTGATTGCTGTTTCTTCACTCGTGGACATTTATTTTTGAAGTGTCCCAGCTTCTTGCATTCGTAGCATATTATTGAGTCTTTTTTATTTCACTTTTATTCTTAGCATCTTGTTTTGTTTTGATTATTTTCAAGAATTTCTTAAATTTTCTTGTAAGAAGTGCAAAGTCATCATCATCATTATCGTTCCTTGAGTTTTCTCCCAAGTGGTCTTCCATGGTTCTAAGTGCAAGGTCCTTCCTATTTTTTAGAAAGTTGTTTTCGAGTTTATCATGTGCTATGCATGTCATTTCGTAGGTCATCAAAAACTCGATAAGTTCTTTATGTGGAAAATTATTTATGCCATTTTCTTCTTATATTGCCATTACTTTAGGATCCCAACTTTTTGGAAAGGATCTTAGTATTTTATTAACAAGTTCAAAATTAGAAAAATATTTACCATGTGCTTTTAAACCATTGACGACATCCATAAAACAATTGTACATGTCTCCAATGGTCTCACTTGGTTTCATATGAAACAACTCATAGCTATGTACCAAAAGATTAATTTTTGACTCTTTGACTCTACTAGTGCCTTCGTGTGTGACTTCGAGTGTATGCCAAAACTCATGTGCAATTTCTCATTTGGAAATATGAATAAATTCATTTTTATCAAGAGCATAAAATAAAACATTTATTATTTTAGCATTCAAATAGAAAGTCTTCTTTTCTAAATCATTCCATTCGTTTATTGGTTTAGAAGACCTTTCAAAACTACTTTCAACAATTCTCATAGAAAGTAAGAAAATTCTCATTCAAAATTTTCAATATGTGGAATCTATCCCATTGAACATGGGAGGATGAGTGATAGAAAGTCCCACCTGTAAAAGCCATCTCTCTTAGGTTTTAAATTAAATAGAGAGAAACCTTGCTCTGATACCAATTGATAAGATTGAATCAGTACTAAGAGGGGGTGGGTGGGGTGGGAAGGTGTGCATCAGTGCTTTTCGAGAAAGCTTATATTGGAAAAGTATTTAGACTTGAAAATAACTGTATTGAGCAAGTAAAGCAATATGTAAAGTATTTAAACATGAAAGAAGAGAAGACACACCAATTTTATAATGGTTCGATCATCGTGACCTACTCCACTCTTGATTCCTCCTTTATTGAGGTCACCGGCTTCCACTATTGATTTTCTTTCAATGCATGAAGATCAACTACCCTCTTACAGCTCTATTCTCCTTTTCATAGGTTTAGAAGATAACCATTATAGTTCTCTCGGCTCTTCCTTCAACAGAAACTATACTTAGATAAAAGAAGGGGAGCTCTCAAGGGATTACAATAGCGTTTTCATAAGTTTTTTACTCTCAGATCTTGTTTTATTAGGCAACAATAGGTGAGGTATTTATAGGCACTAAATGGCCTCCAAAATGAAGCCAAAATTTAAATTATCAAAGTTCCCAAGTTGTTGCCATTAATAGGCAGTACTACCACCTCCTGATAGCCTCGGAAATTAGTCACTTGTGGTAGTACCGTCAACTTAGGCGATACCACCACCTAACATAATCTCGAAGAGTGTGTCTTCATGAAGACTATGTCATTAGAGACTTAACCTTGAGTCACTAAAATGAGCTTTCCAATAGGCCTAAATCAATCACACTTAAGATCCAATGGTCCTTAATTGAGTTAACTATGTTACACATTAAACTAACTCAAATAAGACCTAAACTATGACGAACATGAAATTAAAAGATTACAAAATATAAATTATGTTGTCTAGCATATCATTTGTTCGTATGAACTCTCAACCCATCATGCTCTTCTTCGGCATATTGCTTGATGTATCATTATGTTGACTCTCATAACATTCGATCTTGACGCAATATCCAATTTTTCGGCTCAATGCTCATTCTTTGACTCCGGTCCAACGTCTGATTTTCCTACTTCAATTATTTTGCCTTTTCATGATTGAAGATAGTCCTGTATCACTTTCTTGAACACAAATTAAATCATAACTTTATCAATTAATTTCATCATCAAAATCTGAGATTCAACAGAATCTTCCAAAACATGAACTTTTTCATATATACTTTCTGGATCATTATCTTGATTTCTTGATTTTCATGACTTGAGTTTTTCATTTGAATCAAGATCGTTTCATATGATTCTTTCTTCTTGCTAATTACAGAATAAGGGATTTGTCAAAATGATTCATGGTTTTTTAGTACTCACGACTTGATATTTCATTTTTCATGTGATGTAAATTTTTGCACCATTGAATCCTTCCCTTCTCTTTTTAGTTTTGATAATTACAAAGGGGAGAGAAAGAAGTGTGATCTTCCTCATCTCAAGAAAAGCAAAAGGTCTTAGATTACACATCTTAAAAGAGAAGCAAAATCGCTATCTTGCTAGCCTACATGTTTCAAACTTTGCTAGTTGTACTTTTTTCTTCTTTTTGATGACAAAGGGGGAGAAGTAATGTTGATATGAAATTAATGCATATAGCACTTCAATATGATTTGTATGATGCACAATATGATATACCTTAATAACTTGAAAATTATGCATGCAATACTTCAATATAATTAGAAATTATGATGCACAATATGATGAATGCAATTTTGATATGTTGCATATAATCGTTATGGTTCATGATTAAAGTTGTTTCGACTTGAATTCAAAGATTATCAATCTTTTTAAATTCAAGTTTGCTTATTTTAATATGACATATGGATGGGAGGATTTAGTTAAAACACTATCATCAATTGGTTGTCATCATCAAAAAGGGGAAGATTGTTGAATCTCTGATTTTTATGATGAAATTAATTGATGAAATTATAATCCAATTAAATTTTAAGAAAAGTGATGGAGGACTAACTTCGATCATGAAAAGACAAAACGATTGAAGTAGAAAAATTAGACATTGAATCAGAGTCAAAGATTGGGCATCGAGTCGGAAGAATCAAACATTATGTCAAGATCAGATGTTCGGGAGTCGACATGCCAATGGATTGCGCAATACACCAAAGGAGAGCATGATGCACACAATGTTTGGATGAACTAATGGCATGCCGAACAACATAAGATTTATTCTTTGTAATCGTTTATGTCATGATCGTCATAGTTTAGGTCTTAATTTGGTAAGTTTTGGGTGTAACCATGAGTTGGGCCTTCAATGGAGTTGATTTCAGCACATTGGAAGGCCTATTAAGTGACCCAATGCTAGGTCAAGCGATGGCACTGCTAGACTAGGCAGTGGTACTGCCCAGAAGATAGTCTTCAGGACTATGTTGGTGGTGATACTGCTCAGGTTGGCAGTATTATCACTAGAGCCCAGTCTCTGATATTGTTAGGCGATACAACACATTAATGGTGGTGGTACCACCTGTATCTCAAGAAATCAAAATTTTGAATGTTTGACTCCAAGTTTTGAAGTCATTTGGGGTCTACAAATACCCCACTCATTCTTGCTTGAGGAAGCAAGAACTGAGATAAGAAAAACTTGTGATTCTAAGTGTGTAAATATTATTGTAATCTCTTGAGAGTTCCCCTCCTCTTAAAAGTTTAGAGTTCATTCTAAGGGAGGTGTGAGACTTATAAAGGTTCTCTCCCAAACCTATGAAAATGAGAAAGGGTTGTAAAAGAGTAGTTGATCTTCGCCGATTGAAGGAAGATCATTAGTGAACACCGGTGGTCCTTCTTGACGAAGGAGGAATTGAAAGTGGATTAGGTCATGACGACCAAACCACTATAAACTCGATATGAATTTTCTTTTATGCTCTTCATTACTATTGCTTTCTAATTTAACTACTTAAACACTTTCCAAGTCAAAGCACACTTTCGATATTGGTTTTCATCAAATGAAATTTTCAAACTGAGATTTTTTACAAAAGCACTAATTCACCCCCCCACCCCCCCTCTTAGAGCTGATTCAGTCCTAACAAGATCCAATAATCTAAGGAGTGAGGGTAATTGGATGGAGATCCAATACCCATTAAGAGAAGATCCATTAGGGTTTTGGTAGCTCTTTGTAAATAGTAGGTAGGGGTGGCATGATAGTGATAGGCTGCTCCTTTAGCTGTCTCCTCGTATTCTCCTCCCTCCCTCATCTTCTCAGCCAACCAACCCCTCCCTTCTATGAGAGGGCAGCGAAGAAGATAGTAGGTCATCTTCAATGAGTACTGCGAGAAGGTGCGCAAGAGTTGTAAGATTTTTAGCTCTGATTAGAGGAGCATCGCTGCAACAATCCATCATGTGGATACCGTTAGAGAGGAAGACATCTGACCTCCTCCATCCTCTCCAATTGGATCTAAAATTTTAGAAAAAGATAATCTTCCTAGGTAATCAATCTCACACTAATTATATTTTTTAGTTTTTATAGTTTTCCATGCATCAATCTTTGTATGACGATATGATAAACATGAGAAATCGATTTTGTTTTATCTTTCACTATGCATGTGATGCTCTTTCATGGTTTCCCAATAGTGGCATCTCGATTATAGCCTGAACCTTCTCCAGGTTTGTGTCTATCCCCCATTGGTGAATGATGAAGCTGAGGAACTTGCCAGAGCCCACCCCGAAGATGCATTTGGTGGGGTTGAGCCACATTCCAAATTTCCTGGAGTTTAGAACGTCTCGGCGAGGTCCTGTAGATAAGTCTTAGCAACCTTACTCTTCACAATCATGTCATCGATATATACCACCATGTTCCTCCCATCCTGATGCTTGAACATCTAGTTCACCATTCCTTGGTATGTTGGGTAGGCGTTTTTAAGTGATGAAGGCAATATGTTCCTGATACTACATAACCATACAGATCTAGTTATAGCCTAATAAAGTGTCCATAAATGTAAGGAGCTCATGTCCCGAGGTTTGGTCGACCAGTTGATCTATTCTTGGGAGGGGGTAACAATCCTTCAAGCACACCCAGTTGAGATTAGTACAATCATCGCACATCCTCTACCTTCCATTATATTTCTTGACAAGGACTAGATTGGAGAATCATTGAGAGTACTTGGCCTCGACTATGAACCATGCCTCTATCAAGTGAGCCACCTCATTGTTAATCACTTTCTACCAGTCCAGGTTGAATTTTCGAGGCTTTTGCTTCATCGGTCATGCCTTAGGGGGGATGTTGAGGTGATGTTGCATGACCTCAGGGTCGATGCCGAGCATGTCCTTAGGTGACAAAGAAAAAACGTTGACGTTCTTTATCAAGAAGTCGATAAGTTGAACCTGGTCCTTCTCTGGGACCACGGACCTAACCTTCATGACCCGATCAGGTCGGCACTTGTCGAGGGGGTCTTCCAACACTTGCTCTGTGGGTTCTGGCTTATGTGAGGTCTCAGACACTTCCCGGGGATCAATCAGGGGGTAGTCAGAGGGCGACCATGATAGCTTTGCATTCTTGGGGGGTCGAATGACCAGCCTTTGGCTTCTTTGATAATGTGACAATAGTTAGGTAACATCGTCTTGACTCCCAAGGGTCACTTCTGATTTCCCTGATTCCTACTTGGGTCGAGAACTTCATGGCTCGATGGTAGGTGGAGATAATCTCCCTTAGCTTATTGAGAGTGATCGACTGAGGATAACATTGTACACCGATGGTAGGTTGACCACCTTAAGGGTGACCATCATGGTATTAAACTAGGACTCCTGCCCGAGGATGATGGATAGAACGATCATCTCGAGGGGGGCGATAGAGTCACTTGTAAAACCCGATGAGGGTGGAGCTCATTGGTGATAGGTCGATAGTGGTCAGCCCGAGCTTCTAGAAGGCATCGAAGTATAGGATGTCAGTTGAGCTCCCAATGTTGACCATGTCCCTTTTTACCTAAGCATTGACAATGTAGACCGAGACCACAAAGACATCACTGTGCTTAAGGTACTCAGCATCCCCCACCTCGAAGGTGATCTTTAGCTCATTCGTTCACTTAGGGCACTTCTCCATGATGGCTCAGACATAGGCCTTCCGACCTGACATGTTGTCCCTGCTAAACGTCGATATGCCAACGATGACATCAATCTGCTTCTCTATCGGACCCTAGGGGCGTGGGGAAGGCTCTCAGGGCCTCTTCACGTAGTGCCCGTGGTATCCCTTGCATATGAGCTCCTCAATATGATTTATGAGGTCATGGAATTCCTCCGTGTCATGGTCGTAGTCTTGGTGGAAACAATAATACTTCGCCCAATCGTTGAGTTCTCATGGAATTTTCATGGGGTTGGGCATTCTAAGGAACCCCTTTTCTTTGATCTAGAGAAAAATTTCTATCATGATCGAGTTAGGAGGAGATGGAGGTGACCTTAGGTAGGATAGGTCCGGTCGATTAGGTCGCCTCCTCGGGGGTTCCGGAGGATGCTCTCGAGGTTTCTCTACATGATGCCTCTTGTGGTCCTCGCACTTCCCTGCGACCAACGCCTCAAAGGTAATGTATTGGTTGGCATGCTAGTGCATCTCGGGCATGATTATCGATGGCCTTTATATCAGTGACCAGAAAAATCTGGATGACTTTAACCCCATAAAGAATGCTTGCATAATCAAAGAGGGATGAGTGTCAGGTACTGCCCTGGTTTTCATGATGAAGCAAGATATGAAATGAGAGAAGGGGTCATCATCCTTCTTACTCAGGCCGAAGAGCGTAGCTATGGATGGCTTCGATCTGGTGCAAACCAAGAAATTAAACTCAAATTCTCTTGCTAATTTATCGAAGGACAAGATTGAAAAGGGCTTCAGGCGACTGTACTATATCTATATGGGACCTCGGAGGATGGTCGGAAAAGCTCAGTATATTAGGGCATCGAACATGTCATATAGGGCCATCTGGGCTTGAAAGGCGATGCTATGTTCCACCAGGTCAGAGCTCCCATTATAGGCTTCCAGCTTCAGCAGGCGAAAGTTAGGGGGATCAGTTTGTCTTGGATTTCCTAGATGAAAGGAGATCCCCGGAGAGAGCCTTCCCCACATTCTTCCTTTAACTTGTGGAATTCTCTCTAGACTCCATCCTATCGGTGGTTGATCTAGCATAGTTGGGCCTGAAATGAGTTTAAGGAGTCATACAATATGGTGTCTGGGGGTGGCTCGCAAGAGCCAGTGGGGCTTCTAAAGTTCCGTGCTGGGGCGGAGAAAAATAAAAAATTTGAAATAAAAGCCAAAGCAAAGTGAAAAAAAACTGAGAGTAAAACAAGTAAATATTTTATGATAAAGAACTCGAGTTCAGGTAAAGAAGTAAATATTTTAGCTCATGTTATATGTTTGTTTTCAAAGCGTGAAGAACTGATCAGATTCGCGGACGTTCCTATGAAGAAACACTTATGATAGTGGAACTCATGTCTTATTGAGCATCTTATCCCATTTTAAAATTGTTTTATTCTATTGCAGCAAATGATAGTCATAATATGGGTCTGACAAATTTGATTCATCTGGAAGGCAATCATCTTGGGCTTGCCTATTAGGTTTGGGAGGATCCAGAGGTGCTTGAAAAGGAGTCAGTTGGGATGCCGGGGGTGCTCGAAAGAGATTTGGTTGGGGCACTAGTGACAATGCCCGTGTTGACATGATCTACTTAGCAAACTAGGGGAGAAGGCTTGCTTGGGGAATAAGGGGAATGATGGACTATATCGTTCCATTCAAGGCTTAGACCTATTACATGAGGCTAAAGAACACTTATGGTAAGATGGCAGGTTGCGTGATAGGAATCCAAAAGTTTTTATCGGGGATAATCGATCTCTGTAGGGGATCAGCCCTCCTTGATCTCTATAAGGGATCGACCCTCCTAGGGTTCCTTTCACAAAACTAACAATAAGAATCAATCTTCAATTTGTTGCGAAAAGAAGAATTACATGCTTATTTATAGGGTTCCATGAAGAGACCCCCTAACCCTAGACTCAAACTAAGAGTCCTACTAGGAATAGAACTCCTACTTCTACTAGGACTCCTACTTCAACCAAATCCAACTCTAACTAGGATTTAGGCCCATTTATTCAAATGAACTCCTAGCCAACTGAATTTCTGGTCTCAATCAACGGACTCAACTCAGTAGACTAGGATCCGGCCCTGCTAGGGTCCTATCAGACTTGTCCTCTTCAAATCAGTCTTGTCCTTATGGCTAAGCCTCCATATACTCTGGGTACATTATCTTTAATATTCATAGGACTCCCAAGTAGCATCCTCAGTAGGCAGATTGATCCACTGTACCAGTACTTTAGATAAAGAGCATCTATGGCGTATCATGATCCTACAGTCCAATATGGTCTCTGACTAAACCTGGACCTCTCCATCAACAGAGATGTCAGGTAGATGGCTCTAGGCTAATTCAGCTTCTCTTCACTTCAATTTGATGTAGAACACATGGAAGACCAGATGTATTTTTGGAGTCTGCGGGTAAGTTCAATCTGTAAGCCACGGCTCTAATGCACTCCAAAATTTTGTAGGGTTCGAAGAAGTGAGGAGACAACTTCATTGAGGTCCAAGTCTTTATAGATATTTACTTATAGAGTTGAAAGCAAAGGAAGACCCCATCTCCAACAACAAAGTCCCTTTTGCTCCTATATTTGTCAACCTATTGTTCCATTCTTGCTTGGGCTACGGTGAGGTTGTCCTTCTATAGCTGCAAAATTGTATCCCTGTTAATTAATTCTCTATCTATCTGATCTACTTTTGATGTGTCGGCCATATATTTAGTGATTGGTGGAGGAGGGGCAGTGGTAGGTAGGGCGGGGTTGTGAATTAGTGCAAAGGCTAATTTGAACTTGAATTAGAAAAACTTTTCTCAAGTGAAAAAGCAAAATCAGAAGCGTTACTTTTGGATTCGAATACGTGAGTAATTCACATTTAAGATCAAAAAATTTTCATTTAGCTAATGAATGCTGAACTTTATATAATTTTACATAATTTCTAACCAAGATTATGATCACATTTCTTACACTTGCTAATCACTTTCTTGTTATCCAATGGAAGAATACTTGGGATATTTATGAACCCTAATTAGCTTCAGAAAATAGATATATACATTCGAAGATCTAAATATTTAGTATTAAAAAAATCAAGGGAGATACATTCAAAAATATTCATCAAGATCCATGACTTGATAATAATCTTTGAGAAAGGATAAAAATATCTCATAAAAAAAATTTTGAATCATATTCTTATAACTGTCAATTTCAAAAAGAACCATTTCGAAGGAGACCTAAAAAAATTGAGAAATCAAAGAAGAATTAAGAGCCACTCATGCATTTAAATTGATCTTTTATAAATTTCAAATAAAAATAGTAAATCAAGAAATCTGAAAAATAATAAATCATGCATTTGGATGGTTTAACATTTATAATCTCTTCTAATAAAGTCAAATTGCTCTTCATTTAATGGCTTTGTGAAAATATCAGCTAATTGATGCTTTGTATCAATAAATTCTAAAGATATGTCATGTTTATTCACATGATCTCTGATAAAGTGATGCATACTGTCAATATATTTAGTTCTTGAGTGTTGAATAAGATTCTTAGTTAAACATATTGCACTAGTATTATCACATTTGATAGGAATATTTTTTAAGTGAATTCCATAATCTTCTAAGATATTTCTCATCTAAATAACTTGTGCACTATATGCACTAGTTGCTATGTACTCAGCTTCGGTCATAGATAATGCAACCAAATTTTGTTTCTTAGAAGATCAAGAAACAAGAGCATGTCCTAAGAATTGACATGTTCCGATTGTACTTTTCTTATCTATTCTACAACCTCCAAAATCAGCATCCCCATATGCAAGTAAATTAAAATTTTTGGACGTAGGATATCATACTCCTAAATTAGAAGTTCCTTTTAAATATCTAAATATTTATTTAACTATTTGGATTATATTAAAACATTATAACTAATCTAACACTAAACATGGTCTAGTAGCATTTAAATATAATAAATTACCTATCATTCCTCTATATGATTTTTGATCAAAATTTTTACTTTCATTATTCAAGTCTAATTTCGTAGAAGTGCTCATGGGTGTGTTCATGACCTTAGCATCATCTATATCAAAATGTTTTAACAAATCTAAGGTATACTTGGTTTGACTTATAAAGGTACCATCATATAACTGTTTTATTTGTAACCCTAAGAAAAAGGTTAGTTCACCCATTAGACTTATTTCAAATTCTTGGCTCATACTCTTAGTAAAAGATTCACATAAGGATTCATTTGAATAACCAAAAATAATATCATCTACATAAATTAAATAATAAGAAAATTATTTTTAAAATACTTAATAAATAATATGGTATCAACCTTCTCCTTCAAAAAATTATTTGAAATAAGAAAAGAGCTAAGTCTTTCATAACAAGCTCTAGGGGCTTGTTTCAAATCA
Source organism: Ensete glaucum (assembly GCA_021527575.1). Lineage (NCBI taxonomy): Eukaryota > Viridiplantae > Streptophyta > Magnoliopsida > Zingiberales > Musaceae > Ensete > Ensete glaucum. Next base: position 39,843,366 of record CM038557.1, on the reverse strand, counting down.
TAAAAAGATAATTTTCAAAATCGAGGGATTATACAATATAAACTTCTTTAGCAATAAAATCATTAGGAAAAGTACTTTTGACATCCATTTCAAATAATTTAAAATTCTTAAAAGAAGCAAAGATAAGGAGCATCATTATATGGCTTTAAGTCTGCCATAGGAGTGAAGGTTTCTTCATAATTGATCCCTTCTTCTTGGTTGAAACCTTTGATCACTAATCTAGCTTTGTTCCTAACCATGATACATTTTCATCTTGCTTGTTTCTAAAGACCCATTTAGTACCAGTCACTAGATCCAGCAACAAGCATGCATTGCAACAACCCAAGAATCATCTTGCTCTCACACCTCATTTCTCTTAAATTGGTTCAACTCTTTATGCATTGCAATAACCCAAGAATTATCTCTTAGGGCTTCATCAATGTATTTAGGTTTAGTTCGAGATAAAAATATGATGTTAGCATAAAAATTTAAAAGAAGAATGAGTTTGAATACCTCTTGATGTAGCTCCTATTATAAGCTCCTTAGGATGAGCATTTACATACTTTCATTCCTTGGGTAAGGATTTGAAAGTAGATTCATCCAAGTTTCTTTTAGGAAGATTTTTATCAAATTTAAAGTGCTAAAATCAAAATATCATCAAAATCAATTTTCTTAACTTCAAAAATCTCATTAAAAATGATATGAATAGATTCTTCAATAACTAATATTTTTTTATTAAAAATATGATAAGCTTTTGAAGTAGAAAAATAACTAAGAAAAATGCCTTCATCAAATTTTCCTATGGTATCCTTTTCATTTAAATAGAAAATATTGTATTTTTTATCATTCTATAATTTATAAGGAGTTTTAAAAAGTAATGGTATCACAAGAACCCTATTTATAATATAGCATATCGTGTTAATAGCTTCGGTCCAAAAATATTTAGGTGGGCTATGTTCGTTTAACATAGTTCTAGCTATTTCTTATAAGCTCCTATTTTTTTCTTTCCATTACTTCATTTTGTTATAGATTTCTAGGAGTAGAGAAATTATGGTTAAACCCATTTGACTCATAAAAAATTAGAAAACTATTATTGTGAAACTCACCATTATGATCACTATGTATTGATGAAATCATAAAGCCTTTTTTATTTTGAACAAGTTTACAAAATTTTAAAAAATATTTAAAAGAATTACTTTTATATGCCAAGAAGTAAGTCCAAGTATATCTATTATAATCATCTACAATAAAAAATTCATATTTGCTATCTCCTAAGCTTGTAGTATTAATTGATCCAAATAAATCTATATGGATCAATTGTAGTGGCCTAGAGGTGTTTATTTGATTTTTTGACTTAAAACTACTTTTTATTTGCTTTCATATTTGGCAAGCATCATAAATTTTATATTTGATGAACTTAATGCTAGGTAATCATCTTACTAAATCTTTAGTTGAGAATTGATTTAGTAGTTTCATGCTAGCATGACCTAGTCTCCAATACCAAACCCAAGCATCATCATTCAAAGCCGAAAAGCACATTTTATCGTAAAACATTTTAATATTAACATTCTATACATTTTTATTTTTTAAGGTAATCATAGATTTATTTTTGTGCAGTATTTCGATTATATAAGTATTAGATTTAAATTTAGCATTGTATTCTTTATCATACAATTGGCTAATGCTTAGTGGATTATGTTTCAAACCATCAATTGATAAAATATCTTCAATCGAAAAGTTTGATTTATTACCTATAGTTTCTTTCCTAATGATTTTTCCTTTGTTGTTGTCTCTGAAGGTGACAACTCCTTCATTTAGGCTAGTGAGTTTAGAAAAATAAGTTGAATCTCTGATCATGTGCCTTGAGCATCCACTATCAAGGTACCATGTTGTGCTCCTAGCCTTTGTTTAGAGACAAACCTATAAGAAAGGTTGTTTTGATTTAGGTACCCATTTGATTTTAGTTCCCTCATGAAAAGTTCTTTCTAATTTAACTAAGGACATTATGTTATTTACGATTCTTTTAGGAACTTAAATCAACTTATGTGGACTATATGTTAGGACCTTAGTTGAGTCGGGTCCTAGTCGGTTGAGTCGAGTCCTTAAATTAGGTCTTGTAGGCCAATCTAGACCTGACATTAAGTCGGCTAGGATTTGACTTAACTGGAGTCAGGTTATGAGTCAAAGTTAGATATGGGTTAAAGTCAATTACGTCATGAATGTAATTAACCATAATCTAGCCGCCACCCCCTAATAAAGAAGTGATTGGTTAGGGTTAGGGAGGAGTCCTTATGGGATGTAAGTCTCCTAGCCACCTCCTACTCTTAAGAGAGGTCGACTAGGGCAAAAGGGGGAGAGTTCCACTTAGCTTGGACTCTCTCTAGTTGGAGAACCCTATAGCCACCAACCGCAACATGGTTAGGAGTTGGCTAGGAGTTAGGAGTTGAGGAGAAGATGAGTCTTGGTTTAGTAAGAGTCTTGGTTTAGTAGGAGTCTTGGTTTACTTGGAAGTATGAGTTGCTTCTTAGAATTGGAGTAGGAGTTACTTCTTAGAGTTGAAGTAGGAATTGTTAGGAGTAGGAGTCTTGAAGTAGGAAGATTTATTTACCTCATCATGGATGGCCATGAGAGCGTAGTTGGCAATCTCTTCTTTGATGTTGTTTTATTCATCTGATGAGCTTGAATCATCCCGTGTTGCTGAGAGGCCTTCTTATTTGGTGCCTTTTTCTTTAATTATGGGCATTCTTTTAAAACATATTATATTATCTCTTTTTTATTCATTTTTATTTTTATAATTTTTATTCTTTTTCATAAATTTTTTGAGTTTTTTATTAATAATGCAAGATCATTTTCATCATCACTCAAAATTTCACTCGAGGAATCATCTATTGTTTTTAGTGCAAAATCCTTCCTGTTCTTTAGAAGGTGTTTATCTTTGGTTCTCAAATCAATATCCTTCTTTTTCTTTGGAAGGTATTCATCAAGTTCATCATGAACTTTACAGCTCATCTTATAAGTCATCAAAGATCCAATAAGTTCTTCAAGTAGAAAATTACTTAGATCTTTTGCTTCTTGAATTATCATTACTTTAGGATCCCAACCTTTTGGAATGGATCTCAATATCTTATTGACAAGTTTAAAGTTAGAAAAACTTTTACCAGGTGCTTTTAGACCATTGATGACATCCGTAAAATAGATGTATATGTCTCCAATAGTCTTACTTGGTTTCATACAAAACAATTCATAGCTATATACTAAAAGATTAATTTTAGACTCTTTGACTTGACTAGTGTATTTTGTGTGACTTCGAGTATGTGCAAAATCTTGTATGCAGTTTTACATATAGAAACCTGATTAAACTTATTTTTATCAAGAGTACAAAATAAAGTGTTCATCACTTTAGCATTCAAAGAAAAAGTCTTTTTTTTCTAAATCATTCCATTGGTTCATTGGTTTGGAAGACTTCTCAAAACAATTTTAAATAATGTGTCAAAAATCAAAATCCATAGAAATAAAAATGATACACATTCTAGTTTCCAAATAAGTGTAATTTGTCCCATTGAACATGTGAGGATATGCAATAGAATGTCCCACATTTATGCCAAACAAAGTCATTTACTCACTTGAGTGTTAATTCAATTGAGTATAACATCACTTTGATACCAACGGTTAGGATCAAGTTAGCACTAAGAGGGAGATTGAATTAGTAAAAAGGCTAATTTGAACTTAATTTAAAATAACTTTGCTCAAGTGAAAAAGTGAAATCAGAAGCGTTTCTTTTGGAATTTGAATACATGAGAAATTCAAAGTTAAGACTAAAAAATTTTGATTTAGCCAATGACTATTGAAATGAAATAATGAGATAAAACTCATAATTTATAGTGGTTCAGCCAAAACTTGAATAAAAATTTTGATTTAGCCAATGAATGCTGAAATGAAACAAGGAGAGAAAACTTACAATTTATAGTGGTTCGGCCAAAACTTGACATATGTCCACTTTTTGGAGTCCTCCCTTCGTCGAGGCCCACCGGAGTCCATTAAATGATCTTCTTCCATGGGTGAAGACTTAACCCCTTACACTTCTCTCCTTTTTACAGGTTCAGGAGAGAAACCTTTATAATTTTTTCTCTCTTCCTTTAGACTTACTTTACACTTTGAAGTACTCAAGGGAAGAGCTCAATTTTTTACAATTTCTAACCAAGATTACGATCACTTTTCTTGCACTTGCTAATCACTTTCTTGTTATCCAATGCAAGAATACTTGGGGTATTTATAGACCCCAATTTGTTTCAAAAAATAGAGCCAAAATCTAACCAATCCTGCAAATCTCGGGTACTGGCGATACTATCATCGGCACTGACGGTACTACCACCGAAAGTGCCCAGAAATCCTAGGCAGTGATGGTACTATCGTCACCTAGGTGGTACCACCACTGCCCACTGGTGGTACTACCATCGGGTAATTTGGAAATAATACTTTTCCATACTATTTCATACCCAAGGTGTACCTCTTATTGACCCCTTTCCAGGTCAATGAAATGAGCTCAACCGGAGCTTAAATCTAACCTAAAGTAGACCCAGTTGCCTCACATTGAGTTAATTTAGATTTCTCCAAATCTAACTCAATTAGGACTCAATTTACATTGCTAACTATGACTCATTACACAATTATAATCATTTGTGATCGATATGTCAAATGACCTTCCTAACTCCTGGCGAACTTTTGACGAGTTTCTCGATCATCTTCCAGCAAACTCCGATGTGCTCCCAACGAGCTTCCCAATCACCTTTAACATACTCCCGACGAGCTCCCACTACATTATCCGAACCTAGCTCGATGCTCGAACTTGACTCTAGCCCATCATCTGATTATAATTCTCTTTTACCATCTTAGTTAATTCTACAATACTTTCTCTAATACACAGGTTAGATAACAAAACCCATAAATTGATTTCATCATTAAAATATAAGATTCAATACTTTAAATGGAGTACATTTGGTGGATGAATGATATGTTGTTTTATACCACCATTCGGCCCAAGGAAGCCATTTAGTTCCCTCCTTCGGCCTATCACTAGTGAAGAATCTGAGGTACTCCAAGCACCTATTCACCACCTATGTTTGGCCATCGGTTTAGGGATGATAGGTTATGCTCATCTTCAATTGTGTGCCTTGTAATTGAAAAAGCTCAGTCCAAAACTTGCTAGTTTGAACCCTTTCATGATCACTTATAATAGAGCGAGGTATCACATGTAATTTAGCTATATTCTCCACAAAAATTTGGGCAATACTAGTGGTAGTGTAAGGATTTCGGATAACACAAAATTGGCATATTTCGTAAGGCGATCAACAACAAGGATGGTACCTTTTCCTTGAGATGATGGCAACCCTTCGATGAAATCCATGAAGATATTGGTCTAAGCTGAGTTCGGTATAGGTAGGGGCTGTAATTTTCCTAGACTTACTACCGTCTCTCCTTTGTGCCACTGGCATGTGTCGCATCAAGCCATAAATTCTGCAATGATCTTTATGCCCTTCCAATAGAAAATTTGATGAATTATTTTGTAGCTCCGAAGAAATCCTAAATGTCCAATCATAGGTGATGAGTGTAACTCTTATAGGATGGCAGTTTTGCGAGAGGAGTGAGGCACCAACATAACTCGGCCCTTATAATGTAGATCTTTCGAGTCCTATCCATAGTTAGCAACTAAACCCGAGTTCTCCTCCAATTTCTTGATGATCCCTTGGGTCTCCGGATTGCCTTGTCATTCCTTCCTAATGGCTTCTAAGAAGCCACAAACCAATAGTGAGATGGCTGTCAATTTAGCATGCTCAAGGAGGTAAGAAAGCGCATCTGCAACCACATTATCCTTCCCCTTTTTATAAACAATTTCATAGTCAAATCCCAACTGCTCGGGAGAGAAAATATTTTGATCCATGAAATTCAAGCTCTTGTGGTCGATCTTGATTTGGAATCGCCAACCGATCAAGTAAGGTCTCTACTTTATAATCGCATGCATAATGGCCAGCATCTCTTTGTCATAGACCAATAATTTTAGATGTGTTAGGGAGAGAGTCTTGCTAGTGTATGCTAGTGGTCGGCCTTCTTGCATTAGTACAACACCAATTCCGACTCTTAACACATTAGATTCGATCACAAACACCTTATCAAAGTCAGGTAGGGTAAGCACCAGTATATACATCATTGTAACCTTTAGGGCATTGAATGTTTTAGTTGCTTCCTCCAACCACTGGAAGAAATCCTTCTTCAGTAACACCATGAGGGGAGCAATGATCTTGCCTTAATTCTTCATGAACTTATGGTAGTAGCCGGTCAACACTAGAAATCACCTTAAAGCTTTGATCGTTTTTTGTAGTGGCCAGCCTTGCATCACTTCAATCTTTAAATAATCAACCACCACTCCTTCCTTTGAGATGATAAGGCTGAGGTATTCAACCTCGCTCTTCATGAAACTGCACTTTGACTTTTTGACAAAAAGGGAATATTCTCGTAGAATCATGAAAACAATTTGCAAGTTTGAGATATGGCTCTCAAAGAAGGAGCTTTAAATCAAAATGTCATCGAAGAAGACCAAAATGAACTTATAGAGGTAAACTTGAAAGATGTCATTCATGAGGCTTTAAAAAGTAGAAGAGGCATTGGTCAGGCCGAAAGCCATTACCAAGAATTCGTAGTGCTCATTATGCATCCAGAAAGCGATCTTCGGTATATCCTCTCCCTATACCCGGATCTGATGGTGTCCATAGATTTGTGGAGATAGCTTCGTCGATGCTCTGGTGTTGATTGACAGCTGCTTATGTGGTTGTAGGTAATGGTAGACCCAATCTTCTACCGAAAATTCTTGCACACTTCGGTGAGTGTCTACTTATTGCTTTATGCGATCTTGGACAGCAGTTAGGTTGTCTTTCAGTAGCTGCAAAAGCTTGTCCCTGTCAATTAAGTTTTGGTTGACCTGATCCACTTTGGTCGAGCCAATTATATATTTAAATATTATAGGGGATAGTCGGTCATACAATACCTCATAGGGGGTACATTTAGTTAATGAATGATAAGTTATGTTGTACCACCATTCGGCCCAAGGAAGCCACATTGTCCACTCTTTGGGCAGGTCATTTGTGAAGCACTGTAAGTCTCAAGGCATCTGTTCACCACTTCTATTTGGTCGTCCATCTCTGGATGATAGGTTGTGCTCATCTTCAATTGGGTGTTTTGTAGTTGGAAGAACTCGTTCCAAAATTTACTTGTAACACTCTGTCACGGTCGCTCAGAGTTGGCCTTGACATCCCATACAATTTTATAATATTTTCTATAAAAAGTTAAGAAATATTGATAGTGGTATAAGAATGTTTCACAGCATATAAATGAACATATTTGGTTAGACGATCTACAACCACAAAGATTGTACTTTTACCTTGAGATGGTGGCAGCCTTTCACTGAAGTCCATAGAGATGTCAGTCTATATAGAGTCCAGTATAGGTAGTGGTTATAGTTTTTCTAGACTTACCACTGTTTCACCTTTTTGCTGCTGGTATACATCATATTTAGATACTTGATCATAAATCGATCTTTTCATGCATCTCCAAAAGAAGTTTTACTTCACCCTCTTATATGTTCTCAGAAATCTGGAGTGTCCTGTTGAAGGTGACGATTGCAACTCATGCAAAATAATTTTGATGCAAGGGGAAGAAGGAACAATCACAATTCGATCTTTGTAGCATAGCTCCTTCGAATCCCAAGTGTAGTGGCCCATGGAATCCGGATTCTTCTTCAATTTTTCTATGATGCCTCAGGTTTCTAGGTCACTCTTACACTCCTCTCTAATGTCTTTAAGAAAGTTGGTGGAGGGAAGGGAGATGGCTGAAATTTTGGCTTGTCCCAGTAGCCGAGATATAGTATTTGCTATTGGAAAACCTCGGCAGGTGCATCACATGCGCAATGAAAATCAAAACAAAAATTGATTTCCCATACAGATTAAATCATCGTGCAAAAGATTGTGGTCACGAGAAAAACCATAAAAATCAAAAAACCGTGATGTGTGAGAGATTGATTTTACCTAGGGAGATTGTATATCCCTGTATTCCAGATCCGGATAGAGAAGATGAAGGAGGTCAAGCGTCCTCCTCTCTAGCAGTATCCATATGATGGATCTCTGCAATGAAACTCCTCCATGAGTCTCCTCTCCTATTTATAGAGAGCCACCAAAAAACCCTAGGGCTCCTATATTAGTGGGTATTGGATCTCGATCTAATTATCCACTAACCTTATATTATTGGATCTCTATCTAATAATCTTCTTAGGCCTCTAATTGAACGTTAATCAAGAAGCCCATCAGCATAGGGTCTCATCTAATGAAAATAGGGGCTAATTGGATCTCCATATAATCCTCTATTCGCTGAAGCATCCACCATATGTGTGTAACCCTCTAGGCCCGATACCGAGCTAGCCATAAGCCACTCCCATCAGAACTCCTTCTGATATAGTGAATTATTATCTCTATAATAATTCACTCGACTCATCGACTATAAACGTACTAGGCTACTACGCCATAGTCCCTAGACGATACAGGGGGATCGAATCAATTGGACCTGTCTGTCTATAGTTATCATGTATCGATAATCCCTCATCCAACTAATATCCCAAAGATCGTATATTAGATATGGTACTATCAGGTCACATACGAAATGCGTCATAGTCTCGCTCTAATTGGATTCTCATGGAGAACTCTTTTTCTCTCAATCCGAATGACATTGGCCAGGGATATGTCTAAGCAAGCATATATGGGATATTCCTCTCATGATACTGAGAGTGGATGATCGTCTATTGACACTCAATTGCCTTCGTAAGGTCAACTACCAATCCCGATAACCAACTATACCAGATCTGAAAATTTTCAAGCTTGGAAGTCTGGCGTCAAAGAAAGGAGTACTCATACAAGATATCCTTGGTGTCTCAAGTCTAAGGACCAGATACACAACTAGGAGTATTGAATCGCTATGCGACATTATGTATCATTAACCATATAACATTCCATAAACGGATCAATCGGTAAACTCATTCTCCAATGAGCGCCTGTACTATATTCTTAGTATCTCCACACAAGTGGCTATGAGACCAACTGCCTCCATCATATGGACGGGTATATAGTACACCAATCTGTCCGATTATCTTAATGTCCCTCTTGAGTAACCTATAACCAGGATTATTTAGGATCTATGTTTAAAGGTGAATTGATTCATTATCATGATCTCATCACGATCTCCTGTTGCATAGAACCAAGGACATCACAATATATATGTAACAGATAATATGAGAATATGCTAATATTAATCATGAGCAAAAAGATCACACAGTGTGTCACATGTGCCATTACTCATATGATTGGCTTGTAAGGCACCTGTAACCAGCAATCTCCCACTTGACCAAAAGCCAATCACCTATGTGTTTGATCCATATCAGACCCCTGTGACGCTCAAATATAATCTAAGCCAGTGGCTTCATTAGTGGATCTGCAATGTTATCTTCGGATAGAACTCTTTTCATTGCTATATCTTTTCGGGTCATGATCACTCTAATCAGATGGAACCTCCTAAGAATAATTCTGTTGAGACTTGAGTTCATTTGTTAGAGTTATCTCCCTATCGCTGTCACAATATTTGGGTGTCAGCTCCACGCTACTTGGTATGACTCCCAAATCCTTGATGAACTTCTTCATCCAAACTCCTTCCTTTGCTATTTTTACTGCATCAATATATTCTGCCTTTATGGTCGAGTCAACAGTAGTATCTTATATGGAACTCTTCTAGCTTACTGCTCCTCCATTCAGGATGAAAATAAACCCTGAATTCGACTTGCTATCATCAATGTCGGACTGAAAACTCGAATCCGTATAGCCCTCAACCTGGAGGCTACCTTCTCCATATATCATTAAAATATCCTTAGTGCTTCTTAAGTACTTAAGGATACATTTTACTGCTTTCCAGTATTCTAAACCTGGATCTGCTTGATACCTGCTCGTGACACTCAGATTATATGCTATATCAGGCCTGGTACATAGCATTGCATACATGATATACCTAACACTGAGGTATAAGGTATCCTATTAATGTCTGCCCTTTCTTCAGGAGTCTTTGGGGACATACTCCTAGAAAGTGATATTCCATGTCTCATCAGTATGAGACATCTCTTGGAATTCTCCATGCAAAATCTTTTGACAATAGAGTCTATGTACTTAGACTAGGACAAGCCAAGCATCCTTTTGGATCTATCTCTATAAATTTGGATCACATATATCACTATGTATAAATTTGGACAAGATTCCCTTAAGTCTTTCATGGAGAAATTTTCGGATAGCCAAGCCTTTACTGTGGAGAGCATTCCTACATCATTCCCAATGATTAGGATGTCATCCACATATAGTACCAAGAAGGTGATAACGCTTCTACTTACCTTCCTGTATATACAAGGCTTATCTTCATTCTTAACGAAGTAATAAGATCTGATCACCGCATCAAATCTTATGTTCCAACTATGGAAAGCTTACTTCAATCCATAAATGGATCTAAGTAATCTGCACACTTTATCTGGACTCTCTTTAGATATGAATCCCTCTGGCTGTATCATATACACCTCCTCCTCGAGATTACCATTGAGGAATGTCGTTTTGACATCCATCTATGAGATATCATAGTCATAGTGTGCTGCAATGGCCAAAATAATTCTAATGGACTTAGCATTGCTATAGGTGAAAAGGTTTCGTCATAGTTAACTCCTTATCTTTGACGATATCCTTTAGCTACTAGCAATGCTTTATAGATCTCTACTTTTCTATCCACTCCAATCTTCTTCTTAAAGATTCATTTGCAGGTGATGGGTATAATACCCTCAGGTGTATCTATAAGGTTCCAAATCTTGTTAGACTACATGGAATCCATCTTAGAATTTATGGGTTTTTGCCACTTCCCGGAGTCTATACTCATAATAGTCTCCTCGTAGGTCTGAGGATCAACATCCTGAGAGTCATCTCCACTGATATGTCTCACATATCTTTCAAGAGGGTGAGATACTCTACTAGACCTACACAAAGTTAAAACTTGTATATTAGGTACCTGAATAGACTCGGGCTCTAGAATGGTGCTAGGTACTCCAACCTTACTTAATTCTATCTTACTCCCACTGTTTCCACCAAGAATATATTCCTTCTCAAGGTACACAGCTCTCTTAGCAACAAAGATCTTTCGGTTCTCAGGACGATAGAAATAATACCCCAAAGTCTCCTTAGGGTATCTTACAAATGTGTACCTTTCCATACTTGATTCTAACTTATCGGGGTTGCATCTTCTAACGTGGGCAGGATAGACCTAATTCTTAACCACCTTAAGATCGAGTTTCTTTCCTTTTCATATCTTAGATGGTGTAGACACTACCAACTTTGATGGAACTCTATTCAAAAGGTAAGCTACAGTCTCTAGGGCATACACCCAGAACGAGACGGGTAGATCAGCAAAACTAATCATGGACTGCACCATGTCTAATAGCGTGCGATTCCTCCTTCCTGATATAACATTGAGCTGAGATGTATAAGGAGGTGTCCACTAGGATAGAATCTCATTATCCCTAAGGAAATAGGTGAACTATGTACTTAAGTACTCTCCTCCTCAATCTGATTGAAGAGTTTTAATACTCTTTCCAATTTGGTTCTCTACCACATTTTTATATTCCATAAATTTCTCAAAGGCCTCAGATTTATATTTTATTAAATACACATGTCTATACCTAGATAAATTATTAGTGAATATAATGAAGTATAAGTAACCACCTATAGCTTAAGTCGACATGGGATCATATACATCACTATGTATGACTTCTAATAACTCAGTGGCTCTCTCTTCAGTTTCACTAAAAGGAGAGTTGGTCTTCCCACAAAGGCAAGGTTCACAAGTTGCATATGACTCATAGTCAAATGGATCTAAGTATCCATCTTTCAGCAACTTTTGAATCCTTCCCTCATGTATATGACCTAACCTACAATGTCATAGATATGCTTTATTCACCTTATCTCTTTTCCTCTTAGATATGTTTATATTCATGATGTGTAGAGAAGTGTCTAACACATATAAGTCATTTGTAAGGGTCTCTCTAGTGATGATCTCATAACCCATAATTATAAAAAACTATTGTTCTTACAAAGTAATTTATATCCACCAATTGTCAAATAAGAGATAGAAATAATATTTTTGATAATAGAGGAAACAAAATAGCATGCATTTAATACAATAATAGCTCCACCAAACAGATGTAGGGTGACCTCTCCAACAGCAACTACAGCAAATCTTGCTCCACTGCCCATCTTGAGGTCTATCTCACCTCTGGCCAATCTCCTAGGTCTTACCAGAACCTGCAACGAATTACAAATATGATAAGCACTCCTGGTATCCAATACCCATATGTTATCATGAAAATCTGACAAGTGGAGATAGATTATGAATATATTTGAAGCTTCTCCAAGTTTCTGTTTTACCTTATTTGCAAGATAGTCCTTACAGTTCTTCTTCCAATGCCCGTCTTGACCATAGTGGAAGTACTATTCTTTGTCCTTTGCCAGGTCTTTCTTGACAACCTTTGCCTTACTTGGTCTTTCTTTGCCCTTGCCCTTCTTAAGAGTCTTGCTGGTCTTCCTTTTCCTTTTGGTCTCACTAATATAAAGAACTGGCTTCTCCTTCTTGATGGCACTCTCAACTTCCCTCAACATATTGAGGAGCTCAAGGAGATTCATCTCAAACTTGCTCATATTAAAGTTAATAATGAACTATGAAAATGAATCTGGTAGTTACTGAAGTATAAAATCAACATACAGGTTATCCTTTAGGACTATCTTTATACTTCACAAAGCGAGCGATCTCATCCTCGCTTATCCATTCCTCCAGCGTCGGCACAATTATATTAAGGACATATATGATTTTATCTTTCGTGAGAACAATTCTCAAATTACAAAGCCTTTGGACCAATGAGGTGGTTGGCATTAAATATGCCACATAGGGGTTTTGCAGGCGACAAACAAGATATTGAGAAAATAAATAACATGTAGATTTTACAAAAAATACTAATTAAGATATGGACTTCTATCTTAATATACTCCCACTATTTTCCTAGCGAATCATGCAACACCCTCAATGTGTGAGACAAAAGTCTGCGGCAGACTCTTAGTGGGGATCGGGATCTAATTAGTATCTTAGTGCAATCTCGAGGGACTCAACCAACTACACTAAGCCCAAAAGGTAGACAACTCTTGTCAATCACAACTCCTTGTGATTTTCGTCATGTTCAGTCTCTGAATCATCATGGTCTCGACTACTCGACTAACCATGAAGTTCAGTTAAGTCATTACCATTGTTACAAGATGAGTCTGATTCGATAGATATGCTCTCGACTGCTCGACTAAGTCATACCATGTCCTCAGGTCACTGGTGACATATATATATATCATAGGCAAGAACTCGATCACGTAGATAGGTGAGACTCGAGTGACTCGACCAACTCAACCTATGTTGGGATTCAATTTCTTCATATAATGATGGAAGGCCACGTGGGTCAATCTTATTGCATCATGCTTACTAACTTAATATTATCGTAGGAGGGGTTTTTGTTTTGATCTCCTAATATCTTATGTCACACACATACATATTTAATATATATCTACATCGCATATAAATATATATACATATATCTAGTAGGTGTATAACACATCACATTTGCAAGCCATACCGGATGATCATCTAATATGATTAAGCCTGAGCCAATAGGCCTAATCACTCACAATAGGATCTATGTGTGCATTGGCGCTTCTCCATGCCTTGTGATTGTTGATCTCGTCATCATCGATTCCGTCGGATCGTCGCATCACCATATGTTGTGATCTCCCATCACGGCATCATGGGTCCCGTTGTAACCTCCACGCTCTCGCTGTGCCTCTCTATGTAATTACAAATAATCACAAGCACGCAAGCCCAACAATAAATGATAAAAACGTAAGCTCACAGGCCCCAATAATAATAATTATTATAATTAAACACATCACAACACATAGCTTATGATCATCCATCCACATCATATATCACATATACATCACATCATATGTAGAATTACTAGATATGTAATAATTAATTAAACTATTTAATTAATTATTTTTCTAAAAATCAGGATATGCTTAAAATTTTCATAATTATTAAGGGTATTTTGGTAATTTTAGATAAGAGGATAGTCCTTAGAATTTCTAAAATTATTGAGGGTATTATGGGAATCATGTATACGAGGACAATCCTTAGAATTTTCTGAATTCATAAGGGCAGGATCATCCTTTTCTCTAAAGGATGCCCTAACCCCTCTTTCCCCCTATGCGCCACCGTCGCTCTCGTAGGCGGCGGCTACGCCCCGTTGGCAGCTGCCCTGCCAAGGCGGCCATACTTGTGGCTGGCGTTGCCGCCCCTACTTGTCACGGACAACAATGTAAACAAGGTGTTCGATGAAATGCTTGTGTTAGTCCGTGTCCTTCGGTTTATGTACATATCTTGTACAACAAGAAGCGGGCTTGCAGTAGGCTTGGAAGCCCTAGTTTGATTTGCTTTATGGCCAAGTTTGGCTTGTAAATACAAGTGTCTTATAAGCACTTGTGGGGACATCGGTCTGTAGTGGACCATTATCCTTTGTGTGCAACCTCTCTGAGCTTTTAATGTCCATGGGTGTAATTTGTATTTTGGCTTTATAAAGTGTTTTTCTTGAGCAGTTGCTTGTGGATCCGTGGGAGTTGCTTCTTCCGGCCCGTTTTCTCTTTTGTAAGTCCGTGGGATTTTAGGAGATCTCGGGAGGGCTGACCTTTGCGGACGGACACACATGGGTGCCGCACGGCTTAGGCAAAATCAGCTAAGCCCTTGACAATGTGGTATCAGAGCGGGACAAGCACACGCAGAAACACTTGCCATACAAATGTGGGGAACCTAGCTAGGCTGTGTGGAGGACAGCTAGCACGTGCAAATGTTTAGGGGAAACGGACATTGAGATGTAGGGAAAGGAGTCGCTCAGAGGAGCGGGCATCCTGGTTTGGCATTCAAGGAATAGCCAACCCCTTTGCGCGAGAGGCACCACGAGGACAAATAAGCGAAGAAGAATGCGTAGCACACAAAGATTGGGATGGTTGAGTTTGAGCTATAGCTCGACGTTGGCAACTAAACTTGATGGTGCTTAAGGCAAAAGCAGGGTGCTTAGTGAAAGATGAGACCGTGCAAGGTGGGATGTGTTGTATAACGACCGAAAGAGTTATGCAAAGCTCACAGAGGTGAGGGGAATTGCTAACTCGAAGGATTCGGAACTCATGCAAGGGCTTGTACATGGATGACAGAGTGTTCGTGGCCATCCCAAGGCGCGATTAGAACTCGACGCCATGGAGCATCAGAACTTTCTCTTCAACATAGAAAGGATATGTCCGTAGGTGGCTGAAATGTGCAACAAGTTCTGCATGTTGCTAGACCTTGAAGGGTACAGTGGAGACTGTATTGGAGAAGGGTCATAATCTAGCAAGTACATTTGTGGGGGTATAACAAAGCTTGAGTTCAGCAAGACGGAGTAGTCCAAAGGGGATGATGGTCTCCGAAACTTCCAGTGGGAAATATGTAAAGAGAAAAGTTGCTCCAGCAGGACAGATATCCAGGAGGGATAAGTCCTAGTTCTCTAGTGGGAGAATCATGTGCAACGGACTGCACATATTGAGGAAGAGTTTCTCAAGGTTATATCTTCATAAAGCTCAACGGACCGAGTGAGCGACGAAGAGTTGTCGCATGATCTCGAAGGAGGTAATGCATTGGTGGATGCATTTCGAGATCAAGTGAGGGAGCAATCCAAGGCAACATCATATGAAGGCACACTTAGAGTCGAGGCAGAAATCGAACTCAACAGAGGGCTGACCCGTGGAATGGTGGACGTGAGGGCCACTATCAACTCAGTGCAAATCGAGGAGCAGAGCGACTTGGGTGGAACTCGGTGAAGTATCCAAGCTGCATGAAGGGAGTCGACATAGAAGATGGAACATGGAGCGGAGGCACAAAGCTTTCCTTAGACAGAGGTCAAGGGCATAAACTCTTGTAGAGGCAAGAGTGGGATCATGTCGTTCCATGGGTTCTTCATTCTGATGGGACAAACTTATTTTGCATGGTGCCAAAGATGAAGGGAGCTTCAAGGCACATGCAAGCTACCTTAGAGATGCATTTGATGGAGTAACTAAGGTGATTCAACTTGCGGAGGCAAAGTTAGGATCATGAGACCTTAGTACGGGGCAAGAGGACGCAGAGGCGGGTACTCTTGAAGAATATGCCACAATGTTGCCGTTCAAGTTGTCAGGAACAAGAGGTGCATAGCAAGATTGTGCTGGTAGGGGATAGAGGCCCAAGATCCAGACAATGGTGCACCCACTCTAGCGGACTCGTGGAGCTACTAGGCGACGGACTATCCTAGAGCTATGCTTCGTCCAGGAGTAACCCAGGAGTGAGGGGGACAAAGGGGAATTGCCAAGGGAGCGAACTAAAAGTCGGAGATGGCAGAGGCCCTACGATGTGTTGGCAGAGGCCACACGTGGAGATGTCGTAGTCCGAGTTCATCACACGAGAATCTGTATGCAATGGAGATGTCACCAGGAGGCGACATGGTGCAGCGGATCGTGGTGGAATAGTTCGTGGCAATGCAATACAGGCAATCTTGTCCCGTGAGGGACAAAATCATGCGGAGGTATGATCAGGAGTTACTGGGAGCTCCACTTTGGTGTATGACACAACAAGAAGAAGGGCTATGGATTCAAGGAGTGAATGCCGTAGTACCGCAGAGGCGGGTCTTCGTGTGTGCATCAAAGCTTGCATTGGATGAAAGCCTTAGTCATCAGCATATGGGAGCTGTATACCACCGAGGAAGAAGTCCAAGTGCACGTACCAGTGAGTCCCATGGAGGGGGACATGATCATGTGAATGATCAGGAGCTGCTGGGAGCTCCACTTCGGTGAACAATGCAACGGCAAGAAGGGCTGTGGATTCAAGGAGTGAATGCCACAGTACCGCAGAGGCGGGTCTTCCGTGTATATACATCGAAGCTTGCATCAGATGAAAGCCTTGGTCGTCAGCATATGGGGGCTGTGTACCACCGAGGGAGTAGTCAGATTGCAAGTACCAGTGAGTCCCATGGAGGGGACTTGATTAACCGGAGCAGTTGGAGAGTTGGACTGCTTCAGTGCTCACATTCGCTTAAGGGAGCCCGGCAAGTCAGAGGACAAGGCCGAGTAAGCGAACGTTGCTACCAAGGAAGCTAAGGAGAACAGAATCGGCACGAGCCCTGCAACAAGATGGCGGAGGCCATGCATGAGAGTTGCAGTCTGTCCATCGACCAAGGAGAACTGCTAGGAGGACACGGTGGTGTCGGTGGTCGAAAGGCGAGGCGACGAGTCCAACAGGCTCACTACCCAAAAGAAAAGCGTCGGTTAGAGAGGAGGTGGACTGAGGAGCTCCACGGTGCAGGCAGATCTACCGATCGCGAAGGAAGGGATGAAGATGCAAGGTAACAGATAGTAGTGCTATGGGCTTGGCAGTGCCATGGTACCGCAGATGCGGGACTTCCGTGAAGTCATCGATCCCTTGCTCTCATGAAGGGACAACATTGGTCGTAAAAGGGGCCAAGGAGGTGGAGAGTGCAGAGGCAAACTCCAAGTACCAAGACGAGGCAGAAGGGCAGAGGCCAAGAAACTTCATAAGACCGATGTCGATGTGCTTCTCATCCGGATAGCGAAATTAAGGGACTTGGGTTGATGCAGAGTGCTCGACCAAGGAACAAGTAAAGCATGGTACTGCCTTTCTACTCAAGAGGAGTAGGCGGCAAAGGTGATGGAGAAGACGGTACAATCCCAAAGGCGACGGATCTATCAAAGACTTACTCCAAGTTGGGGACTCCAAGTTGGAGTAAACTTTGCTCTTTTCGCAAAACTTCTTGCATTCGAGTTCAATAGCGGTGGGAAGGCGAATCACGTAGCTAACCCAACGCAAGGAGTGCAACCACTTCAAGTGCTTGATGTGAGCAAAGAGCGAATGTTAGTAACCAGCTCAATGCATGAAGTACAAACTCGAGGAGGCGGGAGAAATCAAGTAACCTTTGCGACGAAATTGAGTAACCTTTGCCTTCTCAACTCGAGAGAATGGGCGAAACCGACAGTTCTCTTAACTCGAGGAAGTGAGCCAAGCAAACTTTTACACTTTTCGGCAAAACTTCTTGCATTCCAGAAGTTCAATGGCAGTGGGAAGGTGAATCACCGTAGCTAACCCAACGTAAGGAGTGCAACCACTTCAAGTGCTTCAGAAGTGTGAGCAAAGAGCAGGCGAATGTTAGTACCCAGCTTAATGCATGAAGTACAAACTCGAGGAGGCAGGCGAAATCAAGTAACCTTTGCCAGGCGAAATTGAGTAACCTTTGCCTTCTCAACTCGAGAGAATGGGCGAAACCGAGTTCTCTTAACTCGAGGAGGTGAGAGAAGCCACCTTACCTTCTCAACTATGAAGAGAATGGGTGAAGTCAAGTATCTCAGTTCTCTTACTTATCCAAGCAGGGGAGCTCTGCACAAGTTCAGTGACCCTTCAAAGAAAGATTAAGGAAGACAATGGTTGTCAAATCCTCACCGTTGGTGATCAGTACTATTGAGAGTAGTTTTTCCACTTCATTTCCCAATTGACTAAGAGGGAGTGATGCGAACATACTTGGAAGTGACAACTAAGAACAGAAGAAGGTTCAATGGGCAAATATTATGGAGAAAGGACCTTAAAAACTTCAAAGTCTGAGGCGATGCTCGTTAAAGCTCCAACAAGCATCTACCGTTCAAGCAATATGAGTATCGCGATCGGCACATCATAAGGCAAGTCTTTTCCTTCATCAGAGGGATCCGCGAGAACCAACAAGGATCAGCACAACTCAGCCAACCCCACACCAGATTCAGTCATTGGTGAGTTGAAGCAGCATGGCGGATTGGAGTTCGACTACTCAACAACAGCGGTGGAGAGCGGCTAGGAGCCAAAGGGGCGTGTTGCAGCCAAAGAAGAAGATTAAAGATTCAGCAGAATGCGAGGAGATGCAGCGTCTACAGTGGCTTCGACGAGGACGTCGAAGGAATAAGTGGGGGAGAATGTCACGGACAACAATGTAAACAAGGTGTTCGATGAAATGCTTGTGTTAGTCCGTGTCCTTCGGTTTATGTACATATCTTGTACAACAAGAAGCGGGCTTGCAGTAGGCTTGGAAGCCCTAGTTTGATTTGCTTTATGGCTAAGTTTGGCTTGTAAATACAAGTGTCTTATAAGCACTTGTGGGGACATCGGTCTGTAGTGGACCATTATCCTTTGTGTGCAACCTCTTTGAGCTTTTAATGTCCATGGGTGTAATTTGTATTTTGGCTTTATAAAGTGTTTTTCTTGAGCAGTTGCTTGTGGATCCCGTGGGAGTTGCTTCTTCTGGCCCGTTTTCTCTTTTTGTAAGTCTGTGGGATTTTAGGAGATCTCGGGGAGGGCTGACCTTTGCGGACGGACACGCATGGGTGCCGCACTGCTTAGGCAAAATCAGCTAAGCCCGTGACATACTGGCGGTAGGGCTGGCCGCGGGTGGTAGCCCCTTGCGAGTGCCCTATAGCCGACCCCCTTTTCAAGCACTGCGCTGCAAGCAATTATGCCCGCGGGCAGCAACCACGCCTGCGGGCTAGCTGCTGCGGCGATGCCGCGCTACAGGCGCCACCCTTGTGGGCGCTGCCTGCGGTGGTTATCGCCTCACGGCATCGGCCTCCCTTCGGTGGCCGGCAGCCTAGCCGGGTGGCCCTGCATGGGTGTTGGCTGTGGATGGTTGCCCTCTTCCTCGCTTCCTTCGGTGCGAAAATGTAGCAAGAACACGTAGAATGATTCTACGTGATATAATCCCATCACACACAGTTTAAAGCCAATCTTTCGCATGAAAACCATGGCTCTAATACCACTATTAGGAAATCTTAGCGGTGCATCATATGTATAGTGGAAATCAAAACAAAAATTGATTTCCCACGCAGATCAAATCATCATGCAAAAGATTATGGTTGAGAGAAAAATCACAAAAACTGTAAAACAGCGATGTGTGAGAGATTGATTTTACCTAGGGAGATTATATATCCCTATATTCCAGATCCGGATGGAGAAGATGAAGGAGGTCAAGTATCCTCCTCTCTAGCGGTATCCACACGATGGATCTCTACAGCGAAACTCCTCCAATCTGATCATACAACTCTTTCTCAAAGGGAGAGAGGAGAATAGGAGGTGGTGCTAAAGCTGCAGCCTATCAGCCATGAGTCTCCCCTCCAATTTATAGAGAGCCACCAAAAAATCCTAGGGCTCCTTCCTTAGTGAGTATTGGATCTCTATCCAATTACCCACTAATCTTGCATTATTGGATCTCTATCCAATTACCCACTAACCTTGCATTATTGGATCTCTATCTAATGATCTCCGTAGGCCTCTAATTGGGCCTTAGCAAGGACCCATCAGCAAAGGGTCTCATCTAATGAGAACAGGGGCTAATTGGATCTCCATCCAATCCTCTATTCGCTGAAGCATCCATCATATGTGTGTGATCCTCTAGGCCCGATATTGAGCTGGTCGTGAGTCACTCCTATCAGAACTCCTTCTGATATAGTAAATTATTATCTTCATAATAATTCACTCGACTCATCGACTATGGACATACTAAGCTATTATGCCATAGTCCCTATATGGTATAGGGGGATCAAATCCATCGGACCTATCTATCTACAGTTACCGTGTATCTATAATCCCTCATCCAACTAATATCTCATAGATTGTATATTAGACATGATACTATCAGGTCATATACGGAATCCGTCATAGTCTCACTCTAATTGATTCTCTTGGAGAACTCTTTCTCTCTTAACTCGAATGACCCTGGCTAAGGATTTGTCTGAGCAAGTATATATGAGATATTCCTCTCATGATACTAAGAGTGGATGATCCTCTATTGACACTCAATTGTCTTCGTAAGGTTGGCTACCAATCCCGATAACCAGTTGAACTAGATATGAAACTTTCCAAAACTATAAGTCTGGCATCAAAGAAAGGAGTACTCATATAAGACATCTTTAATATCTCAAGTCTAAGGACCAGATACATAACTAGGACTATAAAATCACTATCTGACATTAGGTATCATTAACTATATAGAATTTCATAAGCGGATCAATCAGTGAACTCATTCTCCATTGAGCACCTGTACTATATCCTTAGTATCTCCACATAAGTGGCTGTGAGACCAGCCGCCTCCATTATATAGATGGGTATATAGTACACTGATCTGTTCGGTTATCTCAATGTCCCTCTTGAGTAACCTATGATCGGGATTATTTAGGATCTGTGTTTAAAGGTGAATGGATCTTATTATCGTGATCTCATCACGATCCGGCGCCCATTGCATAGAACTAAGGCATCACAATATATATATAATAGATAATGTCAGAATCTGCCAATATTAATCATAAGCAAAAAGATCACACAGCATGTCGTATGTGCAATCACTCACGTGATTGGCTTGTAGAGCACCTATAACCAGCAATGTTATAAGATCTGATCACCTCATCAAATGTTATGTTTCAACTTCGGGAAACTTGCTTCAATCCATGAACAGATCTAAGTAATCTGCACACTTTATCTGGACTCTCTTTGGATATGAATCCCTCTGGCTATATCATATACACCTCCTCCTCGAGGTTGCCATTCAGGAATGTCATTTTCATATCCATCTGCCAGATTCTATAGTCATAGTGTGCTGCAATTGCCAAAATAATTCTAATGGACTTAAGTATGACTACAGGTGAAAATGTTTCATCATAGTCAACTCTTTATCTTTGACGATATCCTTTAGCTACCAGCCTTGCTTTATAAGTCTCTACCTTTCCATCCACTCCGATCTTCTTATTGAAGATCCATTGATAGCCGATGGGTACAATACCCTCAGGTGCATCCATAAGGATTCAAACCTTATTAGAGTACATAGAATCCATCTCAGAATTTATAGCTTCTTGCCACTTCCCGGAGTCTATATTCATAATGGTCTCCTCGTAGGTCTGAGGATCAACATCACGAGAGTCATCTTCACTGATATATCCCACGTATATTTCAGAAGGGTAAGAGACTCTACTAGACCTATGCAAAGTTGAAACTTATGTGTTAGGTATCAGAAGAGACTCGGGCTCTGGAATGGTGCTAGGTACTCCAACCTCGCTCAATTCTATCTTGCTCCCACTGTTTCCACCAAGAATATGTTTCTTCTCAAGGAGTATACCTCTTGGCAACAAAGACCTTTTGGTCCTCGGGATGATAGAAATAATACCCCAAACTCTCCTTAGGGTATCCTATGAATGTGCATTATTCCATCCTTCATTCCAACTTGTCGGGGTTGTATCTTCTAACGTGGGCAGGATAACCCCAAATCTTAACCACCTTATGATCAAACTTCTTTTCTTTCTATATCTCATATGGAGACACTACTGACTTTGATAGAACTCTGTTCAGAAGCTCAATTGCGGTCTCTAAGGCATACCCGTAGAATGAGACAAGTAGATCAATAAAACTCATCATGGACTACACCATATCTAACAATGTACGATTCTTCCTTTCTGATACACCATTAAGCTGAGGGGTATAAGGAAGTGTCCACTGGAATAGAATCCCATTATCCCTAAGAAAATGGATGAACTCTGTACTTAAGTACTCTCCTCCTCGATCTAATCGAAGAGTTTTAATACTCTTTCTAATTTAGTTCTCTACCTCATTCTTATATTCCCTAAATTTCTCAAAGGCCTCAGATTTGTACTTCACTGAGTACACGTGTCTATACCTAGAGAAATCATTAGTAAATATAATGAAGTATGAGTAACCACCTATAGCTTAAGTCGATATGGGACCACATATATCACTATGTATGAGTTCCAATAACTCAGTGGCTCTCTCTCCAGTTCCACTAAAAGGAGAGTTGATCATTTTTCCATGAAGGCAAGGTTTGTAATTTGCATATGACTCATAGTCAAATGAATCTAACTATCTATCTTTCAGTAACTTTTGAATCCTTCCCTCATATATATGACCTAGCCTACAATATCATAGGTATGCATCATTCACTTCATCTTTTTTCCTCTTAGACATGTTTATATTCATGATGTGTGGAGAAGTATCTAACACAAATAAGCCATTTGTAAGGGTCCCTCTAATGATGATCTCCTCATCCATAATTATTGAAAACTATTATTCTCAAAAAATAATTTATATCCACTAATTGTCAAACAAGAGATAGAAATAATATTTTTTACAATAGAGAAAATAAAATAACATGCATCTAATACAATAATAGCTCTACCAAGCAGATATAGGGTGACCTCTCCAATAGTAACTACTGCAACTCTTGCTCTATTGCCCATCTTGAGGTCAATCTCGCTTCTAGCCAATATCCTAGGTCTTGCCAAAAACTGCAATGAATTACAGATATGATAAGCACTCTTGGTATCCAATACCCATGTGTTATTATGAAAATCTGACAAGTAGAGACTAATCATGAATATACTTAAAGCTTCTCCAAGCTTCTATTTCAACTTTTACAGTTCCTCTTCTAATGCCCATCTTGGTCGTAGTGGAAGCACTGTCGTTTGTCTTTTGTCGGGTCTTTCTTGATAACCTTTGCATTACCTGGTCTTTCTTTGCCCTTGCCCTTTTTAAGGGTCTTGCTAGTCTTCCTTTTCCTTTTGGTCTCACCAATATAGAGAACTGGCTTCTCCTTCTTAATGGAACCTCAGTTTCCCTCAATATATTGAGGAGCTCAGGGAGGGTCACCTCAAACTTGCTTATATTAAAGTTAATAATGAACTATGAAGAAGGATCTGGTAGGGGCTGAAGTATAAGATTAACAAAAAGGTTATCCTTCAGGACTATCTTTATACTTCACAAAACGAGCAATCTCATCCTCGTTTGTCCTTTCCTACAGTATAGGCACAATCGTATTAATGACATATATAATTTTCTCTTTCGTTAGAACAATTCTCAAATTATGGAGCCTTTGGACCAATGAGGCAGTTGGCATTAAATATTCCACAAAGGGGTTTTGCAAGTGATAAACAAGATATAGCAAAAATAAATAATATGCATATTTTATAGAAATACTAATTAAGATATGGACTTCTATCTTAATATACTCCCACTATTTTTCTAGCAAATCATGCGACACCCTCGACGCGTGAGACGAAAGTCTCCGGTAGACTCCTAGTGAGGATCGAGATCCAATTAGCATCTTAGTGCAATCTCGAGGGACTCGACCAACTACACTAAGCCCAAAAGGTAGACAACTCTTGTCAATCATAACTCTTTGTGATTTTCATCATGTTCAGCCTCCGAATCATCATGGTCTCGACTGCTCGACCAACCATGAAGTTCAGTTAAGTCATCACCATCATTACAAGATGAGCCTGATTCAATGGATATGCTCTCGACTGCTCGACCAAGTCATACCATGTCCTCAGGTCACCAATGACATATATATATCGTAGGTAAGAACTCGATCACGTAAATAGCTGAGCCTCGAGTGACTCGACCAACTCAACCTATGTCGGGATTTAATTTCTTCTTATAATGATGGAAGGCCACGTGGGTCAATCTTATTACCTCACGCTTACCAACTTAATATTATCGTAGGAGGGGTTTTTGTTTAGTATCGATCTCCTAATATATCATGTTACACACATATATATTTAATATATATCTATATTCATATACAAATTTATATATATACATATATCTAGTAGGTGTATAATACATCACATATGCAAGCCATATCGGATTATCATCTAATATGATTAAGCCCGAGCCAATGGGCCTAATCACTCACAATAGGATCTATATGTGCATTGGCGCATCTATATGTCCTATGATTGTTAATCTCATCATTATCGGTTCCCTCGGATTATCGCATCACCATGCATCATGATCTCCTGCCACGGCATCATGGGTCCCGCTGTAACCTCCATGCTCCTGCTATACCTCTCCATGTAATTACAAATAATCACAAGCACACAAGCCCCAATAATAATAATTATTATAATTATACACATCACAACACACGGATCACGATCATCCATCCGCATCATACATCACATGTACATCATATCATATGTAGGATTACTATATATATAATAATTAATTAATCTATTTAATTAAATATTTTTTGGAAATCAGGATATGCTCATAATTTTTAGAATTATCAAGGGTATTTTGGTAATTTCAGATGAGAGGATAGTCCTCGAAATTTTTAGAATTGTTGAGGGTATTATAAGAATCATGTACACGGGGATAGTCCTCGAAATTTTCTGAATTCATAAGAGCAGGATCATCCTTTTCTCCAAAGGATGCCCTAACTCCTCTTTCCCCCGCTTCGTGCGGCGTGGCTACCGCCAAGGCGGCCACTGCGATTGGCGCTCCGCTGTGGCCGTCACTGGCGATAGTCCTGCATCGCCTATAGCCGACTCGGCATCGCCGCAGCGGCTATGCCGCGGCCATCGCCCACGCCACGGCCTCACTTTGGTGGCCACAGCCAACCGCCCCCTTGTAGGGGGCCTTAGTCGCTTGGTCGTGGGTGGCCGGCCCTGCATGTGGGCTAGCCGTGGCTGGCCGCCTCCTCCTCGCTGCCTTTACTATGAAAACGCAGCAAGAACACGTAGAATGATTCTATACGATACAATCTCATCGCACGTAGTTTAAAGCCAATCTTTAACATGAAAATCTTGGCTCTGATACCACTGTTGGGAAACCTCAATTGGTGCATCAAATGCGCAGTGGAAATCAAAACAAAAATCGATTTCCCACACAGATTAAATCATCGTGTAAAAGATTGGATTCGCGAGAAAAATTAAAAAAATCAAAAAACCACAATGTATGAGAGATTGCTTTTACCTAGGGAGATCGTATATCCCTGTATTCCAGATCCGGATGGAGAATATGAAGGAGGTTAAGCGTCCTCCTCTCTAACGGTATCCACATGATGGATCTCTATAGCGAAACTCCTCCAATTTGATCTTGTAACTCTTGCTAAAGTTGTAGCCTAAAGTTGTAACTCTTGCTGAGAGGGAGGGAGGAGAATAGGAGGTGGTGGCTAAAGTTGTAGCCTATCAGTCATGAGTCTCCCCTCCTATTTATAGAGGGCCACCAAAAAAATCCTAAGGCTTCTGCCTTAATGGGTATTGGATCTCTATCCAATTATCCACTAACCATGCATTATTGGATCTCTCTAATAATCTCTTTAGATCTCTAATTGGGCCTTAATCAAGGAGCCCATCAGCATAGGGTCTCATCTAATGAGAATGGGGGCTATGTGGATCTCCATCCAATCCTCTATTCGCTGAAGCATCCACTATATGTGTGTGACCCTTAGGCCCGATACCGAGCCAACCGTGAGTCACTTCCATCAGAACTCTTTCTGATATAGTGAATTATTATCTCTATAATAATTCACTTGACTCATCGACTATGGACGTACTAGGCCACTAATATCCCGTGGACTTGTCTATCCATAATTATCATGTATCTATAGTCCCTTATCTAACTAATATCTTAAAGATCATATATTAAATATGGTACTATCAGGTCACATACGAAATCCATCATAGTCTCGCTCTAATTGGATTCTCCTAAAGAACTCTTTCTCTCTCAATCCGAATGACCCTAGCCAGGGATTTGTCTGAGCAAGCATATATGGGATATTCCTCTCATGATACCAAGATTGGATGATCCTCTATTGACACTCAATTACCTTCGTAAGGTTGGCTACAAATCTCAGTAACCAGCTATACTAGATCTGGAACTTTTCAAACCTGTAAGTCTGGCATCAAAGAAATGAGTATTTATACAAGACATTCTTGGTGTCTCAAGTCTAAGGACCAGATACACAATTGAGACTGTGGAATTGCTGTCTACATTAGGTATCATTAGTCATACAACATTCATAAGCATATCAATCTGTGAACTTATTCTCCAATGACCACTTGTACTATATCCTTAGTGTCTCCACACAAGTGGCTATGAGATCAGCCGCCTCCATCATATGGATGGGTATATAGTACACCGATCTATCCGATTATCTTAATATCTCTCTTGAGTAACCTATGACCGAGATTATTTAGGATCTATGTTTAAAGGTAAATCGATCTCATTATCGTGATCTCATCATGATCTGACTCTCATTGCACAGAATTAAGGAAATCATAATGTATATGTAACAGATAATATGAGAATATACCAATATTAATCATAAACAAAAGATCACATAGCATGTCACACGTGTCATCACTCACGTGATTGGCTTGCAGGGCACTTGTAAGCAGCAATTGCAACAACATTCTTTTTCCCCTTTTGATAAATAATTTCATAATCAAAGCCAAGAAGTTTAGTTACCCACTATTGTTGCTTTGGGGAAGATATTTTCTGCTCCAAAAAGTACTTAAGACTTCGATGGTCGGTCTTAATCTGGAAGCATTGGTCAATCAAGCAGGGTCTCCACTTTGTGATGGCGTGTATGATCACAAGCATTTTTTTATCATACACATATATTTTAAGATGGGAGGGAGATAAAGCTTTGTTGGTGTAAGCAAGAGGTCAACCATCTTGCATTAGAATAGCCCCAATTCCAATTCTGGATGTGTCAGCCTCAATCACGAAGGTGCAACTGGAATCGGGCAGCACTAGGACCGGCATTGTCATCATGGCTACCTTGAGTCGTTCAAAGGTTGTGGAAGCTTTATTAAACCATAAGAAGGAGTCCTTCTTCAGTAGGGATGTGAGTGGGGCACTAGTCTTACCATAATCTTTCACGAATTTTTGGTAGTAGCCCTTGAGTCCAAGGAAGTCGTGCAGTGATTTTATGTTTGTAGGTTTCGGCCATCCTTGCATTGCTTCGATCTTTATTAGGTCTACCGTCACTCCATCCTCTGATATAATGTGCCCTATATACTCCACTTTATGCTATAACAAGCTACACTTTGATTATTTAATATAAAGGATATTCTCCCAAAGGATTGTTAGAACAATTCACAAGTGCTGAAAATACATATCAAGTGTAGGCTATAAATGAGAATATTATCAAAAAATACCAACACAAACTTACGTAGAAATCTTCAAAAAATATCATTCACCAAGCTTTGAAAAGTAGAAGGAGCATTCGTAAGTCCAATGGGCATTACCAAAAACTCATAGTGGTCGTTATATATGTGAAATGCAGTTTTCAGAACATCTTTAGTGCATATCCAAATCTAATGGTATCTGGAACGAAGATCCAATTTAGTAAACACTCAAGCTTCGTTTAGTTCATCCAAGAGCTCATCCATTATTAGTACAGGGTATTTGTCTTTAACGGTGATGGTGTTCAAAGCCTGGTAATCAATGTACATCTGTCATGTACCATCCTTCTTGGGCACCAGCAACATCGGCAAGGAGTAAGGGTTGCAACTTGGTCAAGTCACTCCGATGTTAAGCATCTCCTTAACGATATTCTTAATCTCATCCTTCTGCAAGTGAGGATAGTGGTACAGTCTCAAATTTGCTGGAGGTTTGCCTGACAATATAGGGATGTGATGATCATGCGGTCAGTTAGGGCAACCCACGTGGTTCCGTGAAAATATCCGTGAATTCATCCAGCAATAAGGCAAGCTTAGGATCTGAATTTTACACTTTTTCCTACTTTAATGGCTGCTAGATATGCATAAAAAATCCACCATTTATTTTGTGTATCATCTTCTCCATTCACTATGTCGAAACGGAGGAGATATGGCTCCCACTCTTGCCTCGCAATATGACCTGTCTCCCTTTATAATAAAACTTCATGATTAATTTAGAGAAATTTCAGGAGATGTCACCTAATGTTGTGAGCTATTTAATCCCAAGCACGACTTCATAGTCATCAATGGGTAGGAGGAATAAATCGGTTACCCCTTCTTAGTCTTGTAGGAGCAATTTTACCCGCAGGCATCGTTAGTCGCAATTGAGGATTCGGTCATCGGTGACCTTTACGTCGAACTTATTGCAATATTTGATTTGAAGCACTATACATGTAGCAGTCTTACTATTGAGGAAGTTATTGGTGCTTGTATCTATAAGAACAGTGATGGGTTGCTATTTGAGTCCTTCAACTTTCATCGTCTGCGGGTTGGAGTAGCTGGCAATAGCTGGCCAATGCGTGCACTACATAGTCAGTCGGTTGGGGCTCTTCCTCCATGGCTTTATCTTTAGTTTCGAGGCTTTCTTCAGATGGTTTGTTGTCCTCATCCTCTACTTGTTCAATCTCGAGGAACCGACCCTTTTTGCAGTGATGTTCTCGGCTCCACTGTTCATCATAGTGCCAATACAACCCCTTGGCTGATCATTCATGAAGCTCGTCTTTTGTTAATTTTTTTTAGTATGGGGGTTCGAATGGCAGTAGAGGGGGCTGAAGGCTTTGGTATGGCTGGTCAAGGAGTGACCCTTGTCCTTCGTACTTCGTAGTTCAATCGTTCTTCTTGGATTCTTGCGAAGGAAATCACCGCCATAAGAATTTATAGTTGTCGCACCTTTACTTCTCCTTGAATCTTCGGCTTTAGGCCCTCAATAAAAGTCCCTAAAAGTTGTTTTTCAGACCAGTCCATAGTTTGGTTATATGAACATTCAAACCTTATTTGGTATTCATGTATTATAGAGGTTTGCCATCCTGGGAGGGATGGAAGGAAGCTTGTCCCCCATGGTCGAGGATAGAGTGCGCCATGTGGGTCTCCTCCCTAAGGTATTCCTTAGGGTTGGGTAGCTATTGGTGTTCTTACGATATCGGTCCTCCTTCTAGTGCTAAAAATATTAACATACTTTATGTTGAACCTAAGGCGGCAGCATGGCTTGGTCCGATCCAAGTACGTAAGACCACCATCGTTGCTCTAGGCTGTCGAAGAGGGATTAGCAGGAAATACAATCGAGGAATCTTTGTACAGACTTCCTGAGATGTGGCGGGTGATTGTCTCTTCGTCCTAGAGTCAGGCGGAGGGTCCTCCGACTCGACTACTCTAATGCTCAAGTTGCTAGTTACAAGTGCCCTGCAAGCCAATTATATGAGTGATGACACATATGATACAATACGTAATCTTTTTGCTTATAATTAATATTGACATATTTTCACATTATATTATCTATAGCATATATATTGTGATGTTCTTGGTTCTATGTAATGGGAATCGGATCGTGATGAGATCACGATAATGAGATTGATTCACCTTTAAACACAGATCCTAAATAATCTCGGTCATAGGTTACTCGAGAGGGACATCGAAATAACCGGACAGACCGATGTACTATATACCCGTCCATATGATGGAGGCGACTGGTCTCACAGCCACTTGTATGGAGACACTAAGAATATTATATAGGTGCTTATTAGAGAATGAGTTTACTGATCGATCCGCTTATGGAATGTTATATGGTTAATGATACCTAATGTCAGACAACGATTCCATAGTCCCAATTGTGTATTTAGTCCTTAGACTTGAGATACCAAGGATGTCTTGTATAAGTACTCCTTTTCTTGACGTCAGAGTTACAAGTTTGGAAAGTTTCATATATGGTACAACCAGTTATCGAGATTAGTAGCCAACATTAGGAAGGCAATTGAGTATCAATAGAGGATCATCCACTCTCGGTATCATGAGAGGAATATCCTATGTGTGCTCAGACAAATCCCTGGCCAAGGTCATTTGGATTGAGAAAGAAAGAGTTCTCTAGGAGAATGTGATTAGAGTGAGACTATGACAGATTCCATATGTGACTTGACAGTACCATGTCTAATATGCGGTCTCTGGGATATTAATTGGATGAGGGATTATAGATACATGGTAACTATAGATAGACACGTCCGATGGATTTGATCCTCCTGTACCATCTGAGGACTATGGCATAGTAGCCTAGTACGTCCATAGTCGATGAGTCGAGTGAATTATTATGGGGATAATAATTCACTATATCAGAAGGAGTTCTGATGGAAGTGACTCACAGCTAGCTCAGTATCAGGCCAAGAGGGTCACACACATATGGTGGATGCTTTAGCGAATAGAGGATTGGATGAGGATTCAATTAGCCCCTATTCTCATTAGATGAGACCCTATGCCGATGAACTCCTTGATTAATGTCCAATTAGAGGCCTAAGGAGATTATTAGATGGAGATCCAATAATATAAGAATAGTGGGTAATTGGATGGAGATCCAATACCCACTAAGGAAGGAGCCCTAGGTTTTTTTGGTGGCTCTCTATAAATAGGAGGGGAGACTCATGGTTGATAGGCTGCAGGTTTAGCTACAACCTCCTATTCTCCTCTCTTCCTTTGCACAAGAGTTGTAAGATCAGGTTGGAGGAGTTTTGCTACAGAGATCCATCGTGTGGATATCGCTAGAGAGGAGGACGCTTGACCTCCTTCATCTTCTTTATCCATATCTGAAAATACAAGGATATACGGTCTCCCTAGGTAAAATTAATCTCTTACACATCGTGATTTTATCAATTTTTGTGTTTTTCTCGTGATCTTAATATTTTGCATGACGATTTGATCTGCATAAAAAATTAATTGTTGTTTTAATTTTCATTGCACATGTGATGCACCCACTAAGGTTTCCTAACAGTGGTATCAGAGCAAAGGTTTTCGTGCGAAAGATTGGTTTTAAATTTCGTGTGATGAGATTGAATCATGTAGAATCATTCTACATATTCTTGCTGCATTTTCACTGCGAAGGTAGTGAGGAGGAGGGGCGGCGAAACCGGCCATAGGGGTGGCCGCCCCTTGGTAGGGCGGCTGCCAACGAGCAACGGCGATCGTCGCCTGCGCAGGGGCAACGGCAGCGGCAGCGGTGGTGATGCAAAGGGGGCAAGAGAGGTTAGGGCATCCTTTAAGAAAAGGATGATCTTGCCCCTATGAATACGGTAAATTTCGAAGACTATCCTCGTGTACATAATTTCCAAAAAACACTCAACAATTCTAGAAATTTCGAGGACTATCCTCTCATCCAAAATTATGAAAATACCCTTAATAATTTTAGAAATTTGAAATATATCCTGACTTCTAAAAAATTAATTAATTAAATAGTTTAATTAATTATTATATATATCTAGTAATCCTACATATGATGTGATGTACATATGATGTATGATGTAGATGGATGATCATGAGCCATGTGTTATGATGTATGTAATTGTGATTATTATTATTATTATTGGGGCCTGCGATCCTCTATTTTGCTCATTTATTATCAGGCCTGCATGTCTGTGATTATCTGTAATTACATGAAGAGGCATAGTGGGAGTGTTGAGGTGATAGCGGGACCCATGATGCCGTGGTGGGAGATCACTCCGTATGGTGATGCAACGATCCGATGGAACCAATGAGGAGGCGATCAACAATCACAGAGCATGGAGATGCACCGATGCGTACAGAGATCCTATTGTGAGTGATTAGGCCTATTGGCTCGGGCTTAATCATATTAGGTGACGACTCATGATCTTCCGATGTGACTTGCATATGTGATGTGTTATACACCTACTAGATATATGTATATATATATTTGCATTTGATGTAGATATATATTAAATATCTATGTGTGTGACAGACCGATACAAAATGAGAACCCCTCCTACGATAATATTAAGTCGGTAAGCATGAGACAATAAGATTGACCCACTGGCTTTCCATCATTATAGGAAGAAATTGAATTATGACATAGGTTAAGTTGGTTGAGTCACTCGAGGCTCACCTATCTACGTGATCGAGTTCTTGCCTATGACATATAGATGTCACCGGTGACCTGAGGATATGGTATGACTTGGTTAAGTACTCGAGAGCATATCCATCAAATCATACTCATCTTATAATGATAGTGGTGACTTAACTAAACTTTATGGTTGGTCGAGCAGTCGAGACCATGATGATTCGGAGGCTGAACATGATGAGAATCACAAGGAGTTGTGATTGGCAAGAGTTGTCTACCTTTTGGGCTTAGTGTAATTGGTTGAGTCCCTTGAGATTACACTAAGATGCCAATTGGATCCCGATCCCCACTATAAGTCTACCAAAGACTTTTGTCTCAAGTGTCGAGGTGTCTTATGATTCACTAGGAAAATAGTGGGTGTATATTAAGATAGAAGTCCATATCTTAATTAGTAATTTCTGTAAAATCTACATGTTATTTATTTTTGTCATATCTTATCTTGTCAGAAAAATATCGCTTGCAAACCCTCTGCGTGGCATACTTATGCCAATCACCTCATTGGTCCAAACTAAATAAATTGGCTCTGTAATTTGAGAATTATTCTCACTGCGAAGAAAGTCGCATGTATCCATGATACAATTGTGCCCACGCCGGAAGAAGGGGCAAGCGAGGATGAGATCGCTTGCTATTTGAAGTATATAGATGATTTCAAATTAGCAAAATGTTACATGTTGGCCTCCATGACTCCTAAATTGGAAAGGCAACATGAGAACATGGATGCAGATTCTATTCTTCTTCATCTCCGCTAGCAGTTTGAGAAATAGGGAAGAACTCAAAGATATGGGATATCTAAGAGACTCTTCTAAGCCAAGATGACAAAAGGGACATCAGTTGAGAACCATATCCTAAAAGTGATAGAGTAGATCGAGAAACTAACAGGTCTAAGAATAGTCCTAGAGGATAACATGTGCATTGATCTTATACCTCGGTCCTTACTATATACATTTTCTCTTTATCATGAATTTTAATATGAGTAAGTTTGAGGTGACTCTCCCTGAGCTCCTTAATATATTGAGGGAAGCTGAGAGTGCCATCAAGAAATAGAAGCTAGTTCTCTATATTGGTGAGACCAATAAGAAAAGGAAGGCTTGTAAGACCCTTGAGAAGGGCAAGGGCAAAGGAAGACCACGTAAGATAAAGGTTGCCAAGAAAGACCTGACAAAGGACAAAGGACAGTGCTTCCACTATGACCAAGACGGGCATTAGAAGAGGAATTATAAGGACTACCCTGCAGATAAGGTAAAACATAAGCTTGGAGAAGCTTCAGGTATATTTATGATCAGTCTCTACTTGTCAAATTTTATGATAATACATGGGTATTGGATACCGATGGTGCTTATCATATATGCAATTCATTGCAAGTTTTGGCAAGACCTAGGAGACTGGCAAGAGGTAAGATGGACCTCAAAATGGACAATGGAGCAAGAGTTGCTACAATTGCTGTTGGGGAGATCATCCTACATCTGCTTGGTGGAGTTGTTATTGTATTAGATGCATGTTATTTTGTTCCTTCCATTATCAAAAGCATTATTTTCATCTCTTATTTGATAATTAGTGGATATAAATTAGTTTTTAAGGATAATAGTTGTTCAATAATTATGGATGATGAGATCATCACTAGAGGGACCCTTATAAATGACTTATATGTGTTAGACACTTCTCCATACATGATGAATATAAATATGTCTAAGAGGAAAAGAGATAAGGTGAATAATACATACCTATGACATTGTAGGCTAGGTCATATACATGAAGGAAGGATTCAAAAGTTGCTGAAAAATGGATACTTAGATCTATTTGACTGTAAGCCATATGTAACTTACGAACCTTGCCTTTGTGGGAAGATGACCAACTTTCCTTTTAGTGGAATTGGAGAGAGAGCCACTTAGTTACTAGAACTCAAACATAGTGATGTATGTGGTCCCATGTCGACTCAGGCTATAGATGGTTACTCATACTTTATTACATTCACTGATGATTTCTCTAGGTATGGACATGTGTACTTGATAAAGTATAAGTCCAAAACGTTTGAGAAATTTAGGAAATATAAGAATGAGGCGGAGAACTAAATTAGAAAGAGTATTAAGGCTCTTCGATCAAATCGAGGAGGAGAGTACTTGAGTACAGGGTTCACCCATTTTCTTAGGGACAATGAGATTCTATCTCGGTGGAGACCTTTTTATACACCTCAGCTTAATGGTGTATTAGAAAGGAGGAATCACACACGGTTAGACATGGTGCGATCCATAATGAGTTTTGCTGACTTACCCATCTTATTATAGGGATATGCCCTAGAGACTGCAACTTACCTTCTGAACATAGTTCCATCAAAATCGATAGTGTCTACATCATATGAGATATGGAAAGGAAAGAAGCATGATCTTAAGGTAGTTAAGATTTGGGACTGTCCTACCCATGTTAGAAGACACAACCCTGACAAGTTACAATCAAGGATGGAACGGTGCACGTTCGTGGGATACCCTAAGGAGAGTTTGGGGTATTATTTCTATTATCCCGAGGACCAAAAGGTCTTTATTGCTAAGAGAGCTATGTTCCTTGAGAAGGAACACATTCTTGGTGGCAATAGTGAGAGTGAGATAGAATTGAGCGAGGTTAAAAAATCTAGCTCAAGCACCATTCTAAAGCCCAAGTCTGTTCAGGTACATAACACACAAATTTTAACTTTGCATAGGTCTAGCAGAGTATCTCACTCTCCTAAAAGATATGTGGGACATATCAGTAGAGAGGACTCTTAGGATTGTGATCCTCAAACCTATGAGGAGGCTATTATGAGTATAGACTCTGGGAAGTGGCAAGAAATCATAAATTCTAAGATGGATTCCATATACTCTAACAAGGTTTGGAATCTTGTGGATGCGCTTGAGGGTATCGTACCCATCGGTTGCAAGTGGATCTTCAAAAAGAAGATCAGAGTAGATGGAAAGGTAAAGACCTATAAGGCAATGCTAGTAACTAAAGGATATCATCATAGACAAGGACTTCACTAAGACGAAACCTTTTCACCTGTAGCCATGCTTCAGTCCATTAGAATTCTTTTGGCTATTGCAGTACACTATGACTATGAGATTTAGTAGATGGATGTCAAAATGGTATTCCTCAATAGCAACCTCGAGGAGAAGGTGTATATAATACAGCCAAAGCGATTCGTATCGAAAGAGAGTCCAGATAGAGTGTGCAGGTTGCTTAGATCCATTTATGGATTAAAGCAAGCTTCCCGAAGTTAGAATATAAGATTTGATGAGGTGATCAGATCTTATGACTTTGTTAAGAACGAAGATGAGACTTGTGTATACAAGAAGGTAAGTGGGAGCGCTATCACCTTCTTAGTGCTATATGTGGATGACATCCTAATCATTGGGAATGATGTAGGAATACTCTCCGTAGTAAAGGCTTGGCTATCTAGAAACTTCTCCATGAAAGACTTAGGGAAAGCAACTTATATTTTGGGGATCCAAATCTATAGAGATAGATCCAAGAGGATGCTTGGTTTGTCCCGGTCTAAGTACATAGACTCCATTATCAAAAGATTTGGCATAGAAAATTCTAAGAGATGTCTTATACCAATGAGATAAGGAATATCACTTTCTAGGAGTATGTCCCCAAAGACTCATGAATAAAGGGCAGACATGGATAAGATACATTATGCCTCAGCGATAGGGTCTATCATGTATGCGATGCTATGTACCAGGCCTAATATAGCATATGCTTCGAGTATCATTAGTAGGTATCAAGCAAATCCAGGTTTAGAATACTAGAAGGCAGTAAAGTGTATCCTTAAGTACTTGAAAAGGACTAAGGATCTTTTACTGGTATCTGGAGGAGGTAGCCTCCAGGTTAAGGGCTACACGGACTCGAGATTTCAGTCCGATATTGATGATAGCAAGTCAAATTCAAGATATGTTTTCACCCTGAATGGAGGAGCAGTAAGCTGGAAGAGTTCCAAGCAAAATACTACTACTGACTTGACCACAAAGGCAGAATACATTACTGCAGCAGAAGCAGCAAAGGAAGGGGTGTGGATAAAGAAGTTCATCAAAAATTTGGGAGTTATACCAAGCAGCGTGGAACCAATTCCCATATACTGTGACAATTATGGGGCGATCGCTCAAGCAAAGGAACCCAGGTCTCATCAGAAGTCTAAGTATGTTCTGAGGAGGTTCCATCTAACTAGAGAGATCATAGCCCGTAAAGATATAGCAATAGAGAGAGTTTCGTCTGAAGATAACATTGTAGATCCACTAACAAAGTCATTGGCTCATATTGTATTTCAGCATCACAAGGGTCTGATAGGGGATCAGACACATAGGTGATTGACTTTATGTCAAGTGGGAGATTACTAGTTACAAGTGCCCTTCAAGCCAATCAAATGAGTGATAGCACGTATGCCACACTGCATAATCTTTTTGCTTATGATTAATATTGACATATTCTCATATTATATTATATGTAGTATATATACTTTGACGTCCTTGGCTCTGTGCAATGGGAATCAGATCATGATAAGATCATGATAATAAGATCAATTCACCTTTAAACACAGATCCTAAATAATCCTAGTCATATGTTACTCGAGAAGGACATCAAGATAACCGGATAGACTGGTATAATATATACCTATCCATATGATGGAGGCAGTTGGTCTTATAGCTACTTGTATAGAGACACTAAGGATACAATATATGTGCACTTTAGAGAATGAGTTTTTTTATTGATCCGCTTATGGAATGTTGTATGATTAATGATACTTAATGTCAAATAATTATTCCATAGTCCTAGTTGTATATCTGGTCCTTAGACTTGAGACACCAAGGATGCCTTATATGAGTCCTCATTTCTTTGACGCCAGACTTACAAGTTTGGAAAGTTTTAGATTTCATACAGTTAGTTATCGGGATTGGTAGACAACCTTACGAAAGCAATTGAGTGTCAATAGAGGATCATCTACTCTCAATATCATGAAAGGAATATCTCATATGTGCTTGCTCAGATAAATCCTTAGCCAGGGTTATTCGGATTGAGAGAGAAAGAGTTCTCCAAGAGAATCCGATTAGAGCGAGACTATGACGGATTTCGTATGTAACCTGACAGTACCATGTCTAATATACGGTCTCTAGGATATTAGTTGGATGAGGGATTATAGATACATGGTAACTGTGGATAGACAGGTCTGATGGATTTGATCCCCCTGTATCGTCTGGGGACTATGGCGTAGTGGCCTAGTACATCTATAGTCGATGAGTCGAGTGAATTAGTATGGGGATAATAATTCACTATATCAGAAGGAGTTCTGATGTGAGTGACTCACGGCTAGCTCGGTATCGGGCCTAGAGGATCACACATATATGGTGGATGCTTCAGTGAATAGAGGATTGGAAGAAGATCCAGTTAGTCCCTATTCTTATTAGATGAGACCCTATGCTGATGAGTTCCTTGATTATGCTTCAGTGAATAGAGGATTGGAAGGAGATCCAATTAGTCCTTATTCTCATTAGATGAGATCCTATGCTGATGAGTTCCTTGATTAAGGCCCAATTAGAGGCCTAAGGAGATTATTGGATAGAGATTCAATAATGTAAGATTAACGGGTCATTGGATGAAGATCCAATACCCACTGAGGAAGGAGCCCTAGGGTTTTTTGGTGTCTCTCTCTAAATATGAGGGAAGACTCATAGTTGATAGGCTGCAACTTTAACCACCACCTCCTATTCTCCTCCCTCCCTTTGTGCAAGAGTTGCAAGATCAGATTAGAGGAGTTCCGCTACAGAGATCCATCATGTGGATACCACTAGAGAGGAGGACGCTTGACCTCCTTCCTCCTCTCCATCCGGATCTGGAAATATAAGGCTATATGATCTCCCTAGGTAAAATCAACCTCTCATATATCGTAATTTTATCAGTTTTTATGTTTTTCTTGTGACCCCAATATTTTGCATAACGATTTAATTTGCATGAGAAACTAGTTTTTATTTTGATTTTCACTACGCATGTGATGCACCCGTTGAGGTTTCCCAACACAAGTGAGTTAGAGCTGGAGCTCAAGAAAAAAAATCTAGAGTAATAGTGTGTGTGTGGCTATTTTCTCCCCCCTGATATTGTTCATCATGTTGGCTTTTATACATTTAGTCTTGGGTCAATGTGCGCGGATGCTTAATGGCTGTCAGTGTCAAATTACATAGGTGTTAATGTGTGTTGGTGTCTCAAGTGATCGGTCATACTCTAGGTGTCAACATCATCTGATCTGTATGGCGTCCTTCTGTATTTCTTGAATAATAAGATAGATATGCAACATATTCCTAAGTCACGAGATGAGCTAACTTGGGATGCCCGACTGACTTAATCATGATGGACTAGGAGCCCCCTTAGAATAGGCGTCATAACATGCCATATCACTACCTAAGCTTAATTGAAAGAATGCATGGAAAATGTCAAAAACTAAATGTTGAACAAATGGCCCTTAGACTTGTCCTGGATAACAATGCACCAAACCTTCTACCTGCTCTATGTTGTAACCTCATTAATGTACATATAATAATAATAATAATAATAATAATAATAATAATAATAATAATAATAATATTTTTTCTCTCTCACTATGTATATATATATATTTATATTTTCTAATAGATTTTCCTCAATATATACGACATGCTAAGTACGATCTCAACTAGTATTTTGGCCACCGGGCCTGCCACATCTCACTTCATTTTGTGATAGAAATATGAGTAAGCAACACGTCGGCCCCAAGATTCTTTCTTGCGCATCCACATTTTGTGTATTTTGAATTTTCTTTTCACCAAGATAAATGGTAATTTCCATCTCGCTTCATTTACTAAAAGCTGCTTCATAAGTTTTGATTCTCATACTAATCCTTATAGTTTAAAAAATTATATTGTGATCCCTATATTATCAATTTTATTGATGAAAAAATTACACATGCAAAAAGGATAAAAAAACTTTACTATCATTTAAATTATTAACTTCATATAAACCCTTCTTCTCCAAACCCTTCTTCTCCTTCGGTTTGAGAGGCTTTTATAGAAATTTTTCATAACTTTCCTCCACTCTGACTGCACTACGGACGATAGACCAATGATGGCATCGATCGCGCACTAGACTAGTGGCGTTCTAGAGGAGATTCGTGTACCACCTCCGATCATGACCGCTTCCTCCTCTCCAAGACCAATCGCCACCCCTATTCCCAAAGGAGGATGCTACCTCTTAAAGGGAAATAGCCAAACTCCCCTTCGGTTCCCTCCTCTCTTGTTGCATTATGGATGGTAGACCAATGATAGCATCAATAATCGCAAGACCGATGACATTCCAGAGATGATCTGGCATGTAGTGAATGTAAGCAAAATGGGTAGGTATCATCATCGTCATGTTCTTGGTTCGAGGAGGTATGCCACTGTCCCCCATCTAGGAGAATTATTTTATGAACTCTACTCCATCTACATCCATTCCAATCTATCATATAAGCCCGACTACCCCTTGAGTTCGATGTTCTACAAGAGGTAGATGCCAAGCCAGTTACATATAATGAGTCCTCTATTTCCCAAATGCTTCGACCCTTAATCATCGTCTTTCTCATCAAGATCTCAGCTTTGGTAGGTGTTAACCTGGGGTGGTTTGTGATTAAGTAAAACATGAAGAGAAAATTGATGGAAGTTTATTGACACATTTCCTATTTATATAGGTTAGGAGGGAGGATTTTTCTCAACAAAAGCAATGAGATTTCCTCATGTAGTTGGGGAAATCTTAGTTATTATCATGCCATTATAAGATGATGCTCCTGCCAAGGATGTCGATCTTGGACTGATATAATAAAAATAGTTTACGAGCAAGAGCCTTTGTGAGTGAGTCTGTTAGTTGATCAGTTGTTTGTACATGAGAAACATATAGTTGATGCCTAACAACTTGATCCTACATAAAGTGAAAGTCAATGACAATATGTTTCATGCATGAGTGGAACACTAGATTAATGCACAAGTAGGTAGCTCCAACATTATCACAATATATTATATGAGTAAGGGTGGAGCTGATGTCAAGTTCCTTAAGTAAATTCATAACCCAATTGAGTTCTATGGTGGTGATGGCATGGTATTCAGCTTCAGTTATAGACCGTGTGACTGCCTTTTGGTTCTTAGAACTCTAACTTATTGGATTAGCTCTAAGGAACACGATATACCCCGACGTGGATATTCTATCATCAAAGTTCTCTGCCCAATCAACATCAATAAAGGCATGAAGATGAAGTGGGGAGTGTTTGTGGAGCAAAAGACCATGACTGAGGGTTCCATTAAGATATCACAATATCTGTTTGATTGTAGATTAATGCATAGTAGATGGTCGATGTATGAATTATGATAATTTATTGACCATAAATGAGATATCTAGATAGGTGAGAGCTAAGTACTGTAAGGAGCTATATACTTATCAGTACTGAGTAAGGTCTATAGTAGGGTTTCCATCACATAACTTGAGTGATTCACTAATAAAGAGGGTTTTCATCACATCCTACATATTCATCTTTAATAATAAATCCTGAATATACTTTCTTTATGATAGG
Organism: Ensete glaucum; assembly: GCA_021527575.1. Taxonomy (NCBI): domain Eukaryota; kingdom Viridiplantae; phylum Streptophyta; class Magnoliopsida; order Zingiberales; family Musaceae; genus Ensete; species Ensete glaucum. Next base: position 39,801,881 of record CM038557.1, on the reverse strand, counting down.
AAGAGTCCTAAAGATTTATTTGTTGCTTCCACACCCAGAAAGTAGCTCAAGATTCTTAGATCTTTGAGTGAGAATTGATCTAGTAATTGCCTGAGGAATGCTTTAATCTCCATAAGAATATCACCAATGACAATAATGTAATCTATATATACCAGAAGATATATAATAACTCCATTTTGTTGATATAGAAATAATAAGGTATCAAACTTGGAGTTGATGAAGCAAAATGATGTAAAAATTGAGCCAAGTTTAGGTACCATGCTCTTGGAGCTTGACGAAGTCCATAAATAGCTTTTTAGAGTTTACAAATATGCCTTAGATATTGAGGATGGATGAAGCTAGGAAGTTGCTACATAAAGACATCTTTAGTAAGAGTCCCCTATAAAAAGACATTGTTAACATCCAATTGTCATAAGTGTTAGCCTTTTGAGATAATCAAATTAAGGATAAGTTGGATTGTAATTGGTTTAACAACAGGACTGAATGTATCTGTGAAGTCAACACCAGGTCGTTGATGAAACCCTTTAGCTACTAGATGTACTTTATATCTGACAACGGATCCATCTGGGTTCAGCTTAATTCTAAAGATCCATTGACACCCGATGATATTTTATATATGATGAAAGGGGATATGGGTCCATGTAGAGTTATAGATGAGGGCATCATATTCTTCACACATGTCTTTATGTCGTGTGGAGATTTTTGAGCATAAGTAATTGTGGTGGGTTTAATAGTCTCAGGTGAGGATTTTGTGATAGCATATAGGTTAAGGACCAGATATGGTTTAAAAATATCACTTTTGGAGCATGTTGTCATTGATGTCTAGGGTATATGGGATTGTTAGTGTGTTAGTGGTATAAGCAGTGGAGAGTCATTAGCATGGGTTAGGTTAGATTGAGGTATTTTAGTGTCGTTGGGTCTAGGAGAAGGTAAAGACAGTGGTTGTGTTTTTGAGGGCATTGCTTCATCAATAAGGGAAACTTATGAAGAAGGGAGTGGAAAAGCAATGGAGGGAGTGAGGAGCTACTGAATTGGAGTAACAAGAGAGTGTAGATCCGAAGAGGAAGGACTAGACGATGATATGGGAGGCTTAATTGATGGGATCAAAAGTGTACTCTAGTGATGTCTGGTTGTTAGAGTGGGTTGCATAGTAGGAGACACATGGTTTTGATAAGGAAAGGTAGACTCCATAAAAATAACATGATGTGATATAAAGATTTTTTTTATATGAGGGGTCATAGCAGTGGCAAATATTATGTTCAAGAGAATATTCTATGAAAATGCAAGGCTTAGATCTTAGTGTTATCTTATGTTCGGCATAAGGACGTAGCTATAGATAGCATAGACAACCAAATACTTTGAGTTTTTGAAGAGTTGAAAGTTTGTAAAATAGTTTTTCAAATAGTGACTGATACTGTAGGACTGAAGTGAGCATACAATTAATGAGGTAGACTATAATTTGAAAGGCTATTAACCAAAAAGTTGGTGGCATGTAGGCTTGATATAGAAGTGTTAGACCAGTTTCAAGTATATGTCGATGTTTGCATTCAGTTGAGCCAACTAGTTGAGGAGTATATGGGGGTGACATGAAGTGTTGTATACCATAAGTTGACAATTAGGATGTGAGGGTTTGATATTCACCTCTGTCATCCGAGTAGACTATTTTAATTATAGAATGAAAGAAGTTCTCGACCAACTTTCTAAAGTTGGTAAAGATTGTTGAAACTTTCGAGTTATGATGGAGAGGATATAACCATGTGTACTTAGTAAAATAGTATAAAAATGATATATTATCTGAATTTGTCAAAAGAAATGATTGGGGCAAGGCCCCAAACATCGGTATAAATAATTTCAAATTATTTAGAGCAAGATATGAAGGAAGTTCCAAAGGGTAGTCTATGGCTCTTATTGCTATGATAAGCATCACAATGAGTTATAAGGCTAATTGATTTAAAAGTATGAAGAAAATAAAGAGAAATTAATTTCTGTTGGATAGAGGATGATGGATGACTAAGATAATGATGCCACATGTCAATTAGAGTGGCCACTAAAGAGTAAGCAATGGGCTAGGTTATTTATGGAGCTAACGATCACTCATAAATATTATCTTTATTCTGGCCTCAGACTAAGGATGCCCCTTGTTAAATCTCAGATTTTGATGATGAAATAATTAATAAAGTTATGATCTAATGTGCATTTGAGTGAAGTAGGAGTAGCTTTGATCAAGGAGAGGCAAATTGATTTAAGTAGTGGAATCAGATGTTGGGCTAAAATTGAACATGTCAGAAGATTGGATATCGGGCTGAAGGAATGGTCAACGTGCCGGCAGAAAGGATTTTGTGCCATGAGTTCGAGCATTAGACTAGAAGGATCAGACATTGCACCAAGGAGATCGAATGTTGACGAGGTCAATATGCCAATTAGGTAATATGGTGCAAGAGAGTATGATATGCCGAAGGTTTGGATGAAGCACCGGATGAATCAATGACATGTCAGATAACTTAGTATTCTTATTTGTAATTGATTATGTCTAGACTGAAGTAGTTTAGAGTTCTAATGGAGTTGATTGTGAATGTAATTAGGCTAACTCAATTAAGAGGCTATTAGATCTTAATTAGGATTGATTTGGGCCTAATGGAAGGCCCATTTCAGTGACCTAAAGTTAGGTCTGGTGGTGGCACCACTCAGATAAGGTGGTGATACCACCCGGACATAGTCTCCGAGAAGATAGTCTTTAAGGCTGTCAGACGATGGTACCACCCAAACATAGTCTCCCGAACTATATCAGGTGGTGGTACTATCTAGGCTAGTGGTACTACCACTAGTGCCCAATGTATGAGGTTGTTAGGGGGTGGTAGTACCAACACTTTGGGAACTCTGAAAATTTAAGTTTTTGCTCTAACCTTTGAAGTCATTTGGGACCTATAAATATCCCACCAATTCTTGCTTGAGGTAACAAGAACTAAGATAATAAACTTCAGGTTTATAGTGAGGGAATACTTGTAAAGGGTTATAAAGGTTCACTCTTGAGCTCCGGAAAAGGCGTAAGAGTTGTAAAGGACGATTTATCTTCACCTATTAGAAAAAGATCAGTAGTGGAAGTCGGTGGCCTTGAGTGAAGAGGAATTGAGAGTAGACATAGGTCATGTGGACTGAATCACTATAAAATTAGTATGCTTACTCCTCTCTTGTCTACTTTCAATTGCTTTGCTTATTATTTTACTTATTATCATCCTACGAATGCTTTTAAGTTTAAATAATTTTTTGATACAAGTTTTATCGAATGAATTCTCAAAGTGATGAAGATTTTTTGACAGAACCCTAAAGGAGCCATATAGGATCTTGATCCTTGAAGGGGATCAACCCTTGGAACATTATAGGGATTCCTCCCTCCTAGGGTCAATCACAAGGCTAAAATAAAAGTATTCTTGCTTGATGAAAAAGAGATAGAGGCTACAAGCTTATACAGAGCTCAAAACCCTACCCTAGGGGGGTGCTTCCTAGTCCCCCCTTGCCCCTCCTATAATCGCCCTGCCTAATTAGGGATGGGTGGCGACCTAAGTGGCTACATAGCCAACTCTACCTGCTAAAAACCTTGGATAAGTAGCCCAGTAAAGGGGGTGACGACCAGTATACCCTAAGGCCATAAAATAAACCCTAACCACATTTCTTTATAGGATAGAGGTGACTAGATGGGGTTTTATTATAATCTCACCGAGTTTTATTGACTTCTACTTGGTTGAATAGGACTCAACCCTACTAGGGTCCTATCAAGCCCACCCTCTTGAAATCAGTCTTGTCCTCAATGCTGAGGTTCCATGAACTCAGGGAACTAGGTCTTTAGCTCCTCATAAGACTCCCATGTGGTGGCATCTTCAGGTAGTAAGTTATTCCAATATACTAATACTTCAGTTGGGGGGCGTCAGCGGTGCATCACAATTCTTCGATCAAGAATGACTTGTTGTTGGGCTTGAATTTTTACATCATTTGTGGTGCTCGGCAGTTAAGTCTGGGCTGACTCGTGTTCTCCCAATTTGGGCTTCAAGCAAGATACATGAAAGATAGGATGGATTTTGGCGTCCTTTGGTAGCTTTAATTTATATGTCATAACTCCAATATGCTCTGTAATCTGTTAAGGTCTATAAAATTGAGAAGATAGCTTCATTGAAGCCCTCATATTGATGGATAGCTATTTGTATAGCTGTAGGCAAAGATAGACCTATTAGGATCAAAGCTACACTAAAGGGGGGGGGGAGGGGGGGGTGAATTAGTGCTGATGAGAAATCTTCATCGATTTGAAAATTTTACTCAATGAAAACCATATCAAAAATATATTAAGTGTAGAGATATGTATAATAAAAAATAATAGATAGTTAAATAATAGAGCAATGAAGTTAGAGAGCAAAGAAGAGTAAGCAAATTGATTTTATAGTGGTTCTGTCTCGTGACCTATGTCTACTTCCCACTTCCTCCTCCGTTGAGGCCACAGGCTTCCACTATTAATCTTCCTTCAATGGGTGAAGATCAACTACCCTCTTACAACTCTATTCTCCTTTTGTAGGTTTAGGAGATAACCTTTACAAGACTCAAATCCCTCCCTTAAATAAGAAACTACACGTGATGAAATGAGGAGAAGCTCATAATTACAACAGCGTTTTCACAAGATTTTTACTCTTAATTACTTGCATACCTCAGGAAAGAAAGGGTGGGGTAGTTATAGGCCCCAAATTACTTCAAAAGTGGAGCTAAAAATTAATTTCTAAGCATTTCAATCGTTTGACAGTCTGGGAGACTGTGTTCTAGGCACTTCAGCCACTTGACAGTCTGGGAGATTGTGTTTGGGTAGTTCAACTGCCCAGTCTAGGTGGTTCAACTGCTTAATACACCTTCGAAGAATATGTTCTCTTGGAGACCATGTCTTCGAAGACTGTGCTTTATCTGACCTTAGGTTACTGAAATAATTTTTATAATAAGTCCAAATCAGCTCCAATTAAGACCTAATGGCCTCTTAATTGAGTTAGTAAAACTAACTCTCATTATTATGCTAACTACGACACTCAATATACAATCTTTATTGTCCGATCGTTTCTTTGGTAAACTCCTAGCATCTTTCCGATAAACCCCTGGTGAGCTACTGATTTCCTTCGGTGAACTCCCAATAAACTTCTAGCATTCTTTTGGTGAACTCTCAGTGAGCTCCTGATGAAATTTTCGATATTATTCCAGCAAACTCTCAGCGAGCTCCCGACATCCTGTCGGCGAACTCCCGACAAACTTCCCAGTAAACCTCTGGTGAGCTCTCGGCGAGTTCCTAATAATATTGTCCAAACATCGATCGACCTCCGACGAACTCTCGGCGAGCTTCCACTATGTCGTCCGAACCTTGCCCCGATGCTCAAACTTGACTCCGACCCAACATTTGATTGTAATGCCCTTTACTGTCATAGCTAATCCTACATCATTTTCTTAACACACAAGTTAGATCATAAAATCCATCAATTGATTTTATCATCAAAATTCGAGATTCAATAATCTCTCCCTTTTTTATGATAACAACCAATTAATGACGAGAGACTTAACTCCCATATGTATATGTCATAGGATCAATACAACAAACTTAAATTCAAAAGAACCTATCACTTTTGAATTCAAGTATAGTATTTTCATAATTTAACCATTCATGATACCATACATAATAAAATTTTTAAAGCATTCTTCTTCTCGGTATCACATAATAAATAATTCCAATTGATATGTTTCACATGATAAATATTTTAAACATTCACTTTATGTCAAAAATCATAATAGTATACATGATAAAATTTTTAGAGTAATCATATTTTCTTGGTATCATATAAACATTTCAAAGATTTCAAAATATATATTTCTTTTATGTCATTAATTATGTCATTTCTCCCCCTTTGTCGTCAATAAAAAAGAGAAATGTTCAATTCATATATGAGTATTTATCATAAATATCTATCATTTGAATGTTTATCATTTTTGAATATTTATCAATAAGGAGAAATGTTCAACATACCTTTTCGAAATAATTATTCAAAATAAATGTTCATTATATGATAAAATTTTAAATATAATATTTATCATACGTCATCAATCATGTCATTTTTTTCCCCTTTGTTATCAAAAAGAAGAAATATTCATCATATATTTGAATACTGAGTGTTTAATACATATGTTAATGTATTTATCATAAATATTCATTACACAAAAAAAGAAATCTAGTCCATTTCTCCCTCTTTTTGTAAACAAAAAGGTAGAATCAATGAGGGGGTTCTTAAAAGTATCATATCAAAAAATACTCAATTTTATAGATGTAAATTTTATAGCTATAAATTTTAAAATTAAGGGTTACCCATGTAATTTAGTTCATCTTATGGAAATTTCAAGTAATGTAACAAATCAATCAAATCATGCATTTTGAAAATTATCTCATGTAAATTTTGATAATGAGCATCAAGAATTTAAAAAAAATATATGATAGTAAATCAAGCTCAAGTTGTTATATTTTGGATGCATTTAGAAAGTTCTAATTTTCTTCTAAGCAATTGTTTGTCATTCAATGTTCAAATTTTCTTCTAACCAAATTAATTTTGATTCCTCCTCCTTTTTATTGTCAACAAGAAATATAATAGTTTAACTTTTTTTAATACATCTATGTTTTAAATATAACCATGAGTACAAAGGAATCATGTCATGAAGAATTAAATCATAAGTATTAATAGACACTATTTCTTTTTAATAAATCTTCTTCTTCAATAAAAATTTTAGGAGATTAATTGTAAGCAAGATCTCAATTCATGAAAATTATCAAGTTACAAGTATTGAGAAATTAAGATCATGATTTTACAAAATGAGATATGAAAATATAGAATCTCAATTTTTATATATGATTTCAAATCATCAAGATCATTGTTTTAGATTTATGTAATAGTTCGAAATAGATAAACTTATGATTCATTTATAAATTTCTTCAAACAAACTTGATTTATATAAGGATTTCAAGTTTTATTTTCTAAACTTACTAAAATCATGATAATAAATTATTTAAGTTCAAATCATCAAAATCGATATTTCAAAAAAACTATCATGAATAGATTCATCAATCTATTATTGAAATCTTAATAAGATAAAGATTGAGAAATTTTCAAAAGAGATCATCACAAATATTACAATAAGATATTTCCAAACATAATCTTTAGTTTATCTTTAATCAATGATATGAATTTATTATTCATCCCCAACTAATTTGTTTCTTTTATAAAAGTTACTCTATTAGTAATATTTCTAATAAATTTGGATCGGTAACGACCAAAAGGAATCGTTTGTTTGAGTATGCACAGTAAATATCGATAGGTCTTTGTATTATTATTATTTTAAGGATATATTAGTGGTTATTTCTTAGAACTCAGCATCAACTTTGCATGTGTTTATTTGTGTTCTGCAGCAACTTGTAATCTACAATCTATAGGCTGTAGACTCCCATTTTTCATCTACAAGATCTTGACTTAGAGTTCAACAGAGGAATCAAAATCAATTCAGCTATCCAGCATAAACTAAATCAAGCTGAATTCTATATCTATGGAATAATTATACTGTAGCAACGGTCGGCTAGTTCTTCTTCCGCTAAGAGTATGACCTAGATGAAGCCCAAGTCCTTAAGGAATTCTTTAGTAATTGCACCTTGGGAACTCGGTGACTCTCCCCAGGTCGTCGTTTTCACACTTTATGAAACCTCTTCTTCTTAGGATCTCCTTCAGCTCTTCTTCTTGATCCATGTGTTCCATGTGGACCTCGGGCCATAAAACCTCCATAGAACACGACGACTTTGGCCTTTGGGTCAACTCTTGCCACTTCTATGATCTGGTAGTTCTTGGTGTGCCATCAAGGTGTCCTAAGTCAACTTTGATCCCCATAGCTTTGCTGTATAATGAGCCACTAGGGTGATCTCCTGCTTCCTCACCCTCAATAATGAAGGAGGCTAGTCGCCCTCCTCATGATGTAGTCCAAGGTTTTCTCGGATGATGCTATGGTGCTAGTGAGGAGGATCACTCTGGTCATCACACTCTTCGTTGTGAGCATGTCGAAGGACCAGAAGCTGTGGGTTTAGATCATCAGCTTGAAGGAGGAGATCAGCTACCGGCCTCCCACCAATCTAATGCACAACATGAGTGATGAGCAACTATTCGAACATGCGTTGAGGGTGAACAAGCTGAGCAAGTATCGATCGAGGGGGACGCCGGAGGTTGTGTTTATGCTCTTGGCAGAAGAATGCATCTTCTGACGCCTCTCTGGGATAGGTACTTTAGAGGATATCAAGGGCTTTACTTGATCAACATCCATGGTTTGTAGGGTAACTATGCATTGAATTCAGTGTCCTACATGAGGTAGATCCTCAGCATGGTGTCCGACAACAAAAGCTTCTCCATGATAGACTCTACAAGATGGCTCCCGGTGAATGCACTGCTTAATCTCTTAAACGAGCGTTTTGTCCTATTGTAGCTTGCCTGCATCCCGCTCTTTAGCTTTAGCTTCACCTACAAGTACCTTATGAGCTCCAAGTATAGCTTCATGGAGGCCTTCGACATGCTCGGTTCTAGTGCGAGGGGCCATTACACCCCCAAACTCGCCTTGAGGTCGGTGTCTTGCAGTGGTGCAAGGGTACGCAGTGGCTGGAGGTGAGTCATCATGTGGCCCTCATTCTCATCAATGACACCACCATGTACCCCAAGTTCGATCGACTCCGCAATGAGGTGATCGTGTAGCACGAGCACTACTTCCCTATCGTGCTCACGGTCAAGGCCTCCCACATCATATCTAACATAAGCACAACATGGGAGCTATAGAGAAGTGGGTAGTTGGAGCTAGTGTTGTTCGAGATGGAGGCTACCAGAGGAACTCCTACAGAAGATCAATGAGGAGCACAAGTTGTTAAGAATAATTCAAATAGTTAAGATTAGATAAAATATAAGATAAAGATTTAGATTTAAGTTTAGATTAAATGAGGATGAGATTTATTGAGATATGATAGATTTTTTATTTTAAAATATTTATACTTTATCTTTTAATCAATATAAATATGTGCTCTAATCCAAAGTGAAAGGACTCCTAGTTTCTTCTACTATTCTCTTCTCTTTCTATCTGAAGTTATGCAGAAAAGCTAACTTTGGAAATAAAGCCTAGTTTGAAAAGATCAACATAAGTACATCAACTAAAAATATGGGAAGATTGGTATATCTAAAAAAAAAAAAAAAGATGATAGGCATTAGAGTATATGTTCTTATTCAACTTCTTCCTATCTTCAAAAGTGATAAGTATTAATTTTGGATTATTAAGTTGAAAACTCTATTTTTTTTCATATGGATTATAAAATTTGATAGAAAATAATTTTGTTCAGTATGATCTATAGGATCCTAATATTATTAAAGATCAAAGAGATCAGATTAATAAAAATATACAGAAAGATATAAAAGCCCTCTACATGCTATAATAAATATTAGATGATTCCCTATTTTCTCGAATCATGATAGTTTAGACGTTAATAAAAACCTAGAAGATATTAAAAAATATGTTTAGAGGCATAGGTAAGGTAAAAATTTTAAAGCTTCAAATTCTTCGATGTGAATTCGAAACTCTTATGATGATAGATTCTGAATTTATCATTGATTTCTTCTCAAAAAAAATTTCTATTGTGAATCAAATGAGATTTATGGTGAAAATCTAAAAGACCAAACTATAGTAGAAAAGGATTTATAAAGTTTATCTTCAAAAATTTTTATATGATTTCTACTGCCATAGAAGAAGCTAAAGATACATATATATTGTCTATTGATGAACTAATGGATTCACTTTTAGTTCATGAACAAAAAGTAAATAAATCTTTAAATGAAACTTCATAACATATTCTTCAAATGAAGATGGATCACAGGAAGGATCAAAAGAAAAATTCAAAAATCAAATCTCAAAAGAGAGTTCAAAATGGTAGAGGTTGTAATCGATCAACTAATGGTCATAGGAACCCGAATGAAGGTAACATTTAAAGAACTCGTCAATGTTTTATAAAAAAATTGGTCATATTGGAAAAGATTACTAGTACAAAAATATAAATCCAAATATTTCTCTCTACTCTTATTGTAAAAAATATGACCATCCTTAAAAGACTATTCGAACAAAAATCAAATAAATTATCATGAGAGAATTAATAATAAAAAAAGGGATGAAAAAATATTTTATTTATAGAATCTGATGAAGAATATTCTAGATCTGATTGGTTTTTGGATAGTGGGTGCATTAATCATATGATATTGGATAAAATTTATTCAAAAGGCTTGATGATTTAGTCAAATCTATTATGTAGATGAGAAATGATAATATGATTCAAGTAAAAGAAAAAGGAATAGTTACTATGAACACCAAATGTGGTAAAAAAATTATTCATAATGTGATGTTTATTCCTAATTTAAAATAAAATCTTATTAATATAGGACAACTAATGAGAAAATAATATTATGCTATTTTTATAATAAAAAATACTTGATTTATGATAAGAAAATTAATAAATTGATACAATTGTGAGGATGACAAAAAATAAAGTATTTCCCTTATAATTTTTGGATTTTACATGCTACTCCTACTAAAAAATCGACACTAGGCATATAAGTTATGATCGTCTAAATTTTTATAGATTTATGCAAACTAATCTCACATAGTGTAAATCATGGTAATTGAAAAACTATAATTAATGAGACGCATGCGGAGGAAAAAGATGGGACCTTAAACTCTAAGGATAACAAGGAACATATATAGTGTGGATAGATGTTTCTGAGGATGTAAAGAAAGCTAAGATAAAGAAAGGAAAGAAAAAGCCTTCATATCCAAAGGAATTCGATCCTGCAAATACAATACCTCCACTAGATCCTTAAATATGACTGTAAAAGAGAAAAAGATCAAGTTATAAGTCTAAAAAAAGGATAAAAGAAGTCAGGATAGGTGTTCTCAAGGATCTATGGGCATAGAGAAGCATAAGACAACTACTACAACAATGAAGACTAGTTTGCTAATATCTTTATAAAAGCTTTAGTGAAAAAAAACTATTTATTTCAAAGACAATTTTAGATTATAACTATTTGAATTAAGGGGGTATGTTAAGAATAATTCAAATACGTAAGGTTAGATAAAACAAAAGATAAAGATTTAAATTTAGATTTAGATTAGATGAGGATAAGATTTATTGGGATATAAAGATTTTTTATTATTTAAAATATTTATATTTTATCTTTTAATTAATATAAATATGTGCTCTTGGATCAATCCAAAGCAATACAGATTGAAAGTACTCTTAGTTTCCTCTACTATTTTCTTCTCTTCCCTTATAGGTGTCCTCTTAGTGCTAAAACTGGCGTCCACTTCCCATGGATTTAGTTCTCATGGAACTTCTTGATGTTATCATTAGAGTTAATAACAATCATTTGGAATAAACCCATACCACATTCCATTTCCATTCAAGATGTAGATTTCAGAATATTTAGAATTTAAGTTTCCACTACTTGATTTGCTGACTTGAAACAAATCTTTTGGCGCTCGAATCTACTCTAGAAAGCCACCAGCCTAGCGTGGTATCGACGCTGTCATTGGTCTGTCGTCTACAACATAACCGAAGGAGGGTGAACCAAAGGGGAAGCTGGGTATTGACCTTTAAGAGGCAACCTCCTCTAGAAACAAGCGGTTAGACTTGGAGGGGAGGAGGAAAGCAGTCAATATTGGAGGCAATACCTGGATCTCCTTTGGAATACCATCGGCCTCATGCGCCATTGACATGTAGTGTAGTCGAATGGGAGGCTAGCCATTGCCTTTGAAGAGGCAGCCTCCTCCTTTGGAAATAGGGGTGGGGGTTGATCCTGGAGGGGAGGAGGAAAGTGGTCACGATCAGAGGTGACGTTTTGATTTCCTTTAGAATGCCACCAGCCTTGTGTGCCACTAACACCGTCATCGGTCTATTGTCTATAGTGCAATCAGAGGGGAGGAAAGTGGTGAGAAGTTTCTATAAAAGCCTCTTTAATTGGAAGGGAAAAAATATGTATATAAAATTAATAATTTAAAAATAGTAAAATAACTTTTTCATTCATATTATTTTTGCATGTGACATCATGTGCGATTTTTTTATAAACAAAATAGATAAGAATTAAATATTTTACTTTAGTAAGTGTAGGAATCCCAATACTATTTTTTAAGCTATAGGGATCGAGATACTAATCATAACTAATTATAAGAGGTAATATGTAATTAACCCTCAGTTAAATATTTTATCTTCTTAGGGGAGAGTGGTTAAGTTTGAATGCTTCATTCTATCATATTAGGCGATTGTTATTCTTGTGCCATATGATTTCAATATTATAATTTCTAATAATTTTTATTTCTTAGCATTACTATAATAATAAAGAAAATATTCTTATATTCATAATCACAAAAATGTATGATAGTGTCACTTTGCTCAAATTGCTTTTGACTCAGTATTCAACATCATATCTAGAAATTAATTTATGTTATTTTGTATCATCCAAAAAAAATGATGTAATGGAAAAATCTATTATTTTTTGTACATGATGGTTTCATTCCTTGATGGCTTGAACATTTAAAAACTCATATTGGTCAAAGTCATAGAAAAGAAAAAAAATAATTTTTTTTTCAAAACATCAGACTCTAGTTTAATTAAAAGGTCTGTAAAAAAGTACATCCAAACTGATTTGAGTTTTAAAGCTTAGATAATAAAAAATCACTCCACTTAATATCAACCAATTGGTTACTCTATTTTTCTCACAAAATACATGGCTGAAAGAGTTGACTACAAAATATTAGAGCATACAAAAAAATGTTGCCAACAATGTTATGAAAGCTCTAGAGCGAAGAGGAGTTACTGGCTAGCAGCCTTTATTCTGATTTTTGAATAAAGAATTTTTTTCTTTGGAAGGTTGATTTATAAATTATTGTATTCTCAGTCTAATTTGTTTGTATTCTCAGCCAACAATTTATAAAGTGTTGTCATTAATTGTTAAGATATACATTATTATATTTAAAATGAATATAAACTGAATATAAAAATAAATATGTTTATAGTGGTTTGATCTTCCCTATCTATGTTCACTCTCGATTCCTCTTCTCTCAAGATTACCGGCTTTCATTATCGATCTTCTTTCCAACTAGTGAAGATCAACTTATCCTTATTATAAATTTCTTCTTTTTTAGGTTAAAGGGATAACTTTCATATGTTTTTTTTTTTTAACACAAGATCTCTAACCACATATAACTTAGAATTATAATCAAATTTAGGATAAGGAGGAGACTGAAACTATGCTCAAAATGAAAGCTTATAATATTTTACTAACTTAGGAATATATGTTGATCAGCTAAGTCAAAGTAGTATTTTTTATAGGTCCCAAAAAGCTTAAAGAATGGAGTCAAAAATTTAAATCTCAAAAATTTGGGGATATAGGCGATAATACCACCAACATTAGGCACTATTACTATCATAACTACGCTGCAAATCTGGATTCTAGTAGTAGTACTGCTATTGGCCTAGATGGTACTACTATTGTCATAGGTGATGCCACAATCTAAAAGGTTGATAAAGCATAAGTAGTGCTTGTTGACAAACTCATGTAGTACTACCACTTGGTTTAACAAAGCATAAGTAGTTCTGGTTGACAAACTAATTTGGCTTGCTTTTAAGTTTAATTAATTTATTAACAATTGGGCTTTGTTTCAACCCAATACTAACTTAAATTAACTCAAAATGATCTTAATTAACATATTGACAAATTAACTACACATTTGACACATTTATAAAGATTTTGACACATTATTTGCTCTTTCCGACATATCGTCTAATTGTTTAGTACTTTGTTCGAAACTCTAGTTTATCATCATTTCTTTAAATACATCATCCATTCTATTAGTATGTCAAATTTTTCATGACATTCAATCTTCTAGCATAATATTTGATACTTTTGATATGAAATTCAAACAACGTTCAACTCATACTTAATATTTGGCCCTTTAGTAGTCCGAGTCTGTGATCGAAGTATTTCTTATAACACTTATCTCAAAAGCATATTAGTCCAATAAACTCATCAATTGGTTTCATCATCAAAATCTAAGATTCAATAATTTTTTATTTTTTGATGATGATAACCAATTAATGATAGAATTTTAACAAGACTCCCCTATCTATTTGTCATTTTAAAAAGTTATAATCAATTTAAACTCAAATGATTATATATCTTTTTAAATACTTACACTAAATTTAAATAGAAAGAAATATGATCTTATCGATATTATGTTTAAATTATTCAAGTCGAAAAATCAATATTCAATCAGGTTTAAAATTTCAAGTTATAATCATAATCATTTTAAGTTTTAAAATTTTAGTCATCATCAATGTGTAATATCAATTCAAATATAATTTTAAGTTAATCATTTATATAAATCAAACATAGTTATATAATAACAAAAAAATCATAAATAGGATATCATGATTCTCTTTAACGGATGAGTCACCACTTTTCCCACTTTGTCAATAATAAAAAATGCATGAGTTACTATGTTTCCTCCATTGTCATTAGCAAAAAGAATGAAGTATATCAATTATCTAATTATTTAAATATAATAATTACTTTGATATCATGGGTACATAAAGTATCTCAATATTACATCATCAAATATATGTTCAAGTTATGGACACTTAGAGGTCAATTGATGGCACGGTCTTAATAAGACTCCCTCTATCATTATGTTATCTTAAAAATATGATGAACTTGAATTCAAATAATACTCTTTCGATAGAAGTCTTGAATTCAAGTTAAAATTAATTCAATCCTATTGATATTGTCATTACAAGCCCAAATATTCAATCAAGTTTTGAATTTCAAAAAATAATTTACAAAAGTTAGGCATGAGTTACAACTACCAACAAAGTTATAAAAGAATTATAACTATCCTTATTCAACACATAAGCTAGATATGAATAATTACTTCTTCCTTGGTTATCAAAAAACATGAGTTACTTTTTCTACCCCTTTGGCATCAACAAAATGAAATAAACAAGTTATGAATACAAAATACTCACACAAAATAAACTTCAAGTTATGAACATCAAAAGATCATCATTCATTTGGATAAATCTCCTCTTTAGCCATTAGCAAAAAGAAAAAATTATAGGAGAACAAATAGCAAAAGATCTTTAATCATATATTTGAAAGATTTCAACATGCCTAATTCTTTTCTAATAAAATTGAATTATTTTTCACTCAGTGGTTTAGTAAACATATCTACTAGTTGATGTTTTACGTTAATGAAATCTAAAGATACGTCATGATTGCTTATATGATCCCTGATGAAATGATGTATAATGTCAATATAATTAGTTCAAAAATATTGAATAAGATTTTTTGACAAGAGGATTGACTAATATTATCGTACTTTATAGAGATATTTTGAAGTAAAGTCTATAATCATGTAAAGTATTTTTCATCTAAATTAATCATGCACTCACTACAACATATTCAGCTTTAACTATAAATGGTGCGATAGAGTTTTACTTTAAGGATGACCAAGAAACAAGTGCATTCCCTTTGAACTTACAAGTTCTAAAGATACATTTTCTATCTATTTTACATCCTACATAGTCAACATCAGTATAAGCAATCAAATCAAAATTTTTAGATTTATGATATAATAATCCTATATTAGGAGTTCCTTTTAAATATCTAAATTTTTTTATTATTTTATAATGAGATTATTTAGGATTATATTGAAATCTTACATAAGGCCCACTACTAAATATTATATTAGGTCTAGTTATAGTAAGGTATAATAAACTAACTATCATGCCTTTATAAGTTTTTTATCAAAATATTCTCCTTCATTATCCATATCTATTTAGTAGAGATGCTGATTAATGTGTTGATATCTTTAGCATTGTCTATGTAAAATCATATGAATAGATCAAGAATATATTTGGTTTAATTAATGAAAATCTCATCATTTAGTTATTTAATTTGTAATCCTCAAAAACAAATTAATTCACCCATTAAACTCATTTTAAATTTTTGGCTTATACTCTTAACAAATAATTCACATAAAGATTCATTAATAGAACCAAAAATAATATCATTAATATAAATTTAAATAATAATAAATTATTTTTAAAATATTGAATAAATAATATGTGCCAATCTTATCTTTTGAAAAAATATTTTGAATAAGAAAAGTGCTAAATCTCTTATAACAGGCCCTAAGGGCTTACTTCAACCTATAGAAAGCCTAAGATAATTTATAAACATAGTTTCAAAATAAATTATTTTCCAATATTGGTGGTGCTCAACATAAACTTTTTTGAAAATAAAACCATTCAAAAAATTACTTTTGACATCATTTTGGCATAATTCAGAATTTTTAAAATATGTATACGCAATGAGTATCCTTTTGACTTCAAATCTTACAATAGGAGCAAATGTTTTTTTATAGGTTAGACATTCTTGGTTGAAACATTTAGCTAATAATTTATCATTATTTCGAATCATCATACTTTATTCATCTTACTTATTCCTAAAGACTCATTTAGTGTTAATTATAAGATGATCACTGGGTCTAAGAAAAACATCCAAATTTTGTTTCTTTCGAATCATTTTTTAGAGCATCATCAATGCATTTAAGCTCAATTTGAGAGAAAATATTTACATAACTATTATTTAAAGAAAAACATGTTTAAATACATTTTGATATATCTCCAATAATTAACTCTTTAGAGCATGCATCAATATACTTCCATTCCTTGGATAAATTTTTTTTTAGAAGTAGATGTATCTGAGTTGCTTTGGGGAGTAGAATCATCATTCAAATTCAATTTATCATATTCAAAATCATTTTCTTAACTTCAAAAGATTCATCAAAATAACATGAATAGATTATTTAATAATTAAAATATTTTATTAAAAAGTTGATAAGCTTTAGAGTTAGAGGAATATCCAAAAAAATACCTTCATCAGATTTTATATTTATTTTTTCTACGGCATTGATAGAACCCCAGAAGAAGCTCTATAGTTTTTGACCCTTGAGGGGGATCAAACTTTAGAATACTGTAGGGATTCCTCCCTCCTAGACTCAGCACAAGGCTGAAATAAAATAGATGATTGCTTGATTCAAGAGGGGGGTGACTATATCTTTAAATAGGGATCAAAAACCTAGCCTAAGGGGGTGCTTATCTAAGTAGAATTACCCCTTTACCCCACCTATAGCCAACCTGCCTTAATAGGAACAAGAGGTGGCTAAGTGGCTCTATAGCCGACCTAAGCAGGGGGAAACCTTAGCCGACCAACTCAGTAAGAGGTGTTGCGGCTACTAAGCCCTAAGGGCTAATCTAAAGATAGTAGTGGCTTTATTATAATTTAACTAAGTTTTTATTTACTAGTACTAAGATGATTAGGACTCAACTCTGTTAGAGTCCTATCAAGTCCGTTCTCTTCAGATCAGCCTCGTCCTCAAGGCTGAGGGTCCATAAACTCTGAAAACTAGATCTTCAACTCCTCATGTGACTCCCATGCTATCATTAACTAAACTTTGGCCTCCTCATTAGCTGGGGTATTAGTTGGAAGGATTTGGGCTGAGTCGTCTTCTTTACATTTCCATTAGAGGTGGGATACCTGGTGGATCAACTGTAATCTTGATCTGGTGCGTGAATTTGATCTCTAGGTTAGGGCTTCAATGTGATCCTCAATTTTATAAGGTCCAAAGAAATAGGGAGACCACTTCATTAAGGCTTAAGTTTCCTACTGATCGGGCTGGAGGTGTAGAAAAATTTGATCTTTAATTTTTCATCCATTCTGAACTTTGTCGGGAGGCTGTTTCTTCTTTGCATGTGCTGCCATATGGTTAGTCTTTAGTGATAACCAATCTTTCTTCTGGAATGGTGACTACCCTTTGGTATAGTTCAAGATGATGAAAGCCCAATCTGGCGTGAGCATGGATTGCAGTTCTTCTAGTTTAACTCCTCTTTCGTGCCATAGACCTGTATCCAACCATATTTTAAATTTGGCAGTAATTAGTATCCCCTGTAAAAATCTCATATGAAGTGTGGAGGAAGTCTCAATATAGATTAGGAGTCGACTATCTTACATAATAATAGCCCTAATTCCAACTCCTGACGCATCAGCCTCAATGACCAAAGTGTGATCGAAATCGGACAACGCTAGGACCGACGTCATTGTCATGGCTGTCTTGAGTCGTTCGAAGGCTACGAAGGGATATATGACCACAAGAAGGAGTCTTTCTTTAGTAAGGACGTGAGTGGGGTACGGATCTTGCCATAATCTTTCACAAAATTTTGGTAGTAGCCCGTGAGTCCAAGGAAACTGCGTAATGATTGTACGTTTGTAGGTCTCGGCTATCCTTGCATTACCTCGATCTTTGTCGGGTCCACCACCACTCCATCCTCTAATATAATATGCCCAAGATACTCCACTTTATGCTGTAAGAAGCTACACTTTGACTATTTAACATAAGAAGTATTCTCCCAAAAAATCGTTAGAACAGTTCATAAGTGCTAAAAATATATGTCAAGCATAGGATTATAAATGAGAATATCATCAAAGAATACCGATTTGAACTTACATAGAAGACTCCAGAAGATGTCATTCATCAAGTTTTTGAAAGTAGAAGGAGCATTCATAAGTCCGGAAGGCATTACTAGAAACTCATAGTGGCCGTTATGCATACAAAATGTAGTTTTCAGAATATCTTCAGTGCATACCCAACTCTGATGGTATCCGGATCATATATTCAATTTAGTGAAGACTCGAGCTCCTTTTAATTCATCCAAGAGTTCATCTACGAATGGGATAGGATATTTATCCTTACTGGTGATGGCGTTTAGAGCCTGGTAGTCAATGCACATCAGCCACATACCATTTTTCTTGTGTACTAGCAACACCGGTGAGGAGTAAGGGTTGCAGCTCAGTCGAATCACCCCTGTGTCAAGTATCTCTTTAATAATGTTCTTGATCTTGTCCTTCTACAAGTGAGGATAGTGGTACAATCATAAATTTGCTAGAGGTTTGTCTAACAAAATAGGAATATTGTGGTCATGCAACCAGTCAGGGGGCAGCCCGCGTGTCTCCAAGAAAACATCCACGAATTCGTTCAGGTAAAGGGCAAGCTTAGGATTTGAGTTTTGTATATTATCCCCATAGATGGCTACTGAATATGCATTAAGAATCCACCATGTGTTTTGTGCAAAACTTTCTCCATTTGTTACGACGAAATGGTAGAAATTTGGCTCTCGCGCTTGCCTCATAACATGGCATGTCTCCCTTTGCAATAAAATTTTATGATTAGTTTAGAAAAATTCTAGGAGATATTATCTAGTGTTGTGAGTCATTCCATCATTGATGGGTAGGAGGAAGAAATTAGCTACCACTTCTTGATCTTGGAGGAGTAGTTTCACCCGTGGCCACCGTTGGTCACAATTAAAGATTCGGTTGTCAGTGACCTTTACATCAAACTTGTTACAACCTTCAATTTGAAGTACCAAACATACAACAACCTTACTATTGAGAAAGTTATTGGTGTTGTCTGTGTCGATGAGAATGGTGATGGGTTGCTATTTTAAAAGTCCTCCAACTTTCATCATCTGTGGGTTGGAATAGCCGGCCAATACGTGCACTACGTAGTCAACTAGTTTGGACTCTTCCTCCATGGCTTCTTCTTTAGGTTCAAGGGCTTCTTCAGATATTTCATTGTCCTCATCCTCCACTGGTTCAGTCATGAGGAATCGACCATTTTTGCAGTGATGTTTGCGGCTCCATGATTCATCATAATGCCAACATAACCCCTTGGTCGATCATTCGCGAAGCTCGTCTCTTGTCAACTTTTTTGGTGCGAGGGCTTGGATGGCAATAGAGGGGGTAGTAGGCCTCGGCATGGCTGGTTGGAGAGCGACCCTTGTCCTTCGTACCTCATGGTTTAATTATTCTTCCTAGATACACGCGAAGGAAATCACCGCCATAAGAGTGTACGGTTACCGTGCCTTTACTTCTCCTCGGATCTCTGGCTTTAGGCCCTCGATAAAAGTATCTAAAAGTTATTTCTTAAACTAATTCTCAGTTTGATTAGATAAATGCTCAAACCTTATTTGGTATTCTTGTATTGTAGAGGTTTGACGAATCTTTGCCAATTATCCATCGATGTTATTGAAATCGATTGGTCTGAAATGGTTTAGTAGTCCTTCCTTGAATTATTGCCAAGAGAGTCTTCCATGGGTGTGCTTAAATCAATTAAACTACTGAATAGCATCTCCCTCGAGATGGATGGCAGTAATCTCCACCCGTGTGGCGTCGGCGATCCAGTAGAACGAAAATAGCGCTCTGCGTACGAGATCCACTCGATCGGATCTCCTTCTTTCCATCTAGGGAAGTTAACCTTCATGCATGGATTATTGAGATCAGAGATGATGTGGCCATCTTGAGGATCATCTTACCGATCTGAAGTTTCTCTGTGTTGTAATTTCCTCGGGTTTGACGGTTGACTAATGCTGAATTCGACGAAAAGGGATCGCATCTTCTCTTTCATGCGGTTTTCAAAGGCTTCAAGCTTTGCATTGATAGCCTCCTCTAATACTATAATATACACCTCTAGATTTGTAATATTGAGAATTTTTTTCTGTTGTCAGGTTAGTGGCATGGAAATTTTGGAGAAGGGATTGGCCGGTTGGAAGGTGAATTGGTTTGGATAGGAATAGGCTAATTTGGGGCTACACTTTTATGGAGTTTAGGCTACAAATTATTATGGTTTTAGGGCTATAATAGTAGATAAAGGTTAGGAAAATAGATTTTAGATATGTGATAGATGGCAGCAAAGGTAGGTGTCTCAATAAGGAAAGTTGGCTAAAAAGGTAAGTAGTTCAATAAGGAAGTAGGTTGATTTGGGGGCTATTTGGATTCAGTTTAGGGTAATATTCAGAAGGATTTTTAGTAAGGATGGTAGGGTTTGGATATAAGAAAAAGAGAGTCTAAAATCTCACAAAAAATAACACTCAAATCTGATAGAATTCGGTGAAAAGAAGTGTTGTGATGTGTTGTCCTACTGAACTGATTTTTATATCGGAGATATAATGACTTCTCAACATAAATTCTAAATGAAAGTTTAAAAAAATTATACAGAAACCCTTGGTTTAGATGTTGTCAATACTAGTAGAAACTTTGATAAAATTTTGGCAGCAAAAGATGCAAGGCAGATTACTTCATTGTAAAATTCTAAAACTATATGATGGTGAAGGATCGTACAAGAAAAACCAATTCTAGAAGGAGTTTTTTTATGAAATCATATCTAGATGAAAGCTAACTTGATCTTGAGAATTATGCAAAATTTTTGGCTAGAAAGGATGAACAAAAGTTCAGTTTCTAGTAGCAATAATCGGCTAAAAATTTCTGCAGTGTTTCACCTTTGCAACGATGATAACATTTGTGATGGCAAAAATTTGCAGCAAGGAAACTTTGGAAAACTTCTCTCACATATAATATGAAGGATCTTGCAGTATTAAAGAGGTATAGGTTATAAAAATATATCAAAATTCTAGATCAAATGCAGGGGCAGTGATAGTCTGATTTGATCTATTGTTAGGGTGGAAGATGGAGGCATGTGTCGTACCAATTGTGAGAATTGGTTGGGAAGGTGGAGGCAGCTGAGATGGCTACAGGGTAGCAGGAAAGCGGCTCTGATACCAGATGATAGAGCCCTAGAAGGATCTCTATAGTGTTTGACCCTTGAGGGGGATGAACCCTTGAAACGTTGTAGGGGTTCCTCCCTCCTAGACTCGGTGCAAGACTGAAATAAAATAGATGATTGCTTGATTCAAGAGGAGGGGTGGCTACATCTTTAAATAGGGATCAAAACTTAGCCCAATAGGATGCTTACCTAAGTAAAATTACCTCTTTGCCCCTCCTATAGCCAATTTGCCTTAATAGGAACAGGAGGCGACTTAGTGGCTCTATAGCTGACCTAAGCAGGGGGAAACCCTAGCCAACCAACCCAGTAAAGGGTGTGGCGGCTACTAAGCCCTAAAGGCTAATCTAAACCCTAGTCATACTCCTTTATAAGATAGGAGTGACTTTATTATAATCTAATAGGGTTTTTATTTACTAGTACTAAGATGATTAGGACTCAACCCTGTTGGAGTCTTATTAGGCATCCTTGTCATTTAAAATAAAATAATTATAATAAAAAACTTTAAAATATGAGATATTATATCTTTTATTATTCTATAATTCATAAGGAGTTTTAGATTGATAAGGTCTTATAAGAACTATGTTCATGATATAACATATCTTGTTAACAGCTTCAGCCCAAAAATATTTGGGTAGGCTATGTTTACTAAGCATGTTAGTTGCTATCTCTTATAAGCTCATATTCTCTCTCTTAAATGACTTCATTTTCTTGTAGATTTCTTAAAGTAAAGAAATTATGATTATACTCATTCAAATAATAATTCTTAAAATTTATGTTTTTTAAATTCACTACCATGATAACTACAAATAGAGGAAATACTAAAATCTTATTTATTTTAAACTTATTTATAAAGTTTAGTAAAATAATTAAAATAGTCAATTATTTGTGTAAAAAATATGTTCAAGTATATCTACTATAGTCATCAACAATTACAAAATCATATTTACAATCTCCTAAAGTTGTAATATCAATAGGTCTACATAAATCCATGTGAATTAGTTAATGGTCTAAAGATACGTAGTTTTTAGGTTTGATGTTACTACTTATATGTTTTCATAATTGACATTCATCACAAATTTTATCTTTAACAAATTTGATTTTATGTATTCCTCTTATATGTTCTTTAGTTCCAATTTATGAAATTAGTTTTATACTTACATATCCTAGTCTCCTATGTTATAACCATGCATCATCATTCAAAACTAAAAAATAAGTTGTATTATGAAGATCGTTAAGATCAATAATATAAATATTATTATTTTTTAAAGCTATCATGGATTTATTCTTACTTGATATTTCTATGATGCAAGCATGAGATTCAAATTTAATATTATATCATTTATCATAAAATTGACTGATGCTTATTAAGTTATGTTTCAAGCTATCTACCAAAAACATATTTTCAATTAAGAGATTTAATTTTTATCAATATTTCTAATGATAATAATTTTTCCTTTGTCTTGCCTAAGCTTTAAGAAGCTTGTTAGATCTCTGATCATGTGCCCTAACCATCCACTATCAAAATATCATATTTTATTCCTTGCTCTTGTTTGGAGGCATACTATAAAAAAGAGGAGTTTTCTTTATGTACCTATTTAACTTTGGGTCTATTATGGTTATATCTACTTTTCTTATCTTTGGCTTTAAATTACCTAGAGTTTTTTAAGAACACAAATTAATTTAAGAGAGGATGTATAAGCATGGTGACCAAACTTTTTACATAAGTTACATTTAACTTTAAGATGTATATGTGTATCCAATGTAGGTCCTTTTATAAACTTGATTGGATTTTTGATGAGTACTACAACTCATGAATCCAATGCCTTTTCTTTATATATACAACTTTGTTTAGTAAGAACAAATTTATTTTTAATTTTAATTTTTTTTAATATTTATCAGAGTAACATGTTTTCCTTTTTAGGTGATTTTATTACATCATTACAATTAATAGACTCTTCTAAATAATGTTCTAGTTTCCCATTCATAATAAGTAAATTTTCCAAAGCATGCAATTGTAATGATCTTTGAAATAACTTATTAAATGATTCTAAATCTTCACATTTAATGCAAGAAGTATAAGATGTTGACATAAAGTGATCATACTTATTTTTTATGCATTAAATTTATTTACGATTGAGGAATGATCCTTTTATAGTAAACTATATTTTTTACCAATCATTTTAAGTTCATCATATAAATCAGAATATACTTCAAGTAATTCATCGTATGATAAAAAAAAAATTGAAATAGTCAAATATCTCATTGTTGAAAACTATTAAAGCATAATTTGTCACTTCTTCTTTATTGATTTTCTCTGCCACTTATGACCCGCATGATTCATCTCATGTTACTGTGAGTGCTTTCTTCTTTATTTGGGTTGACAACTTTTTTATTTATGGATACTTATTTTTGAAGTGTCTCAGATTTTTGCACTCATAACATATGATTACATCTTCTGGGGCTTACTTTGATTCTTACCTTCTCTTTTAACTAGATTTGTCTTATTTTTTGCTCATATTTTTTAAATCTATTTGTAAGAATTGTTTTTTTTTATCATTGAGCTTTCGCTTAAGTAATATTCTTTGGATTTGAGAATAATATCCTTATTTTTAAAAAAAAAAAATTTTTCTCCTCTTCATCATGTGCTTGAAATGTCATTTTATAGGTCATTCAAAAACGTATGAGTTCATCAAGAGGGAGGTTGTTCCAATCTTTAGCATCTTGGATTGTTATTACCTTTAAATCCAATTTTTAGGAAGAGACATTTATATGTTACTCACCAATTCAATATTAGTATATTTTTTACCAAGAGCTTTTAATCCATTAACAACATTCATAAAATGGTGTATATGTCATCAATAAGTTCACTTGGTTTTATCTTAAATAATTCATAACTATGAACCAGAAGATTAATTTTGGATTTGTTTACTCTACTTGTGCCTTTGTGAGTGAGTTCAAGTATGTGTTATATATCATGTGCAGTGTCATAAGTAGAAACTCGATTGAAATTATTTTTATCTAAAACATAAAATGAAGCATTCATAACTTTAGCATTTAAAGAAAATATTCTCTTTTCAAAATTATTTCATTCATACATTAGTTTAGAAGATTTTTGAAAACTAAACTCGATGACATTCCATAAATCAAAATTTATAGAAAACAAGAAAATATGTATTTGGGTTTTCCAATAGGTATAATCTATCCCATTGAATATAGAAGGACATGAGATAGAGTGTCGATTGAAATTATTTTTATCTAAAACATAAAATAAAGCATTCATAACTTTAGCATTTAAAGAAAATGTTCTATTTTCAAAATTATTCTATTTATACATTAGTTTAAAAGATTTTTAAAAACTAAACTCGATGACATTCCATAAATCAAAATTTATAGAAAATAAGAAAATATGCATTCAGGTTTTCTAATAGGTGTAATCCATCCCATTGAACATAGAAGGATGTGAGATAGAGTATCCCTCTTGATTGTATGAAAATACTATTTATTCTCTCTTGGATGTTAATTTAAATAAGAAAATCTTGCTCTGATATCAATTGTTAGGATTTTAATGGCACCAGGGGGTTGAATTAGTGTAATAGGATTTTTAGTCAATTCCAATTGATTAATAAATTAATATATCTTAAATTTTTGATTGATCAAATTAAAGTTGCAAGTAAAGAGAATAAAACTAAGTCATAAGTAAAGCGTAAGTAAAGAGAGGCAAGCCAATTTATAGCGGCTCAATCTTCTCGACCTACATCCAATCCTAATTCATTTTCCCTCGGGGCCATCAGCTTTCACTATCGATCTTCTTAACGGGCAAAAGATCAACTATCATTGTTATAATTTTCTCTTTTCTTAGGCTAAGGAGATAGCATTCACACTCTCCTTTTATATAAGATATCTCACCTCCAATAACTTAAAATTATAATCAAACT
This sequence comes from Ensete glaucum, assembly GCA_021527575.1. Classification (NCBI taxonomy): domain Eukaryota; kingdom Viridiplantae; phylum Streptophyta; class Magnoliopsida; order Zingiberales; family Musaceae; genus Ensete; species Ensete glaucum. The sequence continues at coordinate 39,776,151 of CM038557.1, read as the reverse complement.
TAAGAGGAGAAGGAGACTCAAACTATGCATAAAATGAGAGTTTATAATACTTTCCTAGCTCAAGAATATATGGTCTATCAAACAAGCCTAAGTGGAGTATTTATAAGCCTTAAAAGACTTTAAGAATGAAGCCAAAAATTTAAATCCCCAAAAATTTTAAAATACGGATGGTATTATCATCACAACTATGCTACAAATATGGACTCTAGTGGTACTAGCTCACTATAGATGGTATCACCGACGGAAAGGCTGACAATGCATAAACAATATTTGTCAACTAACTCAAGTAGTACTATCGCTTGATCCTAATGGTATCACCACCCAGGCCTACTTTAGGTCACTTATTTGGCCTTCTAACAGGCTTAATTCAGCTCGACTTCAAGCCTAATGGCTTTCTTGATAAGTGAGCTTTGTTTCAGTCCAATACTAATTTAAATTAATCCAAAATAATCTTAATTAAGACCTAACAAATCAATCATACATCTGACACATTTATGAAGCTTTTGACACATTGTACTCTTCTGCCATATCGTTTGATCTTTCAGTACTTTATTTAAAACTTCGATGTATCACCCTTTGCTTTGATATATTACCTATTCTATTAATAAATCGACTTTCCCATGATATTCAATCTTCTGGCATAAAATATGATCCTTCTAGTATGATATTCGAACCTTAAAAATGTAATCTAATTTTTGATACATCGACCAATCCTTTCACTCAATGTCCAATTTTTGTCATAATAATTTTTCACTATAATGTTCAATTCTCCTACTCAGTAATAGGCCCTTTGGTGGTAATGGTCTAAGTCCATAATCAAAATATTTCCTGCATCACGTATCTCAAAAGTATATTAATTTAACAAATTCATCAATTGATTTTATCATCAAAATTTAAAATTCATTTAACCCTAGCGACATTGCGGTTGAGATAATAGTGGAGTAGGATCTTAGGACAACCTACCCCTTCGGTGGCTGATAGAGCTCACCAAGGGGTGTCTCTCTTAAACCCATTTGCAATACTTTAATCAATAGAGAATGACATTGATCTGGTGAGGATAGACATGAGTGCATCCTTTGTCTTCGAGGTAAGCGAATAGCAGGAATGGTTCGAGGATAATTCTAGGAGGATAATGAGGTTGAATAGGTTCTCCTATGATGGGCTAGTCGATAAAGCTATAAAGGTATTCCAAGATGTTGTAGACATGGTGGACTCATAGGATTGCTTTCTCATCAATGAGGCGGACCTCAAATGATTAGGAAGGCTAATAAAGTGAGACTCAAAACCAGGTACGTGCCAGTTCAGTGAAGTCTCCAAACCTTTCTAAACAACCTATGACATCATAACAACGTGTTGGGAAAAACTATTGCAGCAAATAATTCCTTTCTCTCTTTGTGTATTAAAATGAGTTCTTCACCAAGATACCAACTTGTTATCAAAAGAAAATATTAACAATAGCAGCATAAACAGTAGAATAATAAATCAAACATAAAGTGAGACACCAAATTTTTTATGCGAAAAACCTAATGTGAAAAAAATATAAGAGCGTAATCCAGTTTAAACCTCCATTATCACCAAAAATGATAATAGGTTTACAATAGATCTTTTTTAGAATAATTAGAGGGATCAAAATAATATCAAGAACACATATCTTGGCTCAATAATAACATATCATCATCACCATAGATGAATTTCATCAAAGGAAAAGTTTAGGTCTCACAAGTGGTTATACTAGAAAAGCACTTCATAAAGGACAAATCATAAATTGACACTATTAGGATTGTAAATCTTGTTGCAATAATTCTCCATATAAAATTTGGGCCAAAATCGAAAAGTTTAGCCGCTTAGTCGTTTAGCAAAAGACCCAAACCCTAACTTTCTCTCTCCTCTCTTTGTTTCTTATATCATTCTTTTTTGTTAGCATGCCTCCTCACAACAACCCCCTTCCTTTTTCTTCCTTTTCTTTTTTTCAATTACTAATAAGATTTGGGCTCAATGCCCCTATGTCCAATCCAAGCTCATCTATGGGTTTGACCCAATAATTCTCCCCCTCCAACTCATATGGTGGGATGTATTAAGTCCGCTCTTCGCATATATGCTTCAAGTTTCTCCTTAGGAAAGATTTTATCAATATGTCTGGTCCATTTTTATTGGTATGCACTTTTTCTAAGTGTAATTCTTTCATCTCAAACATGTCATGAATCTAGTGATATTTTACATCAGTATGCTTAGATTTAGATATATTGAATTTTTGGAGAGGTGAATAATACTCTGACTGTCATAGTAAACAATGTATCCTTCCTATTTCGAGCTTAACTTTTGTAGAAACTTTTTTATCTATAAAGCTTCCTTACAAGCTTTAATAATTGCTATGTATTATGCTTCTATGGTTGACAAAGCAATACAATTCTGTAACTTAGACTGTCAAGAGACTGCTCCAGCTACAAATGTCATCGATAACCCCAAAGTAGACTTCCTAGAATTAGTATCACCTGCCATGTCTGCATCTATATATCCCCTTAGCATAGGTTTAACACTACCAAAAAGTTAGCATAACTTAGAAGTACCTCTTAGATATCTTAATACTAATTTCATTATTACCTAATATTTCTTACTAGGATTAGAGAGAAATCAACTAACAACTCCAATTGTATGAACTATATCTAGCCTAGTACAAACCATAGCATACCTTAAACTGCCTATTACAGATGAATAAGACACTCTAGATATTTCTTCTTCTTTTTTCTACACTTGTAGGATATTATTTTAAATTAAGCTTAAAATGACTTCCAAGTGGAGAACAAATTTCTTTGGCTTTACTCATGTTGAATATTTCAAGAAACTTTTCAATGTATCTCTCTTGAGATAGTCAAATTTTCTCTTTTTTCCTATAACAAAGAATCTTCATGCTAAGTATTTGTTTCATCGATCTCAAGTCTTTCATGGCAAAAGACTTACTTAGCTCTCTTTTAAGCTTCTCAATTTTACTAGTATAATAGCCAACAATCAGCATATTATCAACATATAGTAGGGAAATAATGAAATCATCATCTGAAAACTTCTTTGTAAACACACAATGATCATATATGATTCTATTGTATTCTTAGCTCATCATAAAATTAAACTTATTGTATCACTGTTTAGGTGCTTGTTTTAGTTTGCATAAGCTTTTTTTAAGTTTACATACTAGATTTTCTTTTCTCTTGGCTCTGAAACCTTCTTGTTGCTCCATGTAAATTTATTCTTCTAAATCACTATAAAAAAATATAGTTTTTACATCAAGTTGCTTAACTTCTAAGTTCAGGCTGGCAGCTAAACTAAGAATAATTCGGATATAGGGCATTTTCACCATAAGAGAAAATATTTCTCCAAAGTTAATACTTTTATTCTAACTGAATCCTTTCATAACTAGTTATCTATTGTAGGTTTATTATGAGCTATTAGTTTCAATCTTAAGAGCTTTCTTCCCTTTAGGCAACTTTACCCAGTCATAGGTATGGTTCTTATACAAGGATCTTATCTCTTATTGTATAGGTTTAACCCACTTATTCTTGTGCTCATATAAAATAGCTTTTTAGTAAGTGGCTCTAGATCTTCCTATCAATAAGCATAATATACCCATGTAGAGGATATATTGTAGACAGTTGTCGCTTTTTATAAATCTTTTCAATGGAATCTTAACTAGTTGTATGAGTGCTTGCTCAAATTATTCAATTAGTTCAACATCATCAACTGTAGTAGTATCATCACTGATATTCTCACTATAATCTTCTTGTTCATCTCCCCCATGATCATCATGAACTACAGGTGGAAGAACTGGACCCAAATTCTAAGGGATATAAACTAAGGTTTTTGGCTTCTCAACTTTGTCACCATCATCAAACAAATGTCTTCAAGAAACACAACATCTCTACTTCTAATAATCTTCTTATTCACTAGATCTCATAATTTGTACCCAAACTCTTCATGACTATACCCCAAGAAAATATTATCAAGCTTGGATCTCTTGTCTTTAGGAATATAAACAAATGTTTTGCACCTAAAAATTCTCAAGTGATCATAAGATATATCTTTTCCTTTTCATATTCTCGTTGGAACATCACCTTTCAGAGGAACTAATGGAGAAAGGTTTATTAGGTCAATTGTAGTTCTCATAGCCTCCCCCTAAAATAACTTATGTAACTTGGCATGGGAAAGCATATATCTAATTCTTTCTTTAATGGTTTTGTTCCTTTCTACCACACCATTTTGCTTAGGAGTTTTAGAAACTAATTACTCAAGCCGGATATCATGGAATCTGCAATAATTCTCAAAAAGACCCTTAAACTTACCATCATTATTTGCTAGAACACACTTTAGCTTTCTTCTTATTTCTCTCTCAACAATAGCATGAAACTTTTTGAAAACATCAAGTACCTAGTCTTTAGATTTGAAATCAAAAACCCAAACTTTTCTAGAATGGTCATCAATAAAAATAATAAAATAAAGAGCATCTCTAAGAGTTCTAGCTTGTATTCTACATACATTAGTGTGAATCAAATCAATAATATTTGATCTTCTAGATGGTGGATAAGTATGAAAGGTAACTTTATGTATTTTTTCTAACTAAGCAATAATCATAAGATTTAAGAGATATACCTTGCAACTCCTATAAGAATTATTTTCCAATAAGAGTTTGAAGTCACTTCTCACTGATATGACCAAGCCTCTTATACCAAATATCTATGCTTTCATCCTTTGAATTGCATTAATTTGTCCTTTGTGTAGCTTAGCTTCCATGATATAGAAAGAGTTTAGTTTCTTTTCTCTTATTAGATCTTAAGAACTTTTGGTGAGCTTCTATTTACTTTCACCAAAATAGTGTGTAAATCCCTCATCATCAAGTATGCCTATAGATATCAGGTTAAGACTGATATCAAGAATATATCTAACATCTTTAAGTATCAATTTACTACTAGTACTGATCTCTAAGCAAATATCTTCAATACTCAATCTTAAATGTACCACTATATCCCATTTTGACATTGCCAAAATCACCAACAATGTAAGATCTAAAAAAATCACCATGAGAAGAGTCAATTAACCAATTACTATCCTAAGCTCGAAGACTGACACATCTATTATCACAAACAATAACAATATCACCTTCAGCAGCAACTGTATTAGTCTCTTTCTTTTTTTTCTTTTTTTCTTTTTTTCTTCTTTTTTCTTGCTTCTAAAACCTATATTCTTTCGTCATATGATCTGACCTATTATAGTGGAAACACTTGATATCTCTTCTAGACTTGGATTTTTCTTTATAACCATGTGGATGTCTACTATGACTTCTATTATGTCTTTTTTATTTTTTAATAACAAGTGCACCATAAGAAGATTTTTCTTGTTTTTTTCTTTTGGCATCTTCATTTAGTAAACAATCTTTGACCATATCTACGATTAGAGTCCCTTATAGCGTAGAATTAGAAATTATCACCATCCAACTCTTCGATAAATAGCTGAGAAATAACAATCCTTACATCTCATCATTGATATTCATTTTTATAGAAATCAACTTGTTTGTAAGACTCTAAAATATGCTTATGTGCTTAACAATGTTACCATTATCTTTATTTAAATTAGTAAGAGATAAATTATATTTCCTACTATCTTTTTTGTAAAGAGATTTTTTAACCTTTGTCAAACTTATTTTATTAGAAATATGCTCGTGAAAATTTATATCCCTCCATCTTCTAATATAAGCAATAGCTTTTTTATGTTAAGCCTCTCATTCCTCATCTTTCATAGTAGAAGATTTTTTTTAACTTTGATGGGCTTATACAAAATTTTGCAATAGAGCAAATCTTCCATCATAGGCCTCTAAGTGGAATAATTTGATGAGTTCAATTTAATTATAATGCTTGACTCTTTCATTTCAATCAAACAAGGCACCAAACACTCTAATGCTCTGATACCACTTATTGGGAAAAACTATTATAGTGAAATAATTTTTTCCTTCTTTGTGTATCAAAATGGGTTCCTTACTAAAATGTCAACTTGATACTAAAAGCAAATATTAACCATAATAGCATAAATAGTGAAACAATAAATCAAACATAAAGTGAGATACCAAATTTTTTTACGTGAAAAACCTAATGCGAAAAAAAAACTACATGATTATAATTCATTTCATACCTCCAATATTACCAATAATGATAATAAGTTTATAATAAATTTTTGATAGAATAACTAGAGGATCATAATAATATTAAGAATATAGATCTTGGCTTAATAATAACATATCATCATCACCATAGATGGATTTCATTAAAGGAATGGTCTAGGTCTCACCAAGTGGGTATATTAGAAAAGTATTCAAAGAGAACAAATCACTAATTGACACCATTAGGATTATAAACATTGTTGCAAGAATTCTCCATATAAAATTTGGGCCAAAATCGATTAAGTTTAGCTATTTGATCGTCTAGCAAAAGTCTCAAAACTCTAATTTTATCTCTCCTCTCTATGTTTTTTTCTTTTTGGCATGCCTCCTCATACTGTGCACCACCTCTATTCCTTTTTTTTTTTTTAATAACTAATCAGATCTAGACTCAATACCCCTATTGTCCAGTCCAAGCCTATCTATGGACTCACACAAAAAAAAAATTAAAGGAATCTAGTGCAAGATTAGTTGTGGCCATGGAGGAGGGAAGCGATAACTCTAAGTAGATTTTCGTGAACTATCTTTGGTGGAATTGTAAGGAACTCAGGAAGCAGAGCGGAGCATCTCTTCTCCTTTTTAAGGAGTCACAACCTCATTGATCTGCTTATTAGAGTGTGATAAGTTTTTGAAGAAGCAGGGAAGGATCTGGAAGGGGGATTACTGAGGCTAACGAAAGGTCAGGAGGCCTTCTGGTTGTTTGAAAATGTTAATTCCACTGCACTATGGTAATCTACAAAAACCTCTCAATTCATATTCCTTGTAATTGAAGGCTTAAATACGCCCCAATAGCTTCTTATAGTTATTTATTCCTTCTACTAGAAAAAAATTATGGCCAAGTCTTGTGAGATTCATTTGCATGATATTCATTGGTTACTATGTGATGATTTTAATATCATAAGTGATTCTTATAATAAATCTATTGACTTTTCTGTAGAACTTTAGGAAGAAGGGAAAGAGAATAATAAAGGAAACTAGGTGTAATTCTAATCTACAGTTCTTTGGGAATGATCTAAGAGCACCTTTTATTTATATTGATTAAAAGACGAAATACAGATATTTTAAAATATTAAAAAATCTATCACATCTTCATAAATCTCATATTCATCTGAACTAATCTCATCCTGAATTAGATTTTAGATTTAAATCTTTATCTAATTCTGACTACTTAAATTAATAACTACTTGAATTATTTTCAATACACCCCTTTAATTCAAGTAGTTATAATTTAAAATTATTTTTAAATAAATTTTTTTGGCCAAAATTTTTATAAAGATGTCGGTAAGCTAATCTTCGTTATTGCAGTAGTTGTCTTATGTTTTACTTTGTCCATAGATCTTTAGGAACTTCTGACCTAAATTTTTTTATCCTTTCTCTTAAATCTGTAACTTGATATTTTTTTCTTCGATAGCCATCTTTGATGATATGATGGAGGCTCTATATTTGTAGGATCGAATCTCTTTGAATGCGGAAGCTTTATTTTTTTTTTCTTTCTCTTAACTTTCTTCACATCATCAGAAACTTCTATCATCTATGTATGTGTACCGTTATTGTTGTCCTTAAGTTTAAGGCCTCATCATTTTTTGGACATTTGTATTATCAATATCATAACCTGCACTATCTAAAATTATTTGTATATATCCACACAAATTTAGATAATTATAATTTTTATGCCATAATGTTGATTCGTCAGCTGGAGTAGCAAAATCCAAAAATAATAAAGGAAATATTTTATTTTTTATCATCCTCACAGTTATTACTAATTTATTGATTTTCTTATCATAAATTAAATATTTTTTATTATCAAAAAGAGCATGATGTCTTTTTCTCATTAGTTGTCATATACTAATGAGATTTTATTTTAAATCAGAAATAAACATTACATCATCAATAATTTTTTTACCAGATTTGATCTTCACAACAATTATTTCTTTTCATTTCACTTGAACCTTGTTGTCATTTTTTATCTATATAGTAGATCTGACTTAATCATCAAGCCTCTGAAACAAATTTTTATCCTTTGTCATATGATTACCGCATCCACTATCCAAAAACCAAACAGATATGAAATATTCTTCATCAGATGCTATCAAGAAAATATTCTCTTCATCTTTTTTGTTATCATTATTTTTCTCATAATAGTTTGTTTGATTTTGTTCTAATAGTATCTTTTAAGATGGCCATATTTTTTACGGTAAGAACAAAGAGGAATATTTTTATTTTTATTTTTGTACTAGTAATCTCTATTTTTTGTAACAAAAACATTGTCAAGTTTCTTTGTTACGTTCATTTAATCAGCCTTATCCTATGTCATTTTGATCTCCCCTTAAGATCTGGTTTCTGAATTTTTCTTCTATTCTTTTTTCTGATCTATCTTCGTTTGAAAAGCATGTTCTAAAACCTTATCTAAAGATTTATTCACTTTTTGTTCATAAACTAAAAGAAAGCTCATTAATTCATTAATAGATAATTTACTTGTATCATTAGCTTCTTCTATAGTGGTAGAGATCATATTAAATTTTGAAAATAAACTTCTTAAAGCTTTTTATACTATAGTTTGATTGTTTAGATTTTTATCATAAAATATCATTTGAATTATAATAGAAGAAACTTTTAAAAAGAAATCAATGATAGATTTAGAATATTTCATTATAAAAGTCTCAAATTCACGTCAGAAAATTTGAAGCATTAAATTTTTTATCTTTACTGTGCCTCCAAATACATATTTTAAAATATTCCAGACTTATATTGATGTTGATGTCATGGAAATAGGGAATCATCTATTGTTTATTGTAGTATATAGAGGGCTCTTGCATCTTTTTATATATTTTCCTTCATCTGATTTTTTTTTATCTTTTGTAATACTAGGATCATACTAAATAAAGCTGATTATGAACACTTACTCCAAGGCCTGTCATCTTCTTTTTTTTCTCTTTTTCTACCACTGTTGGCTTTTCTGTAGAATTTTAAGAAAAAAAGGAAGAGAATAATAGAGGAAACTAGGAATATTTCCAATCTGCAGTGCTTTGGGAATGATCTAAGAGTACTTATTTATATTGATTAAAAGATAGAATATAAAAATTTTAAAACACTGAAAAATCTATCACATCTTAATAAATCGCATCCTCATCTAACCTAATCTCATCCTCAACTAAATTTAGATTTAATCCATGTATGGTGTGAGTGATTCTCTAACTCCTTTGTTCTTTAGGATCAACGGTGACCAACAACCCATTAGGAGGAGACATTTTTGTTTAGAACCTCACTAGCTTGAATACAGGGAGGTAAAAGAGTTGGTGAAATAAATCTGGGATGATGAGGTTGAGTATTCTGATCTGTGCAATGCTGTGAATGCTAAACTGAACAAAGAAAGCTCTAGGTAAGTGGAATAGGATGAGAGGAGGTAACCTTAAATGTGCTTCCTGCGATACCCAGAATAATATTAGTGATCTTGAATATAAAGAGAGTGGTGGGATCATCTTGAAGGATAAGTTTGTCACTCTTCAGCGTCATTATAATATAATGGAAGCCTTAAACTATCAGTAACATCTCTTCTGGTGGAACAAAGCCAAACTTGCCTGGCTTGAGGGTGGCTATAGAAATACCAAGTATTTTCACTCCTTAGGAAAAGGAAATGTAGGAACTAGATCCATTTCATTGTTGATAGCAAGGGTTACCAGGTTTCTGATAAGAAGAATATTTATAATTGATTTATTAGGTGGTATGACAACCTTTGGAACCAAAATGAAACTAGAAGCGAGATTGACTGGAGCCAATGTCTCCTGCCTAATCAAATTCATGCTACCAAGGTAGAAATCCTAATCAAGACTTTTACTTATGAGGAGATTTTTGTGTTATTCATCAAATGAGGAAAGGCAACAAGTCTCGAACCCAACGGTTTCAATATGAAATTTTGTTTTGCCTTTGGGGATACCATTAAACATTCTTCGCTTAAGACTTTTCTTCTTTTCCAAGAGAAAGATACTATACCAGTGTCATGGGGTCGGACTTTTTGGTTGAAGGCCCAAAACACTAAGGTAGATGATTTAGGCCTATTGTCCTTTATAATGTTATTTACAAAATTCTTTCTAAAATACTAGCCAATAGGATTAATTTTCTCTTAAATGAGTTGATTGACCAGTCTCAATCAATTTTTGTGTCCGATAGAAATATTCATGATAATACGTTTATTTTTAATGAGTTAATGCATCCTATGTCCAAATCTCAGAGCAAGATGCCATTGATTTTGCTTAAATTGCACATATCCAAAGCTTATGACAAAATCAGCTGGTTAGCTATCTATCATTCTCTTTACTAACATGCATTTCCCTAAGCCATTGGTTAAGTGGACTTATGCATGCATCTCCTCCCCATCTTTCTCCTATTTGATCAATGGGTTGGAGTCTAGTTTGGTTTAGGAGTTATTGTGGGATCAGGTCCAGAGACTTTATTTCTTTATCTTTTCATCCTTGTCCAATAAAATCTTAGCAACATATTCAAGGAGGAAGTGGAGGACAAAAGGTTCTCCCAAATTAACCTGTATGGTATAAAGCTATCTCATCTTATATTTATTGATGTTTTATTAATTATTTATAGGGGATCTTAAACATATATGAAAAGTTGACTAATTTAGTCATTAATCAGTATAAGTATGAGATTTTCTTCCACCCTAAGAGTAGTCTACATGAGAGGACCACAATCTATCAGTCCCTTATGGTAGAAAAGGGACAATGGCCTATCAAATACTTTAGATCTTCATCTCTAACAAAAGATTCGAAGAAAGACACTAAACTATTTTAGTAGACAAAGCCTAAGTAGAGTCCAAGAATGGTTAAAAAACATTCTCTCTCAAGCGGACAAGGCCACCCTCATAAGTTTAGTACTTAATGTCATTCCTGCTCATGATGAATGTTAGAGTGTTAAAAAAATAAATAAATAATTCACCTCAACAATAAAATAACTTGTGCTAAGCGGCTTGGGGATTTGAGGAAAATGAAAATAACGATTTTATTTGTATTTTCCTAGAATTAAGAGGAAAATAAAAATAAAATCAATCTAATTGGGTGGCATACTATCACCTCACCCAAAGTGGAGGAGGGTTTGGGGATTAGTGACTTAAGATGGCAAGAAATATATTATGTGCTAAGCGGCTCATTCCCCTCAACAATGAGTTAGTTGCTTTGGGTTAAAGTGCTTCTGATCCAAGAATGGATCATTGTCTCCTTCGGACCCCTTTACAGCCCAAGGGTGTTCTTGGACTCAAAGTAACTTGTGCAAGCTTGTGAGCAAGGCCCAATTGAGTTTTAAAAAGTGTATCTGGTCTGATATGCAAATTAATGTAGGGTATGAACTAGGATTGATACCTATGTCATTATAGGGCTGGTCTACTCCTTTTCATTAGTTGCAGATCTGATGGGAAAGAATAGTATTTAAGATATTGAATGCTGATTTTTATCCTAAATTAGTGAAGCGGACTATAAGTATCTACTTGGTAAGAAACCCGATGATGATAAATGGGTTTGAGCCTCAACTCCAGATTGTTGTGAGACTATAAATAGAGCTTACCACCTGTTGAGATGGAGTGTTCAACCCAAATAGGACGACTGACCTGGCTGGAAGGTGATATAGAAAGTTAATGTTTACCTAAGGTCAAGATCAAGATCAAGTTGTGATAGAATAGACTGCCTATGTCTGATTATTTTGCTAGCTTCATGCACTCGCAGATTATGATGTGCCCTGTGTGCAAAAAGTCTGCAGTTAATATATATGTGCAACATATTCTATCCCAATGCAGGTTTGCTAGGTTGGTGTGGGGGAGAATTGCTGGAAGTTTCCAGTTTGATTTCAACAACTTGTATAAATGATATGATGGTAGATGGCTTTTGGAAGAGAAGATAGCTAGCTACTCCTTTTGATAAGAAAGTTTTCCTTTCAGTTCTGGATAAATAGAAATGAGAACCATTTTGGCAACCACTAGGCTAGTGTTGAGACTCTATACAGGAGGGTGGTAGCAGCCATTGATGATTGCTTTAAGGGTTCCTGATAAACCTGAGAGGATTGCCCAGTCAAGCTTAGACCTAATCCCTAAAAAAGTCTGGATGATGACAAGTTCAATGTCTAGTATGATGGATTATTTAATGAAGATTTATTTCGTGTAGGTGCTGTGGCTGGCTGGCTGTGTGACCATAGTTAGGAGGATGGATTGTTGCTGTCGGATGTGCTGCTTGCGCTGCAAGATGTGCTATGCAAGCGGAGGGAATGGCCATCCTGAGTGCTTTGCAACGGATGAAGTTGGAAGGATGGCAAGGGAAAAAGAAATGGATTGATTATGTGAATAATTCAGCTCTCGTCCCTTGGTATTTGTATTCACTATACAGGGGCTAACTCTTTTTTTTTTTTTTTTTGCCATTAATAGACTTTGTAATTGAAATGCCCACAGGCTTGCTAATTAAGGGAGAACTCAGGGTGGGACTTGCTCCTCGGGGGATGTGTTTGTTGGGGCTCCCTGCCCTTCTCCTTTGTAGCCTCTGGTTATGTTTAGTTAATAGATGTTAATTCTTTCTTTAAATATATATATATATATATATATATATATATTCCACATAGTAGAAGAGAAACAATATTGGACAAACAGGTGATCAAGAGTTTCAGGTTGTATACTACAAAAGGAGAAGTTAAAAAGTGATCCAAAACCCAAAGCCTGCATCCTATCAGAGATAAGGAGGCGGCCATGGAAAAAATTTTATCACCAAGATAAGATGATTCCATAAATAATGCCACTTATCCCTATCACTAGTAGGAGAAACCACTCTAGATCGGAAAAACCATGAAGCAGATTTAGCATAGGCTTGCTCCTTAGTATCATATCTCCACAACCATCGATCATCATAAGGACCAAGTGATATGTCAATTCTGAGGACCAAATCAGCAAGTGAGGAACCAAAGCATTGATTAAGGACATGCATACAGAACCAAATCAGCAAGTGAAATAGATCATTGGTGTGTAAACACTATCCTTTTCATGACAAATACTTGTAAAATACCTTCTGATAAACAGAGCTGATTTCCTTTGAAAATACAGCCATTTATGAGTATGTATGTAATCACTATTTTTTGCCTCTTCCAACTCTTGTAAGACCTAGAGAAGCAAGCGTCAGCTACATACTTTTCTAGTATAAGATCATATTTCAATCATCTCATAAGAAAGAGTGATCAACAAGTTATACTTCCTGGTCAAGGCATCAACTACCTTGTTAGAAGGATTAGCCTTGTGATTCAGAACAAAACTAAAATTTTCCAAGTAATCCACCTCTTCCGATGCTGAATATTAAGCTTCTTTTGTATCTTGAGGAAGCTTAAATCTTGATGGTCTGAATATACAAAAACAAAAAAAAAAAACTCTATTCCAATAAGATAACCTTCTCAATATCGCAAGGCTTGAATTACTGCATACAACTTTTTATCATATGTTGAATATTTCAACCTAGCGTCACTTAGTTTATTACTGAAATAAGTAATTGTTTTCCCTTGCAATAGGACAGCCTCTATTCCAACACCAGAAGCATCATACTGAACTTGGAAAGCCTTGGAGAAGTCAGACAATGCTAATACCGGTGCTTCTACAAGTATTTTCTTCAACAAGTTAAATTTTTCTTTAGCTTTGTTGGCCTATATAAACTCTTTGTTCTTCAAGACATCCACCATGGGAGCAACAATGGTGCTAATTTTTTTTATAAATCGTTTATAAAATGATGTCATACCATGAAAGCTTTGAATATGAGTGAAACTTCTCAGTGTAAGCCAATCAAAAATAGTCTTCACCTTTTCATCATCCATTTGTGAGCCACATGTACTCACTACATAGCCTAAAAATATAACTTTATCAATCATAAAATAATATTTTTTTGAGATTGATGTATAACTAGTTTACAAGGAGGATCTTCAACTTAAGTCTCTAGATGATGTAATTTATATTGGCTATTTACCAATATATCATTAAAATAAACAATGTACTTTCCCATGAACTCCTTCATGAGTCATCAACCAATTGCCATGATAAGTTATTCATACAATTCTTCTTTAGTTTTAAAGGCTATCTTTTATTTATCACTGGGTATAATATTAAATTAATGATAACTATAACAGAGATTATAAATTTATATTTTATTATTATTTTATTTATAATCCTATTATCAATATATATCTTTCATGATTTATCCTTTTTAAGTGTTAAAAGACTGGCCACAATACAAGGACTAGGTGATTCTTTAATCCAGCATGTTCTTTTGATGACATATGGTAAAAGGAACGTTAGGAGTGTAACACTTAGAATTAAATCAATCTGATGTTGGATATCACAATGACTGGTTTAATCGACTAGAAGCTCATTGAGAGCCAACCCTTGAAACTAGTTTATCATAATTTTTACTTCTTTTGAAAGCTCCCTCTTGGTCATCTCTCTTAGTCATTAATGTATAAGCAACATTTCCCTTCCTTGTAAGACTACTCAAGAATCTTTATAAGTTATTAAACTAATTAAAATTTTAAATTGTACAATGGTAGGAGCTTCCTTTAATGGCGACAAAAGAAACTTCACTCTATCTCTTATTAGAGAATAAGTATTCTTTCTCCTATCATAGCCGATCTCTTCACCCTTCTTGTACCATAAAACCTTATATGGCTTTGGATAATGTACTAATGTAAGCCTTAGTTTATCCACCACAGGCTTTGAACCATAATTTTTATACTACCTAAATCAATCATTAAAAGATTTTTTTTATAAGACAAGCAATATAACCGAAAAATATTGTTTCAAAGCCATTGTAAATCTTCTTAGACTGTCATGATATATTGGATAACAACATTTCAAATCTCAATATCTAGCTCATAGCTTTCTTCTTCAATAATATCTTCAGAATCCGTGTCATAGATGAGCTCATTATCTGAGCTCATTATCCCTCCATTATCCTCCTCGTTTACAAGATTAACTTCAACTTTCCTTTTAGGATACTCATAAGAATGATGGCTGAAACACTTGGTAGTTAGAAAATAACCACCCTATTGTTAATTTTTATTATTTCCCCCAAAATGTGAGTTTGGATGATGATATATTATCATCTTCATCCCTTCATATATCATTTTCTCTTTTATAATCCTATATTTTTCAACCTACTTGTACAGTCCATATTTACTTTTCTCTTCAGCCTTAAAGTGTCACTTGATAAACTTCTCTAGATGCAAATGAAAAAGTTCACTACTCAAGTTGAACTTCAGCCCACTTAAGTATTTAGCCACAAGTTGATCATTTTTTTTCGATCAAACTAATTCTACTCGTTAGCTTATAGAATTACTCAATATAATTAATAATAAAGTGATTATTCTTTTAAGTGTAATTGATGAAATTATTGAAAAATGGTTTAAGAATAATCTAAAGAGAAAAACTTTTTATGTACCTTCAGTTTCATTTCACTGCTAGTGATTTGAGCATGTGAAGAATATTAACATATTGCAATTGTAAGATGATGTGATCTTTTATAATTAGATAAGATATATAATGATATTAATTATATTCTCATGATAGATCTTAGTTAATATTAAATTAAAAATTTATATTTTATTAGGATATCTTAGGGGATATCCTTGACGAAAGGAACTCTCCTAATAATCTATCTTAGACCCTCTACTCTCGCCTATAAATAGACATGATCTTCTCTAAACAGAATATGCGAAGTGCACAAAATGAAATAGTGCATATGGCATAGAATTGAAGGATTACGACTATTCTCTCAATCTCCCCAAAACCATCAATCATAGTGGTCTTGTGAAAGGATAGAAAGAGAGGAGAAGGGTCCTAGATCTATTATAGTTCTCTTTACAGATTGACGTTGTAGTGATATTCAGATCCGGAAGATAGTGCTTTTGCAGATCTAAGAGGATCTTATTCATATGGCATTTAAAGGTACATGCATAGTAAATAAATATAATATTATTTAATTTCAATCTTGACATAAAAATTTTTCACATAACAGATTGCATGGTTATAGTTTTTATACTTTTAATTAGTATCAGAGCGTAGATTCTTGAGATCAAATATATTAGATCTATTAATTTTATTTATGATGCCTTGATGATCTAAATGTCTTGTCGATCTATATTTCTATCTATTCTATTCTATCGTTTGCTTGCGAACGATGTGAAATTTTTTATTTCATGACTTTGAATGATTGTTGTGCACCGTACACAGTAATCTCGTTGCGGCCAACGCTTGCGCGTGTAATGCAGAAAGAAGCGATGCGAGCGATAGTCGCATAGCTAGCAGTTGTGTGTAGGCAACAACTGCTTCCAGCGGCAGCCACGCACCGATAAAGGCTGCCATAAGCGGTTGGCGATGGTCACATGCAGTAGTGGTTATGTAAGCAGTGGCCGCGTGCAACAGAGGCCACATCAGTAGCGGTCGTGCGTAGGTAAAGGCTGTATCCAACGATAACCACGCATGGGTACAAGTTGTGTAGGCAGCAACCACGCATTGGTGGCTATGTGCAAGCGGCAGCCACGTCCCAGCGGCAACCATGCATGGGTAGAGGCTGCACAAGTAGCAACCACGCGGCTAGACATTGCGTGGGTAGACACGAGCAAGCGACACCGTCACACAGGCCGCAGCCGCATGTTGGCAGCTGCATAGGCGATGGCGGCATAGGGTTTTTCAGATGAAAAATTATATTTTTGCCCTTCTATCGAATTAGGGTTTTCCTTCCTCCAGAGGAAATGATAGGTTTGCCCTTTCTACATAATAGAGTTAATTATGGTTTTACCCTTTAACTAAAATTATAGTTTTGCCCTTGTGCATAATAGAATAGGGTTGGGGTGTTCTTTTATTTCAAGGACATTATAGTTTTGCCCTTCTAGTTTTTATTAATACCTGTTATGCCTATGACATTTCTGTCCTTTATTAACTTGGTAATTCCTTTTATGTCTTATCATAAAGTTATGGTTTTGCTATTATGAAATTGAGAAATTTTAGTTTTTTTTCTCAATTATAAAATTGATAATATATGATTTAATGAAATTGAATTATGATTATATTTTTTTATTATTCATTAATCAAATTTAGTTTTAATTAAATTTGGAAAGAATTAAATCTTGATCAATTTTTATTATTTTGATTAATTTATTTAATTATTCTTATGGGCTTCCTCAATTAAATAAAATTAATCAGTTTAATCAAAAAATATTATAAATTATTATTTTTTTATAATTTTCTCATATGAGTTATTGATTGTATGTGGTAAATAAAATCTAATTATTGTTCTTGGATATTTATTTAGTTATTTATTTTTCACATGAAGGTATGATTTATGTATTATTATGATTATAGTCGTTATTTAAATTTTTTCTACTAATTAACATTCAATAATTTTTATGGTTGTTATTCTATTATTGAATTGTTTCAGCATAAATTAGATTAAAAGAACTTAATGAATATTATTTGTAATTCATCTGCTTAAATTATGCTTGATTAGTAGTTGTCAAAGTAGCATAGGATGATAGGCTTATATGATATGAAATACAATTATACTCTTATCATTTATAGGATAATTTAATTTATATTTTATATTACTGCATTAGTCTTGTGGTCAACAAAGTGGCCTACAAGTCCTAAATGACATTAAGAAAATAATATTCATGCATAATTAGGAGATTTAGATAATTCCAAAAGATAATATATTTTAAATAATTATGTGATCGGGGTAGGATGGTACTGTTTTTGATATTCTTGTAGTTTAGAATTATACACCCAAAGATAGCAAAACTATTTTACAAGGATGGTATCAGTCCTCCATAAATAATCATGAGGAACATTAGATATGTCAACATTTTACCCAAAAGTTAAATATTGATGATATCAATAGTTCATCATATTATGATAAACTCAAAGCATTAATGTTATTTTATATTCCGCAATGGTATTCCCGTTCATACATTTTCATGCTTCTAGTATCCCGATACTCTCTAGATCAAATTATTCAGAATGGTTACTGCATGTGCAATTTACACTAGGCGTATTAGATCTTAATTTGACATTGCTTATTGAAAAGCCCATAGAATTAAATAATGAAAGTACTGTGGAACAAGTCAATGAAATAAAGGCTTGAAAAAGATCTGATAGGCTCATTTAATGTTCATAAGAATGATAATTACAAATAACATAAAGACTTCATTACCAGATACAATTAGCACATAAGAATATTTAAAGATTATTGAAGACAGATTTAAATCTACTGATAATTCATTAGCTAGCATATTAATAAAAGAACTGACTATAGCTTAGTTTGATGGTACTCGAGGAATTCATGATCACATCAAGCTGTAAAACTTAATGTATTGGGAATGAATGTTGATGAATCTTTCCTAGTATAATTCATTCTTTATTCTCTTTCTTCTCAGTTTTGCCCATTTAAGATTCACTATAATATGAATAAGGATAAGTGGGACTTGAATGAGCTAACTAGTATGTGTATTCAAGAGGAATTAAGATTAAGATAGAAAAGTTTATATAATGTTATGACTACGGCTGGTTACAGGTGGCTAATACATGAATGATGACACGTGTGATACGCTGCGTGATCTTTTTACTTATGATTAATATTGGTATATTCTCATATTATATTATTTGTAACATATATATTATGATGTCCTTGATTCTATACAATGAGAATCGGATCGTGATGAGATCATGATAATGAGATCGATTCACCTTTAAACACAGATCCTAAATAATCTCATTCATAGAATACTCGAAAGGGATATCGAGATAACTGGATAGATCGATGTACTATATAGTTGTTCATATGATGGAGGTGGCTAATCTCACAATCACTTTTGTGGAGACACCAATGATATAGTACAGGCGCTCATTGGAAAATAAGTTCATTGAATGATATGCTTATAGAATGTTGTATAGTTGATGATACCTAATATCATATAGCGATTCAACAGTCCCAATTGTGTATCTAGTCCTTTGACTTGAGACACCAAGGATGCCTTGTATGAGTACTCCTTTCTTTAACACCAGATTTACAGGTTTGGAAAGTTCTATATCGGGTACAATTGGTTATCGGGATTGGTAGTCAACCTTACGAATGCAATTGAGTGTCAATAAAGGATCATCCACTCTCGATATCACGAGAAGAATATCCCGTATATGCTTACTCAGATAAATTCTTGGCCGGGGTCATTTGAATTGAGAGAGAAAGAGTTCTCTAATAGAATTCGATTAAAGCAAAATGAACTGATTTCGTATATGACCTAACGATACCATGTCCAATATATAGTCTTTGAGATATTAGTTGGATGAGGGATTATAAATATACGGTAACTATGGACAGACAGGTCCGATGGATTCGATCCCCCCTATACCATCTGGGGACTATGGCGCAGTGGCCTAGTACGTCCATAGTCGATGAGTCGAGTGAATTATTATGGGGATAATAATTCACTATATTAGAAGGAGTTCTAATGGGAGTGACTCACAACTAGCTTAGTATTAGGCCTAGAGGGTCACACATATATGATGAATGCTTCAGTGAATAGAGGATTGGATGAAGATCCTATTAGCCCCTATTCTCATTAGATGAGACGCTATGTCGATGGGCTTCTTGCTTAAGACCCAATTAGAGGCCTAAGTAGATTATTGGATAGAGATCCAATAATATAAGATTAGTGGGTTATTGGATGGAGATCCAATACCCACTGAGGCAGGAGCCCTAGGGTTTTTGGTGGCTCTCTATAAATAAGAGGGGAGACTCATGGTTAATAGGCTGTAGCTTTAGCCTTCCCCTCTTATTCTCCTCTCTCCCTCTGCACAAGAGTTGCGAGATCAGATTGGAGGATTTTTGCTGAAGAGATTCATCGTGTGGATACCGCTAGAGAGAAAGACGTTTGACTTTCTTCATCCTCTCCATCCGGATCTAGAATATAGGGATATATGATTTCCCTAGATAAAATCAATCTCTCTCACATCACGATTTTTTGATTTTTATGGTTTTCTCGTGACCCCAATCTTTTACATGATGATTTGATCTGCGTGAGAAACTGGTTTTTTATTTTGATTTCCACTGCGCATGTGATGCTCCCGCTGAGGTTTCCTAACAGTATATTAGAGCCAAGGTTTTCGTGTGAAAGATTATTTTTTAAACTGCATGTGATGAGATTAAATCGTATAGAATCATTCTATGCATTCTTGCTGCATTTTTATAGCGAAGGCAGCGATGAAAGGGGGTGGTCGGCCATGACCAGGCCCTATGCAAGGGTGATTGACCACGGCCACACCCCTTGCAGGGGTGGCCGGCCATGACTAGGCCACCTGCATGGGTGGTAGGCCATGGCTAGCCCCCTTACATGAGTGGCCAACTGCAGCCAAGGCCTTCTACGGGGGCAACTGCTTGCAAGGGGCTACCGCCAACAATGGCGATGGTGCCGGCCACAATGGTGGCCTCTCCTTAGGTCGGTCGAGGCCGCTGCCAGGCAGGCGACGATGGCAATGAAGGCAAAGAGGGCTAGGACATCTTTTTGAGAAAAAGATGATTATGCCCTCAATAATTCTGAAAGTTCTAAGGATTGTCCTCCCTTCCAGAATTTTGAAAATACCCTTAAAAATTTTAAAAATTTTGAGCATGTCCTAATTTGTAGAAAAATAATTAATTAAATATTTTAATTAATTATTATATATATCTAGTAATCCTATATACGATGTGATATACATGTAATGTATAATGTGGATGGATGATCATGAGCTGTATGTTGTAATGGGTGTAATTATTATTATTATTATTATTATTATTATTATTATTATTATTATTATTATTATTATTATTATTATTATTATTATTATTATTATTATTATGGCCTACGAGCCTCTATTTTTGTTATTTATTGTTAGGCCTACATGCTTGTGATTATTTGTAATTACATGGAGAGGTGCAGCGAGAGTGTGGAGGTGACAACAGAACCCATGATGCCATGGTGGGAGATCATGATACATGGTGATGCGACAATCCAATGGAATCGATGATGTTGAGATCAACAATCATAGGGCATGGAGATGCACCGATATATACGTAGATTCTATTGTGAGTGATTAGGCCCATTGGATCGGGCTTAATCATATTATATGACGGCTCATGATCATCTGGTGTGACTTGCATATATGATATATTATACACCTACTAGATATATGTGTGTGTATATATATATATGTATGCAAAGTAGATATATATTAAATATGTATGTGTATGACATGACATATTAGGAGACCGATACGAAATAAAAACCCCTCCTACGATAATATTAAGTCGGTAACTGTGAGGTAATAAGAATGACCCACGTGGTCTTCTATCATTATAGGAAGAAATTGAATCATGACATAGGCTGAGTTGGTCGAGTCCCTCGAGGCTCACTTATCTATGTGATCGAGTTCTTGCCTATGTCATAGTGATGTCACCGGTGACCTGAGGACATGGTATACTTGGTCGAGTCCCTCGAGGGCACATCATCAAATCATACTCATCTTATAATGATAGTGATGACTTAACTGAATATCACGGTTGGTCTAATCCCTCAAGACCATGATGATGATCGGAGGCCGAACGTGACAGGAATCACAAGGAGTTATGATTGGCAAGAGTTGTCTACCTTTTAGGCTTAGTGTAATTGGTCGAATCCCTCGATGTTGCACTAAGACACCAATTAGATCCCGATCCCCACTAGGAGTTTGCCGAAGACTTTCGTCTCACGCATCGAGGGTGTATTGTGATTCGCTAAGAAAATAGTGAGATTACATTAAGATAGAAGTCCATATCTTAATTAATATTTTTTATAAAATCTGTATGTTATTTATTTTTGTTATATCTTGTTTTGTTAGAAACATGTCGCTTGCAAACCCCCTGCATGGCATACTTGATGCCAATCGCCTCACTAGTCCAAACTACATGGATTACCTCTGAAATTTGAGAATTGTTCTCACTGTGGAAAAAATCACATACATCCTTGATACAATTGTGCCCATGCCAAAAGAAGGGGCAAGCGAGGATGAGATCGCTCGCTATGTCAAGTATATAGATAATTCCACATTAACAAAATGTTACATATTAGCCTCCATGACTCTTTAAGTTACGGAGGCAATATGAGAGCATAGATGCAGATTCTATCCTTCTTCATCTCCATCGGCTGTTTGAAAAATAGGGAAGAATTCAAAGATATGAGATATTTAAGAGACTCTTTCAAGCCAAGATGATAGAAGGGACATAGATTAAGAACCATGTCCTAAAGATGATAGAGTGGATCGAGAAACTCACAGGTTTAAGAATAGTCCTAGATGATAACTTATATGTTGATCTTATACTTCAGTCCTTACCAGATTTCTTTTCTCATTTCATTATAAATTTTAACATAAGCAAGTTTGAGGTGACTCTCCCTGAGCTCCTCAATATGTTGAAAGAAGCTGAAAGTATCATCAAGAAAGAGAAACCAGCTCTCTATATTAGTGAGACCAAAAAGAAAAGGAAGGCCAATAAGAACCTTAAGAAGGGCAAGGGCAAAGAAAGATTGGGTTAGACAAAGGTTGCCAAAAAAGACTCAGCAAAGGGCAAAGGATAGTGCTTCTATTATGGCCAAGACAGGCATTGGAAAAGAAACTATAAGGATACCTTGTAAATAAGACAAAATAAAAGCTTGGAGAAGCTTCAAGTATATTCATGATCAGTTTTCACTTGTCAGATTTTTATAATAATACATGAGTATTAGATACTGAAAGTGCTTATCATATCTGTAATTTGTTGCAGGTTCTCACAAGACCTAAAAGATTGGCCAAAGGTGAGATGGACCTCAAGATGGGTAATAGAGCAAGAGTTGTTGCAATTGCTATTGAGGATGTCATCATACATCTGCTTGGTAGAGCTATTATTGCATTAGATACATGCTATTTTATCCCTTCCATTATCAAAAATATTATTTTCATCTCTTGTTTGACAATTCGTGGATATAAATTAGTTTTTTAGAACAATAGTTGTTCTATAATTATATGTGATGAGATCATCACTAGAGGAACCCTTATAAATGGCTTATATGTGTTTAGCACTTCTTCACATGTCATGAATATAAATATGTCTAATAGAAAAAGAGATGAGATAAATAATGCATACATATAGCATTGTAGGCTAGGTCATATACATAAGGAAAGGGTTCAAAAGTTGTTGAAAGATGGATACTTAGATCCATTTGACTATGAGTCATATACAACTTGCGAGCCTTGCCTTCGTGAGAAGATGACCAACTCTCTGTTTAATGGAATTGGCGAGAGAGTCATTGAGTTATTGGAACTCATACATAGTGATGTATGTAGTCTCATGTCGACTCAGGCTATAGGTAGTAACTCATACTTCATTACATTCACTGATGATTTCTCTATGTATGGACACGTGTACTTAATAAAGTATAAATCTGAAGCCTTTGAGAAATTCATGGAATATAAGAATGAGCTAGAGAACCAAATTGGAAAGAGTATTAAGACTCTTCGATCAGATTGAGGAGGAGAGTACTTATTCTCATTAGATGAGAATAGAGGATTGGATAGAGATCCAATTAGCTCTTATTCTCATTAGATGAGACTCTATGTTGATGGGCTCCTTATTTAAGGCTCAATTAGAAGCCGAAGGAGATTATTGGATAGAGATCTAATAATTCAAGATAAGTGGGTTATTGGATGGAGATTCAATACTCACTAAAATAGGAGCTCAAGGGTTTTTGGTGGCTCTCTATAAATATGAGGGGCGACTCATGGTTGATAGACTGTAGTTTTGGCCTCCCCCTCCTATTCTCCTCCCTCCTTTTGTGCAAGAGTTGCAAGATCAGATTGGAGGAGTTTTACTGTAGAGATCCATCATGTGGATATCGCTAGAGAGGAAGATGCTTGACTTCCTTCATCCTCTCTATCTGGATCTGGAATACAGGGATATATGATCTCCCTAGGTAAAATGAATCACTCGCACATCATGATTTTTTGGTTTTTGTGATTTTCTCACGATCATAATCTTTTGTACGATGATTTGATCTGCGTAGGAAACTAATTTTTTATTTTGATTTCTGCTACGGATGTGATGCTCCCGCTGAGGTTTCCCAACAACTACTACTCAAGGAACTAGTAAGAAGAAAAGAAAATTGAAACATCATCCATCAAAGAAATTTGTCGAGTTTAAAAATATCAGATAAACTATTAAAAAGAAAGCTATTACAGTAAATTGTTTCTTTTGTGATAAGAAAGGACATATAAAGAAGGATTGCATTAAATGTAGGATTTGAAAAGAAAGGTATAAACTCGACCTTTGTATGTTTCGAAATAAACATTACAGAAGTTCCTTCTAATATATTGTGGACTAATTCTGATGTTTCAACTCATGTTACTAATAATATGTAGGGATTCCTTTCAATCCAAAAACCAAAAGAATATGAAAGATTCGTAATTATGAAAAAATATCTCAAAGCAAAAGTGGTATTAGTAGGGACTTATCGCTTACGCCTAGAGACGGGTCCTCTGATGGATCTTAAAGACATATGTTTTATTCCTATAATTTCTAGAAATTTAGTTTCTCTATCTAGAATTGATGAGTTAGGATATTGTCTTTCTTTTGGTAATAGTAAACTTAATATATTTTATGATTTAATAAAAGTTGATTTTGAAATTCTGTATAATGGTTTGTATATAATTAATTTGAATCTTGAGTTTGCAATAACATTATTGACTCTGCAATCATGTTTTGGAATGAAACGTAGTTTCAATACTGAAAGATCTTCTATATTATGACATAGACGTTTGGGACATATCTCCAAGGAAAGAATTAAAAGATTAGTGAAAAATAATATTTTGAAAGATTTAAACTTCACTGATTATGATATTTGCATAGATTGTATTAAGAGAAAGCAAACTAAGCATATAAAGAAAAATATCAGAAGAAGTAAATAATTTCTCAAATTTATTCATACTAATATCTGCGGATCACTCTATATTCCCTATTTTAGTAGAGAAAGATATTTCATCACATTTATAGATGACCTATCCAGATATGACTATGTTTATTTAATACATAAAAATTCTCAAGTCGTTGACATTCTTGAAATGTACATAAATGAGGTCGAGAGACAATTAGATAGAAAGGTTAAAATTGTCAGATCTTACAGGGGTGGTGATTATTTTGATAGATATGATGAATCTGGTTAAAATATTGGTCCTTTTATTAGATTCCTAGAACAACGGGGTATTTGTGCTCAATATATATACTAGGTGTGCCATAGTAGAATAGTATTACTGAAAGGCAAAATTGTACTCTTATGGATATGGTTAGGAGCATAATGAGATATTCCCTTGTACTTGAGTCAATGTGGGGTGATACTCTTAGGATAGCTATGTAGATCTTGAACAGGATTTCTAGTAAGTCAGTTCTATCAACTCCATTTGAGTTATGGACTGGTAGGAAATCCAGTTTGAGATATTTATATATTTGGGAGTGTCTTGTAGAGATAAGAGTATTCAATCCATATGAAAATAAATTGGATCCAAGAATAATTTCTATATATTTTATTGGTTACCCAGAAAGATCTAAGGGATAGAGATTTTATTGCCCTAATCATAATATGAGGATAGTAGAATTTGGTAATACAAAATTCTTAGAAAATAATAAAATCAGTAGGAATCAAAAATCTCGAAGGATCAATTTTGATATTAAGGAGATTCAAGCTAATTCTTCTATATCATCTCCTATTGAAGAAATTATTATTCCTCAAATCTATGAAAAAATTGATAAGGGTGAACAAAATAACATTGATGAACTCTTACATGATGTTGATATCGCCACTGATAGTCTTATAGAACAATTACAATTGGTAGCTTTGATAATATCTCAAAGGAAAATGAAACATATTATTTCTGAAGATTATGTGGTATATATACAAGAATCCGATTATGATATAGGAATTAAAAGGGACCCCTTATCATTTTTACAAGTCATAGAAATTAATGATTCTGAAAAATGGTATTGTGTAATGAAAGAGGATTTGAGTTAAAATCAATGGACTAAAATTGAGTCTGGGAACTCGTTAAATTATCCAATAATTATAAAAGAGCTGGTTATAAATAGGTCTTTAAGATAAAATATGACTCAATGGGTAATACCGAATGATATAAAGCCAGACTTATGACCAAATATTTTTCTCAGATGGAAAGAATTAATTACCATGAGATATTTTTTTTAGTTTCTCGAAAGTACTCATTGAGGATCACTATGGTATTACTAGCTTATTATGATCTTGAGTTACATCAGATGAATATGAAAATAACATTTCTGAATAGGGATCTAGATGAGAAAAATTTATATGAAACAACTTGAAGGATTCATAGAAAAGTGAAATGAAAGTTGGGCTTGCAAACTTAAGAAATTCATTTATAGCTTTAAACAAGCTTCTAGGTAATGATATATAAAGTTTCATAATACCAATACTTCCTTCGGATTTAAGAAAAATACTATTGATCAGTGTATATATCTGAAGGTTAGTGAGAACAAGTTTATTATATTGGTCTTATATGTGGATGATATATTACTTGCCAGTAGTGATCTTAGTTTATTGCACGAAACTAAGATATTTCTCAACAAGAACTTTAAGATGGTTGATATGAATAAGACATCCTATGTTATTAGCATTGAGATATTCAGGGGCAGATCTCAAGATTTGTTAGGACTGTCACAGAAAGATTATATTAATCATATCCTGGAGAGATTTAATATACAGCTTTGCTCAACCAAAATGATACACCTATTACTAGAGATGAAAAATTCAGCCGAAACTAGTGCCTAAAAAATGACTTAAAAAGGGATCAAATAAAGATATTTCTTATAAGTACGTAATTTAAAGTATATTATATGTTCAAACCTATACAAGACCATATATCAGTTTTATAATTATAATGTTGGATATATATCAGAGTAACCGAGGAATAGAACATTGGAAAGCTACAGAGAAAGTAATGAGATATCTTTAAGGACAAAAGATTATATACTCACATATAGCAAATCATATAAGCCTGAAGTGATGGGATATTCACATGTTGATTTTGTAAATTACCTCGATAGCAGGAAATCCATTTCAAGATTTGTGTTTATGCTAGCTGGTAGAGCAATTTCTTGGAAAAGTGTAAAACAATCACTTATTGCATTATCTATGATAGAAGCTGAATTTGTTGTATGCTTTGAGGCCACAAATCAAGCTTTCTGGCTATGAAATTTTATCTCAGGACTTATTGTGGTTGACTCAATTGCCAAGCCGCTGAAGATATTTTGTGATAACATTGCAATAGTTTACTTCTCTAAAAATGACAAGTACTTCAGTAGTTCCAAGTACATTAAGATAAAGTACTTGGTGGTTATAGAAAGAATCCAGAAACAACATGTGTCAATTGAAAATTTGAGCACCACTATGATGATTGCTGATCTATTTACTAAAGCTTTATAGTGCAAAATATTTAATGAACATATTCTTAAAATAAGACTTGTAATCAAGTCATAAAGGATATGGTGATGCATGTTTAAAATGATACTATTATTGACATTTTACATAATTAAAGTTATTTATTTTTGCTATCATGTTTGTGTTTGTGTTTATGTTTATGCATATTATGGTTTAATACAATAACAAGATTGTCTTGACAAAACAAATTACAGGGGTCATTATAGACTATATAAGGAAAGACCAACAGTGTTGTAATACATAAAAGGAAGTGTGACATTCATGACATATAACCGCTATGACTCGCATTGATAGTTGTATTGAATATAGTATTATTGTGCTTATTGGACTTATTGGCTTATTTTTAAAATTATGACCATATATAAAATATTTTATAAAATTTTTTAGAATCTAATTATGTAAAATTATTTTTAAACAAAATTTTATTTTATTTATTTTAATTTTGAATATCTTTTATATTTTATTAATTAATGGGTCAAGTGGGCTAATATAAGATTATGTGACCCTTTATAATTGGATAAAATATATAATGGTAATAATTGGATTATGATGACAACTATTAGCTAATATTAACTTAAAATCCATATTATATTAAAATACCTTAAGGGATGACTTTAATGGAAGAAACTCTCATAATAACTTATTCTAGACTTTTTGCTCTCACCTATAAATAGACAGAACCTCCTCTAAACCTAATATGTGAAGTACACAGAACGGAATAGTGCATACGACATAGAATTCAGGGATTATGACTATTCTCTCAATCTCTCCAAAACCATCAATCACACTGGTCCTATGAAAGTATAGGAAGAGAGGAGAATGATTCTAGATCTATTCTAGTTCTTTTTGTAGATCGACGTTACGATAATATTCAGATCCAGAAGATTATGCTTTTGCAGATCTAAAGAGATCTTATTCAGATGATATCTAAAAATATATATATCATAAACAAATCTAATATTATTTAATTTTAATATTAACATAAAATTTTTTATATAATAAATTATATAATTATAATTTTTATGCTTTAAGCAACCCTGCTTCTTGCATCTCCACCGGAAGCAGTGTACCTTCCCAAGTGGCTCCTGCGCCTGATCGAGCAGCGTCGAAGCGCAACTTCCACTGAGTGGAGCTTCTAAGAGATTTGAGTTCTAATGTGACTTGCCACTGCTGAACAGCTGCCTCAAGGGGGAGCCAAGTTGGAACATCATTGAACGGAGGTCAGAATCGAAACTTTTGACGGCAGCAATTTCTCATGGTATACCGAGTATCCAGCCACGTATGAAACAAATGTGGATTCAGAATGAGCAGACTCATCTTCATCGACAGTAAGTTGTGTGCCTCTCTTCCTCCCTTCATTTGTTGTTTATAGCTGCCGCATATGCTGTGGTCCTCGTACCCACTTTCTCCTTCCATGCAGGATGCATCAGTAACTTTGCTGTTTGTGCTTTCTTTATTTTTTGTTTGTGGTTAGTGTTTTATCTTCTCGAGGGAGAGTGGTCGAATTTGAAGGTTTCATTCTATTCTGATTCTAATATTGTAATTTGATAATAATTTAATTTCTTTGCACTGTTGTAATAATCATGACAGCAATATGACGTGAGTGTTTACACAGTGATGCTTATGATGTAATCGTGAAAACAGTGTGATGTTTGTTTGCCACAAATATTTGATTCTAGTGTTTGTATATAGACAGAAATATATTTTCTTGCATCATTCAAGAAACATGATGTAATCATCAAACCAGTTTAGTATCACTATGCAAAGCGGAGGATCCCTCGACATCAGGAGACGCCGAGATGATGTTACGCTCCGGTGAAGCGAAATCAGAAGGAAGCATAGGGTTCCTGACATGGGCAGCAGCCACTGAGCGTACTCACCAGCGGAGAACGCAAACCTCCCCTGGTAACCCCCGCCAGGAACGTTGGAATGTCCTGCGTCGTATGACAGCATCGCCGCCATTAGTGGCTCCAATCGACGACCAAAACGTTTAATACCACACCCTTTTTGAACTCTAATCCAAGGTCCAAATAAAAAGTCTTCACCGTACCTTCGGACCCGAATCCTGCTACCTAGTGGAACCCTTGTTGATGGGTGGGTGAAGTCGGATAGAAGATGATGATAGATATGAAAATCTAGGATAAAGTATAAATTTGAATAAATACTTATTCATGCGATGTGTATGACTGAGAGAAATCTTTCTCTTAAAATTTGTATAAATATTTATCTCTTAATGAATAAAATCTTAAGTCTCCTTCATAGTATTTTCTTTAATTCAATATGCTATTGAGCCTTCTTGTCTTAAACAAAATTTTCTTTTTTTTCGTTGCTGTCCGATGATAACAATTTACCGTTGATACGCTGACGATATCACCTACTGAACTATTGCCACTTCCTCGACTCTCTTCGTCGTCACAGCCACTCTGATGTTCCTTACTCCTCTTCTAGTGCTACAGTTATCGCCTCCTGTTCCCTTCATCGCATCTCTTCGTGGCCACCGAAGTAACCCGTCGGATACGTTTCTCTTGTTCTCTCCATCAATGATCTGTTGTCATTGCTACAACAACAATAACGTCCTCTACTTCGCTTCCTCCTTCGATGGAGTTTTGACAATGCTCCTCTCCTCCGATTGAAAAACCTACTACTCTTCCCTCTTCCTCCTCATCGCAGGGCACGATGCTTGCCTTTATGCCGGCATCTGCTCGTGTAGGTTTCACTACCAGCATTGCACCATTCCGCGTTGTCTGTCGTGCCTTTCTCTTCCCCGAACCCTCTTTTCGCTTCAGATTTCGACACGTCGACCTTGTCCTCCATGACCTTTTCTTCTTCCTCAATAGCTTCTCCTTTTTCCACTGCAAGCCCTAGTTTCAGTTTCAGAACTGGTACATCGTCTCCTCTATTCGGCTTCGGGTCTTCTTCCTTCGAGTCCTCCTTGCTACATGGAACCTCATGTCCTGCTTCTTCAAGTGAGCCGATAACCTCCCTACAGTTTCAAACAACCTCCTCCCTCCTCCAACAGCTTGCTCCAAATGACTGAGTATGATAGGAGAAGTGGTCAGTGAGTCACGCACGCATCTCACAGATCGGTGATAATTGTAACTTCCTGCCCCTCTTCTTCCTCTCTTCTTCTCTGAAGCGGTTCTTCCTCACTATGACCAGTTTCCTGGTGCAATGTGTTGGAATTAAACTTGTTCAAGTATCATAATGAGGTTCATTTCATCAAAAGAGGTTCATTGCATCAAGAGAGAGATTTATTACATCAAGAAGAAAAAATGGATTAAAAGACTATAGAAGGATAAGTCAAATTGGTTATTGGTTCTTGAAAGGGTTTCTTGAAAGAGAATGATTCATCTTGAATACAATTAATATAATGTATCTTTGGGGACTATATAAACCCCATATGTTGGGTCATGAGAGTAAGAGAGTTTCTGAAATTTGTAAAGAGTTTTTTCTTGAGAGAAATATAGAAGATTGAACCTTGTCCTACTCTTCCTCTGTTTCATATCTCTATTCCCTCTTCCTATCAACATCAACATCTGGTATCAGAGCATAGGTTAAGCTATGACCTCTTCCTCAAGTGCCATCCAACTTCAGATCCCCAGATTAACAAAAGAAAATTATGACATATGGTGCATCCAAATGAAGGTTCTTCTAGGCTCCCAAGATGTATGGGAGTTTGTAGAAGATGGATTCGTTGAACCAACTCCAGCAGAAGAAGGAGCAATGAATGCAGAAGGAAGAAAGCAACTCAAAGAAAGAAGGAAGAAGGAGAAAAAGGCTTTGTTCACAATCTACCAAGGGCTTGATGATACAATGTTCGAGATCATCGCTCCAGCAAATACTTCAAAGGAGGCTTGGGAAATACTTCAAAAAGCATTCGGTGGTGTTGATAAGGTAAAGAAACTTCGTCTACAAGTTTTACGAGCCGAGTTTGAAAAACTACAACAAGGTACTTCTGAAACTATTTCTGATTACTTCTCAAAAATCATTTCTATTGTTCATCAAATGAGACGAAATGGTGAACAAGTAAATGATCAGAGAGTAATAGAAAAAATATTGAGATCTCTAGACTCGAAATTTGATTTTATTGCTGTTGCGATTCAAGAATCTAAAGATTTGGAAAAAATGTCTTTAGAAGAACTTATGGGTTCCCTTCAAGTTCATGAACAAAGAATTACAAAAAGAGGAGAAGACAAAACTATGGAGCAAGCACTACAAGCTAAGTTTGCTCTTGAAAATAAAGGAGAATCAAATCCTCAAAGAGGTAGAGGACGAGGACAAAGAGGAAGAGGAGGCAGAAATCAGACCAATCAAGAATCTTCATATAATGAAGAGGCTAGAGAAAATTCTAGCCAAAGAGGCCGAGGTTATGGTCGAGGACGTGGCCGAGGCCGTGGACGTGGACTCTAAAAGGTCCAAATACAGTGTTATGTTTGCAAAAGGTACGGACATTACTCTTATGAATGTTATTATAATCCTAACAATCAAAGTGGTGAGGCAAATTTTGT
Source organism: Ensete glaucum (assembly GCA_021527575.1). Classification (NCBI taxonomy): domain Eukaryota; kingdom Viridiplantae; phylum Streptophyta; class Magnoliopsida; order Zingiberales; family Musaceae; genus Ensete; species Ensete glaucum. The sequence goes on along the minus strand of CM038557.1, from coordinate 39,743,877 downwards.
TGAGGAAGAAAAGAAGGAAAATCAAGTTTTGCTAATGAGTTATGAAAATTTGAAAAATGATCAATCTATGACATGGTATCTAGATACAGGAGCCTCAAATCACATGTGTGGCATCAAAGAGCTATTTTCAGAAATGGATACAAGTTATTCCGGGAACATTACATTTGGTGATTTGTCTCAAAGACCAGTAAGAGGCAAAGGTAAAATTCTCCTTGAACTTAATAATGGCAAGGAATTATGCATTTCAGATATTTATTATGTTCCTGATATGAAAAATAATATTTTAAGCATTGGACAATTACTTGAAAAAGGTTATGAAGTTGAGATGAAAGATATGGCTCTCTCAATTCGTGATAAGAATAAAACATTGATATCACATGTGAAAATGGCAAGGAATAGAATGTTTCCTCTACATTTGAGTATTTTTGATCAATCAAATTGTTTTAAAGCTGATATTGAGGATATTTCTACACTTTGGCATCTTAGATATGCTCACTTAAATTTTGAGGCTTTGAAACTTCTAGAGAAGTATAATATGGTGACAGGAATGCGAAAAATTGATCACCCATCAAAATTATGTGAAGTATGTGTCATGGGTAAACAAGAAACAAAACCTTTCAAAGTGAGAAGAACAAAAAGAGCATGGCATCGACTCGATCTGGTGCACTCGGATGTTTGTGGCCCTATCAATCCAGTATCACTTGGAGGAAGCAGGTATTTTCTTACATTTACTGATGATCATAGTGGCAAAACTTGGGTTTACATGTTAAAAGAAAAGAAAGAAGTTTTAAGCAAATTCAAAGAATTTAAGGATTTGGTTGAAAGACAAAGTTGTTGTAAGATTAAATGTTTAAGAACAGATAGAGGTGGTGAATATATATCAAATGAATTTAAAAGTTTTTGTAGAAATAATGGAATTTTACATCAATTCACCATGCCATACACACCTCAACAAAATGGTGTCTCGGAAAGAAAAAACAGGACTATCCTTAATATGGTCCGATGCATGTTAAAGGAAAGAAAAATTCCGAAAGAATTTTGGGGTGATGCTGTTGCTTGTGCAGTTTATTTGCTTAACAGGTTTCCGACAAAGCGAATTGGTAATATTACACCAGAAGAAGCATGGAGCTTACAAAAACCAAGAGTTGATCATTTGAGGATTTTTGGAAGTGTTGCATTTGCCAAGATACCAGAAGAAAAGAGAACGAAATTGGAGGATAAAAGCCAAAAATGTATTTTGCTAAGTTATCCAGAGAATTCCAGTGGTTACAAACTCTACAATACTATCACAAATAAAGTTGTGATGTCAAGAGATGTTGAGTTTGATGAACAACAGATTTGGAACTGGAAAAGTGATGAGCAGCATAAGAAAGCTGTAGCTTCAGAAGAAGATGATATAATACAAGCAAACACTGAAGTGACTTTGCCAGAATCATCACCTAGATCAGCTAGGTCACATGATTCAAGAAGTCCAATTATAAGAAGGACAAGACCGATTCAGGACCTATATGATGTGACTCGAAGGATTGATACTAACAATGATGAACTTTCTTTATTTTGTCTTTTTGCAGGATATGATCCATTAATCTTCGAAGAAGCTTATAGAGATGAAAAATGGCGACAAGCTATGAATGAAGAGATTCATGCCATTAACAAAAATAATACATGGGAGCTTACTACACTTCCAGAAGACCACCAAGCTATCGGTGTTAAGTGGATCTTCAAAACAAAAAGAAATGCAAAAGGAGAGGTGGAGAAATACAAGGCTAGATTAGTTGCAAAGGGATATAAACAACAATATGGAATTGACTATGAAGAATTATTTGCGCCAGTTGCTCGATTGGAGACAGTAAGATTACTTATCTCTCTAGCAGCTCAAATGAAATGGAAGTTTTTACAAATGGATGTGAAATCAACATTTCTTAATGGAGTTCTTGAAGAAGAGGTATATATTCAACAACTTCGAAAGAAACTTGGCATGCTAGATGGAACAAGTTTAAGAGGGCGAAATGTTGGAATTAAACTTGTTCAAGTGTCATAATGAGGTTCATTTCATCAAAAGAGGTTCATTGCATCAAGAGAGAGATTTATTACATCAAGAAGAAAAAATGGATTAAAAGACTATAGAAGGATAAGTCAAATTGGTTATTGATTCTTGAAAGGGTTTCTTGAAAGAGAATGATTCATCTTGAATACAATTAATATAATGTATCTTTGGGGACTATATAAACCCCATATGTTGGGTCATGAGAGTAAGAGAGTTTCTGAAATTTGTAAAGAGTTTTTTCTTGAGAGAAATATAGAAGATTGAACCTTGTCCTACTCTTCCTCTGTTTCATATCTTTATTCCCTCTTCCTATCAACATCAACACAATGCTTCTAGCCCCTCTACCTCCTTCGGTGGCATTCCCTAACTCTAGATCTCGTGGAACTTTGCAAACTTCTCTCGTTTCTTCCTCACAAAGTAATTGATTTGATTACGTGATTTGAGTACATAATTATCTCTCATTCAAAACCTGTATAAATATTCATCTCCTCGATGAATAAAGTCTCAGGTCTCCTATTAAGTATTTTCTTCGATTCAACAAAGCCAAGCCCTTTATGGCATTGAGGGTTTTCGGAGGAAGATGAGATGGGCAATCGTATGGGCGATGTCCAACGCAACGAAAGGAGAAACAAACGGAAGATAAATTCTCGTATGAAACGACCTGAAAGAAGCCCTCCCCCGGCTTGTCTATCCATGCACCCAGGGAAGTTGCTAGGGCCAACACAATTCCATAAGCACGTGCAAACCGGCTTCCGCCACTCAACTCCATAAGTTTATCAGCATCAAACATGCATGTTCACGAGAAAGAATCTTTGATGCGAGCAAAACGATCATTAGACAAAAACATACCAGTGCTTGAGGAATTGGGACGGTTCTGCAGTACCTTTGCCCAGTAAATCGGCATGGAGGAACGTTTAGATTTGTCTAGCATAGATCCACCCGTAGATAAACGCGCAGTCTTCTTACTCAAAGCCATCCGTACATAAACATACCACATCATGAAGAAGAAGCGGGTGGGAGAGCAGGAGCTTTGCCGCGCGCTTCGGGGAAGGGTGCAGCGACATCTAGAGGAAGCAGGGGAGGTGCAGCAGGCGAGCACGGGGACGACGGCACTGGGGATGGTGGGTTCCCTCATCGGTCAAGAGGAATCCCTCAATAACGCCTGCAGTTTGATCACGTGTCTCGCATATATTAAACTTAAATTTAGAGAATAAATACAAATTTATTAGTGTAGGTTTGATATATAATTTTTTTTAAAAGGTATTAATATCAATTGAAGCATCAACATCATTCAATTGATGGACATTAACCACACGATTATGATGGTATGTTTTCAAGTTCAGTCAATATATATATATAGTATGAACACTTGTGGAAGTAATTCTCGAACATATCCAAAATATTTCACTAGAGACGAGACCATCCTTTTTGGTGCTATAGAAAAAGGGAACTTTTGCCCTTTTTTTTTTATCTAAATTATTTCCTTGATATATATATATATATATATATCAGCCTAAAATAAATTAGTCACTAGTCAGCTAAGACGAATTGTTATTTGTTTTTTTTCTGTATGACGATTTATTGATGTAACTCCGGCTCTCAAATCATCCTACGAGAAGCTAGGAATATATGCATGTCACATGATTGTGAAGTTTTCTCGAAGACCTTATATTGACTTGGAGTATGCCACGTAATCATGATTTTTAACGATGTTGAGTCCTCTTGAGGTTATATTTTCCTTCAAAAGCTTCTGCTTAGTTGTCTTGGGGTCAATTAACGAATGACTTTGAGTTCCATTGCATTAGAGTTCTACTTCTACACGTTCCTTCTCCCAAGTGCATGAATTCATGGGGGACGCTGCCAACTCAAATGAGGTTAGAGAAATGGCATATGTTTTTTGTTGGCGAAAAAATAAAAACTAATTACAAGAATGGACTAAAACCCTATTACCAACTAAAATACTAACGTTAGTAGGACAATCCTTTTGCCAGAATTAAGAAATTATATTATTTTTAACAATATAAGGCGACTGCGCAACTTTATTTCTCTCCTAAATATACGGATGACTCTATAATCCGAAAAATAGTCCATAAAATACATGTATGGATCAAATTTTCATGTAATCACCATGATTTTTTCTTTTTTAATGTAAATTAAACTATCTTAAATAATATATTATTGTATTTTAAAAAATAATTAACTTTCATATTAGGAAATAATTAAAATTAATTTTTAATCATGTTGACAAATTAAGAAAATTATTAATATATTAAATTATTAATTTATTTATTTCTAATGAGTGATAATAAATTAAAAATAAAAATAAAATTATTACTTACTTCAACTCATTTTTTTCCTATATAAAAGGGGCTCTCCCTTGTTCTCGAGTATGTAGAATTTTGAATAGGATTTCCTAAGGATCTCAATGAAAGGTAGGATCCTCTATTTATTATTATTATTTATTATTTATATTTTAAAAATTTTAATATTGAAATTATTACAGTTTATATAGTATATAATAATATTTTAATTTTAAAATTATATTAATCATTAAGTTATTATGTTAGAATTATCGGTTCGTGCTAAATCATTTAATTAGACATATTTATGTTTCAAATAATTAAGTGTGAATTTTTATGATTTAACTAGTTTTAAATTTGAAATCATAAATCTAAATTAGTTAATTTATAAAAAATAAATTTAACTTTAATTATTATTTTATAATTTTAGAGTATTTATTTACATATTAAAATTTAATTTAATAAGATGGTCAAATTGAGTTTAACTTAAGTTAAATTGATAATCTAAACCAACTCATTTAACTAGGGATAGCCTAACACAAAAGGTGAAGTATGTTGAATCTCTGATGATGAAATCAATTGATGAGTTATTGATCTAACAAGTATGTTAGAGATGATTAATGCAGAATTAACTATGACAAAGATATAATTAAAATTAGATGTGGGCCAGAGTCAAGTCCAAGGCAGCGAGTCAGGGTTAGGATGATGTAGTAGGGAACTCGCCAGGAGTACGTCGCGAGCTAGCCGAAGGAATCAGAGGCTTGTTGGGAGTTCATCGGAAGCTGGCCGAGGGTATCGGAAGCTTGCCGAGAGCTTACAGAAGGAGATCGAGAGCTTGCCATGATGGCGTCAGGGAGTTCACCGGAAGAAGACCGAGAGACTCATTGGAAGATTGTTGAGGGTAGCCGAAAAGCTTGTCGGGAGTTCGAAAGGTCTAATGGGACTTGTTGACTATGATGATTGTAATTAAGTTATAGTTAGCATCAATTATAGTTTGAGTCATACTTGATTTAAATTAGGAAGAAATATAAATTAACTTAAGTGAGGCAAATCGGATCCATTATGGAGAGTGGATTGAGCTCAAGTCGAGCTCAATTAGTTGACCTGAGAAGTGGTCAACAGAAGGTACAAGTCAAGATTGGAAAAATAGAGGGAATCACTTTTTCGGCTTTTTTGGTGGTTGTACTATTAGCGAGCGACGATCCTACCACCCAGGCGATGATTGTACCACCTAGGTAAGTGGTTATACCACCATCGTCTTATTTTTCAGGCTATTTTCAGTGGTGGCGTCGCTGACGTCGGTGATGGTACCGCTTGTACCTGATTTTTTTAGATATGTTTAAATTTTTGGCTCTAATTCTGAAGCTAATTGAGGTCTATAAATATCCTAAATTTTCTTATATTTAGTACAACATTTTGGGCTGAAAATTATGTAAGAAAATTATGTGCTAAATTGTAAGAAAAAGAAAAGGGGCAAGAGAGTGAGGGAAGAAGTGTAATTCTTATAAATCTCCCTTGTAAGATTGTAAGGTTCATCTCCTAAGCTTATAAAAAAGAGAGAGAAAGCTGTAAGGGTTTGATCTTCACCCAAAGAAGATTGATTGTACACATTGGTGGATCTCGTGGAAGAGGACTCGGGAGTAGACATATGCCAGATTGAGATCGAACCACTATAATTGTCAGTATTTCTAATTGCTTTACTTTCTACTTGTGATTGCTCTTATTTTACTTTATAGTTAGACATAAGCTACTATATGTTGACCTATCTTAAATTAGATTTTAATTGATTCTAATGAAACACATAGGAGCTTCCATTTTTCTATCTTTTCTATCCATAAGCAAAGGTTCTTGAATAAAGTATTTTCTCTTTTGCACTAATTCATACTCCTCTTAGTGTAAATTGATCCTAACAATTGGTATCAAAGCCACGTGCTACTCGTTGGATAAGTGAGTAAATAGTTTTTTTTGGCATAAATGAGGGACACTATATTGCACATCCACCCATGTTCAATGGGACGGATTACATTTATTCGAAAACTAGAATATATATTTTTTATTTTTATAGATTTTAATTTATGACATATAGAGAAAATAATTTTAAAAACTATTTTAATACTATGAATGAATGGAATGAATTTGAAAAGAAGGCTTTTTCATTGATTGCTAAGGCTATGAATGTCTTACTTTATGCTCTCGACAAAAATAAATTTAATCGAGTTTCTGTTTGTGAAACTGCTTATGATATTTGGCATACACTATAAATCACACACGAAGGCATTAGTAGAGTTAAAAAAAAATCTAAGATCAATATTTTAGTTTATAGTTATTAGTTATTTAGAATAAAATCAAGTTAGTCCATTGGAGACATATACACCCGTTTCAAGGATGCCATGAATAGTCAAAAAGAACTTGAAAAATATTTTTCTAATTTTAAAATTGTTAGTAAAATTTTAAGATCACTTCCTTAAAGTTGGGATCCCAAAGTAACTGATATACAAGAGACCAAAGATCTTAATAACCTGATACTTCAAGAACTTATTGAATCACTTATGACATATGAACTGAACTGTAAAGCTTATGAAGAGCTTGATGAATCTTTTCCAAAGAACAGGAAGGATTTAGTACTAAGAACTGCATATGACTTCATGAGTGAAACCTCAAGTGATGAGGACTATGACATTACATTATTACATAGAAAATTTAAAAAATTTATGAAAAAGAACAAAAATTACAAAAAAATAAAATAACAAAGGACAATATTATATGCTTCAAATGTAAAAAATAAGGATATTTCAAATTTGAATGTACTCAATTAAAAAAGAAGGGACCACACAAGAAGAAAGTTGTTTCAGCAACATGGGATGATACAGACTCATCATATGAAGAGGAGCATAGCAAGAAAGAAGTAATCAACTATGCTTTTATGACCATCCAAGACAAGGTTAGTGAATATTCAAGTATTTCTTTTACTGAATTGCTAAATATGTTTCATGAATTGTGTGATGAATTTTAAAAAATTAGTAAATCTTATAAATCACTTTAAAAGAATATAATTATTTAGTTAGTATATTTAATCAAATGCATGATACTTTACTATTACACAATCTTTGCTAGAAAATATTGAAAAGAAAAATGTCATGCTAAAACAAATATTAGAAAATTTTAAAATATGAAATAAATCCCTAAACATGATCATTGTTAAAATCCCTAACAAACATTAGAGGTATAGGCTTTGTTGGCAACAACTAAACAAAAGCCAACCATTTTTGTTAAAACCCTCTCTTAACTTATCATTTAAAATTAAATATAATTTTTATAAAAAATTAGAACATAAGACCTACAAATGTTTATATAAAAAATATGATTCACATAAATTATTTTGAGTTTCTAAAGGAATCACAAACAATCAAAAACCAATACATAAGATAGATAAAGTTCTTCATATAAGACCCAATGTAAAATGAGTACCTAAATTTTTCTTGTATATTTGTCACTAAACTAAGACTAGAATCACCAAATGGTACCTTGATAATGGATACTCAAGGCACATGACTGGAGATCCAACTTATTTTTCCAAGCTCACTAGCCTAAATGAAAGAGTTGTCACCTTAGAAGACAATAACAAAGGTAAAATTATTGGAAAAAGAACCATATGTAACATATCAAATCTTTTGATTGAAGATGTGTTATTCGTTGATGGCTTGAAAAATAATTTACTTAGCATTAGCCAATTATATGATAAAGGTTATATTGTTTATTGTTAATAAACAACAATGTATATACCACAGATATTAAAAATTTTTGTAATGGAATATGTTTTTCAACCTTAAATGATGATGCCTAGATTTGGCATAGGAGACTAGGCCATGCAAGTATAAAACTACTAAATCAAATTTCAACCAAGGATTTAGTAAGAGGACTACCTAATCTTAAGTTCATTAAATATAAAGTATGTGATACATGTCAATTAGAAAAATAAATAAAGAGTAGCTTTATGTTAAAAAATCAAATAACCATCTCTAGGCCACTTCAATTAATCCATATGGATTTATTGAGATCAATTGACATCACAAGTTTAGGAGGTAGTAAATATGCATTTATTATAGTTTATAATTATAGTAAATATACTTAGACTTATTTCTTGGCACACAAAAGTAAAGCATTTAAATGTTTTACAAAATTTTGTAAAATTGTTTAAAATAAAAAAGGATTTATGATTTCGTCAATATGTAGTGATCATTATGGTGAATTTTAAAATAATAATTTTTAAAATTTTTGTGAATCAAATGGGTACATCCATAACTCATCTACTCCAAAAAATTCACAACAAAATATAGTAGAAAGAAAAAAAGAATGAGTTTATAAGAAATGGCTAGAACCATATTAAATAAACATAGTCTACCCAAATATGTTTGGGTCAAAGCTATTAATACGGTGTGTTATATTTCAAATAAGGTTCTTGTAAGACTATTACTCTCCAAAACTCTATATGAATTATAGAATGGTAAGAAACCTAATATTTTATATTTTAAAATTTTAGTTATAAATATTTTATTTTAAATGAAAAAGATATCTTACGAAAATTTGATGCAAAATCCGATGAGGGTACTTTTCTTAGTTATTCCTTAATTTCAAATGCCTATCATGTATTCAACTTTAGTAATTGAAGAATTTATTCATGTTGTTTTCAATGAGTTTTTTGAAGTTAAGAAAATTGATTTTGATGATAAATTTGATCTTCTTACTTTGAATCTAAATGATAACCCCTTTAAAGACAACTTGGATGAATCTACTTCTAAATCCTTACCTAAGAAATAAAATAATGTAAATGCTCATCATAAGGAGCTTATAACAGGAGAAATATGAAAATGTATTCAAACTCGTTCTTCTTTTAAAATTTTTTATGCTAATACCACATTTATTTCTCAAATTGAACCAAAATATATTGATGAGGTCCTAAGAGATGATTTTTGGGTTAATGTAATGCATGAAGAGCTAAATAAATTTGAGAGAAATGAATTATGGAAGCTTGTACCTGACTAAGTGACCATTTAGTAATTGGAACTAAATAAGTCTTTAGAAACAAGTAATATGAAAATTATATCATACTAAAATAAGGTTAGATTAGTGGTAAAATATTTCAACTAAGAATAATGAATCAATTATGAAAAAACATTCACTCTTGTGGCTAGACTTGTAGCGATAAGGATGCTCTTTGCTTTTGCATCTTTCAAAAATTTTAAATTATTTCAAATGGATATTAAAAGTGCTTTCCTAAATGGTTTTATTTTTGAAGAATTGTATGTTGAGCAACCCCCTAGTTTTAAAAATAGTCTTTTTCCAAATCATATTTTCAAACTTTTTAAGACTCTTTATGGATTAAAATAAGCTCCTCGGGACTTAGCTCTTTCCTTATTTCAAATAATTTCTTGAAAGGCAAGGTGGATACCATATTATCTTTTAAGAATTTTAAAAATATTTTTTTTATTATTCAAATTTATATTAATAATATTATTTTTGGATCAACGAACGAATCATTATGTAAAATTTTTACCAAAAATAAGAGCCAAGAATTTTAAATGAGCCTAATGGGTGAGTTAATATTTTTTTTAAGATTACAAATAAAATAATTAGATAATGGTATCTTTATTAGTTAAACTAGATATACCTTAGACTTGCTAAAATATTTTAGTACAAAAAATGCTAAAGTCATAAACACACCTATGAGCACATCTACAAAATTAGACTTAGATAATAAAGGAGAAAATTTTGACCCAAAAATCTATAGAGGAATGATAGTAGTTTGCTATATCTAACTGCCACTAAACCGGATATTATATTTAGTATTGGATTATGTGCAAGATTTCGATCAAATCCTAAACTTTCTCATCTTAAAGCAGTTACATAAATATTTAGATATTTAAGAGGAACTTTAAATCTAGGATTATGGTATCCAAAATCCAAGAAATTTGATTTGCTTGCTTATTCATGTATTAATTTTGGAGGATGTAGATTAGATAGGAAAAGTACTATCATAACATGTTAATTTTTAAGGGATGCACTTGTTTCTTGATCTTCCAAGAAACAAAATTCAGTTACTTTATCTACTGCTGAAGTCGAATATATTGCAACTAGTGCCCAAGTCATTTAGATGAAAACCACATTAGAAGATCATAGAATTCAATTAAAAATATCCCTATAAAATGTGACAACACAAGTGTCACATATTTAATTAAAAATCTTATTCAACACTCAAGAACTAAGCATATTGATATTAGACATCACTTTATTATAGATCATATAAATAATCAAGATATTTTTTTAGAATTTATTGACACTAAGCATTAATTAGCTGATATTTTTATAAAACCACTAAATGAAGAATAATTTGATTTTATTAGAAGAGAACTAGGAATGCTAAACTATGATAATGCATAAGTTGTTAGATTCACTTCTTGAAATGTATAAAATACATGATTTGCTATATTTTAGATTTCTTGATTTACTATTGTGTTTAAAATTTTACATAAGATGAATGCATAAGTGGATCTTGAATTTCTTGGATTTTTGAGCTCATCTTTAAAATAATATTTTTAAAATTTATATCTAGAGCCCTATTTTGTGATATGATGTTCTTCACTTCCCTCTCTTGTTCTGCTACTTTCTTATTTACAAAAAAGAGAAGAAAACTTTCATAGGAATATTAGGATCTTATCCTATTTTATTAAGGAGGAGCAATAAAGTACTCAAGAATTTTATCATATTTATTTTGGCATATGATGACTCTATGTATCATGAAAATTATATGCTTATTATTTTACCTCTTTTTGATGATAACAAAAGAGGAGAAGTAGCATATTAATGACACAAAATGATACATACATTTCACAAAAAAAGAAATAGCATATACGACAAAAAAGGAGAAATAACATATATAAAATAAAGGGGAAGAAATAGTTTTTTCTAAAGAATTTTTTTTTAAATAATGCATGAAAATCTTAGAATGTTCTTAAATATTTGTTGGTTGAAATTAATATAATGATGATTTTTTAAAGAAGAAAATATTTAAATTCATTATGTGAATAATGAATGAATTTTGAAATTCTTGGAATACTATAGAAAATTTAATGATTTGCTAGTGAAGATTAATGTTATATCATCATGATCTTTAAAAGAAGGAAATTTTACATTTTTTGGAATATTTTTAGTGATTCATGATTGATCAACAATTAATATTATGATGATTCGATATTTCTAGAATTCATGATATATCATTTGAAAAATAAATGTTATGATACTTGAATTCAAGGGTACGTGATTCTCTTGAATTTAAAATTTTCTTATTTGAATCATGACATAGATATAGGGGGAGTAAGGTATAACTTCTATTATCAATTTATTGTCATCATGAAAAATAGGAAGATTGTTGAATCTCATATTTTGATGATGAAATCAATTGATGGATTATTGATCTAACAAGTATGTTAGAGATGATTAGTGCAGGATTAATTACGACAGAGAGAGAATTATAATCAGATATAGGCTAGAGTCAAGTCCAAGGCATCGGGCTAGGGTTAGTATGATGCAATAAGGAACTCGCCGGGAGTACATCGCGAGCTCGCCGAAGGAATCAGAGGCTTGTCGAAGTTCGTCGGAAGCTGGCTGAGGGTATCGAAAGCTTGCCAAGAGTTCACCGGGAGCTTACTGAAGGAGATCGGAAGCTTGCTAGGATGGTGTTAAGGAGTTCATTAGAAGAAGACCGACTGACTCACCAGAAGATCATCGGAGATAGTCGAAAAGCTTGCCGGGAGTTGAAAAGGTCTAATGGAACTTGTTGGCCATGTCGATTGTAATTAAGTCATAGTTAGCATCAATTGTGGTTTGAGTCCTACTTGAGTTAAATTTGTAAGGAATTCAAATTAACCCAAGTGAGACATATCGGGTCCACTATGGAGAGTGGATTGAGCTCAGGTCGAGCTCAATTAGTTGACCTAAGAAGTGGTCAATAGAAGGTACAAGTCGGGATTGAAAAAATAGAGAGAATCACTCTTTTGGGTTTTTCGACAATTGTATCGTTGGTGAGCAACGATCGTACCATCTAGTTCGATGATTGTGCCGTCGCCACCCTATTTTCTAGGCTACTTTCAGTGGCGATGTTGTTGACGCCGATGATGGTATTACGCATACTTGATTTTTTCATATACGTTTGAATTTTTGGCTCCAATTTTGAAGCCAATTATGGTCTATAAATACCCCAAGTTTTTTTGCATTTAGCACAATACTTGGGGCTGAAAATTTTGTAAGAAAATTATGTGCTAAATTGTAAGAAAAAGAAAAAGGATAAAGGAGCGAGGGAAGTGTAATTCTTATACATCTCCCTTGTAAGCTTATAAAGTTTATCTGTAAAGCCTGTGAAAAGGAGAGAGGAAGCTATAAGGGTTTGATCTGTTGGAATTAAACTTATGCAATTATCATGAAGAGATTAATTTCATCAGAAGAAATATTCATTTCTTCAAGAGAAAATATTTATGGAAGGACAAGTCAAATTGATTATTGATTATTGATTATTGAAAGAGTTTATTGAAAGAAAGATTCATTCTTACTGCATAAATCTACATAAATATAATGTATTTTGGGGAAGTATATAAACCTCATATATTGAGTCATGAAAAATATAGATTTTATGAAATTATAAAAATATTGAGAGAAATATAGAAGATTTAGTCTTCTCCTACTTTTCCTTAGTGTGCTAACTCTATCCTTTCTTCCTATCAACTTCAACAATTGGTATCAGAGCTATGGCTTCATCCTCAAGCACCTTCCAACTCCAAATCCCTAGATTGACAAAAGAAAATTATGACATATGGTGTATCTAAATGAAGGTTCTTCTAGGCTCCCAAAATGTATGGGAGTTTGTAGAAGACGGATTTGTTGAACTAAGTCCAGCAGAAGAAGGAGCGATGAATGCAAAAGCAAAAGAGCAACTCAAATAAAGAAAAAAAAAGAAAAAAAAGGCCCTGTTCACAATCTACAAGGGCTTGATGATACGATGTTCGAGATTATCGCTCCAGCAAATACTTCAAAAGAGACTTGGGAAATGCTTCAAAAAGCATTTGGTGGTGTTGGTAAGGTTAAAAAAAACTCCGTCTACAAGTTTTACGAGCCGATTTTGAAAAATTATAACAAGGTACCTCTAAAACTATTTCTGATTATTTCACAAAAGTTATTTCTATTATTCATCAAATGAGAAGAAATGGTGAACAAATAAGTGATCAAAGAGTGATAGAAAAGATACTAAGATCACTAAATTCAAAATTTGATTTTATTGCTGTTGTGATTGAAGAGTCTAAAGATTTGGAAGAAATATCTTTAGAATAACTAATGGGTTCCCTTCAAGTTCATGAACAAAGGATTACAAAAAGAGCAGAAGAAAGAACTGTGGAACAAGCACTACAGACCAAGCTTACTCTTGAAAATAAAGGTGAATCAAATTTTCAAAGAGGAAAAGGTCGTGGATAAAGAGGAAGAGGTAGCAGAAATTAGACCTATCAAGAATCTCCAAACAATGAAGGAGGTAGAGAAAATTCTAGCCAAAGAGGCCAAGGTTATGGTCGAGGACGTGACCGAGACCATGGCCGTGGACGTGGCAGAATTTCTAAAAGGTCTGAAATACATTGTTATATTTGCAAAAGGTATGAGCATTACTCCTTTGAATGCTATTATAATCCTAACAATCAAGGTGATAAGGTAAATTTTATTGAAAAGAAAGAGAAGAATAAAAATCAAGTTTTATTAATGACTTATGATAATTTGAAGGAAGATCAGTCTATGACATGATATCTAGATACAAGAGCTTCAAATCACATGTATGGCATTAAAGAATTATTTTCAGAAATGGATACAAGCTATTCTGAAAATATTATATTTGGTGATCTATCTCAAAGACCAATAAGAGGTAAAGGTAAAATTGTTCTTGGACTCCATAATGACAAAGAGTTATACATTTCATATGTTTATTATGTGACTGATATGAAAAATAATATTCTTAGCTTGGGACAATTACTTAAAAAAGGTTATAATATTGAGATGAAAGATATGACTCTTTCAATTTATGATAAGACTAAGACATTAATCTCACATTTGAAAATGGCGAAGAACATAATATTTCCTCTACATTTATGCATTTTTAATCGATCAAGTTATTTTAAGACTGATATTGAGGATATTTCTACATTATGTACATTTAAATTTTGAAGCTTTAAAACTTCTAGAGAAGTTTAATATGGTGACAAGAATGCCAAGAATTGGCCGCTCATCAAAATTATGTGAAGTATGTGTTATGGGTAAGCAAGAAAGAAAGCCTTTCAAAATCAGTAGAACAAAAAGAGCATGGCATCGACTTGATCTGCTACACTCGGATGTTTGCGGCCCTATTAGTCCAGTATCACTTGGAGGAAGCAGGTATTTTCTTACCTTCACTAATGATCATAGTGACAAAACTTGGGTCTATATTTTAAAGAAAAAGAAAAAAGTATTAATCAAATTCAAAGAATTTAAAGATTTAGTTGAAAGACAAAGTAGTTGCAAGATTAAATATTTACAAACAGATAGAGCTGCTAAATATACATCAAATAAATTTGAAAGTTTTTGTAGAAATAATAGAATTTTACATCAATTTACTATGACATACACACCTCAACAAAATAGTATTTTAGAAAGGAAAAATAGAACTATACTTAATATGGTCCGATGCATGTTAAAGGAAAGAAATATTCCTAAAGAATTTTGGGGATCTTGTTTGTATGCTTTATTTGCTATGAGTTTCCAACAAAGCGAATTGGTAATTCTACACCAGAAGAAGTATGGAGCCTGCAGAAACCAAGAGTTGATCATTTAAGAATTTTTGGAAGTGTTGCATTTGCCAAGATACCAGAAGAAAAGAGAACAAAACTTGAAGATAAAAATCAAAAATATATTTTATTAGGTTATGCTGAAAATTCCAGTGGATACAAACTCTACAATCCTATCACAAATAAAGTTATGATGTCAACAGATGTTGAGTTTAATGAACAACAGATTTGGGACTGAAAAAGTAATAAACAACATAGGAAAGCTATATCATCAGAAGAGGATGATATAATACAAGCAAACATAGAAGAGATTTTACTAGAATCATCACCAAGATCAGCTAGGTCACATGATTCAAGAAGTCCGATTATAAGAAGGACAAGACCGATCCAGGAGCTATATGATGCGACTTAGAGATTTGATACTAACAATGATGAACTTTCTCTATTTTATCTTTTTGCAGGATATGATCCATTAACTTTTGAAGAAGCTTGTAAAGAAGAAAAATGGAGACAAACTATGAAGAAGAAGATTAATGTAATCAACAAAAATGATATATGGGAGCTTACTACACTTCCAGAAGACCACCAAGCGATCGGTGTTAAGTGGATCTTTAAAACAAAAAAAAATGCACAAGGAGATGTGGAGAAATATAAAGCATGATTGGTCGCAAAGGGATATAAACAATAATATGTGATCGGCTATAAAGAAGTGTTCACACCAGTTGCTCGATTGGAGATAGTAAGATTACTTATCTCCTTAGCAGCTTAAATGAAATGGGAAATTTTATAAATGGATGTCAAATCAGCATTCCTTAATAGAGTTCTTGAAGAATGGGTATATGTTCCACAACCCTCTAGTTTTATTATTTATGAATAAGAAGACAAAGTATACAAATTAAAGAGAGCTCTTTATGGACTTAAACAAGCCCCACAAGCATGAAATTCTCAGATATATACTTATTTTATTCAAAATAGTTTTTCTAAATATCCACATGAACATGCTCTCTATACAAAATCTAACATTGATGGAGATATCATGTTTGTATGCCTATATGTAGATGATTTAATATTTACAAGCAGTAGTAGCTCCATGATTAAAGATTTTAAATACTGTATGAAGAAAGAGTTTTAGATGACTGACTTGGGCTTAATGTCTTACTTCCTTGGTATCGAAATTATACAAAACAATGGAGTAATTTTTATTTCATAAGGAAATTATGTAAAAGAGGTTCTAAAGAAGTTTTCTATGGAAGATTGTTATCCTACAGATACACCTATAGAGTATGGCACCAAGTTGACCAGAGAAGGCGAAGGTAAATATATTAATTCAACTTATTACAAAAGTCTAGTTTGATGTTTAAGGTATTTGACATGCACTCGACCTGATATATTATTTGGAGTTGGTTTAATAAGTAGATACATGGAATCTCCTAAGACTTCTCATTTAAATATCGCTAAAAGAATTTTATATATTAAATGATCAATTGAGTATGAAATATTCTATTCATCATCAAAAGGACTGGATCTTATTGGATATAGTGACAGTGATTGGGCTAGAAGCTACGATGATCGAAAGAGTATAACCGGATTTGTATTTTATTTTGATGGAGCTACATATACTTGGTCTTAAAAAAAAACAACAAATAGTTGCTCTATCAAGTTATGAAGCAGAATACATAGCAGCATCTTGTTGTGTTTGTCATGCAATATGGCTAAGAAGATTACTTCATGAACTTCATATGTCACAGGAGAAGTCAATCAAAATTTAAATTGATAATAAATCAACTATTGTCTTAGCCAAGAATCTAGTCTACCACAAAAGATCAAAGCATATCGACATAAGATTTCATTTTATAAGAGATCATGTCAAAAATACTATACTATGTCAAGACAAGTGAACAAGTGGCTGACATTTTTACAAACCTCTCAAAATTGAAACATTTCAATATCTTCGAAGAAAACTTGGCATGTTGGATGGAACAAATTTAAGGGGGGAGAATGTAGCGAGTCTGCAATTTCAAGTTCAATGAATGAAACAAGCTTTGGCACTAGGAAAGAATACATCATTGCTTCGTCAAGGGCAAAATACAATATAGAGTCAGCAACAAGTAGTTAAGGCTCTAAAAGTATAGTTGTTGCACCGTCTCCAAGTCAAGTTGAATCGGCAAAAGAAAAGAATAGATCTCAATATATAAGAAAGGGGGTAACCCAGGCCCTTAAGTTGTCAACGAGATGAAAAGTAAGTATCTCATCTGAAACTGTAGATGTAGCTGGAATACTAGAATCATTTAAATAAAGATAAGATTTAGGAGTGGAAAAGGGGGTTTTCGTCTTTTGTCTACAAGTTCTGTTATTGGCGTATATGAAGAGAGGTTCGATCCATCCAGAATAAAGTGGAGTTGAGGTCGGAGAGAAGAGAGATAATCATAAAATAATGGTTTAGATGCCCGTAAGTGAAAGAGTTGAATTCGCTTCTGCGCTTCAAAGATAAAGTGAAAATTAAAGTCTTATATGCCCTGTTTCAAACTAACACTCCTATCTCTTGGGCTTACTTTCCTCTATCTTAGATCTTAGACACCCCTAGCTTTCGTTATCAATACCCTGTCTACCCTTCATTAACTACTTACAATCATAGAGCTAGTGCGTGCTTCTGCTGCTTTAACTTGATACAGGGAATCAATCGAACAGGCAACAAGGAGAATGAGATCAGTAACAATAAGGATTGAGCTTAGGAGCAAAATAATGACAGTGGGAAGGTAGAATCAAACTCGAAAAAAGGAATCCAGCTAATAACTATTGGAATCAAACAAGCAACTTGTAATTAAAGACAGTAAAGGGGGAATGTAACTGCTCACTGCACTACACGACTAGCAAAAATTTATTAATAATAGAATGGAGCTCCTGGGGGACCTAAAGCCTAACCGTTATGTAATTATCATGAAGAGATTAATTTCATCAGAAGAAATATTCATTTCTTCAAGAGAAAATATTTATGGAAGGACAAGTCAAATTAGTTATTGATTCTTGAAAGAGTTTATTAAAAGAAAGATTCATTATTACTACATAAATCTACATAAATGTAATATATTTTGGGGAACTATATAAACCTCATATGTTGAGTCATGAAAAATATAGAGTTTATGAAATTATAAAAATATTTAGAGAAATATAGAAGATTTAGCATTCTCCTACTCTTCCTTAGTGTGCTAACTCTATCCTTTCTTCCTATCAACTTCAACATGATCTTCAACCAACGAAAATTGATAATAGACACCGGTGGACCTTAGAGAAGAGGACTCGGGAGTGGACGTAAGTCAGATTGAGGTCGAACCACTATAATTATGAGTGTTTCTAATTATTTTACTTTCTACTTGTGATTGCTCTTATTTACTTTATAGTTAGACACGAGCTATTATCTCTTGACCTATCTTAAATTAGGTTTTAGTTGGTTATGATGAAATACAAAAGAGCTTCCATTTTTTTATCTTTGCTATTCTGTAAGCAAAGGTTTTTGAATTAAGCACTTTCTCTTTTGCACTAATTCACCTCCCCTTTTAGTACAAATTGATCCTAACAAAGTAAAACTCATCTCATATAGCTAAGTTTTATTGCTTGATTGAGCCCATATGACCATGTATTGCCTAAAACATACGGTCAGACAAAATCTAACTCATATGACTAAATATGATCCAACCTACATAGATAGATATAATTTAACCATGTGATTAAGTATGATTCAATTCATATGGTCAAGCATAACCTTATAAAAAATATAGCTATGTATGATGTAACCCATATGGTCAAACATGATCTGGCTTATGTGGCCAGACATGACCTAGCTATTGTAGTTAAATATAGTCTAACTCATATGGCTAGGCATGATCTAACTTGAAAGTCAAGTGTGACATAGTTCAGTAGTATGGATTGATCCAACTTATATATAAGACTCAGCCCAGTATGCAAAGTTAGACTCGTCCAACTATGCGATTAATGCTAGATACATCACCTTTTCTATCTAGTATGGTGTACCTTAGCTTAACTTACTACCTAAGATAGGCATGTGCAGCGTATATGACTTGTCCAAGGCTCAAGTGGGTAAATTCAGTCTGGGATAATCCTATGTGATATAGTCTATGGCTTAAAGTTGGTCAATTCAGTATAGGATAGTACTATGTAATATAGTCTAATTTCTTCGTCTTTTATTGGTTTAAGCTTTTTAGCTAATTGAATCAGACAGGTTTATTCAATTTAAGCTAATTCAAGGTGATTCCAAATTAGTTTAAGCCCACTTGATATAATTAAAATCAATCAAATCTAAATTAGACTAGTTTGAGGTGATTCCCGATCAATAAATTATTTATGTTAGGTCCTAATTGAACTTGGTTTGGTTCAAATCAATTAGGCTATTCCAATTATGGTTCGAGTTGATTACGGCTATTGAGATATTGATGTCTCATATCTTTGGTAAACTTAAAGTTTTATTTGAAGATGTCATTTAGAAATGATTAATGGTTTTCTTTTTTTTTAGATTCAATTGATGATATTAATATGATATATGTGATTATGCTTAGTGCTCCATATTAGAAGTGTAATGTATGAAAGGAGCTCTAGGTCTTTTATGGAGCCACAATGGGCGTATATCATGTAATATTCTATCATGTTATTTTTTAGATGTATGTATCAATAAATAAATAAATATAAATAAATTATCATGACTGATTATATATCATTATTGTAGAATGATTTCCTTTGAGGATTAGTAAGCTATTACACGTAATAGTTAAACGATTTCTCATCTAATATTAGGAGTAACATGTCCCCACCTAGGCAAGTGAGAGATATTATTCTATTTGTTATTGAAAATACGATATGAGTTCTCACCATTCGTTATTTGAAGGAATTCATCCTAGAGAGTGTCTTTTCATCCATTATTGAGAGAGTGTACCATTAGATATAATGTATCTCTTTGTTATTTGACTGTTATGTATGTCATCAAGATGTATTATATTTGATTGATTCATAATTTTATTTATTATATAAGAATCATCATTGTTTTTCTAATACATGAGTTACGTGATGAATTGATATGTTATCATTTCATATTAGATTGCTGATATTTATATATGTTTCAAGAATATTGAATATATGTTTCATGATGTATTATTATCCTATATATTTTTTAGAATAATCTATTATAGATTTGAAGCCTGGTTGGATGAGACTTATTGTCATCCTACTAAGAAGATACGATTATTTTTTTATTAAAAATATTTAGTATCATAAAGAAAAGATTTGAATTTAAAAACTAAAAAGAATCTTAAAATAATGAAATGATGATTTATTTTTTAATAAATATAAGATGGGACATTTCAACCTAATTATTCATTTATATGTTTTGAAAATGTATAGCAAAGTTGGGATTGATAACTTATAATTGAAAAAGAAAAAAAAATCTTTATCGTAAGAATGCAACTATTTACGTTATTTGAGGAAGAATAAAAAAATCTTTATCGGTAATAACACAACTATTTACGTTATTTGAGGAAGAATAAAACAAGTAGAGTAGCAATTCAAGTCTGATACCACGACTAGAGGATAAGGACAAACCCTATCATATTTAGCTAAGTTGGGAGATCCATCTCATGAACTCTGGGTTACCAACAGCTCTCTGATTCTAAGGTAAGCCAGGCTGCTTAAACCGAGTCAGAGATACATGCATGTAAGGCAGCCATGTCCACCACAGCTCGTCATCCATGACGACGATCAATCTCTTTCTTGCTACAAAAATCCACTATGGTTTCCGCCCTCCTTCCCAACTCCTCCCTTCTCTTCCATCTGCTTCTCCTCTCTGCCCTCCTGAGCTGTTCCAGGTCTCCCTCTCTCTTGTACAAATGATGAACTTGATTGCTTATTCTTTTTTTTCTTCTTTTTTTTTTTTTACTTTTATGTTCTTTCTGTCGGTTTAGATTCTTGAATCGTTTTCTTAATGATTGTCTTTTTCTTACAGCAACTCCAATGACGCTAATGATCGTTTGTTTTCTTTTCCTGTGATGCTAGTGTTTGTCTTAACTATCGTTGACTTACATCAATACTAAGCCTCCTTCAAACTACGATTTCCATCGATATGAGTTGTAGCAGTGCATGAGCTTACATACCAAATCTGATGATTTGAAGTATTATTTCCACTTCCACAGGGAAGGGATGTTAGATCATTAGCTGCTGTAGCTGCATAATTGAGCAGTGTTGCGTAGTACTTGATCGGAGTGACAGAGGAGGAAGAAGATGGGGTTTTGGTCATTGTTCCTGGTGGCATCCGATCCAATCGTAGAGGTCCTCCTCATAGGCCTGCTCGGGGCATATCTTGCGTCTGCCTACAGTAACGTGCTGCTTCCCAGTGCTCGCCGTGACATGAACAAGGTAAATTAGCATCTTCAGGTCATTCTACTACCTTAACATATGTTCAGAATGGTTTCCTTGATCCATTAATTCATGTTTCACCAGGTTGTCTTTTCTGTCTTCACCCCATCTCTAATGTTTGCCAGTCTAGCAAAGACTGTCACGTTCGAAGAAATCATATCTTGGTAGGTTGCAGTTCATCTAATAAGTGTGAACTCAGTAATGGCTAGTAGTGCTCCCCAACCGGTTGACTAAATTTCAAGTGATTCAATCAACGTCTTCTGAAGGTGGTTTATGCCGATTAATATTGGGATCACCTTTCTAGTTGGAGGAGTCCTCGGATGGATAGTAGTGAAGATCTTAGGGCCTCCACGGCATCTCCAGGGCCTTGTGATAGCTACATCTTGTGCAGGTAAACCATTCATATCAAGGATTTGCAAATGCACATATGTGTTTGTGGTGCTTCAGGGCTTGCTTTTGATCAGCTCTGATACTGTCTCACTGCAGGTAACCTGGGCAATCTGCTCTTGATAATAATTCCTGCGGTTTGTGAAGAGAATGGCAATCCCTTTGGTGACCAACAGATTTGCAGTGCCCGTGGACTTTCCTATGTTTCTTTCTCCATGGCGGTAAATTATATACCTTTAGAGGTATATCTGCTTCATTTCAAATGAAGTGATGTGATTCTTTTTTCATGCAGCTTGGAGGATTCTACATTTGGACATATGCCTACAGTCTCATGAGGAATGATGGTAAAACATATCATGGGAGTCAGTCACAAAGTAATGGATCCACAGAGGCAGACAGAAATGGTTCATGTATTAATGAGGGAGCTAATCTTGTCAAGGAAGATGATCAAGAGTTCTCTACCAATCAGGAGAATATACTACTTTCCATAGTAGTGGCAGAAAACCAAATTGTAAGTCACAATCACAATGTCCAAATAATTAGAAACATCCTTGGAAACCTTAGTTGATTCTCTCTTAATCCTTTTTTGTCTTTTGATGAGAACACAAGAATTTTTCAAAGCCTGATGAGGAAGTAAAGGAATCAGACAAACTCATTTATACTTACAAGGAAAAGCTTGATTGTTTCATCATTCAGGAACTACCACTACTATGCAGTGGAAATCTACAAGGTAAAAGAGTGAGCTTCTGGCACAAAATGAAAGAAACTCTCCACAAGATTGTTGATGAGTTGTTGGCTCCACCAACAATCGGTGCAGTAATGTTCTCATGAATAACTTCTTCTCGCACTAGTCAATTGTACAGGATTTGATTTCTAACATCTCTTGATTTGTTCCAGATTGGAGGATTTGTTGTCGGAGCAATTCCTGTTGAGAATTGATTCATGGTAGTTACATAGTTTGTTAACATGATTAGAAGTTGTGGAGGTAGTTTGTGAGATAATGAGGAAGTTATTAATGATGGGTGAGATAATGAGGAAGTTATTAATGATGGGTGAGATAATGAGGTAGTTATTAATGATGGGATGAAGGAAGTTATTATGTTCTATAAATAGGACCTTAGGGAATGAAGAAGTAGTGCAGAAAAATAAAGTGTGTGCATTTGGAGATAATCTTGTAAGTGTTCTTGTTCTTTTACCTCCTGTTTAATACTACGTCGTTTTCTTGATTGAAAGCGTTTTCCGTTGTTTGAATCGTAGTATTCTGTTTTATCATTTTCTTGCTCCTCCTTCCCCAACATTTGTGGTATCAGAGCCTTGTTTCAATCTGAACTGGGCATTATGGCTTTTAATGGCAATTCTATGTCTCAACCCCTTATTCCCATCTTCTCGGGCAAATCCTATGAATTTTGGAGTATCAAGATGAAGACTCTATTCAAGTCTCAGGATCTTTGGGACTTGATAGAGAATGGATATGTAGATCCAGATGAAGAAACCAGGCTGAAGGAGAATAGAAAGAAGGACTTAAAGGCATTGTTCTTCATTCAGCAAGCTGTGCATGAGACAATATTCTCAAGAATTGCAGCAGCGACAACCTCAGGACAAGCTTGGTGGATATTTCAAAATGAATTTCAAGGCTCATCGAGGGTGATTACGGTAAAACTTCAAACTCTTCGCCGTGAGTTTGAAATTTTGTTTATGAAAAGCAATGAATCAGTGCAAGATTTTCTTTCTCGAGTGACTGAAATTGTTAGTCAAATGAAATCTTATGGTGAACATCTTCATGATCAAATAATTGTTGCAAAAGTTTTGAGAAGTTTAACTCCAAAATTTGATCATGTTGTTGCGGCAATTGAAGAGTCAAAGGACTTATCTACTTATTCATTTGATGAACTAATGGGTTCCTTGCAAGCACATGAAGCAAGGTTGAGCAGTCCGGAAAAAGTGAAGAAAAAGCATTTCAGGTTAAGGGGGAGTCTTCTACGTCAAAAGAAGACAAAAAATCAACTGGAAGAGGACGTGGCAGAGGAGGATTTTGTGGTAGAGGAAATGGAAGAGGAAGAGGAAGATGACACTTTGATGGGCATGATGAAAGGCAATCAAATTATGATCAGAAAAACTACAAGAGTGGAATTCAATGTCACTATTGTAAGAAGTTTGGTCATATGAAGGCAGATTGCTGGAAAAGAGAAAAGCAAGCAAGCTATGTGGAAGAAAATGAAGACAATAGTAAGTTGTTTATGACTCATTCACAAGTTAATAATATCTCAGAGAATATTTGGTTTTTGGATAGTGGATGTTCTAATCATATGTCAGGCATAAGATCAATATTTAGAGATATTGATGAAACTCACAAGTTGAAAGTTAAACTTGGAGATAGCAAGCAAATCCAAGTAGAAGGAAAAGGAACAATTGAGGTGAAGACAAATCAAGGGAAGGTAAAATACCTTGATAATGTTTTTTATGTTCATAGCTTATCACATAACTTGTTGAGCGTTGGACAATTGGTAGATATTGGATATTCAGTTATATTTGATGATGGTTCCTGCATTATTAAAGATAAAAAATCTGGCTTAATTATGGCAAATGTTTGCATGACGCAAAATAAGATGTTACCAATTGATGTTTCAAATATTGAGAAACATGCCCTTGTTGCAAATCAAAAGAATGAGACAAATTTATGGCATTTAAGATATGGACACCTTAACATTAAAGGTTTAAGGTTGTTAAATAGAAAAGAAATGGTTTATGGATTGCCTAAAATTAATACACTTAATGTATGTGAAGGATGTATTTATGGCAAACAAAGTAAGAAACCATTTCCTGTTGGAAAAGCATGGAGAGCATCTAATTGTCTTGAATTAATACATGCTGACTTATGTGGACCTATGAATACAAAATCTTTTGGGGGAAGTCGATATTTTCTATTATTTACTGATGATTATAGTCGCATGAGTTGGGTATATTTTTTAGAATTGAAATCTGAAACATTTGATAACTTTCAAAAATTCAAGGCACTTGTAGAAAGGCAAAGTGGTAGACGCATAAAGACATTTCGGACAGATAGAGGTGGTGAATTTATCTCTAATGAGTTTAATTCTTTTTGTGAAGAAAATGGTATTCGCAGGGAATTAACAGCATCATATACACCGGAGCAAAATGGTGTAGCTGAACGTAAAAATCGAACTGTTGTCGAAATGGCAAGAAGTTTGCTTAAAGGAAAGCATCTTCCGAATCAGTTTTGGGCAGAAGCAGTTGCAACAGCAGTTTATTTGTTGAATATTTCACCGACAAAGGCTGTTATGAATCGAACTCCTTTTGAAGCTTGGTATGGTATAAAGCCAACTGTAAGCCATCTAAGAATTTTTAGTTGTATTGCTTATACTTTGGTAAATTCACACAATCATCATAAGCTTGATGAAAAATCAAAAAAATGTATCTTAATTGGATATTCTGCACAATCCAAAGCATATCGATTATATAATCCTGTAAGTTTCAAAGTTATTATTAACAGAAATGTTGTATTTGATGAAAGGGCAAGTTGGAATTGGGAGATCAATGAAGGTGAAACACAAATTCGTGTTCCGGCAGAACTAGTTACTCCATCGAATCAAGTGACAGATCCTGCTCCAACAAGTTCAACGTCAACCTCACCCAGTAGTAGCTCAAATTCAGCAAATGATTCCTCAGATGAAACCCCTCCAGGAAGGTTTAGGTTACTAACAGAGATTTATGATTCAACATTTGCTTTATCTATTTCAGATCCTAGAAGTTTTGAAGAAGCAGTTGAGGAATGTCGAAAAGCAATGAAGGAGAAAATCAAGTCAATTAAGAAGAATGAAACCTGGGAGCTAATGGATAAACCGAAAGAAAAAAAGCTTTTGGATCGAGATGGGTGTTCAAAACAAAGTATAATGCAGATGAAAATATCCAAAAGCATAAGACTCGGTTTGTAGCAAGTGGAGCCATAACATGAAGTATTTATGGCACGGATGAACAAGTTGTAGATATTCTCACCAAGTTACTTCCAGTTCAGAAGCATGTTTATTTTATTTCTCAAATTGGTGTATGTAACTATGAATCAAGGGGGAGTGTTGAGAATTGATTCATGGTAGTTACATAGTTTGTTAACATGATTAGAAGTTGTGGAGGTAGTTTGTGAGATAATGAGGAAGTTATTAATGATGGGTGAGATAATGAGGAAGTTATTAATGATGGGTGAGATAATGAGGTAGTTATTAATGATGGGATGAAGGAAGTTATTATTATGTTTTATAAATAGGACCTTAGGGAATGAAGAAGTAGTGCATAAAAATAAAGTGTGTGCATTTGGAGATAATCTTGTAAGTGTTCTTGTTCTTTTACCTCCTGTTTAATACTACGTCGTTTTCTTGATTGAAAGCGTTTTCCATTGTTTGAATCGTAGTATTCTGTTTTATCATTTCCTTGCTCCTCCTTCCCCAACAATTCTATGATTGAAGTCTCTATTTGTAGGGGCAAATGCACCACTTAGAGTGTTTCAAGACTCCATCAAATTATTAGGGTGACTGGAATCTACTTTGTTATGCCTGCTATTCTTTTAATGAATCCTCTGTATGGATGGAAGTTACTGATACAGCCATCTTGACTGATGCAGTGAAGGCACAGTGCCCTGCATTACCCTCATTCTTGGTGGAAACTTGACACAGGGTAAAGTTCCAACTTTGGTGTGATCTTGGGATGTGATAATTGCGTGCCAATCCTTAAAATACTCTGAAACTTGAGCAGGATTACGCAAATCACAAATCAAGCCTGTGGTGGTCTTTGCAATTTTGTGTGTTCGGTTTGCGATCCTTCCTGCATTTGGGATTGCTGTTGTAAAGGCAGCCTACGAATTAGGATTCGTGCCATACGATCCATTGTACCGATACGTGTTGATGATACAGTTTACCGTCCCACCTGCCATGAATATAGGTAAATTTTCCTTCTTTCTTCTCACCTAAAGGTACTGAACACGAAGAAGAGGACTGTTTTAACATTGGATCTGTCATTTGGATTGCTGCTGTTAAACAAAATGTTGGTGTCAAACAGATTTGATGTGCCATTTTGATCTCAATGCAGGTACAATGGCTCAGTTGTTTGATGTTGGTCAAGAGGAGTGCTCTGTCATCTTGATGTGGACTTATGTGGTCGCTGCCATCGCACTTACCATTTGGTCCACTATCTTCATGTGGATCTTATCTTAAAATTCTCATAAAAATCATCTGTAATGTAGGTAGTTTGTCTAAGTTGAGGTTACCTGCTTTTCTCTGTTAAAGCTTCATATAAGCTTCATTCATTAATTATACATGGTAAGAAAGTGAGATCTTCAGCAACACAAATGGAAGGCATCTCACGATGACTACATAATTCTTATGTTGACTTGTGCCACAACCCCAGCAATTAATCCACTTCTCCCCCTCAGCAATTAATTCCACTTCTCCACCTTTTTCACTTTCTCTTTCGATAGATTAAAAATAAGTAAATTGATCATTGCAGAGATTGAGAATAGATTTGTATGTTAAAATTAATATTCTACAGAGGGTCTTGAGACAAAGATAAGGTTGCACATTTTCAAGTCACGAAAATAGTTTGTATATATTTAGGATGGATCCTACAATAATGGCAAAGCACCTTAATAATATAAATATCTTTTTTTATATTGAAAGATAAGATTGTATATAGTAATCCTCCTTCGGTATTTGATAAAAAAGGGGATCAACCCTTGAAACACTATTAAGATTCCTTTCTCCTAGACTTGGCATAAGATTGAATAAACGATGATATTTGCTTGATAAAGGAGAGGGGACAGCTACATCATTATATATGGTTCTAAACCCTAACCCAAGGGGTGCTGGCCTAAGTAAAATTACCTCTCTATCCCTTCTATAGTCGACCTGTCTTAGTAGGAATAAGGGGCAGCTAGGTTGGCTCTATAGCCGACCTAAGTAGGGGGAACCTTGTCCGACTAGCCCAGTAAAGGGGGCGACAGCTACTAAGCCCTAATGTCTCAATCTAAACCCTAGCTATACTTCTTTATAGGATAGAAGTAGCTATGTGGGGTTTTATTACAATCTCACAGGGTTTTATTGATTACTTCTAAGGTGATTAGGACTTAATATTGTTGGAGTCCTATCAAGCCCATCCTCTTAAAATCAGTCTTGTCCTCAAGGTCGAGGCCCATAAACTCTGGGAACCGGGTCTTCAGCTCCTCGTAAGACTCCCACATCATGTCTTCAGATGGTAAGTTATTCTATTTCATCAGTACTTCAGTTGAAGGGCATCGACGATGCATCATAATCCTCCAATCAAGTACAGTTTTAGGTTGGACTTCAATCTTACCATCATTTATAGTGTTCGGTAGCTAAGTCTGCGCTAACTCTCGTTCTCCCAGTTTTGGCTTTAGCAATGATATGTGGAAGACGGGATGGATCTTAGCGTCATCTGAAAGCTTTAATTTATATGCCATGACCCCAATATGCTCCAAAATCTAATATGGTCCATAGAATCATAGAGATAACTTCATCGATGCTCTGGTGTTGATTGACAACTGCTTGTATGGTTGTAGGTGAAGGTAGATCCAATCTCCTACTGAAAATTCTCGCTCGCTCCGGTGAGCGTCTGCTTGTTGCTTCATGTAGGCTTGAGCAGTAGTAAGGTTGTCCTTCAGCAGCTGTAGATGCCTATCCCTGTCAATTAAATTTTGGTTGACCTGATCTACATTGGTCACACCAATTACATATTTCAGTATTACAGGGGACGGTCGGTCATATAATGCCTCATAAGGGGTACATTTGGTTGATGAATAATAAGTTGTGTTATACCACCATTCGACCCAATGAAGCCATCTTGTCCACTCTTTGGGCTGGTCACTAGTGAAGCACCATAGGTAAATTTTGAGGCATCTTTTCACCACTTCTATCTGGCTGTCCATCTATGGATAATAGGCTGTACTCATCTTCAGTTGGGTGCCTTGTAGTTGGAAGAGCTTGATCCAAAAATACCCTGTCATGATCACTCACAATCGACCTTGGCATCCCATGCAGTTTTATAATATTTTTCACAAAAAGCTGAGCAATACTGGCTACGGTATAGGGATGTCTCATAGTACAGAAATGAGTATATTTGGTTAAACGATCTACAGCCACATAAATCATGCTTTTACCTTAAGATGGTAGCAATCCTTCGATGAAATCCATGGAGATGTCCATCCATGCTGAGTCTGGTATACGTAGTGGTTGTAATTTTCTCAGATTTGCCACTGTTTCACCCTTTTGCTGCTGGTATATATCATATTTGGATACATAATCATAAATTGATTTTTTTTATGCCCTTCCGAAAGAAGTTTTGTTTCACTCTCTTGTATGTTCTAAGAAATCCAAAGTGCCCTGCTGAAGGTGAAGAGTGCATCTCATACAAAATAATTTGAATACAAAGGGAAGAAGGAACAATCACAATTCTACTTTTGTAGTATAGGTCTTTTGAATCTCAAGTGTAGTGACTCATGGAACCCGGATCATTCTCCAATTTTTCTATAATGTCTCGGGTCTCTAGATCATTTTTCTATTCCTCCCTAATGTCCTTGAGGAAGTCAATGGAGGGAAGGGAGATGGCTGAAATTTCGGATTGTCCCGGTAGCCATGATAAAGCATCTGCAACAATATTCTCTTTCCCCTTTCGATAAGTAATTTCATAATCAAAGCCAAGAAGTTTAAGTACCCATCGTTACTGCTCCAGGGAAGATATTTTCTACTCCAAAAAATATTTGAGACTTCGGTGGTCAGTCTTAATCTGGAAGCGTCGGTCGATTAGGTAGGGTCTCCACTTCATGATAACATATACGATAGCAAGCTTTTCTTTATCATACACGGATATTTTAAGATATGAGGGAGATAAAGCTTTACTGATGTAAGCAAGGGGTCGACCATATTGCATTAGAATAGCCCCAATTCTAACTCTGGATGCGTCAGTCTTAATTACGAAGGTAACGCTAGGATCGACATCGTTGTCATGGCTACCTTGAGTTGTTTAAAGGCTACGGAGGCTTTATCAGACCACAAGAAGGAGTCTTTCTTCAGTAAGGGCTGCAGCTTGGTAGAATTACTCCAGTGTCAAGCATCTCTTCACTGATTTTTTTAATTTTATCCTTCTACAATTGAGGATAGCAGTATGGTCTCAAATTTGTTGGAGGTTTGCCCAGCAAAATAGGTGTGCAGTGGTCAAGCAGCCGATTAGGGGGAAGCCCTCACAGCTCCGTGAAGACATTCGCGAATTCATCCAGCAAGAGGGCAAGCTTAGGATCTAAATTTTGCACGTTCTCCTCCTTGGATGGCTATTGGATAAGCATAAAAAATCCACCATTTATTTTATATAGCACCTTCTCTATTCGTTGCGTTGAAATGATAGAAATATGGCTCTCGTGCTTGCCTCGTAATGTGACTTGTCTCCTTTTGCAATAAAACTTCATGATTAGTTTAGAAAAATTTCAGGAGATATCACCTAATGTTGTGAGCTATTCAATCCTAAGCACAGCTTCATAATCATCAATGGATAGGAGGAAGAAATCAGCTACCACTTCTTGGTCTTGTATGAGCAATTTTATCCGCGAGCACCATTGGTCGCAATTAAGGATTCAATCGTCGACGATCTTTATGTCGAACTTATTGCAACCTTTAATTTGAAGTGTCATACATGTAGCGACCTTACTATTGAGGAAGTTATTACCCATATCAATGAGAATAGTGATAGGTTGCTATTTAAGAAGTCCGCCAACTTTCATCATTTGCAGGTTAAAGTAGCCGGCCAACGCATGCACTATATAGTCGGTCGATTGGGGCTCTTCCTCCATGGCTTCATCTTTAGGTTCAAGGCTTTCTTCAGATGGTTCGTTGTCCTTATCTTCTACTGGCTCAATCATGAGGAGCCGACCCTTTTTGCAACGATATTCTTGGCTCCATAGTTCATCACAGTGTCAACACAACCCCTTGGCCGATCATTCATAAAGCTCATCTCTTGTTAATTTTGAGCTCGGATAGTAGTAGAGGGGGATGAAGGCTTCGGCATGGCTAGTTAGGGAGCAACCCTTGTCCTTCATGCTTCATGGTTTAGTCGTTCTTCTGGATTCTTACAAAGGAAATTACCGCCATAAGAGTGTATGGTTGCCGCGCCTTTACTTCTCCTCTAGTCTCCAACTTTAGGCCCTCAATAAAAATTCCTAAAATTTACTTTTTAGACCAATCCATAGTTTGGTTAGCTAAATGTTCAAACCTTATTTGGTATTCATGTATTGTCGAGGTTTGCTGAATCTTCGTCAATTGTTTGTCGATGTTGTCAAAATCTGTTGGTTTGAAGCGATTAAGTAATCCTTCCTTGAATCATTGCCAAGAGAGATCTCCATGGGTGTGCTCATACCAATTAAACCACTGA
Organism: Ensete glaucum; assembly: GCA_021527575.1. Lineage (NCBI taxonomy): Eukaryota > Viridiplantae > Streptophyta > Magnoliopsida > Zingiberales > Musaceae > Ensete > Ensete glaucum. Next base: position 39,712,435 of record CM038557.1, on the reverse strand, counting down.
ATAGCATCTCCCTTGAGGTGGAAGGCAACAATCTCCACCCTTGTAGCATCGGTGGTTTGGTAGAATTGAAAATATCGTTCCGTGCACGTGATCCATCCAATCAGGTCTCTTTCTTCCCATCTAGGGAAGTCAACCTTCATATATGAAGCGTTTGGATCAGGAATGATGTGGCCATGCTCTTGAGGATCATCTCGCCGATTTAAAATTTCTCATTGCTGTGATTTCTTCGGGCTAGTTGGTCGGCCAATGCTGAATTCAGCGAAAAGGAATCACATCTTCTCTTCTATGTGGCTTTCAAAAGCTTCGAGCTTAGCGTTGATGGCCTCCTCTTATGCCATGATGTATACCTCTGGATCTGTAATACTAAGATCTTTTTCCTGTTGTAAGGTTAGTGGCATGAGAATTTTTGGAGAGGGGATGGCCGATTGGATGGGTGGATCGGGTAAATGGAAGTAAGCTATGGTTTAGGGCTGATTTGGGTGGTTGTTTGGGATGGTGCAGTTTGGAAGGATTTTTGGTGGGGATGTTAGGGTTTATAGATAAGAGAAAAAGAGTCTGAAAAGACAGCACTCAAATCTGATAGAATTCGATAAAGAAAGATGCTACGATATGTTGTCCTGTCGAACAGATTTTACGTCGGAGAAACGATAAATTTTTTATGTAAATTCTAGAGAAAAACTTAAGAAAAATATGCAGAAATCCTTGGTTTATATGTGATCAATATCAATAAAAAGTTTGACAAAATTTTGGCAAAGTAACGATAGGAAAATAGGGTAAAAGATGGAAGGTAGATCCTTCGTCGTAAAATTTCAACACTACGTAATGACAAAAGAAGGCACAATAAAACCGGTTCCAGAAGGAATTTTTTTTAGAGATCAATATCAGATGAAAGCTAAGTTGATCTAGGGAATTGTGTAAAAATTTTGGCAAAAAAGGAGAAGCAATAAATCGGTTTCAAGAGGCAAATAAGCGGCTGAAAATTTCTGTAATGTTTCACCTTCGCAACAACGATAACATTTGCATTGGACGAAATTTGTAATGAATAAAATATGAGAAAATTCTTCAACATATAAGGTAAAGGATCTTGCAATATTGAAGAGGCGTGGGTGATGAAAATATATCAGATTTCTATATCAAACGTAGGGGGCAGTGGCAGACTGATTTGATCTACGGCTGAGGTGGAAGGTGGAGGCATGTGTCACAGCAATTGTAGGAATTGCTTGGGAAGGTGGAGGGTGGCTAAGATGGCTACAGAGCAGTAGGAACGTGACTCTGATACCAGATGATAGAACCCTAGAAGGAGCCCTATAAATTTTGATCGTTGAGAGGGATCAACCCTTTGAACACTATAGGGGTTCCTCTCTCCTAGACTCAACACAAGACTGAATAAAAGATGATATTTGCTTGATAAAAGAGAGGGGACGATTACATCATTATATAGGATTATAAACCCTAGCCTAAGAGGTGCTTGTCTAAGTAAAATTATTCCTCTGCCTCTTCTATAACCGACCTACCTTAGTACGAATAGAGGACGGCTAGGTTGACTCTATAACTAACCTAAGCAGGGAGGAAACCTAGCCGACTAGCCCAGTAAAAAGGGACGACGACCACTAAACCCTAAAATCCCAATCTAAATTCTAGATACACTTTATAGAAATAACTAGGTAAAATTTTATTACAAGCTCACACAATTTTCTTGATTACTTATCGGATGAGTTCTATCAATATCACATTGACAAGAACCTCTTTACATTAGGCATGTCTTTTTGTTTCACATTTTCAAACTTCATATACAAGAATAAACTTCAATAACCTTGGACAGATTCCCATCTCACCAACTCACCCTTCACACGATTTATTTGCCATGTTATGAGAAAGTAGCAATTAGCTCTCTTTCAACAGGAAAATAACACAGTAAAAACAACTAAAGGACCATTTAAAGGCCATTAGGACAATAACACACAACGACAGCATTGCAACTTTTCCTGCTCCGGAATGCTGAAGCTAACTGATTCTGGAACTATGGTCATTTTAGGAAGCCATTAAATCATCTTCAGGTGAATCAGAAAACATATGCTCAAGGTTAAAGGTCACATGACATTTGTTCTCCAACTCAACCAAGCAGCAGGTGACTCTGAATCATGCAGGCGGTATTCTGCAATAACAAGTGAACAATAAATCAATGCCAACTTGCATTTTGTTAAAAACAAAAAAACACACGTAAAAACACTCAACCGATGGATAACAAGGAAATTTATGGATGCCCAACCATTATAGGTTCTGAAAAATCTTGTGTTGAAGATGTAAGATCAGTGTCACATTTTGTACAATCAAACTATGGTGCACCCTGTTCTCTCTGGCATTTGTTCTCTAGATTAGATGTTCCAGATCATCATGGGAATAACTTGGCCACAACCATGCAAATGTATATGCAAAAGGAGAAATGTTGTCTTACATTATAGGATAAGTTGCCTGCATCCAAACTTTTTAGCTAATAATTTTTGTATAAATACCTCGAGATTTAGCCCTCTCATCATTACCTACATAATGAAACCAATGAATGAGAAATTTATTTCTCAACATGTTTGTCCTAAGCTTAACTTTGCATAGAAATAAACTCTCCTTTCGAAACTGAAATAATTGTTTCCCACCAAGTCATTAGCAATAAAGCACGAACCTAGTACATGACTTCCCACAATTATGGGATTTGAGGGTCAATGTACTTTCTTTACTCCTAGAGGTACAAAGACTTTTTTGTGACTTGAACACCATCACCCATATTGCAAAGGAACAGTCTTACTGTTGACTCACTCACCCTAGTTAAAATATTGATCATTCCTACCTAGTTTCCCATCAACAAAATATTAGTGTATGAAACAGAAATTTACCTGCTATGCTCATGTATTTGGTTAAAGCAAAAGACACTGATTGTTCCTTTGAAAGCATTAAGCATTACAGGACTGTAGAATGTCCAATTCTGTATAAAAGAAATGACAAACATATCATATTAAAATCATATACACATACAAAAACAAAATAAACCTATTATGAGTGCATTTTACTTCTGAAAAGAAAGCTAGTTGCCTATTCTCTGGAGAAGTTGAACAATGAGAGAATTTGTAGTACTGACTGTAAACATGAGTAAACTGGCCATACCCTGATGAAACTAACAAGCTGATCTTGATATTTGTTACTTATAGTTAAAGAGGACACAGGGTGTTGATTAAATCCAAATTATTTTCACAGCATCCAAATTCCTGTTGGCTTATATTTGTTTCACCTTTTAACAATGCAAGCTTCCGGGAAAACTTTCCAAGAAAGGTCTTCATTTCAACTTCAGATCAGCCCAAGTTGCATGAAACTTTTGGCACCATGTCAGGTGATATATCTCAAAATTATGCCAAATTGGTAGACAAGGAAAAAGTGGCCATCAAATCAAGCCAGGTTTATCAATTAAAACCAACAGGAAAAACCTGTGTCTGCTTGTGCCATGAATTACTGCTAAGAAAATATACCAATCATCTGAAGTTCAAAATTCAGTTTCCTTCATAACTGAACTAAAAATTCTCTTCTCATATGTCTTGTCAGTCTAACTCAGAACATGGCTTGTGCTTCTCCAACCTTTATTGCTTCCAACGGAACAGAGGGGTGTCCTGCAGATATCAAGTGGTCTGTTAAAGTTTCAAGAAGGCAGTATATATCACTTGAATTTTCATGTCTCATATCTTCTACTAGAAACTTATTAATGTTTCCATTGATCTCAATTGAACTAATTGCCCTACATTTTTTTATCTGACTCTTTTTCATATGTTCTCTAATTTTCTTCATATCTTCCCACCTGTGTCTCTCACTGTACATATTGGAAACTAAAACATATAATCCCCCACTATCTGACTCCAGTTCCAATAACTGTTTCATGACTTCCTCTCCGGTCTTCATGTTACCATGGATCCTACAAGCCCCAAGCAAAGCACCCCATATGACAATATCAGGCTTGATTGGCATGCTTCTTATCAGTTCAACTGCTTGCTCTATTTGCCCTCCTCGTCCTAGAAGATCAACCATGCAAGCATAATGTTCAATTTCATATGGAACTTTATAATCAATACTCATAGCTTCAAAGTAGTACTTGCCAACTTCCAGCAAACCACCATGACTACAAGCACACAATAATCGTATAAAAGTGATGGTGTCAGGGGAGAAGCCCTCACTTATCATCTGCCTAAAGAGTTCAATGGCATCAAATGCACACCCATGGATAGCGAAGGCCCCAATTATCACATTCCATGACACAACAGTTTTTTCAGGCATCACCCTGAAGATGTTCAAGGCAATATCAACAGAACCACATTTTGCATACATATCAACCAGGGAATTAAACAATGTGACACTAGGCTTTGTGATACGTTCTCTTATATACTCGTTGATTTCCTTTCCAGTGACCAAGTCACCGGTTTGACTACAAGCTGAAAGGATGGATACCAAAGTCACCTCATCTGGTATCACCCTTGAAGATTGCATGTGGGTGTATAGGTCCAAACCTTCACGGAATAAGCCATGTTGAACATAACTAGAGATCACAGCATTCCAAGAGACCACATTCCTCTCTGGCATCCGGTCAAACCAACTTCTAGCAACATCAAGTAGCCCATGCTTCGCAAAAGCACAGACCATGGTTGTCCATGAAATCACATTCCTCAAGGCCATTCTGTTGAAGCATTTTTGTGCTACAAATAATTCCCCACATTTCCCATACATATCTAACAATGCATTTGCAGCAATTAAATCTACACTAACCCCTGTAACGACAATGTAGTGGTGTGCGACTCTACCCAAGCCAAGATTTCTGGCTTGGCCACAAGCAGAAAGGAGGCTAACCAGAGTGAATTCATCAGACTCCACATTTGAATTCCTCATCGTCCTGAACATATTGAAAGCTTCCACGCAATCACCTGCTTGAGAATACCCACTGATTATCGAGTTCCATGAAACAACATTCCTGTTAGGAATCTCATCGAACACCTTACGAGCCAGCCCGATAAACCCAAAAGAAGAGTAAGCACTCAGGAGGGCGTTTATAACGAAGACCTGCGACTCAAATCCCAGCTTGAAGATCAAAGCATGAACCACCGACGCCTCTGTCGAAGCCAACTCGGAAGCGCACGATTTGAGCACAAATGGCAGAGTGAACTGATTGGGAAGGAGGCCACATCGCAGCATACGGCGGTGGAGGACGAGTGCCTCTCGGGGATCACGGCTGTAAGAGTAGCCTCTAATCAAGCTGTTCCACATGAAGGTATTGGGACGAGGGACGAGATCGAAGACCCTGCGGCCGTAACGGAGGTCGCCGCCATCGGAGACGCAGCAGAAGGCGATGAGCTTGCCGAGGGTAGGGGCATCGAAGAGCAGCTCATTGGTGATGAGCTGACCGTGAAGCTGCTTGAGGTGCTTCATGGAAGAGCATCTTTGAAGAATGGAGAGGAGGGTTTGGTCGGTGGGGGGTTTGGGTCTGGGGAGGGACGACACTTGGTGGTGGCTTGAATGGAAGACGACGAAGATGGCGGGTGTAGCGCGCCGACTCAGCGCGGCTGCCTCGAACATACTCGACCCGCCGCAACTCGATCAATCGATACAAGCAACGTTTCTACACAAGGGAATAGCCTTACGCAGTCACGTGCATTTCCCGTGATGTGTACAAACTAAAATAAGACTCCTATTTAACCCAATCTACGCTAGTAATAAAATCGAACATAAACAATTTTTTACTAAATCGAACCATTTACGGTGTCAATTCTAATGTTTTTATATAATATAAAATAATTATTTTTCACATTTATCCCCTCTAAATTTTACTTTGCCATATTTATTTATAAAAAACTTATAAATCTCTATCGATAATATTTTAAAACTCCAATCAATATTAATATTATATATTTATGTTAATTAATGGCATCGACCCCTCTGAAATTAAATATAGAAAACTTGAAATGTTGGGCTCATCTCAACGGTCCAACGTGAGATGTCAGAGTTTTCAAACCAGAAAAAGGAAAAATAAAAAAAATTAAATTTGATGATCATAAATCATATACGCTAATTTAGAAGACACCACAAAGAACGCAAGAAAATGAAACCGCTTAAGAAACATATAATCCACAGGCAGGTGGTGGCGTTCGCTTGTGGTTCAGCCTCGATTCACCCAACTATCTTATCGTCTAATCCTTTATCGTCCTTCTCTCGTGTTTGATCCGAGAAACTTCACTGAATGCTTGCAAGCTCCTCGTATTGGGTGATTCCACATATGATGTCCACAGGACCATCAAGAGTGACGACGAGCCACCGTCCAGGGGATAGATCCAAGCTCTTCAAGACTACGTCCACTCCAAATGCCATCCTCCTTCCCATCCTTGAACAAAAAACACCAAACCCACTTTGTTAGTTTGATGTAATGTATGTGTTCGATGATATGTTTCACGAATAAACTTTTATTATGCGCGTAGTAGTTCTGTCATTGTCTCGCTCCTCGCAAATTGATACACTGATTGGCATGGGATCTTTCAGACTAGAGACACGCATGGCTGTTGTTCGATGATATGTCTCTATGAAACATGTTTGGGTTACTCAAAACTCGGCAACCTCCTTATTAGTAGTAGTCTCTTCTCGTGTGAATCCAACATCTACAGAATCACTAAGTAGCTTTCAATCGTCACTTGGCCAACTTAGCAGCTTTCTCTTATAACTCTAGTTAGGATAATCATATAAAATATAAGGGGTATTTATGTAAATCCAATCTAGTCGATCCCTATTAAAGAAAATAAGGAGGTCGGTTAGGCTAGGATTAGTTGAGGAAGATATTTAAAGGGAGAGTAATATAGATGTTATCTTAATTAATCATCCCTTATTCTAGTTAAAGAGGGGTTGGTTGAGGAGGTGTTAAATTAGAATAGGATTAGGAAATGATAAAGCAATCGGCCACCCCTAGATGGATCGGTTGGTGGTTAGACTTAGAGTTGCATTAGAAGTTGCTTTAGGAGTTGGTTAAGGGTAGGAGTTTTGAAGTAGGAGTCCTCTTAGGAATTAGGGATTGAAGGCCTATAAATAGTCTTGTAATCACTTTTTATCATGAATAGTTTAATCTTTCTTTAGCCAATGACTTGAATACCAATGAGGGAGGAACCCCTATAAAGTTCTAAGGAGGCTGATCTCCTATAGAGATCAACCCAAGCTTAGAATCTGTAAGGGTTCTAACACTTGGTATCAGAGCAGCATTCTTGGCGTCTTGTTGCTCTTCTACAATCATCTATCAGCCCCCCATAGTCATCCAAAGTAATTTTCATAATTGCTAGAAGATCGTCGCCAAACTCTACCGTCATCTCCACTATCACAGATCATCCATTGATCTCTCTGTGAATTACAATAGGTTTTGATTTTTTTACCTTACTACTATTGTAATTTAGTTATGCTTAATCCAAAAACTCAAAAAAATTATTCCCATATTGCTGCATAAACTTTTCGTCACAAGATTTCTATCTTTACAATGAAAATTATGTCGTAGAATTTCAGCCGCACACCCATTATTGTTTGATTTGCTGTTGCGTTTTTACTGATCAAATTTCTACGAACTTTCTACCACAGTTTTATAACTTACTATCCTCAGATCTCCTTTTAGTTTCATTGAAAAATCATCAAGATAACCTGCTCATCTTTTACGTCCAAGCTGCTATAGTTTAGACATAAAAATTTAATGTAGTACCTTCCTGTGATCTTCGATTTTGCTAAACCTTTTACTATCGTTTTCTTCCACAAATTTTTTATTGGTATTACCTTTCCTTTACCAGCAGATTCTCTTTGAGTTTTACTTGAATCTTTATTTTGAACTGCTAGAAAAAAATCTTGTCTATACTACTGAAATCTTTCGATGAAAAAAATTCTACTATAGTATCTTATAGTATGTCTTGATCTTGCCAAAACTTTTGCTGCCGATTTCTTCCACAAATTTTTTGATAGCATTAGCTTTCCCTTACCAGTGGATTTTCATTGAGTTTTACTCAATTTCTTATTATGCACTAGTATAAATTTTTTTGACTATACTGCTAAAATCTTCCGTCAAAAAAAAATTATATAACAACACCTTCTCATAATCTTTGATTTTACCATACCTTTTGCTGTCGTTTCCTTCCATGAATTTTTTTAATTATATTATCTCTTCCTTGCTAATAGATTTCCTTTGAGTTTCACTTGAATTTTTATTGATAATTTCTAAAAAAAAATTATGTCTTCACTGTTGGAATTTTTTTGACGAAAAATCTGCTACTGCACCTTTGTCTTTCCTCTTCTCCTTAACCCACCGAAACCCAACTAACTTGCTACCACCACCCAAGACATCTTTAGGGCATCTCTTTAGCCTTAAGACTTAACCCTCATAACCTATTTTTCTTACCCTAACAGCACTTAAAATCAAAACCCAAAATAGTGACTAATCATAGCCTATCGACGCAGAATTATGCAGCACTATCTTACAGTGTTATGCATATATATGATCCTTACCGAAATTGTTATTGTCACCCATGTCACCTTTAGGGCACTCATATAGCCTTAAGATGAAGTCATTATAGCCTTTTTTTTTTATTTTTATAGCCAACCCAAATCGTAGCCCAGACAACGGTCTTCCATGGCCACCAAACCTTCTACCGATCATTATCTTCCGCAGCCACCAAACCTTGCCAAACTAGTTATTGTCCTAACAGTAACCCTAAATATTCCTTCCCAACCTTAAACCACTGCCACAAAAATCCTTTATAGCCTTCATAGCACCCTCAAACTGTAGCACCAATAGTAACCTAAACCGCAAGCTATCAACCCTAAACCATAACCTTGATCCATCACCCTTTTGGCCACCAATCCCTACCAAATTGGTTGCTACCATCAACAGCAATCCTAAGCCACCCTTCTAACCCTAAATCTCTATCATCGAACCCTCCTTACAGCCTCTACAATAGCCCTAAACAGCAGCATCAATGGCACCCTCTTTACCGAAAAATTTTGTTGTACTACCTTTGGTACTACTTGTTGCATCCACACCCAATTCCTACCAAATCCGTTGCTATCATCAATAGCAACACTAACCTATTCCTTTAACCTTAAACCTCAGCCATTATACCCCTTATACAACCCCTACAACAACCCTAAATCATAGCCTCATTAGCAACCAAAAATAGTAACTTTTCAGACCTAAATTGTAGTCATCTACCCTTGAGCCACCACCTCTTTCAGCTATCAATCCACCAAATTGTTTTATATTACTGACCCAACAACAAGAGAAGAATATTGACATCTCAGATCTAGAGGCACACGCAATGGCATCTCAAGGTTCAATCGATGTCAAGTTGGAGGCGTTTGAATCACGCGTAAAGGACAGATTGTGTGCCTTATTCATCGAATTCGGATTCGGCCGACCTTCGAGCCCAACAAAATTCCACCAAAGTGTAAGTTTAGAGAGGCCTCTCAAAAAGGAAGTACAAGTCACTGATATGAGACTGCCACTCATAAGGGAGGACTTCCCTCGATGGGAAGAAGGAGATCCTATGGGATAGATTTTGCCCGCCAAATGTTACTTCTGTTATCACCAAACACCGGAGGATTCCATGGTGGACACTGCTATCATCCACCTTGAAGGAGATGTTATATGATGGTACAATTGACTTGAATACAACCTTAGGGCTCTGGCATGGATACAATTCAAGTACGCACTGTTGAACCACTTTGGGCCGACCAAGTACGAGAATATTAATGAACAACTTGCCAAGATCCGACAAACCTCCACGATCCAAGAATACCAAACCAGGTTTGAGAAATTATCTTACTTTACTCATGATTGGTCTGATAGACAATTATTAGGGATGTTCATCAAAGGATTCAAGTCATAAATTAAAAGAGAGGTTAAAGCGCGATAGCCCCCCGATGTGAAGGCTACAATCTCTTTCGCTTGAATCCAAGAGGAACGACTGAACCAAGATGCTCGAAGGATGAGAACTACTCTAAGACTAGCAACATATAAACCTTCAGTACCCCCTACTTCCAGTCGTGCTTCTCTGCCAAAGAAATTAACAAGTGAAAAACTTCACGATAGATCGATAAAGGGCCTCTATTAGCATTGCAATGAACTTTTGAGCTGCAACCATCACTATAAAAAAGGGAAGCTTTCCATGGTAGAACCTATAGAAGAATATGAAGAAGATGACCTTGAATATGAGGAGGAGAACACGAAGGAGGACCCATAGCCAGCTGATTGCATGACTCACACCCTAGCTGACCATGTAAACCCGCAAGCAATGAAAGTTGAAGAATCTCTTAAGCAACAATCTGTCACCATCCTCATCAAGACCAGGAGCCCCAATGAACTTACAAATAACAAAGTAAAGCATGTGACCTTACATGGGAAACGTGGGAGCGAAGAAAAGACACAATGCTTTGAGAAGTTTGCTACCTCCACTGAACCGAGCCGATTTCATCCTATCAGACTACACGACCTCTGTATGATGATCTTACAGGAGGAACCATCAGCATATATTTGGCTCCATTATTGTCCACATCCTCAAAGGGCCGAAGCTAAAAGGATTATCTAAGAGATGCATGAGACACAGATCATTCGGCCACGACCTTCCCTTGCAATGACACTTTATCTCCAAAAGCTTTACCTCTTTATCTGCAGGGATAAGCTCTTCCTGAAGTACCACATCCAGCTGAACCAACTATGACTTTTGATGCAACACTCTCAGATCTCAAGCTACTCCCACTACCTCTCCCAGGAGCGGACTATGCTGTTTGAAGTATTCCTTATTGACGATCGTAAGAAGACTAGGTCACTCTAGCAATAGTACCATCATAAAATCTATGATTGGATGTAAGTCAAAATTCTAAAGGAATAGGAGGAAGACATCCACACGTCCACCATCTGTGGGGCCTTCACATCTACGATGCCATCTATATCGATCTTAGCATTACCAGATCGAAATAAGGTGTTTGAAATTGGAGCAAACAAAATAGGAGTGGAGATCGGTACCACCCTCTTGTAAGTTGGCCGACACCTAATCCGCACTAAAGCTCTCCCTACATTTCACACAATGCTTCTAATCTATAAAGGGATACTAATTACTACTAAATTTAAAATTTGACATGATACATGTCAACAACACAAAAGAGATATGAAAATAGGCTTAGTAAAATTACAGCTCATAACCTCCTCAGACTCATAATGGGCTCACACCACCAGGGACTTTATCGAAGGGTAACAATTATTTCAAAAAAAGGCTCAGTTACTATTAAAGAACAACCAAGTAGCAGCCCATACAAGAAATAAACAACCGCTCGATAAATACCAAAGCAGAAGAAAGTTTGTTGTTGAATATCAAGTTTCCCTTCATCTCCAGCCCTACCAGCAAAAAATTCGAGCTTCAAGGAAGTGGTCCCCCTACTACTTTGGCCCTTACAAAATTGGGGATCATAATGGAGTCATGACTTATGGATCAGATCAATACATCAATTTAAAAAGACAATTGATCCTCCAAGTATCTCAACTCAAATCTATCCACCTGACATCCTAACTGATGAGAAGGTTCAAGTTCAGCTAATGATCACATGAGATCATAGGATCGTGATGCACCATCGTCCAAATATTACTACCCCTGATGGAGAGATACAAGATCATGCTAGACCGTCAGACCATAGTGCACCTACCGTAGATACCACACTAAAGCTTCAAGGAGAATTATAGATCGAGACCCAAAGTTCATGGAGCCTTAGCCTTGAGGACAAAGCTAATTTAAAGAGGGCGGGTCTGTTAGGACTATAGCTAGGAGAGTCTTAATTTAGTTTCATGGAAGAGAGCAATTATGTAAAATCTAAAAGATATTCATGTAAATCCTATCTAGCTGACCCCCTATTAAGGAAAGTAAGGAGGCCGACAAGGTTAGGATTAATTGATGAAGATATTTGAAGAGAAATTAAGATATATGTTACCTTAATTAACCATCCCTTATCCTAGTTAAAGAGGGGTTGGTTGAGGAAGTGTTAAATTAGAATAAGATTAGGAAATAATAAAGCAATCAGCCACTCCTAGATGGACCGGTTGGTGGTTGGACTTAGAGTTGCATTAGAAATTGCATTAGGAGTTGGTTGAGAGTAGGAGTATTCTTAGGAATTAGGGATTGAAGACCTATAAATAACCTTGTAATCATCCACTTTTTATTATGGATAGATGAATCTTTCTTCAACCAATGACTTGAATACCAAGGAGGGAAAAACCCCTATAGAGTTCCAAGGAGGCCGATCCCTTATAGAGATCACCCCAAGTTTAGAATCCGTAAAGGTTCTAACAATTTCCCTCGTCACGCTTTGATATTAATAAATTTTAAAAAAATATAAGTAATTTAATCAGGTATGTATTTTAATTATATTTGCAATATAGATGTTCTATTCTTCAGCTGTCACTCAAGCAATGGTTCTGTGCCTTAGCACATGGTGAAGAATGTGAGTGCAATGTTCATAACATGTACACAAAATGTCAATCTTATTTTATTCACAAACCCTGTTTTATCGCATAAATTAATGCACATCGGAAGTACAAATGCAGCCATGCCTCTTGTAGCTCCTGCAAACGACCCTGTGATTTATTTGGTGGAAGAAGCATCTCCGGTGGCTTCGGCAGAAGGTATTTTTGGTGTCAAGTATTCTGTGATCATCCTGAGATCATGTTGTGATCATGGATTAAAAGAAGACCCTAAAAGATGTAACAATGCAGAGGTAAGAAGAAGAGTTATCAGGAAGAAAACATGGATCGATGTTACAGTGCTCGATCGTCTCACCTTTGGATTCGCGATTGCGTGCGCCTGCATCAGGTAACATAGTAATTGCCGGTTAGCTATTTATCATGGCTTTGTTAAGCAAAAATCTCAGGGAATAATGGAAGTGCTTGCCTTCGTGTTATCTGAGACGAAGGCCTCGTTAGAGGCTTGGATGATACTGGCACAGGCTCGGATGTGGAATCCACAGCTGGAACTGTCTTCGCCTGCAAAGTAATCGATTCCATGAGTCATGAAGAACGTCAAAGACGTGGTTTTGATTTCGCCGTGAACTTACCAGGTTCCTGAACTGGAGATTGTAGAACAGCTTGACGTATCGTTGCTTGGCTTGCTTCTCTTCCTTGTTTAGTTGCCTCCAGAAACCATAGATCGATCCCATGTTCAACACCTTGGTGGCGTAGATCTTCCATGTGTAGCTGCCAAAACGAAGCAGCACTTTGAGGTTTAAGCTCATGATGGCGGCGAAGTCATGCATGCCACCCCACCTACCATTCATTGATGCGTTGGAGTCCGGCAGTGGACACCCTGTTCCAGTAGCTGCTGTCCTCCCTGCACTTGGCGAAGAAGTCCGCGATCTTGTTGCTCGACTCGTTGCTGTTGGTTGGATCGATATGGAAGCCAGAGACAGCGTCGACGATGATCTCCGCTGGACCTCCTTGGTTGGTCGCGAAGGTGGGCAGGCCGCAGTTCATTGCCTCTATCACTGTCAGACCAAATGCTTCATACAGAGCAGGCTGGAAGCATGGAAGAAGGTCACGTACTCAGTCCATGGTCATGGCAGCGATGAGCGTATCGAGGAAGAAAGAAAGAACCTGCACAAAAGCTCCTTTGGTGTCGGCGATGCAGCGGTACAGCTCACCGTTCCTAACGCGATCGTTCTGTGCTGCTATCCAACGCAGCTGGCCTTTTAATTGGTACTTGTCAATCAGGGAATGCATTTTCTTGATCTCGCTGATCTCTTCCCTGTCCTTCGACTTCGAGGGGTCAAGGAAGCCGGCAACGACGACGAGGTTCACGAGCTCTCGCAGCCTACTGTTCTTCCCGAACCACTCCACCAGACCGGTAATGTTCTTCACCGTGTCCAGCCTTGCCATGGAGAAGATGATTGGCTTCCTTTTGTCCTCGAGGAACCCTCTGTTGCCATGACCAGTGTTTGATTCAAATGTCAGTGATCTTGGAAAGCTGAACTCGTTGCTGTTGGTTAAAGATTAAGGTGGGAGAATTACATGTGCTCGTCATTGTCTTGTTTGCTATACAGTAGCTCCTCAATGGCGGGAAGAAACGAAGTGAGGCGCCTGTGCTTCTGCGTATGGGGGAAGTAGACGGATTGATCGGCTCCAGGGGAAGCAATGTTGAACTTGGGATCGAAGACGTTGATGCCCGAAGCAAACCGGCACAGCCCAGGCATCGTAAACGCATTGTGGCTCTCGTACTGCCCTGGCCTATCCTTGCTACATTGCCCAAACACTAATTTATGGTAAAGAGCAAGTGAGATTTCAAAGAAGCTGTGCGAGGTCATACCTTCCTGCAATTTCTTGGTATGTGCTTGTGATGATAAAGTCACTAGTGTTCATCGAGATCATGTCGGCTGTGAATTGGCAGGAGAAGTGGTACTTTGGATCAAGTTCCTTCCATTTGACATCAGAATCCTCATACTTGGTTTTCTCAAGAGCATGTGCTATGGTACCCTGGTTTCATGGTGTTCTTCCATAAGTTTCTTGAAGAACCACAAGGATTCAGACTACTTCGTGTTACATTGTGTTAGGAAGAAGAAGTAGAGCATATACCTGAGTTATTCCAAGTTTGCTTGCCACGAGAGACGCCACCAAGTTGCCATCAGTGTAATTGCCAATGATCAGGTCTGGCTTCCCTTCCAAGATGTCAAGAACTTTGGCGGCAGCATCCTACAGAATCCCACAAAGCAAGTACTCCTCTATCAGAAGAATCCTATTCAAGCTGAAGCTATTGAACTGGAGAGACATACCCGAGCATATCTCTCGAGGTAGGGGTAGATATCGAATCGAGAAACCCATTGACGCAGCACTCCGTTTTCCGTCCTAAATGGCACTCGCAGGATGTGTGAGTGCTTTGTATTCAGAATTGCCTCGAGGTCTTGGTTGCATTTGGTCCCCCTGGCTTCTGGTATCAATCTCGTTACCTACCATCACCTCTTTCATTGGTTTTGCTTGTTTGTCGACATGGACTTGCATTACATTCATCAAACGGCTGGAAGCCTGGAACAAGAACTCATGGAAATTCATTGACTTACCACAAGAATTCGGGGTGTAATCGTCAAACCTTGCAGCTTGATCCTGAGAAGCAATTCTTCTTCGAAAGCTCTCACCTGATCCAGGATATAGACAACCTGCACTGGAAATGAACCGATGAGAAGCTAGTCTCTGATTCGATGATGGGTTGTGGCATGAGTTCTGCACCTGGCCTCCGGTATCAGGCAAACCAAGAACATCTGCTTGTCCGAAATAGCCATGCGGCGAGAAGATGACGATGTTAAAGATGGCTGGAACTCTACCAAGAAATTTCTCTATGTTCACAGGATCTGGAGATTGAAGAACCTCGGACAGAGAGTTCACAGTCTCCTTCACCCTTTCAGCGGTGTCGCCCCATCCTTTCTCCAGACCCCATGCTTGAAATCTGCAGAACAACTTTGTGTATGTGAACCACACCAACTCTCAGGTTTTCTTTCTTTATACCGTTGTGTGTTTCTTGCAGGTAGGAATCACCTTTGTTCGAATTTTTCGAATGGCATGTTCTTGGGGAGGTTACTGACAAATACTTCGGCCAAGATCAACGCTGACTGGAGTCTGCTTACGGTGTCAAGGAAGCCATTGATCATTAGCTTCTGCAAACAAGAGCAAAGTGATTAAATATCTTTGATATGTTCTTCACCATGATTTAGCCTCAGTGCTGTCTCTTCGTTTGCTCTGGTTTCTTACTTCTCCTCGGTGATTAAGCGCGAGCAGGTAGTCCAACAATGGCTTCGCGTTGTTCGGATTCTCATTTAGTCTTAATGACAATAATTTAGATATGAATTGCATGCCATTTCCTATCGACGAAGGCAAGGAGAGATGAGGTGTTGACAGATCGAGGGCCCCGAAATCCACCTCCAATGCATCCTCATCATTTGCCCTGCAAATTTCCATGACCGAATGAACAAGATTGAATCTGTAAGTGCAAATGTTTACGTAATTTACAGTACCATCTCTCATCATATATTGTTTCCTTAAATTTCAAGAACTCTGAAGCAGTGATTTCATTGACAAATAAATCCTCTGCATTGACTTTAACATATTCCCATATCCCTGGATGTTGTCTAACCGCAAATGCCACAAATGGAGGAAGAACAACTGCTTCCTGTCATTGGAGTTGCAAGTGAGCTTTGTTTGCAGATATTAATTAACTGAGAAAGGAAGAGCAAGATGGAACTCCTACCTGTGTCCAACAAATAACCAAGCCGAGAAATCCTTCCATGAGCTTGGACTTCTCGACCTTGTCATCCATTGTGCTCTCCAGCTCTGCCATCAACTGCTCGTTCTTCATCAGTCTCCTGCCCTTCGAGACGTACCTGATATGTCATTTGGGACATGAAGACACCTCGATTTGTCGATATGCTGCTAATGCTACCAAGAATTAAAAGCATTGATCGAGTAATACCTTGCGAAGCACCGCTTCATCTGGTAGCGGCTCTGTTTGAGAGCTTCAGGCAAAGCATCTGCAATGCTGTCTGATCTCTTGACGTTGCCCCTTGCACCGACCATGGTGGAAGTCTTGGAGCGACAGGAAGAAGGTAGCTGGAGTCGACCTTGGAGGTCTACAAAGAAGGCTATGTCCTGGCTTTCATCACAGTTGAAGCTGTCTATTTATATCAGATGATTGCTATCATCTCGATAATTGATTAACACGGAATCTTTGATTTGATATCTGGAGACTTAGGCTGGCAGAAGACTGTCATCAGAGAGGGATGCTGCTGCATTTCTTGGAGGAGTAATCCACATATTCTTCTCGGTTAAGAGCAAGGAAAGCATTTGTGGGAGTTTCTTGTTTGTATTGCAAAGTGAGCTGTTCCATTCTTCCATGTAGCTTGGAGGAGGAGTAAGGTTTCTTGGATCACAAAGGTCTGGAATTTTTGGCCCCTTTATCCTTCTCCTGTTCTCCGGGTTGAGCAACTTTGCTTCCCATTCAGATTTTGACTGATTCAACATCAGATGTTTGAGGAGTATATATTAGGTAGCCGATCATTTGTGTCTCAAAAAATGGAGTCAGATGTAATCTCTTAGAAGTTGCTCAAAGATAAAATCTCCCTTTTGTTCATTCTTTTAAGGGGTAAATGAAGCTACCTTTTACCCATCAATTATCAGGTTCCAACTCATGGTTTTTCCTCCATTGCCATCCTGCTCTTTGGTTTTAATTTGATAAGAAGCATGTCATTGCTTGTCTTCAGAGTCATAATCTTGAAATCTTCCTACATAAATATTCACCAGCTGAGTACCCTTTATTTTTTATGCTGAACAAGTGAAAATTAAGCCCACTTATGTCTAATTTCACTACCACTTCAACTCAAATCAGGAGATTGGAAGTGAAAAGAGTTTGACATTAAAAAACATCCTTAGAGAAAAGTTTGGGCTAAAGAAAACAAGTTCAGGTTTGTGAGAGATGATATGAATGATTCTAACAACAGGTCATGATGGTCTAACTACTTGGAAATCAGATGATTCATTCCTTCTGACTAACTTGTTCTAATCCTGGAAATACTACAAGGAGAAGTATTTTGGGAAAAAACATTTGAGTGTTAATTTGAGAATAAAAATAAAAGAAAGGAGAAAAAAATTGAGCTACTTTCAAAGCAAAAAATTAGGAATGATTAAATGGAAAGAGACAACAAATGCAGCTGCATCGGCTGTCCAAGGCACAGTTTCTGGTGGCAACTGAGACAAGTTCTGAATCCCTTTTAGAGAAGTATCTCCTTTTCTTAGTTTTAATAATGTGGCTGCAACTACATCCTGTTCTCTTCTATTATCTTGTTAATTATCTATTTAGATTAGTAAGCTCTTCTCCTATCATGCTCTAGTAGGCTTTTAATGCTGATATTTTAAAATAAAAACAGCTTAATTTTCAATTAAGTTTCCTTGGTAAAGTCAGTAACATGGAGAACTTTGTTGATGTCTCATATTCTCATGGTTCTGTCTTTTTCCAGATTCCCGAAACATTTTTATACTTTTTTTTGTCTTCTTGATAACAATAATAATAATAAAGAGGATCAATAATGAGACACAAATTTATAACAATCGATATAAGATCGACATTGTTTAGTTATAATATTATAATTTAATTGCACATCGGAAGTAAAAGAAGAATTGAATTAATTTATACTATCATCCATCTAAGTTTAAAACATTTTAGACAGTATATTTTTTCTAGATCTATCAAGTATATAGGTCAATTATCATGTTAGACTGAATCATGACATATTTCGAAGGTAAAAAAGAATTGACTTAGTTTATTCAATCATTAATTTGATATTAAGCATTCTGTGTAGTGTAATTTCAAACCTATGAAGTTTTAAGAGATATGGAGCCAATAGAGCCAGAAGTAAAGAAAATTAGTTTATACAATCATCAACTCAACTCGAGTGTAAGCATTTTTGGTATTATGGTTTCAGATCTATCAAATTATATAAATCAGTTACGAGGCCCGACAAAATTATGACATGTTTAATTGGGAAATAGGAAGTCAAAATTGAATTTTAAATTTTGATAATAAAATTAAATAATAAGTTTCTTGACTAATATGATTATATGATAATTAATATAGAAAATATTTCGATCATATATTTGAATCATCAAAGGATAAATTATCGAAGTAAGAGAATCATACATTATACCAAGAAAAATATCACGTCATAAATTGGACATCGAGCCAGATGGTCGACATACTGAAAATTGGACATCGTGCTATAAGTTTAGACATCATATTGAAAAGATCGAATATTATATTAAAAAATCAGATATCGTGGGACAGTCAACATGTGAATAAATCAATGATATGCTAAATGAAATGACAGTGTATCAAAGGTTCAAACTAAGTGTTGAGAGATCAAACAACATGCTAGAATGTTGTACAATATATTGAAAGCTTCATAATTATGTTATGTGATTGGATTGTTAAAGTCTTGATTGAGATCTTTTTAGGTCAAATTGAGTTAGTATTGGGTTGTAATCATGCTAACTTATCAAGGAACATATTAAGCTTGAACTAGGATCGAATTGGGCATGTTATAATGCCAAATCAGTGACCTACACCATTAGACTCAAGCGATAGTATCACCTGAGTTAGACGAAAAAAATGATATTTATTCTTTTCTAATGATTTCGATAATAGTACTGTAATATCCCTTATTTCTTAAATATTTATAATGATATATTTTAAATTATTTATGAGGATCCATTTATAAATTTGAGGATTAGTTTATTAATTCTTTTGATTAAATAATTTTATATTAAAAGTTGATTGTTAGGGATTTAGTAAATCTTAAAAATATGAAATGAATTATGAAAGATTCATATTAAGTTAAAAATAAAAAAACATGGTGAGGACATGTGTCAATCACTATATTGTTTAAAGTAGTGTCACTTGTGCATGTGCATAGGTGATACATAAATACATTATATGCATGTTTGTCACCAAGCAACTTATATATTAGCTTAAAAAATTAACAATTAGAAGAAAGAAGAAGAAGAAGAAGAAGAAGAAGAAGAAAAGGAAAGAAGAAGAAGAAATTTGGGGATTTTAAAATTGTGACATAATCCACGCCATTGAGATCAAAATATTTAAAGGTAAGTATTCTATCTTCCTTCTACTGAAATTTATCATTGTTTTTGCCTTGATTTATGAAGAAAATTTTGAACAAATCTAAAATCTTTTGTTAGCTTCCTGAGTATGAATCTGTAATATTGTCAATATTATAACCTATCTACTTTATTCTTACTGTAACTTTTAGTACAAACATCTGATTTAGATAAAATTAGTTTTTTCAAAAATAGATTCATATATATTTCTTTTGAATCTAAATTTAAAGAATTTAGAGTTCATCTACTAGCCCAAACATTTATTTTAATTGAGCATATGAAATATATAAAACATAGTTTGTAGCTCCTGACCTTCCATCACTATATTGCTTATATCTAACTATTAGAGTTTCTGATTTATGTAAATTTAATTTATTAAAAATTAAGCTCATAGATATTTCATTAATACTAGGATTGAAAGATTTAGAATCCAGTCACTATCAAAATTTCTATTTTATTAGACCTTATGGATTCTGTAAAACAGGGATCATAGCTCCTGCCCTTTCATTACTATATTACTTATATCTTCTTGTTAGAGTTCCTGATTTATGTAAAATTTATTTATTAAAAAATAAGCTCATAGATCTTTCATTTGATATTAGGATTAAAAGATTTAGAGTCCAAATCACTATTAAAAATTTTATTTTGTTAGACCTTATGGATTATGTAAAATAGGAATCATAACTCTTGACCTTTAGTTGCAAAATTATTAATAACTCTTTGTAATATCCTCAATTTATATGAAACTTATTTTGTTTGAAACTAGAATGATTTATCTTTCTAGCAAAACTTTTTTGAGAAGTTTGGAGCATATTTAATTATCTAAATAACCTTGTAATTTGCCTTAAGAATTCTATCAAAATAGGGATTGTATCAATTCTGCCTATACGTGCTTCATCCATTTCAAAACTGAAATCTCTAATGCTCTTGTCCTTTACTTTCTTACATATCAGAATATATTATATATTAATTAATATTATATTATATTATTCTATTTAGGTGTTGCTAGTTATAGGTGCCCTGCAAGCCAATCATGTGAGTGATGGCACGTGTGACACGCTGTGTGATTTTTTGCTTATGATTAATATTGACATATTCTCATATTATCTATTACATATATATTGTGATGTCCTTGGTTCTGTGCAATGGGAATTGGATCATGATGAGATCACGATAATGAGATCGATTCACCTTTAAACACAGATCTTAAATTATCCCGGTTATAAGTTACTCAAGAGTGATATTGAGATAACCAAATAGATCAATGTACTATATACCTGTCCATATGATGGAAGCAGCTAGTCTCATAACCACTTATGTGGAGACACTAAGAATATATTACAGGTGCTCATTAGAGAATGAGTTCACTGATTCATCCGCTTATGGAATGCTATATGGTTAATGATACCTAATGTCAGAAAATGATTCCATAGTCCCAGTTGTGTATCTGGTCCTTAGACTTGAGACACTAAGGATGCTTTGTATAAGTACTCATTTCTTTGACGCCAGACTTGCAGGTTTGGAAAACTCCAGATCTAGTACAGTTGGTTATCAGGATTGGTAGCCAACCTTACGAAAGCAATTGAGTGTCAATAGAGGATCATCCACTCTCAGTATCATAAGAGGAATATCTTATATATGCTTGCTCAGACAAATCCCTAGCTAGGGTCATTCAAATGGAGAGAGAAAGTGTTCTCCGATAGAATCCAAATAGAGCAAGACAAATTGATTCCGTATATGACTTGACAGTACCATTTCCAATATACAGTCTCTAGAATATTATTTGGATAATGGATTATAGATACATTGTCTGTCTAATAGATTTGATCCCCCCTGTACTGTTTGGGGACTATGGCGTAGTGGCCTAGTATGTCCATAGTCGATGAGTCGAGTGAATTATTATGGGGATAATAATTCACTATATCAGAAGAAGTTATGATGGGAGTGACTCACGACCAGCTCGGTATCGAGCCTAGAGGGTCACACACATATGGTGGATGCTTCAGCGAATAGAGGATTAGATGAAGATCCAATTAGCCCCTATTCTCATTAGATGAGATCCTATGTTGATGGGCTCCTTGATTAAGGCCCAATTATAGGCCTAAGAAGATTATTGGATAGAGATCTAATAATGCAAGGTTAGTGGATTATTGGATAGAGATTCAATACAATCATTGGAAGGAACCCTAGGGTTTTGGTGACTCTTTATAAATAGGAGAGGAGACTCATGATTGATAGGCTGCAGCTTTAGCCACCACCTTCTATTCTCCTCCCTCCCTCAGAGCAAGAGTTATAAGATCAGACTGGAGGAGTTTTGCTACTGAGGTTTCCCAATAGTGGTATCAGAGCCAAGGTTTTCATGTGAAAGATTAGTTTAAAACTACGTGTGATGAGATTGAATCATGTAGAACTGTTCTACGTGCTTGTTGCAGCGATAGGCAGTGAAAGTAGGCGCTGCCTACAGGGGAGGGGTAGCCATATGCATGTTGTTTGCATACAAAGGTGGCTGGCCACTGCCAGTCCCACTATAGGGGCGGCCGACGCCCGCCAGCCCCGCGGGCCAGCTGCCGGCAACGCGCCCATCGCAGGGTGGTCGCCTTGGCGGGCAAAGTGTGTGGGCGAGTAGCGACAATGAGGGTGAAGGAGGGCTAGGGCATCTTTTTGAGAAAAAAATGATTATACCCCTCAAAATTTAAGAAACTCTAGCTCTATCCCTTTATATAAAATTTCTTAAATGCCCTTAATATTTTTAAAAATTTCAAGGACTATCCTCTCATCCAAAATATCAAAAATACTCTCAATAATTCTAGAAATTTCGAGGACTGTCCTCTCATCCAGAATTATGAAAATGCCATTGATAATTCTGAAAATTTCGAGCATATCTTAATTTTTAAAAAATAATTAATTAAATAGTTTAATTAATTATTATATATATCTAGTAACCCTATATATGATGTGATGTACATGTGATGTATAATGTGGATAGATGATCATGAGCCATGTGTTTTGATATGTGTAATTATTATTATTATTATTATTAGGGCTTGCGAGCCTGTATTTTTCTCGTTTATTATTGGGCTTGCATACCTATGATTATTTGTAATTACATGAAGAGGCGCAGTGGGAGCGTGGAGGTTACAGTGGGGCCCATGATGCCATGGTGGGAAATCACAATGTATGGTGATGTAACTATCTGACGGAACCGATGATGACGAGATCAACAATCACATGGCATGGAGATGCGCCAATGCACACATAGATTCTATTATGAGTGATTAGGCCCATTGGCTCAGGCTTAATTATATTAGGTGATGGCTCATGATCATTTAGTGTAGCTTGAATATGTGATGTGTTATACACCTACTAGATATATGTATATATATTTGCATGCGATATAGATATATATTAAATATGTATGTGTGTGACACGATATATTAGGAGACTGATATAAAACAAAAACCCCTCTTATGATAATATTAAGTTGGTAAGCGTGAGGCAATAAGATTGACCCACGTGACAATAATATTATAGGAAGAAATTGAGTCACAACATAGGTTGAGTTGGTCGAGTCCCTCGAGGCTCACCTATCTACGTGATCGAGTTCTTGCCTACAACATAGAGATGTCACCAGTGACCTAAGGACATGGTATGCTTAGTCGAGTCCCTCGAGGGCATATTATCAAATGAGACTCATCTTATAACGATGGTGATAACTTAACTAAATATTATGGTTGGTCGAGTCCCTTGAGACCATGATGATTCAGAGGTCGAACATGATGGGAATCACAAGGAGTTGTGATTGGCAAGAGTTGCCTACCTTTTGGGCTTAGTGTAATTGGTCGAGTCCCTCGAGGTTGCACTAAGATACCAATTGGATCCCGATCCCCACTAGGAGTCTGCCGAAGACTTCCTTCTCACATGTCGAGGGTGTCGCATGATTCGCTAAGAAAATAGTAGGAGTACATTAAGATAGAAGTCCATATCTTAATTACTATTTTCTATAAAATCTACATGTTATTTATTTTTGCTATACCTTATTTTGTCAGAAACATGTCGCTCACAAACCCCCTACATGGCATACTTGATGCCAACCGCCTCATTGGTCCAAACTATACATATTGGCTCTGTAATTTGAGAATTGTTCTCACAGTGGAGAAAATCGCATATATCCTTAATACAATTGTGCCCACGCTAGAGGAAAGGATAAGCGTTGATGGGATCACTCGCTTTGTGAAGTATATAGATAATCCTAGAAGATAACTTGTATGTTGATCTTATACTTTAGTCCCTACCAGATTTTTTTTCTCACTTCATCATGAATTTTAACATGAGTAAGTTTGAGGTGACTCTCCCTGAGCTCCTCAATATGTTGAGGGAAGCTGAGAGTGCCATCAAGAAGGAGAAGCCAGTTCTTTATATTGTTGAGACAAAAAAAAAAGGAAGACCAGCAAGACCCTCAAGAAGGGCAAGGGCAAAGAAAGACCAGGTAAAGCAAAGGTTGCCAAGAAATACCCAGAAAAGGACAAAGGATAATGCTTCCACTGTGGCCAAGATGGACATTGGAAGAGGAACTACAAGGACTACCTTGTAGAGAATATGAGACAGAAGCTTAGAGAAGCTTTAGTTATATTTATGATCAGTCTCCACTTATCAGATTTTCATAATAACACATAGGTATTGGATACCGAGAGTGCTTATCATATCTGCAATTCGTTGCAGGTTCTGGTAAGACCTAGGAGATTGGCCAGAGGTGAGATGGACCTCAAGATGGGCAATAGAGCAAGAGTTGCTATAGTTGCTATTAGAGAGGTTACCCTATATCTGCCTGGTAGAGCTGTTATTGCATTAGATGCATGCTATTTTATTTTCTCTATTATTAAAAATATTATTTCTATCTCTTGTTTAAATATAAATTAGTTTTTGAGAAGTAATAGTTGTTCAATAATTATGGATGATGAGATCATCACTAGAGAGACCCTTATAAATGGCTTATATGTGTTAGACACTTCTCCACATATCATGAATATAAATATGTCTAAGAGGAAAAGAGATGAGATGAATAATGCATACCTATGACATTGTAGGCTAGGTCATATACATGAGGGAAGGATTTAAAAGTTGCTGAAAGATGGATACTTAGATCCATTTGACTATGAGACATATACAACTTGCAAACCTTGCCTTCGTGGGAAGATGACTAACTCTCCTTTTAGTAGAACTGGAGAGAGAGCCACCGAGTTATTGGAGCTCATACATAGTGATGTATGTGGCCCCATGTCGACTCAGGCTATAGGTGGTTACTCATACTTTATTATATTCACTGATAATTTCTCTAGATATGGATATGTGTACTTAATGAAGTACAAATCTGAGACCTTCGAGAAATCCAGGGAATATAAAAATGAGGTAGATAATCAAATTGGAAAGAGTATTAAGACTCTTCGATCAAATCAAGGAGGAGAGTACTTGAGTATGGAGTTCACCCATTTCCTTAGGGACAATAAGATTCTATCCCAATGGATACCTCCTTATATACCTCAGCTCAATGGTGTGTTAGAAAGGAGGAATCATATGCTATTAGACATGGTGCGATCCATGATGAGTTTCGCTGACCTACTTCTGGGGGTATGCCCTAGAGACTGCAGCTTACCTTCTAAATAGAGTTTTATCAAAGTCGGTAGTATCTACACCATATGAGATATAGAAAGGAAAGAAGCCCGATCTTAAGATTGTTAAAATTTAGGGCTGTCTTGCCCACATTAGAAGACACAATCCTGATAAGTTGGAATCAAGGACAGAATGATGCACATTCGTGGGATACCTAAAGGAAACTTGTGGATGTTATTTCTATCATCCTGAGGACTGAAAGGTCTTTGTTGCCAAGAGACTGTGTTCTTTGAGAAGGAACACATTCTTGGTGGAAACAGTGAGAGTGAGATAGAATTGAGCGATGTTGGAGAACCTAGCTCAAGCACCATTCTAGAGCTCGAATCTGTTCAGGTACCTAACATACAAGTTCTAACTTTACGTAGGTCTAATAGAGTATCTCACCCTCCTGAAAGATATCTGAGATATATCAATGGAGATAACTCTCAGGATGTTGATCCTCAGACCTACGAGGAGGCTATTATGAGTATAGACTCCAGGAAGTGACAAGAAGCCATGAATTCTGAGATGGATTCTATATACTCTAATAAGGTTTGGAACCTTGTGGATGCACCTGAGGGTATTGTACCCATCGACTACAAATAGATCTTCAAGAAGAAGATCGGAGTTGATGAAAAGGTAGAGACCTATAAAACAAGGCTGGTAGCTAAAGGATATCGTCAAAGACAAGGAGTTGACTATGATAAAACCTTTTCACTTGTAATCATGCTTAAGTCAATTAGAAGTATTTAGGCCATTGCAGCATACTATGATTATGAAATCTAGCAAATGGATGTCAAAATGATATTCCTTAATGGCAATCTCACGGAAGAGGTATATATGATACAACCAGAGGGATTCGTATCCAAAAATAGTCTAGATAAAGTGTATGGGTTGCTTAGATCCATTTATAGATTGAAGCAAGCTTTTCGAAGTTGAAAAATAAGATTTGATGAGGTGATCAGATTTTATGACTTCATTAAGAACAAAGATGAGCCTTGTGTGTACAAGAAGGTAAGTGGAAGCGCTATCACCTTCTAAATGCTATATGTGGATGACATCCTAATTATTGGGAATGATATAGGAATGCTCTCTACAATAAAGACTTGGCTATCTGGAAACTTCTCCATGAAAGACTTAGGGGAAGCATCCTATATTTTGGGGATATGGATCTATAGAGATAGATCCAAAAAGATGCTTGGCTTGTCCCAGTCTAGGTACATATACTCTATTATCTAAGAGTTTGACATGAAAAATTCTAAGAGAGGTCTTATATCGATGAGACATGGAATATCACTTTCTAGGAGTATGTCCTCAAAGACTCTTGAAGAAAGGGCATACATGAATAAGATACCTTATGCCTCAGCGATAGGGTCTATCATGTATACGATGCTATGTACTAGGTCTGATATAGCACATGCTTTGAGTGTCATGAGCAGGTATTAGGCAGATCTAGGTTTAGAACATGGGAAGGCAGTAAAGTATATCCTTAAGTACTTGAGAATGACTAAGGATCTTTTACTAGTATATGGAGGAGGTAGCCTCCAGGTTGAGGGCTACACGGACTCGAGTTTTCAGTCCAACATTGATGATAGTAAGTTAAATTTAGGGTATGTTTTCACTCTGAATGGAGGAGTAGCAAGCTGGAAGAGTTTTGAGCAAAATACTACTGTTGACTCAACATAGAGGTGGAATGTATTGCTGTAGTATAAGCAGCAAGACGAAAGGGTGTGGATATAAAAGTTCATTAAGGATTTGGAAGTCATACCAAGCAGCATGGAGCTGACTCCTATATATTGTCACAGCGACAGGGCGATAACTCTAACAAAGGAACTCAGGTCACAACATAATTATTCTGAGAAGGTTCCATCTGATTAGAGCGATCATGACCCGAAAAGATATAATAATGGAAAGAGTTCCATCCGAAGATAACATTGCAGATCCACTAACGAAGCCACCGACTCAGATTGTATTTAAGCGTCATAGAGGTCTGATGAGGATTAGACACATAGGTGATTGGCTTTTGGGCAAGTGGGAGATTGCTGGTTATAGGTGCCCTGTAAGCCAATCACGTGAGTGATGGCACGTGTGACAGGCTATGTAATTTTTTTGCTTATGATTAATATCGATATATTATCATATTATTTGTTATATATATATTATGATGTCCTTGGTTCTGTGCAATGAGAATTGAATCGTGATGAGATCATGATAATAAGATCGATTCACCTTTAAACACAGATCCTAAATAATCCCAGTCATAGGTTACTCAAGAGGGACATTGAGATAACCGAATAGATCAGTGTACTATATACCCATCCATAAGATGGAGGTGACTGGTCTCATAGCCACTTGTGTAGAGACACTAAGGATATAGTACCGGTGCTCATTAGAAAATGAGTTCACTGATTGAGAGAGATTCCTTGATGTATCTCTTTATAGTAAATCGAACTTTGGTGCTCCCCCACGAGAGTCAAGTCAAATAATTAATGAAACTCCCTTAACGTTGATGCTAGTGCTGCACTTTTTACCTAACCTTTCCTTGCAAAACAGACTTTCTTGATACGTATCCTAGAACCAGGACAGGACATGATCTGTTGATTACAATGCATTTCTATACTAGGGCTGAATTCAATCCAAATATTACTTTCAAGTTGAATTCCCTTGTTTCATCCGCGACATCAGCAGCAAGAGATAAAAGTAGAAGAAGAAGCAGTGGTGTCAAAGTGGTCAGTTGAGTTGAAAGTGATGGATCAGCTTACGCGCTAAAAGAATTATTCCTATTTGTTTGACTTTACCACTACAATCAGTAGCTCGAAATAGTTTTCTAAGATCAAAAAAGTATATGAGCCCGAACCGAAAGCAATTACATATTGATTGGGTTTATTAATATTCCTTGATGTATCTCTCAATCACGGCCAGCTTGGTATCGGGCCTGGAGGGTCACACACATATGGTGGATGCTTCAGTGAATAGAGGATTGGATGAAGATCCAATTAGCCCCTATTCTCATTAGATGAGATCCTATGTTGATGGGCTCCTTGATTAAGGCCCAATTATAGGCCTAAGGAGATTATTAGATAGAGATCCAATAATGTAAGGTTAGTGGGTTATTGGATGGAGATCCAATACCCACTAAAGAAGGAGCTCAAGGATTTTGGTGGCTCTTTATAAATAGGAGGGGGGACTCATAGTTAATAGGTTGCAGCTTTAGCCACCACCTCCTATTCTCCTCCCTCCCTCGGAGTAAGAGTTGCAAGATCAGATTGGAGGAGTTTTGCTATAGAGATCCATCGTGTGGATACCGCTAGAGAGGAGGACGCTTGACCTCCTTCATCTTCTCTATCCATATCTGGAATATAGGGATATACGATCTCCCTAGGTAAAATCAATCTCTCACACATCACGATTTTTTCAATTTTTATGATTTTTCTCACGACCCCAATCTTTTGCACGATGATTTGATCTGTATGGAATTCGATTTTTGTTTTGATTTTCGCTGTGCATGTAATGCACCCGCTGAGGTTTCCCAACAGGTGCATGTATGATTTATTGTTCCGTATGTGCTTCCAATATATGCCAAATTTATTGCTCATGTTCTTTTATACTCTGGTATTTATGGGCAATGTGAACCTTTGTCATAAATGGTAAAGTGAGTTATACTTAGAGTCCATGTGCTCTGCCGGTCCCTTGTGACTTTATTCAGATGTGGGTGGATGGAGCTCTCAAATGTGGGAGACTTATATTTGGTGGTCATTTAACGATGGATGTTCCACATTATGCTTATGGTCCTACTTCGTCCTCTATGTCTTGATATGAGATCCAAAGCATCGCTTATGAGTTTGTTCATGTGCTTTGGATAAGAATAAAATGAATTTTATGTATGAATGATATTTGAGCTTCTGTTCGTTACTTGTTCATTTGATATGCTTTTGTCATACCCCATTGATATGCTTTTGAAATGTCTTATACATTTTTGATATATTTCAAAATATTTTATTTGCTATTGATATATTCTAAAATATTTCACACGTTATTGATATGTTCTGAAATGTTCTATACCTCTTTGATATGCTTTGAAATATTTCGTATTCTCATTGATATGCTTCGAAATATTTTATTTATCATTCATATGCTGCTTGACATACTTACGCCTAAGATATTCATCCAACTTTAAATGTGACATATGAGCTTAAGTTTGATATTTGTTCCCTTAACATGTTCAAAAGTATTTCATGTGTTATTGATATACTCCTAAAACTTCATATGTCATTGATATATACCAAAATGCTTCTGATTGCCATATATGCTCCAATTACCTTTTCAAATTGTTATGGATTTAAGTATATTATCAACGAGATAAACTTTATGGTTGTGAATCTGATTTGATGCTATATGTGAAAGCTTTTGTATTCCCTACTTTGCACTCTTATATTAGGTTCAATTTGTAAACACCTTTCCTTACCTTGGACCTGTTTGATACTTGCTAGGCTTCTTAGCTCACTCTGTTGCTATCTAATCTTCTTCAAGTTAGCTTGGCATTTATTGAAATACTTGATACGGGTCTAAAGTAATAGGAAAGCAAGATGTTCTTAGGCTAAATCTTTATTTGATAATATGTTATCATTGTATGTGTACATCTTATGTCTAATATAAAGTTGTAGACATATTTTGAAGTGGGATACCTATGTAATGGTCTTAAGAGTATCCCCTTGTTTAGGATATCGAATGGTAAACTTATTATATAACATATGAAGTAGTAGTATATTGTTGTTTTGGAGATCCAATACCTACTAAGAAGGAGCCCTAGGGTTTTGGTGGCTCTCTATAAATAGGAGGGGAGACTCATAGTTGATAGGCTATAGCTTTAGCCACCACCTCCTATTCTCCTCCCTCCCTTTGAGCAAGAATTGTGAGATCAGCTTAGAAGAGTTTTGCTGCAAAGATCCATTGTGTGGATACCGCTAGAGAGGAGGACACTTGATCTCCTTCATCTTCTCTATCCATATCGGGAATACAGGGATATACGATCTCCCTAGGTAAAATCAATCTCTCACACATCGCGATTTTATTGATTTTTACATTTTTCTCGTGACCCCAATATTTTGCACGACGATTTGATCTATGTAGAAAACCAGTTTTTATTTGGATTTCCACTGCCCATGTGATGCACCCGCTGAGGTTTCTCAATATAGACATGGTACTGTTAGGTCACATACGGAATCCGTCATAGTCTCGCTCTAATCGGATTCTCCCGGAGAACTCTTTCTCTCTCAATCTGAATGACCCTGGTCAGGGATTTGTCTGAGCAATCTCATTATTGTGATCTCATCACGATCCGATTCCTATTGCACAGAACCAAGGACATCACAAAATATATGTAATAAATAATATAATGTTAGAATATGCTAATATTAATCATAAGTAAAAGGATCACACAGTATGTCTGATAGAACCCCAGCAGGAGCCCTATATATTTTGATCCTTGAGGGGGATCAACCCTTGGAATGCTATAGGGGTTCCTCCCTCCTAGACTCGACACAAAGGCTAAATTGAAGATGATAATTACTTACTTAAAAGAGGGGGGCGACTATATCTTAAATAGGAATCAAAGTCCTAGTCTAAGGGGGCACCTGGTCTAAGTAGAATTATCCTTTTGCCCCTCCTATAGCCATCCTGCCTTAATAGGTACAAGGGGTGGCTAGGTTGGCTCTATAGCCGACCTAAGCAGGGGGGAACCCTAGCTGACTTGTGTAGTAAGGGGGGGCATCAACTACTAAGCCCTAAGGGCTAATCTAAACCCTGGCCATACTCCTTTATAAGATAGGAGAAGCCTTATTACTATCTAGCAGAGTTTTTATTAACTTCTACTGAAATGATTAGGACTCAACCCTACTAGAGTCCTATCAAGTCTGCCCTCTCAGAATCAGCCTTGTCCTCAAGGCTGAGGATCCATAAACTCGTGTGACTCCCATATTGCGTCTTCAGATCGTAAGTTATTCCACTTCACAAGTACTTCAGTGGAGGGGCTTCATCAGCATATAACACTTCTTCGATCAAGTATAGCTTCAGGTTGGGTTTGGATTTCACCTTTAATTGTAGTGCACGACAGTTGAGTCTGAGCCAGTTCATGTTCACCTAATTTCGGCTTCAATAGGGATACGTGGAAGACGAGATGAATTTTGGCATCATATGGAAGTTTCAATCGGTAGGCCACAACCCCAATGCGTTCCAAAATCTGATATGGTCTATAAAATCGTGGAGATAATTTTATCAATACTCTGGTATTGATGGATAGCTGCTTGTATGGTTGTAGACGGAGTTAAACCCAATCTCCTACTGAAAATTTTCGCTCAATCTAGTGACTGTCTGCTTATTGCTTCATGCGGGCTTGAGCGATAGTTAGGTTGTCCTTTAGCAGCTATAGTAGTTTATCCTTGTTAATTAGGACTTGGTCGACTTGATCCACTTTGGCCGAACCAAGTACATATCTGGGAATTACAGGGGCAATCGGCCATATAATGCCTCGTAAGGGGTACATTTAGTCGATGAATGAAAAGTTGTGTTGTACCACCATTCGGGCCAGGGAAGCCATCTTGTCCACTCTTTGGGCCGGTTGTTGGTGAAGTATCGTAAGTAAGTCTCGAGGCATCTGTTCACCACTTTTGTTTGGCCATCTGTTTGTGGATGATAGGCTATGCTCATCTTCAATTGGGTGCCCTGTAGATGGAAGAGCTCGGTCCAAAATTTACTTATAAACACTCTGTCATGGTCACTTACTATCGACCTTGGCATGTAATTTCATAATATTTTTCATAAAAATCTGAGTAATAGTGGTAGCAGTATAGGGATGTCTCACAGCATAAAAATGAGAATACTTAGTTAGACGATCTACCACTATAAAGATCGTGCTTTTACCTCGAGATAGTAGTAGTCCTTCGATGAAATCCATGGAGATGTTCGTCTAAGTCGAATCTGGTATAGGTAGCGGCTATAGTTTACCGGGACTTGTCATTGTTTCACCTTTATGCCGCTGACATACATCACATCTGGATACATAGTCATAAATTAATTTATGCCCTTTCAGAAGAAGTTTTGTTTCACCCTTTTATAAGTCCTTAGAAATCTAGAGTGCCTTACTGAAGGTGAAGAGTGCATTTCATGCAAAATAACTTGAATGTGAGGAGACGAAGAAACAACAACAATTCGGTCTTTATAACGTAAGTCCTTCAAATCCCACGTGTAGCCCTACGGAATCCGGATCCTTCTTCAATTTTTCTATGATGCTTTAGATTTCTGGATCATTCTTTCACTCCTCTCTAATGTGTTCGAGGAAGTCGGTGGTGGGAAGGGAGATGGCTGAAATTTTGGCTTGCCCTGGGAGCCGAGATAGAGCATCTGCAACAATATTCTCTTTTCCTTTTCGATAAGTAATTTCATAATCAAAGCCAAGAAGTTTAGTTACCCAACATTGCTACTCTGGGGAAGATATTTTCTGCTCCAAGAAATACTTAAGACTTCGGTGGTCAGTCTTAATCTGGAAAAGCTGGCCGATCACGTAGGGTCTCCACTTTGTGATGGTGTGTACAATGACAAATATTTTTTTATCATATATCAATATTTTCAAGTGTGAGGGAGACAAAGCCTTGTTGGTGTAAGTGAGAGGTCAGCCATCTTGCATTATAACAGCTCCAATTCCAACTCTAGATGCGGTTGAAATCAGGCAACGCTAGGACCAGTGTCATCGTCATGGCGGCCTTGATTCGTTCAAAGGCTACAGAAGCTTGTTCCGATTATAAGAAGGAGTCTTTCTTTAGTAGGGATATGAGTGGGGCACTGATCTTGTCGTAGTCTTTCACAAATTTTCGGTAATAGCCTGTGAGTCCAAGAAAGCCATGCAACGATTTTACGTATGTAGGTTTCGGCCATCCTTGCATTGCCTCGATCTTCATCAGGTCTACCGTCACTCCATTCTCTGATATAATGTGCTCAAGATACTCTACTTTATGTTGTAAAAAATTGCACTTTGACTATTTCACATAAAGAGTATTCTCCCGGAGAATTGTTAGAATAGTTCGTAAGTGCTGAAAATGTATATCAAGCGTAGGGCTATAAATGAGGATATCATCATAGAACACTAATACAAACTTGCATAAAAAACTGTAAAAGATGTCATTCATCAGGCTTTAGAAAGTAGAAGGAGCATTCATAAGTTCGAAAGGCATTATTAAAAACTCATAGTGGTTGTTATACTTGCGGAATATAGTTTTCAGAATATCTTCAGTGCATACCCGAATCTGGTGATAATCGGAACAGAGATCCAGTTTAGTGAAGACTTGGGCTCCTTTTAATTCATCCAAGAGCTCATCTATGATAGGTATAGGATATTTATCCTTGACGGTGATAGCATTCAAGGCTCGATAATCAATGCACATCCGCCATGTACCATCCTTCTTGCGTACTAGCAACACTGGTGAAGAATAAGGGCTGCAACTTGGTCGAATTATCCCGCTATCAAGCACCTCTTTGATGATGTTCTTGATCTCATCCTTCTACAAGTGAGGGTAGTGATATGAACATAAATTTGCTGGAGGTTTGCCCGACAGAATAGGAATACAGTGGTCATGCTGCAGGTTAGGGGGCACCCTGAGTGGCTTCATGAAAATGTCCACGAATTCATCCAGCAAGAGGGCAAGCTTAGGATCTAAAATTTGTATATTCTCCCCCTTAGATGACTGTTAGATAACTGTTAGATATGCATAAAAAAATCCCCCATATGCTTTGTACAAAACTTTCTCCATCCGTTGCATCGAAATGATGGAGATATGGCTCCCGCGCTTGCCTCGCAATGTGACCTGTCTCCATTTACAATAGAATTTTATAATTAATTTTAGAAAAATTTAGGAGATATCACCTAGCGTTGTGAGCCAATCGATCCCAAACACAAATTCATAATCATCGATGAGTAAGAGGAAGAAATCGGCTACCACTTCTTGGTCTTGGAGGAGTAGCCTCACCCGTGGGCATCATTGGTCGTAATTGAGGATTCGGCCATCGACGACCTTGGTGGAAATAGGCTGTAGTTTAGGGCAGATTTAGGGTTACAGTTTTATGGAGTTTAGGCTATAAATTGGTATAGTTTTAGCACTATGATAGCAATAGATGAAGGTTAGGAAAATAGATTTTAGATCTAGGATAGATGACAGCAAAGGTAGGTGTCTCGGTAAGGAAAGTTAGCTAAAAAGGGTAAGTAGATCGATAAGGAAATAGGCTACGGTTAGGGCTGATTTGGATGGCTATTTGGTTTCATTTTAGGGTAGGGTTTTGAAGGATTTTTAGTAATGATAGTAGGGTTTGGTGATGAGAAAAAGAGAGTCTGAAATCTCACAAAAAATAGCACTCAAATCTGATAGAATTCGGTGAAAAGAAGTGTTGCGATGTGCTGTCCTACTGAACCGAATTTTATGTTGGAGAAACAATGATTTCTCAACATAAATTCTAGAGGAAAGTTTAAGAAAATTATATAAAAACCCTTAGTTTAGATGTTATCAATATCAGTAAAAGTTTTGATGAAATTTTGGCAACATAATGGTAGGAAAATAGGGCAAAAGATGCAAGGCAGATTCCTTCGTCGTAAAATTCTAGAACTACGTGATGGTGAATGATTGTACAAGAAAACCAGTTCTAAAAAGAGTTCTTCTCTGAAATTAAATCCAGATGAAAGCCAACTTGATCTTGAAAATTGTATAAAAATTTTGGCCAGAAACGATGAACAAAAGTTTAGTTTCAAGTAGCAACAATCGGCTGAAAATTTCTGCAGCGTTTCACCTTTGCAACAATGATAACGTTTGTGATGGTAAAAAAAATTGTAGCAAGGAAACTTTGAAAAACTTCTCCCATGTATAATATGAAGGATCTTGTAGTATTGAAGAGGTGTGGGTTATAAAAATATACCAGAATTCTAGATCAAATGTAGGGGGCAACGACAGACTGATTTGATCTGCTGCTAAGGTGGGAAGGTGGAGGCACGTGTCATAGCAATTGTGGGAATTGCTTGGGAAGGTGGAGGAGGCTGAGATGGCTATAGGGCAGCAGGAATGCAGCTCTGATACTAGATGATAGAACCCTAGAAGGAGCACTATAAATTTTGATCCTTGAGGGGGATCAACCCTTGAAACGCTATAGGTGTTCCTCCCTCCTAGACTCAATACAAAGGCTGAATTGAAGATGATAATTGCTTGATTAAAAGAGGGGGGCAGCTATATCTTAATAGGGATCAAAGTCCTAGCCTAAGGGGGCACTTATCTAAGTAGAATTATCCATTTACCCCTTCTATAGCCATCCTGTCTTAATAGGTATAATGGGTGGCTAGGTTACCTCTATAGCTGACCTAAGCAAGGGGAAACCCTGGCCGTCTTGCCCAGTATAAGGAGGGGGGGGGGGGGGGGTGCGAGGGCGACAATTACTAAGCCCTAAGGGCTAATCCAAACTCTGGTCATACTATTTTATAAAATAGGAGAGACCTTATTACAATCTAGCAGAGTTTTTATTAACTTTTATTAAAATAAATAAGACTCCATACTAGAGTTCTATTAGTATCACACGTGGCATCGCTCACGTGATTGGCTTTCAGGGCACCTATAACCAACAAAATGTGTGTAGACTACTGAGCCCTCAATAGCATAATGGTCAAGGACAAGTACCCTATTCTAATGGTGGATAAATTACTTGATAAATTAAATGGAGCACAGGTCTTCACAAAGTTGGATTTGTAGTTCAGATATCATCAAATTCAAGTGCACGAAGAATACATATCGAAGACCACCTTTCGGATGCACAATAACAATTATGAATTTTTGTTACTGCCCTTCGATCTCACTAATGCTCCCTCCACCTTTCAGAGCCTCATGAATGAAATTTTCTAGAGTTATCTTCATAAGTTCATGCTGGTTTTCTTTGACAAAATCCTTATTTATAGCCCTTTGCTTGAAAGTCACCTTTACCACTTACGACTTGTTATGACGATTCTTCGAGAGCATACTCTTTTTCTCAAAAATTGAAATACAACTTTCTTCAGTAGAAGATGGAGCATCTTGGGCACATCATCTCAAAAGAAGGCGTAGCAGTGGACCCTTTAAAGATCGAGGCAATGCAAAGCTGGCTGACAGCTAAGAACGTAAAGATGTTGCACAGATTTCTCGAACTAATGGGCTACTACTACAAGTTTATTGAGGATTATGGAAAGATCAGTACACCCCTCACATCCTTGCTATAAAAGGATGCTTTTCAGTGATCAAACAAAGCCTCCATTGCCTTCGACGCTCTCAAGACAACAATGATGTCTACATTCGTGCTAGCACTACCCGACTTCAACAAGACGTTCATCATTGAAGCGGATGCATCAGGAGTTGGGATCGATGCCATCCTCATGCAAGAAGACTAACCTCTTACCTACACTAACCAAGCATTATCTCCTTCCCACCTGAAGATGTTCATCTATGACAAGGAGATGCCCATGATCGTGCATATAGTGACAAAATAGAGAACCTACTTGATTGGTTGATACTTTCAAATAAAGACCAATCACAAGAGTCTTAGATTATTTTTATAAAATAGAAAATATCATCCCCCGAGCAGCAAAAATAGGTAACAAAATTTTTTGGATATGATTATGAAATAACTTAGATGTGCTCTCCCGAATACTTGAGTAAGCTAAATTTTTAATCGTCTCTCTTTCGATTAGCAAATTCCTTGAAGACATCAGAAAAGAACGACGAGATGATCCAAAGATTAGGGAGACCATCAAAAAATTAGAGGAAGAACTAAGCTCTATAGTGCATTACTATTGGGACTCGAAGGACTTACGATATAAAGGATAAACAGTGCTAGTACGAAATTCTCCTTGCATAAATACAATCATAAATGAGATGTATTCCTCACTAGCATTTGGGCACTCTGAATCCCGAACCTATAAGAGGATTAAACAAATTTTTGTTGGAAATGGATGAAGAACTCCTTTGCTGAATTTGTAGAACAATGCGATATGTCAACAACATAAAGGCAAAATAGTGGAAAGCCCTAGGAAACTACAACCTCTACTCATCCCGGACTCAATATGGATAGATATTTCGATGGGCTTTATCGAAGGGCTGCCCCCATCCTAGGAAAAAGGTACAATCCTCATCGTGGTCGATCGTCTCACAAAACATGCCCACTTCTGTGCTATCCGCAACCCTTACACCACCATTAGCATTGCTCAATCTTCATGAAAAATATTATAAAATTACATGGAATGCCTAGATCTATTGTAAGTGATCATGACAAGGTCTTCACCAGTAAATTTTATATAGAACTATTTTAGATACAGGGCACCAAACTGAAGATGAGCATGATGTACCATCCACAAACCGATGGCTAAATCAAAGTGGTGAACAGGTGCTTGGAGACATATCTCAAATGCTTCACCAGCAAAAGAGTGGACGAAGTGGCTCCCCTGGAACGAATGGTGGTATAATATGACTTATCATTCCTTGATGAAATGTACTCCTTTTGAAGCCGTGTATAGCTGACCACCACCCATAATCCCAAATATATAATTGGCTCCTCCAAAGTAGATCAGGTAGACAGGGAGCTTTTGGACAGGACAAAATTTGGATATTGTTAAAAGATAATCTCTTAGCGGCCCAGGCAAGGATAAAATAGCAGTACGATATGCACAAAAATGAAAGAGAGTTTTCAGTGGGAGATTGGATCTTCCTTTGGCTCCAACCCTACAAGCAGACATCCGTCCACCCCAGAGCATCCATGAAGCTTTCACCATATTTTTTTGGTCCCTACCAGATTACGAAGCACATTAGAGCAATGGCATCTAAGCTAGATCTATCCACAGATTACAAGATCCATTCAATCTTCCATGTATCCTACTTGAAACCCAAGCTTGGAGAAAATGAGATAGCCCAAAGTCACCTGCCAGACATAACCACCCATGGAGAGACTCAAATTTAGCCGATGGCCATCCTTGATAGACGGATTGTAATGCGTCGCTGATATCCAATTACTAAGGTGCTAGTACAATGGGCAACTCTACCCGTCGAAGATACAACATAGGAGGCCTAGAAAGACTTGAAGATCAAAATTTTAGAGTTCATAAAGCCTCTGCCTTAAGGACAAGGCTAACTTAAAGAGGGCGGGTCTGTTAAGACCCTAGCTGAGTCGGGTCTTAAATTACTACGTCATAGGAGTTATGAGTCATGTAAACCCTAAACTAGTCGCCACTCCTTATTAAAGAGGTCGGCTAGGGTTAAGAAGAAGTTTAATTGGAGTAGGAGTCTTCTATAGCAGTTGGCCACGCCATTGGTAGAAGTCGGCTAAGGGTTAGGAGTTGGTTAGGAAATGGAGTCTATTAGAAGTAAGAATCCCATTAGGAGTTAAGGTTTTGAGACCCTATATAAGCACTTATTGCCATAACCTTTTTATTATGAATAGATCAAACTTTCTTCAGCTCTTGTAGCTGAATACCTTGGAGGAGGAAACCCCTATAGTGTTCCAAGAGGGTCGATCCCCTATGGAGATCAACCCTAAGCTTGAAATCTGCGAGGGTTCTAACATTCTCTTTTCTCTCTTTAAGTTTGATCTTAACCTTAGTTGCTATTATCTAATTATGAGAAAAGCATGAACATCACCTTTTAGCTTTGTTTTAAATTGCTTTTTAATTTGTTCTTAATGAATTTTAATAAAATCACTTTTGATTTTGATTTTACTTCAATCAATATTTTTCAAACCAAGTTTTTTAGCTCTTGCACTAATTCAACCCCAAACCCCACCCCCTCTTAGTACCAACTCGATCCTAACAGTTGATATCAAAGTAAGGTTACACTCATTTGGATTAACACTCAAATGAGTTAATGACTTCTTTTGGTATTAAAAAGGACACTCTATCACATGCCCTCCTATATTTAATGAGATGGACTACACATATTAGAAAACTAGAATATAAATTTTCTTGATTTCGATGGATTTTGAATTATGAAATATTATCGAAAATAGATTTTAAAAGTCATCCAATCATATAAATGATTGGAGTGATCATGAAAAAAAGATGTTTTCCTTAAATGCTAAAGCTATTAATATTTTTTTTACGCTTTAGATAAAAATAAATTTAATCGGGTTTCTACTAATGATTTAGCTTTTGATATATGGCACACCTTAGAAGTCAGACACAAAGGCATCAGTAAATTAATTAAAAATAAATCTACTTGTACATAACTATGAATTGTTTAAAATGAGACCAAGTGAGACTATTAGTGACATTTATACCGACTTTACATATGTCATCAATAGTTTGAAATCTCTTGATAAAGTTTATTCTAATCTTGAACTTGCTAATAAAATTTTAAGATCTTTACCTAAAAGTTGGGACCTGAAAGTAACTGCTATGCAAGAGGCCAAAGATTTGAACAACTTGCCTCTCGAAGAACTAATTGGGTCTTTAATGACTTATGAAATAAGTTGTAAATCTCATGACGAACTTGAAGAATGCCTTCCAAATAATAAGAAGGACATTACATTGAGAACAAAAGATGAATACCTTCCAAAGAATAGGAAGGACATGACACTAAGAACAAAAGATGACTCCTTGAGTGATAAGAACAATGATATTGCACTTTTAACAAGAAAACTCAAAAACTTCATGAAAAAGAATAAATACCATAGAAAAAATAAACTAAAAAAGGATCATATAATTTATTATGAGTGCAAAAAGTTAGGGCATTTCAAAAGCAAGTGCCCACAGTAGAAGAAAAAGCTACCAAACAAGAAAAATGCCTTCTCAACAACATGAGATGATTCAAACTTGATAGATGATGAAGACCATGAAAATGAAGAAGTTGCTAATTATGTGCTCATGGCCATCTATGATGAGGTAAGTGACTCTTCCAAAACCTCCTTTACTTTTGATCAATTGCTAACTACCTGTCATCAGTCATTTGATGAGTATAAAAAGATTATTAAAGATTATAATCATTCAAAATAGATCATGTAATACTTGCTAGTAAACTTAAAACCATGCTTGAAATATCAACACCATGTATTTATTGCTCTAAATGTGAGACGCTAGACACAACTAAAAAAGAAAATGTCATATTACAACATACCTTAGAAAAGTTTAAAATATGCAATACATCTCTAAACATGATCCTTGCTAATAAGGGTTATGTTCATAGGAAGGAAGATATTATCTTTGTGAGTAACACTCAACAAAAGCTAACTATCTTAGTTAAAGGACTCATATTACACTCTTCACCTGAAGACAAATATAATTTTTATGGTATACTTGGACATTTTGTCTATAGATGCTCATTTAGAAGATATAGTACACATAAGTTAGCTTGGGTTCCTAAAGTAACCATAAACAACTCAAAGCTATTAGTAAAAATGGGTAGAGCCTTTCATAAGGAACCCAAAGTCAAATTGGTACCTAAACCAAAACCCCCTTCATTATAGTTTTGTATCCAAAAAAAAGCTAAGAGCATAAAATAGTATTACGATAGTGGATGCTCAAGAGACATGACTTGAGATCTAACACACTTTTCAATCTCACTAGCCAAAGCAACAAAATAAGAAAAAATTATTTGAATCAAGATGATTGAAACATAATGATCTTTGTTTCAATTATAATAAATCTTTTTATTAAAAATGGTTCATGGTTATACAATTAATCTTGATTATTTTTCGATGATATATAACTAGAGCATGCTAGTATAAAAACAAATTAGAGAACCTTAGCTATTTTTAATGGAAGACTATCTATGTTGCCTTCATTGAAATTTTCTTAAAAGCAATTTTAATGATGATTTTGGATGTGTTTCCAAATAATTTTTTTAAAAGAGATGATTGACTCATTAATGTACAAGGACAAAAAAAATTGTTGACTTACTCATCTCAAAAGAGAAGTGAAGTTTGTACTTTCATTAAAAGTGTTGACTTTAGATAGGATTGATAGTTTGAATGTTAGGTTCAAAATTATTGACTTATTTATTCAATGATTAATTTGAATGTTAAGTTGACATGTTGACTTGAAGTAGGTTGTATGTTGTATAGATTGTTATTGAATTATTGATTTGAAAATTAGATGAGTGGTATGATTGAATGTTTGATTATTTTTAAATTGAGGTTGAAATAAAAAAAATCATGCTTCTCTTCCTAGTATTTTTGGAAAATTAATTTTTTTTAAAATGAGAATGACAATTGCATGTTAACTTCTTGCACTAAGTGCAGACATTTGAAGACATTTTATTATTTTAAATGTGTTATATTAATGATCTTGATGATTTATTTTAAAACAAAACTTAGCTTAAAACGTGTTGTTAATGTTCTTGATGATTTTTTTTTGAAATGAAACTTGGTTTTTCATTTTAAATGACAATACATAGATTTAGCATAAAAAGATAAAGGCATTCTTGTAAGAAATAAATCATATGAATTAAACAACTAAAAAGAGGAAAGTTTTTCTCTTTGAAAATTTTTCAATCAAGTTTTCAATAACAGATAAAGTGATGAATCTACGTATACCATTATTGTTGAATCTCTTAAACTACAAAGGTGATTTTGATTATTTAAAATTTGAATGAGATTTTCTTCCAATCGAATCATGAACTTTCCCTTGACTTCTTGACTTGAGATATTTTTATGGGAGTAAATTTTTCAACCACTATGATTTCTTCCTTTTACCATTTAATAAAAAGAAGATTTATGATCTTGCAAAGTATAACTTGAGATTTTTATATAAATCAAAATCGTTCACTGTGATTCTTATGTTTTATTAAAAAAATATCTAAATGTATCATATATATTTTTAGATCTCTTTTGTATGAATCAAGATTATTTATTATTTGCTCCTAAGATTATTTTTTGTTATTTACTAAAAAGGGGAGATTTGTTAAAATAAATTATGTCTTTTCATACTTGTGAATTAATCTTTCATATTATATCTTTAATGACATGATTTTTATCATATAGTATCTTTGTACTTATGGTTGTAATTAGAACATTGATTTTAAAGAAAAAGATTTTGTACCATTCTTTTTGACAATAATAAAGGGAGAAAAATTACTATCTTGCAATAAGATCATTAAATAAGAAACAATTTAATTAGAAGAAAATTAGGAGTATTAAATCTTTCGAATGTATGAGTTGCTCTCATATTTTTTTAGATTTCTCATTTTTACAAAATGAGCTTCTTCTTAAAATTTATATGAGATGATTTTAAATCTTTCAAATGCATAAGTTGCTATCATATTTTTTGACTTCTCATTCTTGTAAAATGAGTTTCTTCTTGAAATTTACATGATGATTCTTTGCTCTTGAAACTTACAAGTAGAAATGTGATCCTTGATCTTTTAAGATGATCTTACATCATTCTTTTCTCTTGAAATTTATAAAAGAAAAAAATGTGATTCAAAAACTTTTTGTGATGCTTGATATATGATTCATGAGCTCTCATTCGAATCCTCCCTTATCAAACATTTTGATCCTTGGATTGATGAATCTTTGATGGAATACTTTCAAATGTACCCCTCCTTCTTCTTCTTCTTCTTCTTCTATTTTATTTACAAATGGGGAAAAGACATGTGATGTGGCATTTATGATGAACAAAATCCTCTCTTTATTCTTCTTTTTATTTTACAAAGGGGGAGAAATAGA
The DNA here is from genome assembly GCA_021527575.1 of Ensete glaucum. Taxonomy (NCBI): domain Eukaryota; kingdom Viridiplantae; phylum Streptophyta; class Magnoliopsida; order Zingiberales; family Musaceae; genus Ensete; species Ensete glaucum. Next base: position 39,669,369 of record CM038557.1, on the reverse strand, counting down.
CTAAATTCCTCTCTTTATATGCTAAATGTTGTAATAAATGTTTAAAAATGTTTAAATATGAGTTGAACATTTCTCCTTTTTTGTTGATGACAAAGGGAGAGGAATCACATAATTGATGACATAAGCTAAATGTTTGAAATGTTTTTCATATGAAACATATTTTTGGTTAAAATTTTTATCATATGATACTAAGAAGATGAATGTTGTTTTAAAAATTTTATCATGTATGGTATCAAGGTAATAAATGGTTAAATTATTAAAATTTCAATGATTAGTCAAAATGGTCAAAATGCTATACTTGAATTCAAAGATGATGATTTCTTTTGAATTCAAGTTTGCTCTATTTCTCTTATGGCATATAGATAAGGGGAGTTAAGGTTAACTCCCTTATCAATCGATTGTCATTATAAAAAAGAGGAAGATTATTAAACCTTAAATTTTGATAATAAAATTAATTGATGGATTTATGATCTAGCCTGCGTGTCATATATAAGTGATATAGGATTAACTATGACTGTGAAAAGATAATACAATCTAACATTGGGCCGGAGTCAAGATCAGGTTAGGGTTCGAACGATATAGTGGGAGCTCGTCGATAGTCGTTCTCTTATTTATTATTGAAAGCCCTAAATTCCAGAGACTTCTTTTCTTCTCCAAGGAATAGATTAGCATTTGAAGGTGAAGAGTAATCAATATGAAACCTCTCTCTACTTCCAACACTCGATGCTCATTTGATCCTTCTTTCTACATTGGGAGTTCACCAAAAGATGATCGAGAGCTTGTTGAGAGTTCGTCGGATGAATGCCAGGAAGTTCATCAAGAGTTCGAAAGATCGATTAATGTGCCGGATAACAAGAACAATTATAATTATTTATCTTAGTGTGTCATAGTTAGTATCATGTTTTGAGTTCTGATTTGAGTTAGTTTTGGTGAAATCTAACTAATTCAATTAGAGGCTAACTAGGTTCACTTTGGATTAGATTTGAGCTTATGATAGAGCTTATTTTATTGACCTAGAAAGGGATCAATAGAAGGTACAACTTGGGTATAAAATAGAATGGGAAAGTACTATTCTCAAACTACTGGTGGTAGTAACACCAGTGGGCGGTGGTAGTACTACTTAGGTAGTAATGGTACCATCCCAATCAATGGTGGCACCACCCCAAGCAACGATGGTGCCGCCCAAGGTAGTGGTAGTACCATCGTCGCCTAGTTTTTTGGGGCACTTTTGATGATAGTACCGCCCATTCCCAAATTTTCTAAAGAAAGATTAAATTTTGGCTTGAATTTTTAAAGCCAATTGGAGTCTATAAATACCTCAAGTATTCTTGCATGGTAAAACAAGAAAAGTGCAAGAAAAGTGATTGAAATCTTGGGTAAAATTCTATAAAAATTGAGAGCTTCCCTTATATGCTTCAAGCGTAAAGTGAGTTTAAGGGAAGAGTAAAAGATTGTAAGGGTTCCTCTTATGAACTTGTGAAAAGGAGAGAAGTATAAAGGGGTGTTTGATCTACGCCCATGATAGAAGATCATTAGTGTGCTGGTTATAGGTGTCTTGCAAGCCAATAACGTAAGTGATGGCACATATAATATGTTGCACGATCTTTTTGCTTATGATTATTATTAGTATATTCTCACATTATATTATCTGTTATATATATATATATATATATACATATAGTGATATCCTTGGTTCTGTGCAATAAGAATCGAATCATGCTCAGATCACGATAATGAGATCAATTCACTTTTAAACACAGATCTCAAATAATCCTGGTCATAGGTTACTCGAGAGGGACATTGAGATAACTGGACAGATCAGTGTACTATATACCCGTCCATATGATAGAGGCAACTGGTCTCATAGGCATTTATATAGAGACATCAAGGATATAGTACAGGTGCTTATTGGCGAATGAGTTCAATGACTAATCCGCTTATGAAATATTGTATGGTTGATGATACCTAATGTCAGACAACGATTCTGTAGTCCCAGTTGTATATCTGGTCCTTTGACTTGAAACACCAAGGATGTCTTGTATGAGTACTCCTTTCTTTGATGCCAGACTTATAGGTTTGGAAAGTTTCAGATTTGGTACAACTGGTTATCAGGATTGGCAGCCAACCTTACAAAGGTAATTGAGTGTCAATAAAGGATTATCCACTCTCAGTATCATAAAAGAAATATCTCATATGTGCTTACTAAGATAAATCCCTAGCTAGGGTCATTCGGATTGAGAGAGAATAAGTTCTCCGAGAGAATCTAATTAGAGCGAGACTCGGATGGATTCCATATATAGTCTGATAGTACCATGTCTAATATATGATCTTTGGGATATTATTTGGATGAGGGAATATAAATACATGATAACTGTGGATAGACAGGTCCGATGGATTCGAACCCCTTGTACCATCTGGGAATTATGGCGCAATGGTCTAATACGTCCATAGTTGATGAGTTAAGTGAATTATTATGGGTATAATAATTTATTATATTAAAAGGAGATGTGAGTGACTCATGACTAGCTCGGCATTGGGCCTAGAGGGTCACACATATATAGTGGATGCTTCAACAAATAGAGGATTAGATAGAGATCCAATTAGCCCCTATTCTCATTAGATGAGACACTACGCTGATGAGCTCCTTGTATGAGACTTAGTTAGAAGCCATAGAAGATTATTGGATAGAGATCTAATAATCCAAGATTAGTGGATAAGTGGAAGGAGATTCAATACCTACTAAGGCATGACCCCTAGGCTTTTTAGTGGCTCTATATAAATAGGAGGCAAGGGCGACACATAGATGATAGGCTGCACCTTTGGCCACCCTCTCCTATTCTCCTCCCTCCTTCTATGCAAGAGTTGATAGGTAAACAATCTCTCACACGATGCAATTTTTTAGTTTTACACTTTTTAGCGCGATCCAATCTTTGGCATGATGATTTGATCTATATGGGATCAAATCATTATTGTTTTTTATCTTTCGCTACGCATATGATGCTCCCGCTGAGGTTTCATAATAATGGTATTAGAGCCAAGATTGTTTGTATAAAAGATTAGTTTTAAACTGCATGTGATGAGACTAAATCGTGTAGAACTATTCTACCCATTTTTACTATGTTTTCACAGCAAAGGCAGTGAGGAAGGGGGTAGCCACCTGTGAGCAGGCCTCCTGCAGGGGCGGCCACCAATGGTTAGGCCACCTGCAAGGGTGGCTGCACACGGTTGCGGTCAGGCTGCCTGCAGGAGTAACCAGTTGTGATAGGGACTGCCAACGGGCATGACACCTGCAAGCTTAGGGGAGCCACCCGAGGGCTGCACGCCTACCTGCCCGCTTGGGGTGTTGCCCGAGGGTAGTGGTGCTCGTTCGCACGTTGGGACAAGGGCAGTCGCCCATGGGTAGGATAACTACCGGTGACACGTAGTACAATTGCCTTTGTTTTTCTCATTTATTGTCAAGCCTGTGTGCCTTTATTTTTCTTATTTATTATCGAGTCTGCGTGTCTATAATTATTTTTTAATTTCATAGAGAGGTGCGACGAGAGTGTGGAGGTGACAACAGGACCCACAATGCCATGGTGGGAGATCATGACGCATGGTGATACGGCGAGGATCCGATGAAATCGATGATGACAAGATCAATGATCACAGGACACAGAGATGCCAATACACATGTAGATCCTATTATGAGTGATTAGGCCTATTGTCTCGGGCTTAATCGTATTAAGTGACAACTCATAATCCTCCGGTGTGGCTTGCATATATGATATGTGTTATACACCTACTATATATATATATATATATATATATATATATATGCGATGTAGATATATATTAAATATATATGTGTGTGACATGATATATTAGAAAACTGATAAAAAATAAAAACCCCTCCTATGATAATATTAAGGAGGTGAGCATGAGGCAATAAGATTGACCCACAGGACTTTCCATTGGTATAGGAAGAAATTGAATCATGATATAAGTTGAGTTGGTCGAGACACTCGAGGCTCACCTATCTACGTGATCGAGATCTTGCCTATGATAAAGAGATATCATCGATGACCGGAGGATAGGATATGCTCGATTGAGTCACTTGAGAGCATATCGCCAAATCATACTCATCTTATAACGATGGTGGTGACTTAACTAAACTTCATAGTTGGTTAAGTAGTCGAGACCATGATGATTCTAAGGCCAAACATGATGGAATCACAAGGAGTTGTGATTGGCAAGAGTTGTCTAACTTTTGGGCTTAGTGTAATTGGTTGAGCTACTCAAATTTGCACTAAGATGCCAACTGGATCCCGATCCCCACTAAAGTATGTCGGAGACTTTCATCTCACATGTCAAGGGTATCGTATGATTCGTTAGAAAAATAGTAGAAGTACATTAAGATAGAAGTCTATATCTTAGCTTTTTCGTAAAATCTGTATGTTATTTATTTATGTTATATCTTGTTTGTCAGAAATATATCGCTCACAAACCCCCTACGTAACATACTTGATGTCAATTTCCTTATTGCTCCTAATTAGATGGATTGACTCCGCAATTTGAGAATTATTCTCATAACAGATAAAATCACATACGTCCTTAATACAATTATGTCCACGCTAGAAGAAGGGGCAAGTAAGGATGAGATTGCTTGTTATGTTAAGTATATGATGATTCCACGTTGGCAAATGCTACATGTGAGCCTCCATGACTCCTGAGTTATAGAGGCAACATAAGACCATGGATGCCAATTATATCCTTCTTCATCTCCGCCAGCTGTTTGAGGAACAGGAAAGAATTCAAAGATATGAGATATCCAAGAGTCTGTTCCAAGCCAAGCTGTCAAAAGAAACATCAATTCAGAACCATGTCTTAAAGATCATAGAATGGATCAGAAACTCACAAGTCTAAGAATAGTCCTAGAGGATAACCTATGCATTAATCTTATACTTTAGTCTCTATCAAATTCTTTTTCTCACTTCATTATGAATTTTAATATTAGCAAGTTTAAGGTGACTCTCCATAAGCTCCTCAATATGTTGAAGGAAGCTGAGAGTGCCATCAAGAAAGAGAAGATAGTTTTCTATATTGATAAGACTAAGAAGAAAAGGAAGGCTAGTAAAACTCTTAAGAAGGGCAATGACAAAGAAAGACCGGGTAAGGCAAAGGTTATAAAAAAAGACCCGACAAAGGATAAAGGATAGTGCTTCCACTATATCAATGATGGGGAGGAGGAACTGTAAGGACTACCTTGCAGATAAGGTAAAATAGAAGCTTGGAGAAGCTTCATGTATATTCATGATCAGTCTCCACTTATCAAATTTTCATGATAGCACATAGGTATTGGATATTGGGAGTGCTTCTTATATCTGCAATTCGTTGCAAGTTCTGATAAGACCTAGGAGATTGGCCAAAGGCGAGATGGACCTCAAGATGCAAAATAGAGCAAGAGTTGCTATTGGGAAGGTCACCTATATCTGCCTGGTGGAGCTATCATTGCAATAGACGCATGCTATTTTGTTTTCTCTATTATCAAAAATATTATTTTCATATCTTATTTGATAATTACTGGATATAAATTAATCTTTGAGAATAATAGTTGTTCAATAATTATGGATAATGAGATCATCACTAGAGGGACCTTGATAAATAGCTTATATGTGTTAGACACTTCTTCACACATTATGAATATAAATACGTCTAAGAGGAAAAGAGATGAGGTGAATAATGTATACATATGGCAATGTAAGCTAGGTCATATACATGAGGAAGTGATTCAAAAGTTATTGAAAGATGGATACTTAGATCCATTTGCTTATGAGCCATATGCAACTTGCAAATCTTATCTTCGTGGGAAAATGACCAACTCTTCTTTTAGTGAAACTGGAGAGAGAGCCACTTAGTTATTCGAAATCATACATAATGATGTATGTGGTCCCATATCTACTTCATTACATCCATTGATGATTTCTCTAGGTATAGACATGTGTACTTCCTGAAGTACAAGTCTAAAGCTTTTGAGAAATTGAAAGAATATAAGAATAAGGTAGAAAACTAGATTGGAAAGAGTATTAAGACTCTTCGATTAGACCGATGAGGTGAATACTTGAGTACGGAGTTCACTCATTTCCTCAGGGACCATGGGATTCTATCATAGTGGACACCTCCTTATACATCTTAGCCCATGATGTATCAGAAAGGAGGAATCACATGCTCTTAGACATGGTGTGATCCATGATGAATTTCGCTAACCTACCCATCTCATTCTGGGGATACGTCCTAGAGACTACTACTTACCTTCTGAATAGAATTCCATCAAAGTTGGTAGTGTCTACACCATATAAGATATGGAAAGAAAAGAAGATGATCTTATATGGTTAAGATTTGGGTCTGTCCTGCCCATATTAGAAGACACAACCCTGAAAGTTGGAATCGAGGATGGAAAGGTGTAAGTTCGTGGGATACCCTAAGGAGACTTTAGGGTATTATTTCTATCATACTGAGGATCATAAGATCTTTGTTACCAAGAGAGATGTGTTCCTTGAGAAGAAATATGTTCTTGGTGGAAATAGTGGGAGTGAGATAGAGTTGAGCGAGGTTGGAGAACTTAACTCAAGCACCATTTTAGAGTTTGAGTCTATTTAGGTACTTAGCACATAAGTTCCATCTTTGCGTAGGTCTAACAAAGTATCTCACTCTCTTGAAAGATATGTGGGACATATCAGTGGAGAGGACTCTCAGGATGATAATCCTCAGACCTACGGGGAAGCTATTATGAGTATAGACTCTGGGAAGTGGCAAGAAGCTATAAATTCTGAGATGAATTTCATGTATTCCAACAAGATTTGGAATCGTATGGATGCACTTGAGGGTATCATATCATCAATTATGAATGGATCTCTAAGAAGAAGATCGAAGTGGATAAAAAGGTGGAGACCTATAAGATAAGGGTGGTAGCTAAAGGATATCATCAAAGGCAAGGAGTTGACTATGACAAAACCTTTTCACCTATAGTATGCTTAAATCCATATGAATTCTTTTTGCCATTATAGCATACTATGACTATGAGGCCTAGCAGATGGATGTGAAAACAATATTCCTTGTGGCAACCTCGAGGAGAAGGTGTATATGATATAGTCAGAGTGATTCATATCCAGAGAGACTCCAGATAATATGTGCAGGTTACTCAGGTCCATTTATGTATTGAAGCAAACTTCTCGAAGTTAGAATATAAGATTTGATAAGGCGATCAAATATTATGACTTTGTTAAGAACAAAGATGAGTCTTGTGTGTATAAGAAGGTAAATAAGAGCTATTATCACCTTCTTAGTACTATATATGGATGACATCCTTATAATTAGGAATGATGTAGGAATGCTTTCCAAAATAAAGGCTTGGCTATTTAGAAACTTCTCCATAAAGAACTTAGGGGAAATATCTTATATTTTGGGGACCTGAATCTATAGAGATAGATCCAAGAGGATACTTGGCTTATCCAAGTCCTAGTACATAGACTCTCAAAAAGGTTTAGCATGGAGTTCCAAGAGAAGTCTCATACCAATGAGACATGAAATATCATTTTCTAGGAGTATGTCACCAAAGACTTATGAAGAAAGGACAAACATAAATAGGATACCCTATGCCTTAGTGATAGCATCTATTATGTATGCTATGATATGTACCAAGTTTGATATAGAGTATGCTTTGAATGTCTTAGATCCAGGTTTGGAATACTGGAAGGCAGTAAAGTACATCCTTAAGTACTTGAGAAGGAGTGTGAATCTTTTATTAGTATATGGAGGAGGTAGCCTCTAGGTTAAGGGCGACACAGACTCGAGTTTTCAATTTGACTTTGATGATAGCAAGTCGAACTTAGGGTATATTTTCACCCTGAATGGAGGAGCAGTAAGTTGGAAGAGTTTCAAGCAAGATACTACTACTGACTCGACCACAAATGCTGAGTACATTGCTATAGCAGAAGCATCAAAGGAAGGGGTGTGGACGAAGAAGTTCATCAAGGATTTGGGAATCGTTTCGAGTAGCATGGAGCTGATTCCCATATATAGTGACATCAATAGGGCTATAACTCTAGCAAGGGAACCTAGGTCTCAACAGAATTGTTCTGAGGAGGTTCCAACTGATTAAAGCGATCATAACCCGTAAAGATATATGAATGAAAAGAGTTACATCCAAAAATAACATTGCAAATCCACTGACGAAGCCTTTGGCTTAGATTGAATTTGAGAATCACAGAGGTTTGATGTGGATTAGACACATAGATTATTGGCTTTAGTTCAAGTGGAAGATTGTTGGTTACAAGTGCCCTACAAGCCAATCACGTGAGTGGTGACACGTGTGACACGCTGTGCAATCTTTTTGCTTATGATTATTATTAATATATTCTTATATTATATTATCTATTGCATATATATATATATATATATATATATATATATATATATATATAATGATGTCCTTATGCAATAAAAATCGGATCATAATGAGATCATGATAATGAGATCGATTCACCTTTAAAAATAGATCCCAAATAATTCTACTCATAGGTTTCTCGATAGAGACATCGAGATAACTGGACAAATCAATGTAATATATACTTGTCTATATGATGGAGGTGGCTGGTCTCATAGCCACTTGTGTAGAGACACTAAGGATATAGTACATATGCTCATTGGAGAATGAGTTTACTTATTTATTCACTTATAAAATATTATATGGTTAATGATACCTAATGTCAGATAATGATTCCATAGTCCCAGTTATGTATATGGTCCTTAGACTTAAGACACTAGTGATGCCTTGTTTGAGTACTCCTTTTTTTGATGCTAGACTTATAGGTTTGGAAAGTTCCAGATATAGTATAGCCGATTATTGGGATTGGTAGCCAACCTTACGAAGGTAATTCAGTATTAATAAAGGATCGTCCACTCTTAGTATCATGAGAGGAATATCCTATATATACCTACACAGACAAATATTAAGCAAGGTCATTCAGATTAAGAGAGGAGTTTTCTAGGAGAATCCGATTAGAGCGAGACTCGGATGGATTCTATATTTGGCTTGATAGTACCATGTCTAATATATGGTCTTTGGGATATTAGTTAGATGAGGGACTATAAATACACGGTAACTATGGATAGATAGGTCCGATATATTCGATCCTCCTATATCGTTTGGGGACTATGGCGCAATAGCCTAGTACGTCTATAGTCAATGAGTTGAGTGAATTATTATGGGGATAATAATTCACTATATCAGAAGGAGTTCTGATGGGAGCGTCTCACGGCCAGCTCAGTATCTGGGCCAAGAGGGTCACACATATATGGTGGATACTTCAACGAATAAAGAATTGGATAGAGATCTAATTAGTCTCTATTCTCATTAGATGAGACCCTACACTGATTGGCTCTAAGGTCTAATTAGAAGCCAAATGAGATTATTGGATAGAGATCAAATAATCCAAGGTTTTTATGGGTAAGTGGATAGAGATCCAATGCCTACTAAGGTAGGACCCCTAGGGTTTTTTGGTGGCTCTCTATAAATACGAGATAGGTGTGGCACATAGATGATATACTACACCTTTAGCCACCCCCTCCTAGTCTCCTTCCCCCCTTTGTGCAAGTGTTACAAGATTTGTAGCTACGATTGGAGGAGTATCGATATAGTAATCCATCAGATGGATACCACTAGAGAGAAGGACACTTGACCTCTTTCATCCTCTCCATCTGGATCTGAAAAAATTAGGATATACAATCTCCCTAAGTAAATAATTTCTCACATAATGTAGTTTTTCAGTTTTACAATTTTTCTCATGATCCAATTTTTTGCACGATGATTTGATCTACGTAGGAAACCTATTTTATTTTGATCTTCCACTGTGCTTGTGATGCTCCCACTTGGTTTTTTAACATAGTGGATATCGATGGGCCTCAACGAAGGAGGACTCGGGAAGTGGACGTAGGTCAAGTTTTTGATCGAGCCGCTATAAATCTTAAGTACTTCTCTTTTATCTCTCTTTAAGTTTGACCTTAACCTTAGTTTCTATTATCTAATTTCGAGAAAAGCATAAACATCTTCTTTCGGCTTTATGTTAAATCACTCTCTAATTTTCTATTAATGAATTTCAATAAAATCGCTTCCGATTTTGATTTTTCTTCAAGCAATATTTGCCAAACCTCGATTTTTGCACTAATCACCTAAAACCACCAACACGCAACTGCACCCCCCCCCCCCTCCTCTCTTAGTGCCAACTAGATTCTAATATAGGTAACTTAATATTTCATTATACTATATATACATCCATATGATAAGGTGACTGGTCTCATTATTGTTTGTGAGAGTATACTAAGGATATAAGACAGGTGCTGATTAGAAAATAAGTTTACTGAGTGATCTGCTTATATAATACTAGATGGTTAATGATACCTCATTGTGAAACAATTATGTATCTAATCCCTAGACTTGAGACATCAATGATATCTTGTTTAAGTATTTCATTCTTTAATACTGGACTTATAAGCTAGAATTTTCTAGATCTAATACAACCTGTCAATGGGAATGATAGCCAACCTTATTAAGGTAATTGTGTATCAATAAAGGATCATCCACTCTCGATACCATGAGAGGAATATCTTCTCTCACTTAAGCAAATCACTAGCCATGGTCAATCGGATTAAGAAAATATGATAAGAGCGACACCCATATTAAGAGAGAAAGTTCTCTTGGAAAATTTGATAAGAGTGGGACTCGAATAGATTCTATGTGGGGTCTAACAACACCACGTTTGGTATATAGTCTCTGAGATATTAGATGTATGAGAGACTATAGATTCACAATAACTAAGGGTAAATATGTCTAATAGAATAGAACCCTATACTGTTTAGGGACTATGGCGCAGTGGCCTAGTATGTCCATAGTCAATGAGTTGACTGAATTATTATGGGGATAATAATTCATTTAGTCAAAAGGAGTTTTGAGTCAGAAATGAGTTCTAACAGATAAAACTCATGGCTAGCACAATATTGGGCCTAGAGAGTCATACACATATAGTGGATGACACAATGAATATAGGATTGAATATGAGATATCCAATAAGCCTCTGTTTTAGTGGATTGATTAGGTGAGACCCAATAGAGCTTAATATAGTTATTAAATGAAGATCTAAGATCCATTAAACCAGTGGTTATTGGATGAGGATCCAATATCCACTAAGAAGGATCTATTAGGGTTTAGTAAACGGAGCTCTCTATAAACATGAGAGAGACTCCAAGGGTTATAGGTTGGACCCATATAGCCATTGGATTTGTGTTTTAGGGGATATACGATCTCCCCTATATAAGAACATCTCACACTCTTGACGTGGTTTTGTTGTTTTCAGTTTTACGCTCTCGGTCATCACACGATGATATAATAATATCCATTTTTAGGATACCATTCTTTTTTTAATTTTTCACTGTCCCTGAGGTTTTTCAACAGATGGCTCATTGGAAAATATAAAGCTTGTTTTGTTGTAAAAAATATATCGATTTTTTTAAAAAAATTTCTCTAGTTGCTAGAATTGATATAACTAGAATAGTATTAGCATTCGCAACCTAGAAAAAATTGATAGGTTTATCAATTTAATGTTGTCATCTTTCTTGTATAAAAATTTATAAATTGACATATTTAAAATTAATGGGCTAGAAGATAAAGTGTATAAATTGAATAAAGTATTATATGATTTGAAACAAATACTGAGGGCATGATATAGCAAGCTTGATAAGTATTTTCTTTAATATAATTTGAAAAAGTTAAAGTGTGCCAACTTTATATATAAAAGCCCAAAATATGAAAGTTTTAGTTGTCTATTTATGTGGATGTTATAATTTACACTATCATATATGCTTATTGAATTTTAAAAAAATATGACGTTAGAATATGAAATGATTGATCTAGGGCTTTTACATTATTTTATAGAAAATAAAATTATTCAAGATGCAAATGAAATTTTTTGTGCTAAGAAAATATGCTAAAGATTTATTAAAAATATTTAATATAATAATTTGTAAGCTAGTGAATACTCCAATGAATACAAACAATAAACTTATGTTAGATGATTAAGTTAAAAAAAAACATATGAGAAATAGCATAGAAGTTTAATGGGAGGGTTAATTTATTTAAGGTTAGATATTATATTTGTAGTTAATTTGTTATCTAAATTTATGCACAACCAAGCATCACTTTCGAGTAACTAAAAGAGTTTTTAGATTTATCAAGAGAATTCTTAATTATGACATCTTTATGAGTAAGTAAAAGATTTTAAATTATTTACTTATACTGATAGTGATTTAGCTGGTTGACACTTTAGGATTTATGCTCAGCCTTGGCTTAGGTGTGATTTCATAGATAACAAAAAACAAAAGCATGTTATTCTCTCAAGCTCCGAGGTGGAGTATATTGTGGTTACAAGTACATCATGTCAAATAATTTAGCTTCGAATAATTCTAGCAAACTGATAAAACCTCGCAGGAGTCTATCGCTGGAACGATCTCTGTAGCGGATCAGCCTCCTTGGAACTCTAAAGAGGTTCCTCCCTCCTTGATAGTCGGCCACAATGGCTGAAGAAAATAGTGTATTGCTTGATGAAAAGGGGGTGGCTACAAGTGCGTATATAAGGCTCAAAATCCTAGACCTAATGAAAGACTCCAACTTCTAGTGAAACTCCTACTCTAAAACCCTAGCCGTCACTCTCCCTAACCCTAGCCGACTCTCATACGTAAAGTGGGTGGTAGCTAGATGGAGCGTAGATGCTTGAATTAGGGTTTGGTTACAATCTCAAGCTCGATTAACCCTAATTTGACTATGATACCTAATCAAACTCTGATTCAGTTGAAACCTAATCTTATTGAGATTTGGGCTGATTTATTATAATTGACTCAAGATCTCCTCTTAGTCGACCTAATGTTAGGTCTAGGCTGACCAATAAGGCCTAATCTAAGGACTTGACTCAATTAGATAGGACCCGACCTAGTTGGGGTCCTATTAGACCCACCATCTTCAAATTAGCCTTGTCCTTAAGGCTGAAGCTCCATGATCTCCGGGTCTGAGTTTGCAGCTTATCATGAGGCTTCCTTATTGCATCTGTGGTAGGCACATCACGATCCTAAGGTCCAGTTTTGTCTTATATCTCTTCATCGATGGTAGTGTCTAGATGGTGATGCGTCGTTATCCTGTGATACCATGCAATCTCTAGTTAGAACTGAGCCTCCTCATCAACTTGGGTGTTGAGTGGATGGATCTGGGATGAGTCATCATCTCTAAACTTCCATTTGCGGTGAGATACCTGGAGGATCAATTATTATTTTGAATTGGTACACAGATCTGATCCATAGGTCATGGTTTCAATATGATCCCCAATTTTATAAGGTCTAAAGTAATAGGGAGACCAATTCTTTGAGGCTCGAGTTTCCTGCTGGTAGGGCTGGAGGTGTAAGAGAACTCGATTTTCAAATTTTCTTCCATTCTGAAGTTTGTCGGGAGGCCGTTTCTTCCTTATATGGGCTGCCACGTGGTTGATGTTTAGTAGTAACCGAGTCTTCTTCTAGAATGGTGGCTTCCCTCTGATATAGTCCCTAATGGTGTGTGCCTAATTTGAATCTAAAGTAGGGAGAAGCTACGATTTTTCCAGACCTATTTTCATCTCTCCTTCATGTTGTTGACCTATATTATGCCAAGCTTCAAATTCAACATCGATTAGTATATCCTCGTTGTAGCTTAGAAGCCTCGTATGAAGTGAAGGGAGAGCTTTAATGTAGACCACGGGTCGACCATCTTGCTGATAGAACCCCAGAAGGAGCTATATATTTTGACCCTTGAGGGGGATTAATCCTTGGAACGTTATAGGGGTTCCTCCCTCCTAGACTCGGCACAAGGCTGAATAAAAGTTGATAATTGCTTGATAAAGGAGAGGGGGCAACTACATCATTATATAGGGCTCTAAACCCTAGCTTATGAGGTGCTTGCCTAAGTAAAATTACCCCTTTGCCCCCTTCTATAGCCAACCTACCTAAGTGGGAATAGGTGGCGGCTAGGTTAGCCCTATAGCCGACCTAAGTAAGGGGAAACCCTGACCAACTAGCTCAGTAAAGGGGGCAGTGGCTACTAAACCCTAAGATCCCAATCTAAACTCTAATCACACTTCTTTATAGGATAGAAGTGGCTATGTGATGTTTTATTATAATCTCATATGGTTTTATTGACTACTTCTAGAGAGATTAGGACTCAACCCTGCTAGAGTCTTATCAAGCCCACCCTCTTAGAATCAGCCTTGTCCTCAAGGCTGACGGTCCATGAACTCTAGGAACCAGGTCTTCAGCTCCTCATGCAACTCCCATGTTGCATCTTCAGATGGTAAGTTACTCCACTTCACAAGTACTTCTATTGAAGAGCATCGTCGACATATCACAATTCTTCGATCAAGTATAGCTTCAAGTTGGGCTTGGATTTCACCATCAGTTATAGTGTTTGGCAACTGAGTCTGCGCTAACTCTCATTCTCCCTATTTCAGTTTTAGCAAGGATACGTGGAAGACAAGATCGATCTTAGCATCATCTGAAAGTTTTAATTTGTATGCCACAGCTCCAATATGCTTCAAAATCTGATATGGTCCATAAAATCATGGAGATAGCTTCATCAATGCTCTAGTGTTGATTGACACCTACTTGTATGGTTGTAGGTGAAGGTAGACCCAATCTCCTACTGAAAATTCTCGCTCACTCTGGTGAGTATCTGCTTGTTGCTTCATGCGGGCTTAGACGGCAGTTACATTATCCTTCAGTAGCTATAGAAGCTTGTCCCTATCAATTAAACTTTGGTCGACCTGATCTAATTTGGTCATACCAATTACATATTTTGGTATTATAGGGGGTGGTCGATCATACAATACTTTATAAGGGATATATTTGGTTGATGAATGGTAAGTTATGTTATACCATCATTCAGCCCAAGGAAGCCATCTTGTCCACTCTTTGGGCCGATCGCTGGTGAAGCACCGTAAGTAAGTCTCGAGGCATCTATTCACCATTTCTATTTGGTCATCCATCTATTGATGGTAGGCTATACTCATCTTCAGTTGGGTGCTTTGTAGTTTAAAGAGCTCGATCCAAAATTTACTTGTAAATATCCTATCACGATTGCTCACAATCGACCCTGGTATCCCATGCAGTTTTATAATATTTTTCACAAAAAGTTGAGCAATGCTGACAGTGGTATAAGGATGTCTCACAGCATAAAAATGAGTATATTTAGTTAGACGATCTACCACCACAAAAATTATGTTTTTACCTTGAGATGATGGCAGCCCTTCGATAAAATCTATGGAGATGTCAGTCCATACTGAGTCCGGTATAGGTAGTGATTGTAGTTTCCCCGGATTTGCCACCGTTTCACCTTTCTACTGCTGGCATACATCACATTTGGATACATAGTCATAAATTAATTTTTTTCATGTCCTTCAAAAAGAAGTTTTGTTTCACCCTCTTGTAAATCCTCAGAAATCTAGAGTGTCATGCAAAATGTGAAGAGTACATCTCATGCAAAATAACTTAAATGTAAGGGGATGAAGGAACGACAACAATTTGGTCTTTGTAGCGTAAGTCCTTCGAATCCCACGTGTAGTAACCTATGGAACCTGGATTCTTCTCCAATTTTTCTATGATATCTTAGGTCTCTGAGTCATTCTTCCGTTCCTCCTTAATGTCTTTGAGGAAGTCAGTGTAAGGAAGCGAGATGGCTGAAATTTTAGCTTATCCCGATAGCCGTGATAGAGCATCTACAACAACATTCTCTTTCCCTTTTCGATAAGTAATTTCATAATCAAAGCCAAGAAGTTTAGTTACCCATCATTGCTACTCTAGGGAAGATATTTTTTGCTCCAAAAAATATTTAAGGCTTCGGTGGTCGGTCTTAATCTAGAAGCATCGACTGATTAGGTAGAGTCTCTACTTCATGACGGCGTATATGATGGCAAGTACTTCCTTATCATACACAGACATTTTGAGATATAAGAGAGATAAAATTTACTGGTGTAAGCAAGGGGTCAGCCTTCTTGTATTAGAATAGCTCCAATTCCAACTCCTGATGCATCGACCTCAATGACGAAAGTGCGACTGAAATCGGATAGCGCTAGGACTGGTATTGTCGTCATGGCTGACTTGAGTCGAAGGCTATGGAGGCTTTATCCAACCATAAGAAGGAGTCTTTCTTTAGTAGGGATGTGAGTAGGGCACTAATCTTACCATAATCTTTCATAAATTTTTGATAGTAGCCCGTGAGTCCAAGGAAGCTACACAGCGATTTTATGTTTGTAGGTCTCGGCCATCCTTGCATTGCCTCGATCTTCGTCGGGTCTATCACTACTCCATCCTCTGATATAATATGCCCTAGATACTCCACTTTGCATTATAAAAAGATACACTTTGATTATTTAACATAAAGGGTGTTCTCTCAAAGAATTGTTAGAATAGTTCGTAAGTATTGAAAATACATATCAAGCATAGGGTTATAAATGATAATATCATCAAAAAATACCAACATGAACTTACATAGAAAACTCCAGAAGATATCATTTATTAGGCTTTGAAAAGTGGAAGGAGCATTCATAAGTCTGAAAAGCATTACCAGAAACTCATAGTGGCCGTTATGTGTGCGAAATGCAGTTTTCGGGACATCTTAAGCGCATACCCGAATCTGGTGGTAACCGGAATGGAGATTCAATTTTGTGAAGACTCGAACTCCTTTTAATTCATCCAAGAGTTTATCTATGACTATCATAGGATATTTATCTTTGATGGTGATAGCGTTCAAAGCCTGGTAATTAATGCATATCTGCCACATACCATCCTTCTTGCGCACTAGCAATACCAATGAAGATTAAGGGCTGCAGCTTGGTCGAATTACTCTGGTGTCGAGCATCTCCTTGACAATGTTCTCAATCTTATCCTTCTACAAGTGAGGGTAGTTATATGGTCTTAAATTTGATGGAGGTTTCCCGACAAAATTAGTATGCGGTGGTCATACGGCTGGTTAGGGGGCAGCCCTCGCGGCTCCATGAAAACATCCATGAATTCGTCCAGTAAGAGGGCAAGCTTAGGATCTGAATTTTGCATATTCTCCTCCTTGGATGGCTACTAGATATGCATCAAAAATCCTTCATGTGTTTTGTGCAAACTTTCTCTATCTGTTGCATCAAAACGGTGGAAATATGGCTCCCGTGCTTGCCTCGCAATATGACCTATCTCTCTTTGCAATAAAACTTCATAATTAGTTTAGAAAAATTTTAGGAGATATCACCTAGCATTGTGAGCCATTAAATCCTGAGTATAGCTTCATAATCATCGATGGGTAGGAGGAAGAAATCAGCCACCACTTCTTGGTCTTAGAGGAGTAGTTTCACCCGCAAGCACCGTTGGTCGCAATTGACGATTCGACCGTTGATGACCGTTACATCAAACTTGTTGCAACGTTTGATTTGAAGTGCCATACGTGCAGCAACCTTACTATTGAGGAAGTTATTTGTGTGACCATATCAATGAAAATGGTGATGGATTGCTATTTGATAAGTCCTCCAACTTTCATTGTCTATGGGTTGGAGTAGCCGGCCAATACATGCATTGTATAGTCAGTCGGTTGGGGCTCTTCCTCTATGGCTTCCTCTTCAGGTTTGAGGCCTTCTTCATATGGTTTGCTAACCTCATCCTCCACTAGTTCAATCACGAGGATTGGCCCTTTTTGTAGTGATGTTCTCGACTCCATGGTTCATCGCAGTGCCATCATAACCCCTTGGCCAAACGTTCACGAAACTCGTCTCTTGTTAATTTCTTTGTTGTAGGTGCTCGGATAGTAGTAGAGGGGGCTATGAGCCTCGACATGGCTAGTCGGGGAGCGACCCTTGTCCTTCATATCTTATGGTTCAATCATTCTTCTTGGATACGCGCGAAGGAAATAACCGCCATAAGAGTGTATGATTGTTATGCCTTTACTTCTCCTTGAATCTCCAGCTTTAGACCCTTAATAAAAGTCCCTAAAAGTTGTTTCTTAAACCAATCTATAGTTTGATTATATAAATATTCAGACCTTGTTTGGTATTCTTGTATTGTAGAGGTTTGACGAATCTTTGCCAACTGTCCGTCGATATTATTGAAATTGGTTGGTCTGAAGCGGTTTAGTAGTCCTTCCCTGAATTGCTACCAAGAGAGTCCTCCATAAGTGTGCTCAGACCAATTGAACTACTGAATAGCATCTCCCTCGAGATGGATGGAAGCAATCTCCACCCGTGTAGCATCGACGGTTCGGTAGAACTGAAAATAGCGCTTCGCGCACGAGATCCATCCGATCGGGTCTCTTTCTTTCTATATTAGGAAGTCCACCTTTATGCATGGATTATTCTGATTAGGGATGATGTGTCCATGCTCTTGAGGATCATCTCGTTGATCTGAAGTCTCTCCATGCTGTGACTTCCTTGGACTTGATGGTCGACCTATGTTGAATTCGACGAAAAGAGATCACATCTTCTCCTCTATGTGGCTTTCAAAGGCTTCAAACTTGGCATTGATAGCCTCCTCTGATGTCATGGCATATGCCTCTAGATCTGTAATATTGAGATCTTTTTTTTATTGATGGGTTAGTGGCATGAGAATTTTTGGAGAGGTGGTAGCCAATTGGATGAGTGGATCGATTTAGATAGGAGTAGGCTATGGTTTAGAGCTAATTTAGGTGGCTATTTGGGATCAGTTCAGGGTGTGGTTTGGAAGGGTTTTTTAGTAAGGATGGCAGAGTTTGCAAATAAGAGAAAGAGAATCCAAAATCCCGTAAAATATAACACTTAAATCTGATAGAATTTGACAAAGAAAGGTGTTGTGATGTGCTGTCCTACCGAACAGATTTTACATCAGAGAAATAATGAACTCTCAACATAAATTCCAAAGAAAAATTTAAGAAAAATATGCAAAAACCATCGGTTCAGATGTGCTCAAGACCAGTAAAAAGTTTGATAAAATTTTGGCTGCATAATAGTAGGGAAATAGGTCAAAAGACGAAAGGTAGATCCTTCGTCATAAAATTTTAACACTACATGATGATGAAAGAAGGCACAATAAAACCAATTCTAAAAGGAATTCTTTCTCGAAACTAATCTCAAATGAAAGTTAAGTTGATTTATGGAATTATATAAAAATTTCGACCAAAAAGGAGAAGAATTAAACTAGTTTCAAGAAGCAAAAATACGATTGAAAATTTCTACAGTGTTTCACATTCGCAACAACGATAACGTTTGCAATGAACAAAATTTACAACGGATAAAATTTGAAAAAATTCTTCAACATGTAAGGTAAAATATCTTGCAATATTGAAGAGGCATGGGTGATAAAATTATACTAAATTTCTAGATGTTGATGTAGAGGATGACAATAAATTGATGGATCTGCGGCTTGGTGGGTGACAGTGGAGGCGACGTCAAAAGCAATTGTGGGAATTGCTTGGGAAGGTGGTGATGGTAGAGATGGCTACAGGGCAGAAAGAACGCAGCTCTAATACCAAATAATAGAACTCCAGAAGGAGCTCTATAGATTTTGACCCTTGAGGGAGATTAATCCTTGGAACGCTATAGGAGTTCCTCCCTCCTAGACTTGGCACAAGCTGAATAAAAGTTGATAATTACTTGATAAAAGAGAGGGGGCAGCTACATCATTATATAAAACTCTAAACCCTAGCCCATGGGGTACTTGTCTAAGTAAAATTATCCCTTTGCCCCCTTCTATAGTCGACCTACCTAAGTGGGAACAAGTGACGGCTAGGTTGGCTCTATAACTGACCTAAGCAGGGGGAAACCCTGGCTGACCAGCCCAATAAAAGGGTCAATGGCTACTAAACCCTAAGGTCCCAATTTAAACCCTAACTACACTTCTTTATAGGATAGAAGTGGCCAAGTGGGGTTTTATTACAATCTTACAGAGTTTTATTGACTACTTCTAGGGAGATTAGGACTCAACCCTACTATAGTACTATCACTTGTATGAGGATAGCATCGATCCCAACTCCCAATGCTTCCACTTTAATAATGAATATCTTGCCATGATATAAAAATAGTAGCATCGATGTAGATGGCATCATGGCTATAGGGGCTAATGTTTTACTTGGCCAAAAGGGAGCATCTTTCTCCATAGTGAGAGGGGTGATGATCTCACCGTAGTGAATCAGGATGTCTAGCATAGCAATCACCATGTTTTGTTAGGCCCTGTAAGTGATCCCTCTCTTACTCCTATAGATAGTGGATGAGATGATGTCTTCTTCCTAATTAGAGATATTTTCTTCAGAAATTTGATCTTCGTCCAGTAAGCTTTATCATCATGGATTTCATGTTGGTACTACCACTAGAGGGGCTCGATCTTCTTACGGTCATCGACAATGGAGCGGAGGTCGTCAACAGGGAAGAGTTTGGGCAGCATGGTCCACTCTTGGGAGAGGTCATGGAAGTAGCTCGAAATATAGGAGAATTACATTAGAAGTCGTAGCTAGTTCAGCTGGAGGTAGCAATTCAGGAAGAGCTTGTCCTTGTAGACAAAGAGGTAAAGCTTTTAGAGATAAAGTGTTGTTGTGGGCAAAAATTATGGCTAAATGATCCATATCTCCAATGTCTCCTAGACGATCCTCTCAGCTTCGACCTTCTAAAGATGTGGCCAGAAATATGACCGAATATGGGTGGGTGGTTCTTCCTACAAGATCAGCATACAGAGGTCATGCAGCTTGGTAGGAAGTAGTCAGCTCGGTTCAATGGAGGTGCCTGAAATTTTAGTAAGCTTCTCTATGCACTTGTTAGGACTCTAGTTAGGGGAGTCCTAATTTAGTTTTATTAAAGAGAGTAATCATGTAAAATCTAAGGGTATTTATGTAAATCCTATCTAGTCGGCCCCTATTAAGGAAAGTAAGGAGGCCAACTAGGTTAGGATTAGTTGAGGAAGATATTTGAATGGAGAGTAAGATACATATTACCCTAATTAATCATTCCTTATCCTAGTTAAAAAGGGAGTTGGCTGAGAAGAGGATTAAGTTAGAATAGGATTAGGAAATAATAAAGGAACCAACCACCCCTAGATGGGCCAATTAGAGGTTGGACTTAGAGTTGCATTAGGAGTTGCTTTAAGAGTTGGTTAGGAGTAGAAGTCTTGAAGTAGGAGTCCTATTAGGAGTTAGGATTAGAAGGTCTATAAATAGCTATGTATCCTCTACTTTTTATCATGAATAGAAGAGTATTTTCTGTAGCCTTTGAGCAGCAATTTGGAAGAGAGAACTCTTATAAAATTCCAAGGAGGCCAATCCTCTATAGTGATCACCCCCAAGCTTAGAATCCGCTAGGGTTCTACCACCTGGTATCAGAGCAGCATTTTTGGTATCTCGCTGCCCTTCCCCAACCATCCATCTGCTCCCTATAGTCGTCTGTCCAAAGCAATTCCCACAATTGCTTGAAGATCGTCACCAAATTCCACTGTCATCTCCACTACCATAGATCATCCTTTGATCTCCTCGTGAATCGCAATAAGTTCTAGTTTCCTATCTTACTGCTACTGTAATTTAGTTATTCCTATTCAAAAAATATAAAAAATCATTCCTATTTGCTGCATAAACTTTTCGTCGCAAAGTTTATCGCAGAATTTTAGCCACACATCCCTTACTATTTGATTTGCTGTTGTGTTTTTACTAATCAAATTTCTACAAAATTTCTACCATAGCTTTATAACTTCCTATCCTTAGATCTGTCTTTAGTTTTGTCAAAAAATCATCAAGATAACCTACTCATCTTTTACGTCCAACATGCTGCAGTTTAGACGTAAAAATCTACTATAGTACCTTCCCGTGATCTTCGATTTTGCCAAACCTTTTGCTACCATTTTCTTTCATAAATTTTTTATCGATATTACTTTTCCCTTACTAGTATATTCTCCTTGAGTTTTACTTGAATCCTTGTTTTGAACTGCTAGAAGAAAATCTTATCTATATTGCTAAAATCTTTCGACGAAAAAATTTTGCCGCATTACATTCTTGTATTCCTTGATCTTGCCAAAACTTTTGCTGCCAATTTTTTTCATAAATTTTTTGATAGAATTACCTTTTCTATTGAGTTTTATTCAATTCCTTGTTATGAACTACTACAAAAGAATTTTGACTATACTGCTGAAATCTTTCAGTGAAAAAATTCTACAACAATGCCTTCTAGTAATCTTTGATTTTGCCAAACCTTTTGCTGTCGTTTCCTTCCACGAAATTTTTGATCATGTTACCTCTCCATTACCAGTAGATTTCTCTTGAGTTTCACTTGAATTTTTGTTAAGAATTTCTAGAAAAAATTATATCTTCACTATTGAAATTTTTTTGACAAAAAATCTGTTGCTGCACCTTTGTCTTTCTTCTTCTTCTTAACCCACCGAAACTTAACTATCTTGCTGCCACCACCCAAGATGTCTTTAGGGCATCCCTCTAGCCTTTAGACGTAGCTATCATAACCTATTTTCATAACCCTAACACCCCCAAAAATTATAGCCTAAAATAGAAAATCATTGTAGCCGAACACTTCTATCACCAACCGATTGTCCGAATCTTCCACCACCTATGCATTGACCCATCAACAGAAAAAAGGCAAGGACATATCTGATATATAGGCATACGCCATGCTTCCCAAGATCTAATTGATGCCAAGTTTGAAGCTTGGGAATCTTGGCTTAAATTGCGGCTCGAATCGTGCTTGGAGGACAAATTGCGCGCTTTGTTCGTGGAGTTCAAAATTGGACAATCACCAAGTCCAACCAAATTTCAGCAAGGAGAGAGTTTATAGAGGTCTCTGAAAAAGGAGGGATAGCCTTCAAACATGCTTCAGCCATGCATAAGGGTGGACTTCCCTTGATAGGAAGAAGGAGACCTGACGGGGTGGATTTCGCATCCCAAACGTTACTTCCGCTACTACCAAATGTTAGACAATGCTATGATGGAAATCACTATCATCCAAGATAACAGCGATGCAATCCAATGGTACAATTGGCTGGAATATAATCATGGGGCTCCGACATGGAATCATTTTAAGAATGCATTACTGAATCATTTTAAAAATATAGCAAACCTCTACAATTCAAGAGTACCAAATTAAGTTTAAGAAGCTATCAAACCTTGCTCATCATTGGACTAACCAACAATTGCTAGGTACTTTCATCGAGGGACTCAAGCCAGAGATAAAAGGGGAGGTTAAGGCGTGATAGCCCCATACCATATCTGCTACAATTTCTTTCGCCCGAACATAAGAGAAATGGCTCAACCAAGATGCTCAAAGGATTAGGACCACTCCTAGGCCCACGGCTTATAAACCTCCTTCTATCCCCAGCTATCCTTCACAGCCAAAAAAATTAACAAAAGAAGAACTACGCGATAGATCGACAAAGGGTCTTTGTTGGTATTGTGACAAACCATGGAGCAGCGACCATCGCTGCAAAAAAGGGCGCCTCTTACTTATTGAACCCATTGAAGATATGGAGGAGGAGGTCCAGGAGCATGAAGAAGAGGTCATAGATGAAGAACAACAGCCGATTGATATTATGATCATGCTCTTATCATCTACGCAAACTCACAGGCAATGAAAGTGGGAGGACTTCTAAAGCAACAACCGATCACCATTTTTATTGACATCGGGAGCACTAATAATTTTATGAACAGCAAGGTTGCTGTCCAGATGGCCTACCTATTAAGGATTGTAGCAGGTTTGATGTTAAGTTCGCTGACGTATGAATTTTGAATTGTGATCGCAGGTGCCCATGGGTGAAACTACTACTATAGGATCAAGAGGTAATTGTAGATTCTTCCTCCTCTCTCTTAATGATTGTGAGGCCATGCTTAGCATTGAATAGCTGACGAGAATAGGTGATGTTTCCTAAAAATTTTTAAAATTAATCATGAAGTTTTATAGCCAGGGAAAATAGGTGGTACTTCACGAAAAATGAAGGAGCGACATATCAACGATTTGCACACAGTGAATGGAGAAAGTATCACATAAAATATGCAGTGGCTTCTTGGTACAACTAGAGCAATAATCCAAGTGGGAGGCAACCAAAGTTGAAGACCCAAATCTACTTCCCTTGCTTGCTGAACCACACAGCCTACCTCCTAGCTACCAACATGATCATCATCTCTCGGTTCTTCCAAGCAAACCTCCATCAAACACTTGGCCATATCAGTATCCTCATCTTCAGAAAGATAAAATTGAAAGGATTATAAAGGAGATGCTTGAAACATGAGTCATTTGGCCAAGTTGCAAACCCTACTCCTCACTGGTGCTCCTCGTACAAAAGAAGGATGGCACATGACGAATGTGCATCAATCATAAGAGCCTAAAATATTTTATGGAGCAAAAGATAACCTTCCCCAAACAGTAAAAATGGGTAACAAAGCTTCTTGAGTATGATTGTGAAAAAGGGAAAGATAATGTTGTTGCAAATATGCTTCCACAACAACCCGAGCTAGCTGAATTTTTGGTTGTTTCACCTCCGACTAGCAACTTCCTTGAGGACATTAGGAGAGAATGGTAAGATGATCTAGGAACCAACAAGATCATAAAAAAATTAGAGGAAGAACCAAGTTTTGTGGCTCATTATAGTTGGACTCAAAAGGCCTACGCTATAAGGGACGCATTGTACTTGCACCAAATTCTAGTTTCATAAAGACCATCCTTCAAGAGATGCATTCCACACCCGCGGCCGGGCAGTCCAGGTTCCTTAGAACCTATAAGAGAATTAAGCAAAATTTTTATTGGAAAGGGATGAAAAATATTATTACTAAATTTGTAGCACAATGTGATGTATGCCAATGACATAAAGGTGAAACAGTGACAAGCCCCGGAAAGCTACAACCTCTACCCATCCCGGACTCAATATGGATCGATATATCAATGGACTTCATTAAAGGGCTGCCCTCATCATAAAAAAAGATATGATTCTTGTTGTTATTGATCACCTTACAAAGTATGCTCACTTTTGTGCAGTTCGCAATCCCTAAACAGCTTCCAACATTGCCCGAATCTTTATGAAAAATATTATAAAATTATATAGGATGCTGAGATCTATTATAAGTGATCATGTAAGGGTCTTTATGAGCAAATTCTTGAGAGAATTATTCCATATGCAGGGCATTAAATTAAAGATGAGCATAGCATACTACTCAAATGCTTCATCAGTGACCGGCCAAAAGAGTGGATAAAGTGGCTCTCTTGGGCCACTTATCATTCATCCATAAAAATTACAACTTATCATTCATCCACAAAAATTACACCCTATGAGGCTATGTATGGCTTATCTCCTCCTATAATCCCAAAATATGTATTAGGCACCTCTAAAGTAGAATAAATAGACAGGAAACTATAGGGTAGAGACAAAATGTTGAAGCTATTAAAAGACAATCTCACTGTAGCTCAAGCAAGGATAAAATAGTAATATGATTAACACAGAAGTGAAAGAAAATTTTTTATGGGAGATTGGGTATTTCTATGGCTCCAGCCATACAAGCAAATATCGATCTAGACTAGAGCATCCATGAAGCTTTCACCTTGGTTCTAAGGAGCCTACCAGATTGTGGAGCACATCAGGGAAGTAGCAAATAGATTAGACTTGCCCATCGACTCCAGAATCCATCCAGTCTTCTATGTGTCATGCTTGAAGCTCAAATTAGGACAAAACGAGACAGTTCAAAGACATCTACTTATCATGACTATCCAAGGAGAGCTCCAGACTCAGTCGAGTACCATTATTGACTGCAAGATCGTGACACGACGATGGTGACCTACTACTAAAGTGCTAATATAGTGGGCGAACCTTCCAAAAGAAGAGGCGACCTGGGAAAACTATAACAATTTAAAAATCAAATTTTCAGAATTCATGGAGTATCAGCCTTGAGGACAAGGCTAAATTGAAGAGGCGGGTCTATTAAGACTCTAACTAGGGAGTCCTAATTTAGTTTCACTAAAGAGGATAATTATATAAAATCTAAGGGTATTTATGTAAATCTAATCTAGTCGACCCTATTAAGGAAAGTAAGGAGATCGGCTAGGTTGGGATTAGTTGAGAAAGATATTTGAAGGGAGAGTAAGATGCATGCTACCCTAATTAATCGTTCCTTATCCTAGTTAAACAGGGGGTTAGTTAAGAAGGGGATTAAGTTAGACTCAGATTAGGAAATAATAAAGCAATCGACCACCGCTAGATGGGCCAGTTGGAGGTTGGATATAGAGTTACATTAGGAGTTGCTTAGGAGTAGAATTCTTGAAGTATGAATCCTATTAGGAGTTGGGGTTAGAAGGTCTATAAATAGCCATGTAATCCTCCACTTTTTATCATGAATAGAAGAGTATTTTCTACAGTCTTTGAGCAATAACTTGGAGGAGGGAACCCCTATAGAGTTCCAAGGAGGCCGATCCCCTATAGTGATCACCCCCAAGCTTAGAATCCACTAAGGTTCTAACAGCACTCTATCGATATCATTGTTACTTTGCTCCCATGTTTCCCACATAAGATCATGTATTTTCCTTTGCTGTTCATAAGGTTATTGGAGCTCCTGGTGTCAGTGAGGACGATGATGGGTTGCTGCTTAAGGGATCCTTCAACCTTCATTGTTTACAAGTTAGTATAGCCGGCTAGAGAGTGAGTCATGCATTCGACCGGCTGCTAATCCTTCTTTATGTTCTCCTCCTCCTCGAGGTCCTCCTCTTCATGTTTAGGTTCAATCCTCAGGAGCCTCCCCTTCTTGTAGTGATGGTCGCGGTCCCAGGACTCGTCATAGTTCTGACACAAGCTTCTCACAGATCTATCACGATGTTCTTCCCTCATTAATTCCTTCAGCTATGAGGGTTAGTTGATAGTAGATGGGGTTGAAGGTCTATGTGATGCTGATCAAGTAATGACTTTAGTCCTCCGATAATCTTTGTTTAGCCTTTCTTCTTGTAGTCACATGAAGGAGATAGCTACAATCACCATGTAGGGTCATCGTGCTTTGACTTCTTCTCAGATTTTCGGCTTTAACCCCTCAATGAAAGTCCCTAATAATTATTTTTTAGATCAGTATCTTGTTTGGTCAGAGAGTCTTTCAAACTTGTTTTGGTACTCCTGAACTATAGAGGTCTAGTGGAGTTCTGCGAGTTGGCCATCGATATTTTCATACTCAGACGATCCGAAGTGGAGTAGCAGTCTACTCTTGAATTGCCTCCATGTTAGGACTCCGTGGGTATGCTTGTACCAATCGTACCATTGAGCAGCTTCTCTTCATAGATGGATGGTAGTAATGTCGACCGTAGAAGTGTTAGAAACCTTGTGGATTATAAGCTTGGGGTTGATCTCTACAAGGGATCGGCCCTCTTAAAATGTTATAGGGTTCCCTCCTCCAAGATATTTTTTAGCACAAGGCTAAAGAAAGACGATCAATTTTTATTTAGAAAGATGGGTGGCTATATGCTTAAATAGAACTCAAGAAACTCTAACACTAGCTGACCAACCCAAGAAAGAAAGGTGATGACAGCTAGGAATTCCTAACCTAACGAGGACTCCTTAATCAATACAGATGATGGCTAAATTAGGGGGATCCTCTACTAGTCGACTCCTCATTCAAAGGGGATGATGGCTAGATTAGGGGGATATTACATGACTCCTCAATCATAGAGGATGATAGCTAAATTAGGAGGATCCTCCCCTAGTCGACTCCCCATTCAAGGGGGATGATAGCTAGATTAGGGGGATCCTACATGACTCAAGGCCTTATCGACTCCCTGACTAATTGGGCTTAGGACCCATCAATGCTAGGGTCATAAATTAGTGCAAGTGCTAAGAACTTTGGTTTAAGAAAAACTTCCACTCAAAGTAAAAATGATATCGAAAGCGTTTCATTCAAGTAGAGTAAGTGAGCAATTTAATCTTATAGAATGATACTAAGTTTCTTGCTTAAAGAAGGCTCAAGTAAGAACATGCAATTCCAAAGGAAAAGTAAGAGACACTCACAGTTTATAGTAGTTCGGCCATACCAAGGCTTATGTCCACTTCTCGAGTTCTCTTCCTCGAGATCCACCGGTGTCCATTACCAATCTCCTTTAGGTGAAAATCAAACCCTTGCACTTCCCACTCTCCTTTTTATAAGCTCAGGAGAAAAACCTTACAAGCTTTACACTTACAATTCATAAGGGAGACCTTTACAAAAATTACAAGACTTTTTTCTCATTCCATTACACCGTTCTTCTTTTTTTTACATACTTTTAGCACACTATTTTCCTCAGAATTATATCTCAATGCCTTGTTCTCAATGTAAGAAGACTTAGGGTATTTATAGACCCCAAATGACTTAAAAAATTGAAGCCAAAAATTCGTATGGGCAGTACAATCGTCAACGCCGACGGTACTACTATCAAAAATTGCCTTGAAAATAGCACGGTAATGGTACAACCACTAATGTGGGTGGTACTACTGCCGAGAATCCCAAAAAAAGTGATTCCTCTACTTTTCTATTCTTGACTTGTACCTTAAGTTGACCCCTTTCTAGGTCAACTAAATGAGCTCAACCTGATCTCAATCCAAACCCAAACATGGACGCGATTTTCCTCACTTTAGTTAATTTGGATTCCTTCCAAACTTAACTTAATTAAGACTCGACATCAAACCGATGCTAACTATAATATACTAAGGCATACAAATATAATCAATTTGACCAATGTGTCAAGTGACCTTTTCAACTCTCAGTAATCTTCCCGATAACCTCCGGCAAACTCCTAACGAGTCTCGGTCATCTTCTGATGAATCCCACATATGCCCTTTGTTGATCTGTCATGAAGGTCTTAACTTATTAATTTATTTGGCTGAGGGGATTGGCTGACAGTAGGAAGATGTGAAAGCTTTGGTGTCGCTAGTCGGGGAACGACCCTAGTTCTTCGTGCTTCATAGTTCAATCGCTTCTCTTGATGTTGCGCGAAGGAGATGGCTGCCTTAAGTGTGTATGGTTGTCGCATATTAATTTCTCCCTAAATCTTCAGCTTCAAACCCTTAATAAAAGTCTTCAACATCTGCTTTTCAGATCAATCATAAGTTTGGTTAGATAACCTTTCAAACCTGTTTTGATACTCTTGTATGGTGGAGGTTTGATAGATCTCTGCTATTTCTTTATCAAGGTACTGGTAATTGATTATTGTTAAAGGTTTATATGCTTTTGGTTGGGATGTGGCTCTAGCATCTTGATTGAGGTGCCCTTCTTGAAGTTGTGCAAAGGAGATCGATGTCGTCGTGGTGTACGGCTGTCGTGTCTTAATTTTGCTTCTTATCTCCGGTGGGTTCTTTTTGAAATCAAAATTTGCTCCATGTTGTGATCTTCTTAGGTATGGTGATCGGCCCAATCTAAACTCCTCAAAGAGAGTGCATAATTTAGCATTCATACACGTCTCGAAAGCCTCCAATTTGGCTTCGAATAAGCCCACTGATGTCATGATGTAAGGATCTACATCCTGTCAAATAAATCAAATGAAGAGTGTAGCAACAATTTTTAGGTTGAAGGCAGTGAATGGCATCAATGTTGGGACTACGGTAGTGAAGTCTCCAAGTGAGGATAGTAGCCAAGGGTAGCAGCAACGGTGGAGGAAGAAGATGGCAGCAGTAATGTCGGCTACAGTTCTATAGTGATGCTGCAATATCATTGAGGCTACAATTTTTTCAGGTGGATGATATCTATCGGAAGATGACAGTCAAGAGGTTTGAGTCAAGAGGTAGCAGTAATGGTGGAGGAAGAAGAGGGCAGCAACAGTGTCAGCTATAAGTGGCGTTGGTTGCAACAAAGGTGCGACTACAATAAGAGAAAGATAGGGCAGTGGTGTACATGGTTATTGTAGAGGAGGACAGTAGTGATATAGAGTGAGAGACCACTACTATCGTGTTCAATTTGTTGTTGGTCGCGATCAAGATAGTTGGTAGCGAACGATTGTTACGGGCTACTATGTAAACAAATTACAGTGAAAGATCACTACTGGTACCTTTTTGCCACAAGGATCACTATTGGCTGTAATCAAGGAGGATGGTAGTAAGAGGTCATTGTTGGTAGTGAAGGGATAAGGGAAATTAGGTGGTTGAAAGGTGGGTGGACTGAAGGTGGAAGGGTGTGATTTTCGGGTGTGATTTGTGACTATTTTGGGAGCAGTTTGGGGCTATGGTTTTGTGGAGTTTTGGCTACAAATTAGTGTGATTTTAGGGTTATGATAGCAGTAGATGAAGGTTAGGGAAAAGGGTTTTGGATCTAGGATAGATGGCAGCAAGGTTTGATAGGGATCGATAGGGTATGCTGCAATAGGTGCTAGTTGTATAAGGCTACGGTTTTAGGTTGTTTTATAGCTGATTTGGGTATGGTTTTGCTAACAGTTTGGTAGGATTTTTGGGACTGTGATGGTAGAGGGTGAAGGTTAGGGAAAGATGATTTCAAATCTGGAAGAGATGGTAATGAAGGTTTGATAGAACTCGACAAAGTTCGCTATAATGTATAATGCCTTGCAGAAGCAAAATTGTCATCAAAGAAACAGTAGTTTCTCAATGAAAATTCTAGCCAAAAATTGTGAAATTTGGGCTTGTAGTGTCAAGGGATGAAGATGAGGAACAGGGAGCTTCAAATTTGGAAAAACAATAGTGAAAACCTAATAGGATTTGACAAAAGATCGATGTGTACGTGCAGTACTGTCGACAGAATTTGCATCGAAGAAGCAGCAAGTTCTCAATATAATTTCCAGTGGAAAACCTAAGGAAATTATGCAGAATTTCAATGATAAAACCTTGATTCAGATGAGAGTAAGGGAGTTTAAAAAATAAAAAAATAGCACTCAAATATGATAGAATTCGATGGAGAAAGAGCTATGATGTGTTGTCCTATCGGACATATTTTACATTAGAGAAATGATGAATTTTTAACATAAATCTCAAAGGAAAACCCAAGAAAAATATACAAAAGTCCTTGTTTAGATGTGGCCAATATCAACAAAAAGTTTGACAAAATTTTGACAGAGTAACGGTAGAAAAATAGAGGAAAAGACGAAAGGCAGATTCTTTATTATAAAATTCTAATAATACCCGACGAAGATTTAAAGCACAATAGAACTGGTTTCAGAAGGGATTTTTTTCAGAAATTAATCTTAGATGAGGGCTAAGATGATCTATAAAATCATATAAACATTTTGGCCAAAATAGAGAAGCATAAAACCAGTTGCAAGAGGCAAATAGATGGCTAAAAATTTATGCAGCGTTTCACCTTCACAATAATGATAACGTTTGTGATGGTTGGAATCTGCAGTAAAGAAAGTATAGCAAAACCTCTTCAACATGTAGGATAAAGGAATTTACAATATTGAAAAGGTATGGTTAATGAAAATATACTAGATCTCTAGTTCAAACGCAGGGGGGAGCAGCAGATTGATTTGATCTGTGGCTTCAAGATGACGGTGGAGGCACGTGCCGTAACAATTATGAGAATTCTTGGAAAGGTGGGGGTGAGATGGCTATAGGAGCAACAGGAATATTACTTTGATACCAGATGATAGAACCTCAAAATATGGCCTAAGTGGTTGCATAAGCCGCATGCCTCTGCTAGAAACCCTAGCCGACCAACCTAGTGAAGGGGGTAGTGGCCAGGAAGCCCTAAGGCCCTAAAATAAACCCTAGCCATACTTCTTGATAGGATAGAAGTGACTAGGTTGGGTTTTATTATAATCTCACAAGGTTTTTATGAATTACTTATAGGGTGATTAGGACTCAACCATATTGGAGTCCTACCAAAGTCTTCTTATGTTCAATGGGATGAATTACACATCTTGAAAAATCTGAATACGAATTTTTTTATTTCAATATATTTTGATTTATGGTATATTATTAAAAATAATTTTTAAAAGTCATCTAATCCAATCAATGATTAGAATGATTATGAAAAACAAATGTTTTCTTTAAATGCAAAGGCTATGGATGCCTTATATTGTGCTCTCGACAAAAATGAATTTGATCGGATTTCTTTTTGTGATTCAGCTTTTGATATTTGGCATTCATTAAAAATCACACATGAAAGCATAATTAAAATGAATGAATCAATAAATGAAATATCTTACAAAAATAAACTTGAAGAACATCTTCCAAAGAATATGAAGAAATTTGAACTAAAGAAAACATATGACTCCTCAAGTGAGATCTCGAGCGATAAGGACTTTGAAACTTTGACAAATGAATCAGATAAATTAATAAACATGAACCATAAAAATGATCTTAAGATGGACAATACTTCTTGCTATGAATGTAAAAAGCCAAAGTGCTCCAAAGAGGAAGATCAAAGCAAGGAATAAGTAGCCAACTATGCTCTAATGGTGATCCAAGACGAGATTAGTAATTCATTAAGTATTTCTTTTACCAAATTATTAAATATATTTCATGAATTATTTGATAAATTTAGAAAAATTAGTAAATCTTATAAGTTACTTAAAAATGAACATGATTTGTTAATTAGTATACTTGATGAAATGATGATTCATTAGTATCTCACAATCCTTGTTCTAAATATAAAATACTAGATAGTGTTAAAGAAGAAAATGCCATGTTTAAACAAATATTATAAAATTTTGAAATAGGAAATAAATTCTTTAACATGATTCTTGCCAATAAGAGTCATGTTAATAGGAGAAAAGGAATAGGCTTTATGGGCAATACCCAACAAAAGCCAACTAACTTTGTTAAAGGACCCACTCTAAACTTGTCACCAAAAATAAAATATAATTTTTATGGTATATGTGGATACTTTGCTTATAAGTGTTCATTTAGAAATTATAGTCCACATAAATTAATTTGGATTCCTAAAGAAACCATAGATAACCTTAAGCCATTAGAGAAAATGAGAATAATATATCATGAAGGATCTAAACTCAAATAGATACCTAAATCAAAACCTCTCATATTATAAAATTATCTAAAAAGGTTAGGAGCACTAAATAATATTTTGGAAGTAGATGCTCAAGGCACATGACTTAAGATCTCACAATCTTTCAAGCTCACTAGCCTAAGTAAATAATAAGAAAAATTATTAAAAATAAAATTATTAGTAATGAATCTTTAGATGATTTACTGTTATAATTAATCTTTATTATTCTCAATAGTGCATGACTTTTTGCTTAGCTAGAACATGCTAAAATTAGAACAAAAAAATATTAATACCAAATTATCAAAGTTAAAAAATATGAAAAAAGGATATTGATTATGCTTGTATGCTTGTATTGATTTGTAATAGTTAAATAAAAATTATATATAAGTAATCATGCTTTATTTTGTGGTTGAAAAATTAAAAAAATAAATGAGAAGGAAAATTCTCTTGGTAACATATTAGACTCATTTAACAAACAAAAATCGTTGGATTGGAAATATACTAAAATATTTTATTTAAAAATATCTTGTTACAATAATCATAATAATATCATTTGAAAATGTTTTACTTGTTTGGAAATTTTATATTATAATGACCTTGATGATGTTGTATTAATGTTAGTTTCGAAGAATTAATTGAAATATGATTTAATGGTTGAATATTCGAATTTGAGCATAGAATAATTAAAAAAAGATAGGGAAAGATCATGGTTTATTTTCTAGTATTTTTAAAAAATAAAAATATATTTAATAATAATGAAATGAGCATGGTAACTCATTACACTAAGTTTAAAAATTATTAGAATTAAAATAAATCAAAAGTTTTGTTTAAAAATATTTTATTGCAATTTTTAACTTTAAATTACATTGCATTCTTGAAATAAAATTTATAAATTAAAAATAACTCAAAAGGAGGATAAATATTTTTTAAAAAATTTATCCTATAAATCATTCAACAAGATAAAATGATACCATTATAGTTGAATCTCCTAAACTACAAAAATAATTGATGATTCAAATATTATATTATTATTGACTAAGTTTGTGGAATGATTTAAATGTTATGATGATAGTTGCATGTTAAAATGGGTTATGATTGGATGATGGTTTTTAAATAGAAAAGTTAAATAAAATTTTCATATTTCTCCTTTTAGTACTTTCAAAAATATATATATTTGAAATACACATGACAAGTGCATAACAACTATTTTCACTAAAGTCTAAAGAGTTAGACACATTTAACAAAAAAAACATCATTGGATAAGATAAACTAAAGATTATATTTAAAAATATCTTATTGTAATATTTGTGATGATTTCTTTTGAAAATTCCTCAATCTCTATCTTATTAAGATTTCAATAAGAGATTGATGAATCTATTCATGATATTTTTTTAAATATCGATTTTGATGATTTAAACTTCAATAAATTATTATCATTGACATCTTGAAAATTTGTAACTTAAAATCCTTATATAAATTAAGTTTCTTCAAAGAGGATTATAAATCATAAATTTTCTCTTCGGAACTATGATTTAAAAATCTTCCTATGAACCATATTTTTCAAACTAGAAGTTTCATATATATAAATCAAGATCTTCTATCTTTTTTTCTTTACAATTTATTCATAGTCTTGATATTTTTCTGACCGAAGACTCTTCTTTGATATCCTAAGATTTCTAAAACTTTGAATCTCATCTAAGAAGAGATTTATTAAAAGAAATCATGTCTTTTGATACTTATGATTTGATTTTTCATGACATGATTCCTTTGTACTCATGATTATATTTAAAACATGGATGCAAAAGAAAAAATAAATCATTATATTTCTTTTTTATAATAAAAAAGGGGAGGAGTCAAAATTATTAATTTGGCTAGAAGAAAATTTGGATATAAAAAATCTTCTAACATTGAATGAGGAATAATTGTTTAGAAGAAAATTAGAACTTTTTAAATGCATGCAAAATACTTGATTTACAATTTGAGCTTGATTTACTATCATATTTTTTTAGATTTCTTGATGCTTATTATCAAAAATTTACATGAGATAATCTTTAAAATGCATGATTTGTTACCTTGCTTGAAATTTACATGAGATGAATTTAAATGTATGAGTAGCTCTTAGCTCTTCTTGGATTTCTCAGATTTTTAATCTCACCTTTCAAAAATGATTTACCATGATATTGACATTCAAAGTTCCTTTTATGATAATATTTTTATCCTTTCTCAAAGATCATTTTAATTCATGATGAATATCTAACAAAGAAAAATATATGATACTTAATATAAGATCTATTTTCTTTACGATGTTTTTCAAATTCCCTTCTTTGTTTCTACCTTCTTGTTTACACAAAGGGAAGAAATTTGTATAAAGATGATGATTTGCTATTTTATAGATTTATTTACTACGTGTGCTTGAAATTTACATGAGATAATTTTAAATGTATAAGTAACTCTTAAATTTTTTAATCTTCCTAGATTTCTTGGATCTTTGAGCTCATCTTTAAAATAATCATTTCAAAATTTATATCTATAAGATTGAGGTTGAGAGCTAGGAATGCTAAACTATGAGAATACATGAATTATTTGATTTACTAATTTTGAAATTGCATGGATAGTTCCTAAACATCTTAAGATCTGAAATCTACTAGATTAAGATCTATTTGTGGTGATGTTTTTCAAAATCTCATTTTATTTCTATTTTGTTATTTAAAAAAAAGGGGGGAAGAAAGTTTTCATGAGAAAAATAGGTTTTTATCCTATTTTTTATGGGGGAGAAATGTAAAATTTATTTTGTAAAAATATTAAAACTTTGACACATTATGACCTTATATATTATAAAATTACTTACTATTTCACCTTTTTTTTATGATGACAAAGGGGGAAAAATAGTGAATTGATAACACAAAAATGATACATACATGTCAAAATTAAAAAAAAATCATGAGAAAATTATTGCTTATATCCTATTTTACTTAGAGGGAGCAATAACACATGTGGCTTGAAATCTTTAGCCCTATTTTTTACCTTTTTGTTGGTGACAAAGGGGGAGAAATGGATATTGATGACTTATATAAAATTGATGCATAATTCATTAAAATCTTTGATGAGTTGATTACTTAATAACTCAAAGTAAATTTTTGTGCAAATTAATGTATGAGTGTCTCTTTGCATCCTTGAAATATTAATTGCTTGAAAAATCATTTCATGATACTTGAATTCAAGAGTGTGTTGTTCTCTTGAATTTAAGTTTTCATTATTATGGCATGGATTGAGGGGGAGTAAGGTTTAACTTCCATAAGGTTTAACTTCTATCATCAATTGATTATAATTATCAAAAAAGAAGAGATTATTAAATCTTGGATTTTGATAAAGAAATCAATTGATAGGTTATTGATATAACAAGGTTATTAAAGTTGATTGATGCAAGATTAACTACAATAGAGAGATAATTACAATCAGAGGTTTGGCCAAAGCCAAGTCCAGGCATCGGGCCGGAGTGAGGATGATGCGATTGGAAACTCACATGGAGTGCTTGGGAGCTCGTCGAGGGTATCGAGAGTTTGTCAAGATGGCATAAGGCAGTTTGCCAGAAGAAGATCGGGACTCGTCGGAAGATTATCGGGGGGTAGTTGAAAAGCTTGTCAGGAGTTGGGAAGGTCTTCAAGTGGATTTGTTGGCTATGTTGATTATAATTAATTAAGTCATAGTTAGCATCATTAAGGTTGAGTCCTGTTTGATTTAGATTTGAAAGGGATCTAAATTAACTTAAGTAAGGCTAACCGGGTCCACAAAGGGATTGGATTGAGCTCAGGTCGAGCTCAATTAGTTGACCTGAGAAATAGTCAATAGGAGCTACAAGTCGGGATTGAAAAAGTAAAGGGAATCAATT
Source organism: Ensete glaucum (assembly GCA_021527575.1). NCBI lineage: Eukaryota > Viridiplantae > Streptophyta > Magnoliopsida > Zingiberales > Musaceae > Ensete > Ensete glaucum. The sequence continues at coordinate 39,632,503 of CM038557.1, read as the reverse complement.
TTCTAAAAATTCTAGCAATTGTACCGCCACCACCTAGGAATCTAGGCAGCAGGCGATGGTTGTACCACTATCACCCGAGAATCCAATCAGCAGGTGGCGATTGGATTGCCCAGGCTGATGGTTGAACTGCCCGTACCCTATTTTCATGATAGCTTTCGGCGATTGTACTGCCCGTTCCTGGATTTTCCAAATACGTTTAAAATTTGGCTCCAAATTTTTAAGTTAATTAGGGCTTATAAATATCATAAGTTTTCTTACATTTGATACAACAATTTTGGGCTAGAAATTCTGTGATACATTGTGTGCGAAAATTATAAGAAAATAGGTATAGGAGAGAGGAAAGGATTATAAAACTTGTAAATCTCCATTGTGAGTTTGTAAGGTTTCTCTCCTAAGCCTATAAAAAGAAGAGTGGGAAGTGTAAGGGTTTGATCTTCACCCAAAGAAGATTGATAAAGAACACCTGTGGACCTCGAAGAAGAGGACTCGAGAGTAGACATAGGCCAGGTTGAGGTTGAACCACTATAAATCTATGAGTGTTTCTTATCTTGAATCTTATTTTGATTTACATGTTCATACTTGAGCTTTCATTAAGCAAGAATCTTAGCTTGTTTTATAAATTAAATTGCTCACTTACTCTACTTAAAGGAAATACTTTTGATATCAATTTTATTTTGAATGAAGTTTTCTTTAAATTGAGTTTTCATCACTTGCACTAATTCACCCCCCTAGTGCCAATTGATCCTAACACTGGCGAACTCCTAGCAAGTCCCTAATACTTTTGGTAAGCTTCCGACGATCTCCCGGTGAGTTCCCACTACATCATTCGAACTCGACCCAGGTAGAGCTTTGGGAGATAAAGTGTCGTTACGAGAAAAAATTACAGTCGAATGATCCGTGTCTATAGCATCTCCTGGACGATCCTCTCAACTTTAGCATTCTGAAGTTATGGATAGCAATATGGCCAAATATGGGTGGGTGGTTCCTCCTACTAGATCAGCATACGAAGGTCATGCAGCCTGGTAGGAAGTAGTTGGCCTGGTTCGATAGAGGCACCCGAAATTTCATAAGCTTCCCAAGCGTTGTCTCGAGATTCTTATTCCCTTGTTCCCATGTTCCCCATGTAAGATCATCTATTTTCCTTTATTGTTCATAAGGTTTTTAGAGCTCCTAGTGTCGATGAGGATGGTGATGGGCTGTTGCTTAAGGGAACTATCAATTTTTATCGTCTACGAGTTCGCGTAGCCAGATAAAGCATGAATGGTGCTGATGGCTGGTTGCAGTTTTGCCTCTGTATCCTCCTCCTCGGACTCAAGATCTGCATCTTTAGGTTTGGGTTCTTTAATAGGTTCAATCATCAGAAGTATCCCTTTTTTGCAATGGTGGTCGCGGCTCTATAACTCATGGCAATGCCAACATAATCCCTTTATAGATCTATTGTGAAGTTCTTCTCATGTCAATTTCTTTGGCAAGGAGGAGTAACGGGTAGTAGGGGGGCTGAAGGCTCAGGTGCTACTGGTCTGGTGGTGATCTTAGTCCTCTGAGCATCATGGTTCAACCTTTCTTCTTGTAACCATATGAAGGAGATAGCTACCATCATAATGTAGGGTCGTCATACTTTGACTTCTTCTCAGATTCCCGACTTCAGCCCCTCGATGAAAGTCCCTAATAATTATTTTTCAAACCAGTATCTTGTTTGGTTAAAGAGTCTTTCAAACTTGGTCTGGTACTCCTAAATTGTGGAGGTCTAGTGAAGTTTTGTGAGTTAGTTGTCAATGTTTTCGTACTTGGATGGTCTGAAGCAGAGTAGCAGCTTGCTCTTGAATGGCCTCCATGTTGGAATTTTATGGGTGTGCTTGTACCAATCATATCATTTAGGAGCTTCTCTTCCTAGATGGATGTCAGCAATGTCAACAACAAAAGCTTCCAAAGTCTTGTGATAGTGGAAGTATCGCTCCGCGTGCGAAATCCATCCCCTCGGGTCTTCACCTTTCCATCAAGGAAAGTCCACCCTTATGCATAGATACGATGAGTACGTTGTTTGTTCCTCTTTCTCCGGTGGGTTCTCCTTGTGATTTGAACTCTCGCCCTGCTATGATCTCATTGGGTTCGATGATTAGCCCAATCTGAATTATGTGAAGAGAGCATGTAGTTTGTCTTCCATACGCATCCAAAGGCTTCCAACTTGACATCGATTAGATCTACCGATGCCATGATGTAGGGATCACCAATATACCGAATAGCCTTATTGGAGATGGTGGCTACAATCTTGAGGTTGATGGAAGCAGTGGTAGCAAGAGGATGAGAAAAGGGGGTGTAATCTTGAGATTGATGGTAGCAGTGCCAATATGGTGATGAGACGGGGTGGTTGTGGTGATGTTGCAAGATCGTCAAGGCTGCGGCGGATAGAAAGGAGCGGTGTCACAGGTTTCTAAAGGTTGTTACGTTGTTGGAGGATGGCAGCTGAGGGAATCTGGATCGGGTCTTGTTGAGTGACTGAGGAGGTGGAAGATGGGAGGGCGCTAGCGACATGGCTCAGTATTGGGAAGCAGTGGTGACAGTGGAGGAAGAAGAGGGCAGCAGCAATGTCGGCTGCGGCTACAATGTGATTGTGTGGGCTAGAGGCAGAGATGGTGGTTGTTGACAGGTGATGGTAGATGGGGTGACAGCAACAGCTGGGGTGATGGTAGGATGAGGCACTATTGACGACAGCGGAGGAGGATGCAGGAGAGATGAATCGATGAGGGAGAAGTGATAGCAAGGGAGGGGCAGCAATGGCAGAGGTAGCAGGGGCGACGGAAGAAGTTGAGGAGGGAGCGGTTATAGTAGTGGCGGCTTCAGTAGAGGGAAGAAGATGAAGAGGAGGTAGAGGAGGGTGCAGCTACTACAAAGGAGGGCGCGGCTGGAGCAAAAGGCAGCAGCGGTGTGGCTGGTGATGGAACAGCATGGAAAGAACAACGATAGTAGGGTCATGCAACTATGGCAGAAGAGGACGGCGGTATCATGGGTTGCTAGCGGATAGGGGCGGGAAGTAGAGGAGGTTGCTAGCTGCGGTAGGTTGGAATAGAAATGCAAGCAATGTAGGGAAGAAGAGAGAAGCAAGCTTTGATGGTGCGGCTAGGAGCGGTGACACCAAGGTTCACCGATGGTCCACTGGCCTAGGAACAATAGCTGCAGCGATGGCGAGGGAAGGGTAGCGACTAGAATATTACCATGGAGAGCAGGGGAAGCAGAGATGGTAGCGATGGGTAGTAGGTGTTTGAACGGGCAGAAGTAGCGGAGGCTGCGGCGACAAAAGAAGGTTAAAGGAGAAGTAGGAGAGAAGGGAGAGATCGCTGTTGGCAGCATTATAGAGCGAGAGATCGTTGTTGGCCACGACCAAGGCAGATGTTGCTAGCCGCGAGAGACCGCTGTTGGCTGCAACCAAGGTAGGTGGCAGCATGAGATCGTTGCTGGTAGCATTGTGCAATAGCAATGCTTGCTATAGTTGAAGGGATAAAGGGAGATGGTGGAAGCAAGGAGGAAAGTAGAGGAAGAAGATGCAACAAGAAACACCGATAATTTTTGGCAACATAATTCTTGTCGAAAAAATCAACAGTTGTATAATAAAACGTTACAACAGTATATGAACGTTATAGAGATAATTTTGATAAGGAACTGATATAGATGAAAACTAAGTCGATGTAAAATACGTAGAAGTTTTTATCAAAAAACGATCGTAACAAAACCGGCAATTGGCAGCAAGTATGCAGTTGAAAATTTTGTAGTGTAACTTTCATTTGTAAATATAGCAACTTTTCAACGCTATGGTTTTTGCAGCGAGGGAATGTTTACATCAAGGAATATATGCAACTATTTTTGGTTTTTAGGATATAAAATTATAACAGCAGTAAGATTCTTATGATAGAAGCAATATCAGATCTTGTTGTGATTGGAGTAGTAGTGGGTGATGACATTGGAGTCGGCGATAGGATTATCAATTGTAGGAATTGCTTGGATCATGGTGGGTGGCTGGAAGGGCAGTGAAGCACCAAGATCATTGCTCTGATACTAAGTGTTAGAACCCTTGCGGATTCTAAGCTTAGGGTTGATCTCTATAGGGGATCGGCCCTCTTAACGCTATAGGGGTTCCCTCCTCTAAGGTATTTGGCACAAGGCTAAAGAAAGGTGATCAATTATTATTCAAAAAGAGGGGTGGCTATATGCTTAAATAGAATTCAAGAAACTCTAACCCTAGCCGATCAACCCAAGAAGGAAAGGGGGCAGCAGCTAGGAATTCCTAACCTAGTGAGGACTCCTCAATCAAGAGGGATGATGGTTAAATTAGGGGATCCTTCCCTAGTCAACTCCTCATTCAAAGGGGATGATGGCTAGATTAAGGGGATGGGGGGTGATGGCTAAATTAGGGGGATCCTCCCCTAGCCGACTCCTCATTCAAGGGGGATGATGGCTAGATTAGAGGGATCCTACATGACTCAAAACCTTATTGACTCCCTGACTAATTGGGCTTAGGACCCATCTAAGCTAGGGTCCTAACAAGAAGCCTTTAAGGGTCCTGTGATAGTGAAAATTTTGCTTCACACTTGAAATCCACTCAATCAAATTTTTGTCTTCCCATCGAGGGAAGTCTACCCTAGTGCATGGGCATAATGGGTTAGTCACTTGTCTTTCCTTCTTTGTTAGGTTCTCCTTGCGATATGAACTCCTGCTATGCTATGATCTTCTTGGGCTTGACGATCAGCCTAATATAAACTCCACAAAGAGAGTGTGTAGGTTGTCCTCCATATATGTCTCGAAGGCCTCCAACTTGGCATTGATTAGATCTTTCGATGCCATGGCGTATGTCTCTAGATCAATGATGTTGTGAACCTTCTTTTGTTATCAAGTCAATGGCATGGACCGGTAGCTAAATAAGGTGGTAGATCAAGGGGAGATGACTATGGTTTAGGGCTAATAGGTTGTTGTTTTGGGTGCTGTTGGGGCTGCTGTTTAGGGTTGTTGTTGGGGCTATAAGGGGGTTCTGGTAGTAGTAAAGATAGGGAGCTGGGATTTATTGATGGCAGCAACTAGTTTGGTAGAGATCGATTGTGTATGCAATGAGAAACACCAAAAAATATGACTGTAGAATTTTTTTCATCAAAGGGGCAACAGTTTTGCGATAAAAATTCCAGTAATATCGCAGTCTTATATGGATGATTTCTACATAGGATGGTAGCAAGATAGATGAGAATATGATAGTAATAAATTTGGCAGAGATCAATTATGTATGTAGCAATAAACACCGAAAAGTATGGTAACAAAATTTTCATCGAAAAGATAGTAATTTCACGATGAAAGTTCCAGCAATATTGTAGTAGTATTTTGAAGAATATGGCAGCATGAAATCAACAAGAATAGCAGTAATATAGATGATAGCAATTTGGTGGCAAAGATGGATTAGATATGTAACAATAACGTTGAAACGTATGGCAGCAGAATTTTCGTCGAAGAGACAACAGTTTGACGATAAAAACTTCAACAATACACCAATGGTTCTGACAGTAAGGAATGGGTGATGTCGACAATAAGAGTTAACGGCAATAGCAACTTAGTAGTAATTCAGTAGAGATGCAGCAAGAAGCACCAACAATTCTTTTAATAGCAGATATCTCGTCGAAAAAATCAGTAGTTTCACGACGAGGAACTTTAGCAAGTATAGAGATAATTTCAGCAAAGAACTGATGAGGATGAAATCCAAACCAATGTAAAATATGAAGAAGATTTTATCAGCAAAATAGAGTAGTAAAATCGATATATGGAAGCAAGTATATGGCTGAAAACTTTGTAGCGTAACTTTCGTCATAAAGATAGCAGCTTTCTGATGATAAATTTTTGCAGCATGTGAATAGCTTATGGATGTTTGCAACAAGGAATAGATGTAAATACTTTTTGGTTTTTGGATAAATAATTGCAGCAGTAGTAAGGTTCTTGCGAGTAGCAATACCAGATCTATTACAATTTCTGTAGTAGCAGCAGATGATGGATCTGCAGTAAGAGGTGATGATAGTAGAGTCTGCGATGAGTTTCAGTAATTATGGAAATTGCTTAGATGATGGTGGGTGACTGGATGAAAATGACGAAGGTGGAAGAGCAACGAGGCACCAAGAACACCACTCTGATATTAAATGATAGAACCCCATACGATTTATCGTTGGAACGATCTTTGTAGGGGATCAGCCTCCTTGGAACTCTAAAGAGGTTCCTCTCTCCTTAGTAGTCAGCCACAATGGCTGAAGAAAATAGTGTATTACTTGATGAAAAGGGGCGGCTACAAGTGTTTATATAAGGCTTAAAACCCTAACCCTAATGGAAGAGTTCAACTCCTAGTGAAACTCCTACTCCAAAACCCTAGTCGCCACTCTCCCTAACCCTAGCTGACTCCTATAGGCAAAGGGGGTGGTGGTTAGATAGGGTATAGATGTTGAATCTTAGATTTTGATAATAAGATCAATTGTGAGTGTTTATCTAACATATGCATTAGAGAAAAAATTACATGTCTAACTATGACAGGAGCAATGGAGTTACAACTAGATGATGGGCCAAGTTCAAGATTGGGCATCGGGCCGGGTTCAGAGGATGCGGTGGAACCTCGCCGGGAGTATGCTAGGAGATTCGCTGAAGGGATCGATAAGCTCTCTGGGAACACACCAGGAGATCACCGGAAGAAAACCATAGGACTCACCGCAAGAATGCTAGAGGCTGCCAGATTAGGCGAGAGTTAGGTCTTGTTTAAGCTTATTAGTCATTAAGTATTGTAATCATTAAGTTATAGTTAGGGTTTAAGTCCTAATTGACTTGGATTTAGAAGGAATGTGAATCAACTCAATAAGGTAATTGGGTCCACTATGGGGTTTAATTTAACTCAGGTTAAGCCCAATCAGTTGGCTAAAGAGTTGGTCAACATCAGGTTCAAGTCAGAATTAGAAAAGTGGAGGGAACCACTTTTCCAAGATTCCGACGGGTAGAACGTTGATGAGTGATGGTTGGACCACCCGTACCCTGGAAATAGGACGGTGACCAGTAGTTGATGGCGTAAACCATAGGGTCGGTGGGTAAACCATTCGTAACTTGGAAAATAGGTGACTGAACTGCCTAGGACAGGTGGGTAAACTACCCATACCTAGTTTCGGGCGGCTAACGGTGGGTAAACCGCCCAGGTTAGTAGGTAAACTACTTGTATCCGATTTTTTCGGGTAAGTTTGATTTTTGGCTCTAAAAATCTGAAGCCACTTGGGGCCTATAAATATCCCAAGTTTTCTTGTATTCTATATAATAATTTTGGGGATTATATTCTATGATAAAATTATGTATGATTTGTAAGAAAAAGAAAAGGGGAAAGGAGAGAGCTTAGAGTTAGAAAATTCTCAAGTATCCCTTGTAAGCTCAAGTGTAAGGGTTTAATCTTCACCCAACGAAGATCGGTAGTGTACATCGGTGTGCCTTAAGGACTCGGGAGTGGATGTAGGCCGTTGGTGCTGAACCACTATAAAACTTGTGAGTTCTTTTTTTTCTTTCATTGCTTATGAATTTTGTATTGATACTTCCGATTAGATTCACTCTTTAAAAGTAAGGTTTTCACATCAAGCACTTCCCTTCAACATTGCTAATCTTTCAGGTTTGCTTATTAACTTAGCAATTTTCTCACTTATTTTACTTGAACGAAAAGCTTCAGATTTTCTATCTTACTTTAAGCGAAAAACTTTTGTTGAAAACAAAACTTATACTTGCACTAATTCACCCCCACCCCCCTCTTAATGTCAATTGATCCTAATAATTAGTATCAGAGCAAGATACCTACTCTTTGGATTAACACCGACTTGAGTAAATAGCTTATTTTGGTATGAATAAGGGATATTTCATCTCACGTCCTCCTATGTTCAATGGGACGGATTACATATATTGAAAGATACGGATTTGTATTTTTCTTATCTCTCTGGATCTTGATTTATGAAATATTATTGAGAATAGATTTGAAAAATATTTTAAGCTAATGAATGAGCTAAATGATTTAGCGAGGAAGATTTTTTTTCTTTAAATGCAAAGGCTATGAATGCATTATTTTGTGCTCTTAACAAGAATGAGTCTAATCGAGTTTGCATTTGTGATTCGATTTTTGAGATTTGGCATACATTAGAATTAACACATGAGAGTACACTAAATCTAAATGAATCATTAAATTAAAAGGCTTGCAAAAATAAACTTGAATAATACCTTCCAAAGAATATGAAGGAATTAGAACTGAGCTTGACATATGACTCTTCGAGTGAAACCTCGAGTGATGAGGACCTTGAACTTGAACTATTGACAAATAAATTAAATAAATTAACGAACATGAACCTTCAAAATGATCTGAAAATCATAGACAAGAACTTTTGCTATGAAGGCAAGAAGCTATGATGCACCGAAGATGAAAAGCATAATCAAGAAGAAGTGGAAGCTCTCACGCTTGTGGCCAACCACGATGAGGTAAGTAACCCACCCGAAAGCTCTTTTACTTTTGATAAGTTATTTTTTTTCATGAGCCTTATGATAAATTTAGAAAGATTAGTACATTCTATAAATTAATTAAGAAAGAGCATGCATCACTAGTTAATAAACTTGATAAAATGGATGAAGTAGTACCATCACATAATACATGCACCAAACATGAAAGCTTGCATTATACTTTACCATTATACAATGCTTGTTCTAAATGTAAAATGCTAGACATCATTAAGGAAGAAAATACCATACTTAAGACAATGTTAAAAAATTTTAAAATAGGAAATAAATCTCTAAATATGATCCTTGCTAATAAGGGTAATAATAATACAAGAAAGGATGTAGGCTTTGTTGGTAACACTCAACAAAAGCCAACTATTTTTGTTAAAAGACCTACCTTAAATTTGCCACTGAAAATTAAATATAATTTTTATGGTAGATTAGGACATATGGCTTATAAATTTCAATTCAAAAACTATAGTCCTTACAAATTAGTTTGGGTTCCTAAGGGAACAACAAATAACCAAAAACCATTAAATAAGAAATATAAATTTATTCATATAGGTCTCAATGTAAAATGGGTACCTAGATCTTTCTTATAGGTTTGCAAATAAACTAAGGCTAGAAGCAAAATGCGATGATTTATCTTGTGGATGTTCAAGCCATTTGACTTGAGATATAACTTACTCATCAAGCTTTCTAGCCAAAATATAAAAAATATGAAAAATTATTTGAATCAAGATGTTTGAACCTTAATGATCCTTGTTTCTATTATAACAAATCCTTTTATTAAAAACAGTTCATCATTATACAATTAATCTTAATGATGCATAACTAGAATATATAAGTATGAAAATGAACTAGAATCAGAAACCTCAGTTATTGAAAATATGTTAAAATTTACATAAATGAAATTTCGATTGAATAATAGATTCAAAATCTTTAGCTTAGATGTTGGTTTAAATGTAAAGACTATTGTTAAATAGTTCAAATATTGACAAAGTCTATGGGATGATTGATTTAAATATTACATTGATTGAAATGTTACGATTGAATGATTGTGTTGAATAATAAAATTTTAGCATATAATAATATAGAAAAGGGAGAGAAAAATATTGCTTCATTGTCTAGTATTTTTATAAATTAAAAATATATTTAATGAGAATGAAATGAGCATGGTAACTCACTACACTAAGTCTAAAAATTATTGGAATTGAAATACTAAGTCTAAAAATTATTGGAATTGAAATAATTAAAGTTTTATTTGAAAATATTTTATTGCAATAATATTGATAAAACTTTGTTTTTAACTTTAAAATGACATTGCATTCTTGAAATAAATTTCAAAAGAAGGACAATTATTCTTGAAATAATTTTTATTCTATTAATCCTTCAATAAGAGATAAAATAATACTATTATTGTTAAATCTCTTAAACTACAAAAATGGATTAGATAACTTTTGCTATTGAAAAATAATCTATGATGCCTTCATTTAATTCTTCGAAAAGCGATTTTTGATGGTGATTCTGGATATGTTTTCAAATAATTTTATTTTAAAAAAAGATTGATGAATCCATCTAATGTTATTGATATTTTTTATGATTTTATCGTGATCTTGATAAGTTAAAAATTTGTAACTTGAAATCTTTACATAAATCAAGTTAGTTTGGAGAAGTTTATAAATGAATCATAAGTTTATATTTTTAAAACAATAACATGAATCTAAACAATGATCTTGATGATTTGAAATCACATATATAAGTTGAGATCCAACATTTTTATATCTTATTTTACAAAATCATGCTTGTAACTTGACAATTTTCATGTATTAATATTTTACTTACAAAATTGATCTCCTAAAATTTTTATTATCTAAGATAAGATTTATTAAATTAAATCATGTCTTTAATATTCATGAATGTCTATTGATATTAATATCCTTTTTAACATGATTTATTTTAAAACTCATGAATGACATAACTTATCATCAAAATTAGTATTTTTTAAATTTATGATAAGTTAAAAATTGAAAGAGATTTGTATTATCATAAATATTCTATTAATTTCTTGACTTAACTTTTACATTATCGGAATCACGTTATTGATCTCTATGATTTTTTTTTAATAAAAAGGAGATTTATGATCTTAACAATTATAAATTTTTTTTATCAAGATCATTCTTCTTTTTTATTAAAAAGATTTATCTTAGATTGAGATTATCCCTTAAGACTCATTTTTCTTATCTACAAAAAAGAAAAAAACTTATTAAACGAAATCATGTCTTTTGATATTTAAAATTTTGATTTTATCTTTAATGACATGATCTTCTTGTAATTTTTGGCGTAAATTTGAACATGAATGAAAAAAAATTATGCCATCATATTTCGTGATAATGACCAAGAAGAAAAAGTAAAATTACCAATATGATTAGAAGAAAATTGGATATAATAACTTTAAATGAGGAACAAGTGCTTAGAAGAAAATTAGAACTTTCTAAATGCATGCAAAATACCTGATTTACAATTTGAGCTTAATCTACTATCATGTTTTCTTTTGGAATTCATGATGATTATTATCAAAATCTATATAAGATTGATTTGCTTAATTTGCTACCTTGCTTGAAATTTGCATAAGATAAATTAAATTGCATGGGTAGCTCTTAGATTTTTTTTAGATTTTGGAATCTATATCTATAAAATTTACATCTATAAAATTAAATATTTTTGTGATGTTTTTCACTTCTCTACCTTGATTCTACCCTCTTATTCACACAAAGTAGAGAAAGGAAATCACTAACTTTTCAAGAGATCAATAAGATTATCAATATTATTTTGAATCTCTTGAAAGTGATTTTGATGATTTTGAAATTGAATGAGTTCTTCATCTATATCGTGATTTTGATTTCTTGAAAATTATAACTTGAAATCTTTTATGAATCAATATCTTTTGTTATGTGTTCTTGTATTATTTAAAAGGAGATTTTTATATAAATCATGAATTTGATAACTTAATATTTCTTATGAATGAATCAAGAGATTTTATTTATTTTTTATGATTTGTTTATTGATAATCATAATTTATCTTCATGAATTGTACATCTCATCACTATATTAATTTTTCTTGATATATTTCATATGATGTTTTGAAAAATGATGTAATGGAAAAAGTTTTGCACTATTATAACCATCCCTTCTTTTTTATAATGATAAAGGGGGGAGCAAAACTTGTTAGCTTACATGATGTAAAATTGCTAGCTTGAACAGTACAAAGGAAGCAAAAATTTGTTAGCTTACACTTCTCAAAAGAGAAGAAAGAACTCACTAGCTTACATGTTCTAAAGTGATAAAAAATTTACTAAAATGCTAAGCTTTCATATATCAAAAACTTGATAATTACACTTCTCGTTTTTTATTGATGACAAAGAGGAAAAAGGTATAATGATGTGAAATCATGTACGATGATCATGTATGTAATGATGCTTTTGAGAATCTATATGAAGATAATGATTTATTATTGTTCAGATTTATTTGCTATATTTTCTTGAAATTTACATGAGAAAGATTTGTTGAGCTCATATTCGAAATTTTATATATGAGGTTGAGACCTAGAAATACTAAATCATGAAAATATATAAATTATTAATATAAATTTCATGAAATGAAGCCTTTTTGTGATAATATTTTTGAAAACTTTCTCCATGATTTGATATTATTGTTTTAAAAAAAAGAGAAAAATTACTTGAAGATGTGCCACATTTGAAATTTACAAGATATAAGTTTTGATATCAAGATATGACTTTTGCCATATTTGAAATACATAAGTAGTCTTTAAATCTCTTAAACTTTTGAGATCATCTTAGTATTGCTTTTAAAATTTCTTAAGAGCTATTCTCTATGATGAAATGATGATATCATTTTTGGATCTATAAATGAATCTTTATGTGAGTCATTTGCTAAAGAAATGAGCCAAGAATTTGAAATGAGTCTAATGGGTGAGTTAACATTCTTCTTAGGATTACAAATAAAATAACTAGATGATGATATTTTTATTTGCCAAACTAAAGACACCCTAAACTTAATAAAACGGTTTTGGATGGAAAATGCTAAAACATTAAACACTCTCATGAGCACTTCTACAAAGTTGGACTTAGATAATAAAGGAGAAAACTTTGATTAAAAAACTTATAGAGGTATGATAGGAAGTTTATTATACTTAACTGCTACTAGACCAGATATTATATTCCAAGGTATCAATCTAATCCGAAACTCTCTTATTTGAAAGCAATTAAATGAATCTTTAGATACTTAAAAGAAACTTCTAAACTAGGATTATGGTATCCAAAATTAAATAACTTTGACTTGATTGCTTATTCTGATGCTGATTTTGGTAGATGTAGAATAGATAGAAAAAGTACTTCCGAAACATGTCAATTCTTGAGGCATTCACTTATTTCTTGGACTTCTAAGAAATAAAATTTAATAACTTTATCTACTGCAGAAGCATAATACATTACAGCTTCTGCATAATACATTACAGCTAGTGCATGTTGTCCTTAAGTCATTTGGATAAAAAATATACTAGAAGATTATGGAATAAAGTTAAAAAAATATTCCCATAAAGTGTGATAATACAAGTGCTATATATTTGACAAAAAATCATATTCAACATTCAAGAACCAAACATATTGATATTAGACATCATTTTATAAGGGATCATGTAAATTGTCAAGATATCTCTTTGAAATTTATTGACTCTAAGTATCAATTAATGGATATTTTTACAAAACCCTTAAATGAAGAACAATTTGATTTTCTTATAAGAAAACTTGAAATGCTAAATTATGAAAATATATAAATTGTTTGATTTCATGAGAATGAGCTATTTTTTTGTGATAATGTTTTATAGTTCCCATGAGATGTTTATCTTATTATTCATAAAAAAGAGAAAAAATTTACATAATGATGATTTTATTATTTTATAGATTTATTTACTATATTTGCTTGAAATTACATGAGATAATTTTAAATACATGAGTACCTCTTAAATATTTGAATCTTCTTGAATATCTTAGATTTTTTAACTTATTTTTAAAATTTACCTCTACAAAATTGAGAGCTATATTTAATGATGATTTACTACTCTCCTCCCTTGTTTTCTTTCCTTCTTTTTCACAAGAGTAAGAAAATTCTTTATGACTCATATCATATTTTAAAAAGGGGGAGCAAAAACTCATATGTCTTAAAATCTTTAGCCTCACATTTCATCTTTTTGTTGATGACAAAGGTGGAGAAATGGATGTTGATGACTTATGTAATTAAATGGATGTTGATGACTTATGTAATAACTCTCGTCATCAATTGATTATCATCATCAAAAAGAGAAAGATTGTTGAATCTTGGAGTTTAATAATAAGATTAATTGATGAGTGTTTATCTAACATATATCTTATCAAGCTTGGGCATCAGGCCGGGTTCGAACAATACGGTGGAACCTCACCAGGAGTTTGCTATGAGATTCGCTGAAGGGATCGGGAAGCTTACTGAGAACACGCTGGGAGATCACCAGAATAAGACTATAGGACTCATCGCAAGAATGCCGGAGGCTACCGGATTAGGCAGGAGTTAGGTCTTGTTTAAGCTTATTAGTCACTAAGTGTTGTAATCATTGAGTCATAATTAGGGTTTGAGTCCTAATTGACTTAGATTTAGAAAGAATCCAAATCAACTCAATAAGGCAACCAGATCCACTGTGGGGTTTGATTGAGCTCAGGTTGAGCCCAATCAGTTGACCAAAGAGTTGGTCAACATCAAATTCAAGTCGGAATTAGAAAAGTGGAGGGAACCACTTTTCTGAAGATTCCAACAGGTAAACCACTGGTGAGCGACGATTGGACCACCCATACCTTTGAAATAGGGCGGCAGGCAGTAGTTGATAGTGAGTAAACTGCCTAGGGCTGACAGGTAAATCATCCGTACCTTAGAAACTGGGCATCTGAACCGCCCAGATAGGCGGGTACTGTACTTAGTTTCTGGGCGGCTGACAACGGGTAAACCACTTAGGTTAGCAGGCAAACTGCTTGTACCTGATTTTTTTTTAGTAAGTTTGATTTTTTGTTCTAAAAATCTAAAGCTAGTTGAGGCCTATAAATACCCCAAGTTTTCTTGCATTCCATACAACAATTATTCTGTGATAAAATTGTATGTGATTTGTAAGAAAAAAAAAGGGTAAGGGAGAGAGATTAGAGTTAGAAAATTTTCAAGTCTCCCTTTTAAGCTCAAGTGTCAGAGTTTGGTCTTCACCCAAAGAAGATCAGTAGTAGACGCTGATGTGCCTCAAGAAGGAGGACTCGGGAGTGGACGTAGGCCATTGATGCCAAACCACTATAAAACTTATGAGTTCTTTCCTTACTTTCATTGCTTACAAATTTTGTATTAATACTTTCAATTGAATTCACTCTTTAAAAGTAAAGTTTTCACATCAAGTATTTCCCTTCAACATTGCTAATCTTTCAGTTTTGCTTATTAACTTAGTAATTTTCTCACTTTTTTACTTAAATGAAAAGCTTCGGATTTCCTATCTTGCTTTAAGTGAAAAGCTTTTTGTTTAAAACGAAAAATTTACAATTGCACTAATTCAACCCCACTCACCCCCTCCCCTCTCCTTAGTGCCAATTGATCCTAACAGTAGAGGCTTGGATTATGGTTTGGTTACGGTCTCGATTCGATTGATCCTAATTTAACTATGACTCCTAATCATACTCTGATTCAATAGAATCATAATCTTATTGGGATTGGGACTGATTTATTACAATTGACTTAAGATCTCCTTCTAGCAGACCTAATGTCAGGTCTAGATCGGTCAACAAAGTCCAATCTAAGGACCTGACTCAATTAGATAGGATTGAACGTAGCTGGGGTCCTATCATAAACCTCTAAGAAAAATAAGATTAACTAACTAAAATCTATTGCAGTAACAAGTATACTATTGCAACAACGAAGAATCCTATCTTCCACACGCATACCAAACATATCTAAATCTGACATCATTTTATTCATAAATTGATTAATAAAAGAGAAATTTAAACTAATTACTGTAGCATCTAAAACAACTTATCGATATCTTTACAAAAGTTTTGGCCAAGAAAACTTTTATATTTTGTGAAGAAAAACTTTTATATTTTGTGAAGAAAAACTTTTATATTTTGTGAAGACAACTTCAAGTTATAACTATTTTGAATTTAAAAAATAGGATAAAATTAATTCAAATACTTAAAATGAGATATAAGGAGTTAAATTACTATAAATAGATAAGGTTGAGAAGATTTGTTATAATATGATTAAAAAATATATTTTATCTTTTGACTAAGATAAATAAGTATTCTTAAATTAATCTAATACACTATAGATTGAAAATACTTTTCATTCCTTCTATTATTTTCTTCCGTCTTCTTCTTAAAATATGCAGAAAGCCAACACATTAGAGAGAGAACTAACTACCATCATTCGTTTAGCCTTAGCTAATCGCTTTTCTTTGAGAAAACATCAGATTGGTTTTGGTGTTTCCCAGATCAATGTCGTGGATGCCATTCACATTTAGAGGTCAGTCGTGAACAGAATCAGTGTGCTAGGAAAGATCAAAGGTGAAACAGGATATAGCAGAAAAGATGTGGAATCAGAATTATTTTAAGGATCAGAGTAGTAATAAGAAGAAAGAATTTGGTTTAAACAAATAATTCTTTTTCCAAGTACAGTTTGACCTAAAGATCTCTGTTGAGTTCTTAAGTTATACATGGTTGTGTGTTCTTGCAATTATCTTGGATAAGAATAGAAGGGTTCATTTGAGGTCAAGCGTGGTCACCGGTTAAATCAACAAGCAAATATTGTACTTTCAGAATGATAAAAATAGGATATGTCCTCTTTTTCTTGTATTTATTTCCATATAAAATGTTGCGGGCTAGTGATATCATATTTGTTTTGTTATAGAAACAAGCTAGAGGAGAAATCTTGGAAGCTCCACCTTATATCCACTTCTTTTCACGTCTTCTTCCACCTGCCTCCTGAACTCCCCGAAAGTGAACTTCTTGTAGACGGAAGGCTCCCTGCAGCTCCCTATGGTGGACTCGTTTGATGGGCAAAGGAAATATGCTACTGAATACCACTCCACCTTCGTATCGGTCATCACCTTGTGCTGCACACTCTTGTAGACATCGTTGCTCCATGCCTACCACAAGCCATGTCAATCACTTTTAGTTTGAAAATAATTCCTGATGATGAACAACTAATAGTGTGGAGAAGAAATAAGAATAAACTAGTGGTTATCCACTAGTCTTGCGAAATCGCGGATAAAGGTTACTCTTCAGAGTAATCTCATGAGCCATGGCTCGTGTAAAAGTGGTCGCAAGTAGATGCAGCCTTGCCGCAATTACTGACCGTGACACCCCCCCACATCCGGTAGCAGACTTCCATGGTTGCAATCATTTGAAATTATTTGAGAGTACCACTTTGATCGGGAGTAAAAATGATTTCGATCATGATGGTGCAGAATATACCTGAAAGAGGTCTCCAATGTTGACTATAAGTGCATCTGGGTTAGGCTTGACGGCGATCCACTTGGAATCCTTCCTCAGTTGCAAGCCACCTACTTGATCCTGATGAAGGATGGTGAGGAAGTCGCTATCGGTGTGAGGCATCAGACCAAAAGTCTCCGGTGAGAATGGGCATGGCGGATAATGATTCAGCCGAAGGAAGCATGTACTCTTGCTGCAGCTCTTGGTGAATTCATCCCCAGGGGACCCCAGATTCTCGGCCAGAACTCCCGCAAGCATGCGAGCCAGCTCTGACATTGTGACTGCAAGCCTCTCCATCGCATCGCTGGAGGTACAGTACATTTTATATCAGTTTTATTTATGATTAGTCCTATTAATAGTATAGAGAATGGTCCTGTTATCTCTATCTAGTTTATTCTGTTTTGCCGAATAGTTATTCTAGAACGTGTCCGTAATTTAGAATCGATCGACAAATGATGCACTTGGACATAGAAGACACCGATGGTGGGCATTCTGGAGATTTCAGTGGATTTGAATCAAGAGGGAAAATACCTCAGAGAACCGAACTCCATGCTGCAGCAATCTAGGTCAGAGACCTTAGCGAGAGGAACATGAAAGGCTTCCGACCACGAGAACTGATCGAGAGATTTTGTGGTCGGAGTTCCCCAGCGGTATGAGCCATTCAGGAGCTTGGCGCTGGCCTTCATCTCGAAGGGCAACTGGAACAGCCTCTTCTGCTCCCTACTCATCTCGCCCAATAGCTCATTGCTAACCCCATGGTTAAGCACCCGGAAGAAACCCCAGTCCGATGAGGCCCTCACAATTGCCGAGACGCAAGACACCCGCTCTTCTTCATTCTCACTCCTTAGGCTGCACAAGTCTATCACTGGGAGCTCATGCTCTTCCACAACTTGGCGTCCTTCGTGTTGTGAACGTTGCAGGATAGAGCCAGTTAACATATCTCCGTACCTATCGAAAGGAGCGTCGCACAAGGCTTTTGAGCACATCGTGGTTTTCCTTCTTGCTCACTCTGCAGAGGGCTAGGAATCAAGTGAGTATTGAAGTATTTTAACATAGAGAGACATCTTACTTCCTACTTACATCATGCTGCATGCGGGGATACCTTTGAGGCCAAGTATCAAGCAGTACCCTCTGCATGGAAAATTTATAATGACTTCCTTCGAAAACCTAACATCTCACTTAATTCTTTCCATCTCGGCCGTCAGACTATATCTTTCTTGGATGAGAAAATGGGCAACAGAATGTCTACTTGATTAAATCAAGCAAGTGGTCAGATGGAAAGTTAAAGAATAGGATGGAGGTTTTGGAAGGATCCTCCATACCTTTCCTATGCTCGGTAGCCTGTACAGGATTTGCACTTAGAAGTGTTAAAATAAAAAGAAGTAAATGAAAATGCCCACTTGATTCATTGATTCATCGTTTATTTATACATAATGAGAATGAAGATTTTCCTCAACTAACATACGAGATTTCCTCATTCAGTTGGGGAAATCATATCTAAATCCTAACTAAATCTTATCTTTTATCAAGAAGGATGACGAACGCTTGTCGAGGACGGGTGGGGATCATGCTGCAAGGCTATTCTGCTGATCAGGCTATGTAGCTATTGCAACTATAGAGGAAAGAAAAGACACGAGCTATGCAGTGTCTGACTACATCCTTTTTGACTTTGTTACACAAATGAATCTACTGAGGCAACTGCAGAGTTTTTGTGGGAGTAGTGACATTCACTTTGTGATCTGAGGAGAGGAGTGTCATTGGTGGATACGTATGTGAAACTCCATGAGAAGCAAAATCTGATGACTTAGAGACAGTGTCTGTCTCTCGGTCTTTCTTACACTTTAGCTAAGAATATTCATGTCATGCCAGGGGGAAAGTCATATTTGCAATGATCATCCCCCACTATGGATGCCATTTTATCGATTTGTGTTTTCGTGGGTCCAATTATGGTTCCCAGTGACGTCTCATCATTCCCAACTTTCTTGGATTGGGCTGTTCCTTTTTTACTGTTTATAGTTGGTCTAAGATGAGAAGCTCACTTGCAACTCTTGTGAGTTAGTTCAATATGGAAGAGTAATAAAGCGACAAATAATCTGTCTGCTTGCATGAGACTATAATCCATCAAAATTTGTGGACTTGGTCTTGGTTTGGTTGTACAAAATGAAAACTAGCTATTTTTGCAGATGACAGCAGAAGGGAGGAGGCCAAGAGAAATTAGACCAATCAACAAAATAATTTGTTGAGTGATGATACAACGTAAACTATACAGGTTGATTAAAAACAAATGCACCTATCAGCCAATGCGCTGTTTATCATCCTAAGGAAGACTCTTAAAACTATTTTTTAATTATATATATATACACATATATATATATACATATATATATGTATACATATATATATATATATATATATATATATATACACACACATATATATATATATATATATATATATATATATATATATATATATAGAGAGAGAGAGAGAGATAGTTCAGGTTAGTAGGATTAGAGAGACGCGGACGAATAGATTGTCCCATGATGCCGAGAAGACTTCAGTTGCATTTTGATGTGCTGATTCACTAACGTCGAGCACTAGATGCTTTAGATTTCAACTTATTCCGACTGCTACGAATATTGGTGCAACATTATTGGCATCAGAAACTGGAGCATCAAACATGTGTGTGGAAGAAAATAGAGTAGTTGCTCGCTTCACATGTCACATCACCTTCGTCAGTTGTGAGAAGAAGGAAAATAATAGCACTTGGCAAGCAACAAATTAAATGTTCAAACCACTATCACATAATGTCGGATGATACTGACTTCATTTAAAAAGGTGATCAATAAAAGACAAGCTGAAAAGTTCCTTCTCCCCAGCAACGAGACAACATTTAGTAGAGCAAATTTAGCCAGAAAATAAGCTTCGGGTTCCACTTAAGGGATCAAACAAGGACTGCTGAGCCCCAAAAAAGATGAGCTTGCAACAAGCTGAGTCTTTACGACTCCCCAAGTTGTGGGGAATCTCTGCAACCCCAAACTTGTGGGCTTCTTCTACTTGCCCACTCCCTGCATCAGTTGAGCCAAGAAAGCATGGAGGTTAATTACTTTGCAGAGAAGGTGGCAAAAGAAGGTTGCTATTTGCACTAGTATTCATTCTCTTTTGGCTTTTGATCGGGATATGTAATATTCTTATGCTCTGCTCTACTTTGTGTTTGTTGTTGGCTTGGAGAGAGCATATGCTGAGATCCAATATCCACGTGACACCTCGGCACCAACCTGCGAATATTCTTATCATCAAAAGATGCATGATGATGATGATGTTAGCTTTTGTCATCTCATAGATGGGAAGATACTGTTTGCTCCATTGATATTGATAAAATTTAAAAATACTTTATATAGGAACAATATTAAGTAACACGGAGAGAAATTAAATAAAAAATTATAATAAAATAAAACACCAAGATTTACGTGAGAATTTTCTCTAACTGGAAGGGTAAAAATTACGAGACAAGTTACATAAAATCCATTGTAAGAATAATGAATATACAAATCTCAAAGCCTATTATTCAAACCCAGGTAATAATAATAAAAAAATGACATAGATATAAGGATGATATTACTATGTATATTATTCAAAACCTCACCAACTGATCACAGTAAGAATCCACTATGAATTTGATCTAACATGAGGTAAGAACATTGTTTAGATGATTGAGAATAGCATTTTTGATATCCTTGTCTTCTTCACTTTTCTGCTTTTCTTATTTTTCTATCATCAACTACTACTATAGCTTCTCCCTTTTTCTCAACCATGTTCACAACTGTTGATGTTGTCCTTTTTTAGCCCTAGTTACCAAAACTAAGTTAAAAGAGTTAGGATTTAGGTTAAGAGAAAAAAGTTAGGGTCGTGGGCTTTAATAAAGCTCACTATTGGCTGAATAATAGGCTATTTGCCCAACAATCTCCCCCTTCAGCCCATAAAGGAGGTTATCCTATGACTCATCAATGTGAAGTCATATCGACTAGTCGTTGGCATATCTCATGTCTTTCTTTCGGTAAAGTCTTTATTAACATATTTATCACATTATCATCTGTGTGAATTTTCTTAAGTTGTAACTACTTATCTTCAAGCACATTCTTAATCTAGTAGTATCTGACATCTATATGCTTTAACTTAAAATGAAATATTGGGTTCTTACATAAATGCATGGTACTCTGATTGTCACAATGTATCACATAGTTTTTATGTTTCGGCCCCAATTCTTATAAAAATTCTTTCATCCATAATATTTCTTTGAAAACCTTTATAGCAATAATATACTATACATTTGTACTAGAGAGAGCAATACACCTCTACAATCTGGATTGTCATAACATAGCTCTCCTTATAAAAGTAAGTACAAAACATAATATGAACTTCCTCGTATCAATATCTCTTGCCATATATGTATCTATGTAACCTATCAACACAGGTGATCCAACTCCAAAACTTAAACAAACTTTAGAGCTCCCTCTAAGATATATAAAGATTCACTTCACTACTATCTAGTGCTATTTACCTAGATTTGTAAGAAATCTGCTAGTAACACCCACTGCATATGCAATATCTGGTCTCGTACATATTATCGTGTAAATTAAACTTTCGCCTCCTGAAGTATAAGGAATCTTTTGCATTTTCTCCTTCTCCTTATCACTTGACAGACTCTACTCTTAACACAACTTAAAGTGACTTGAAAGAGGAGAACTAACTAGCTTTGCATTGCTCATAGTGAATCTATCTAATATATTCTTAATGTATTTCTCTTATGACAGTCACCGAATCTTTTTGTTTCTTCTATCACGAGAAATTTGCATGCCTAGAATTTGCTTTGTTAGCCCTATATTCTTCATTGCAAAAGACTTACTCAATTCATTCTTCAACCTATTAATTATATACATATCTTTCCCAAGGATAAGTATGTTAATAATAAAAAGTAAGAGAATAATAAAATTATTACCAAATTATTTAGTGTACACATAATGATCTGAAACTATTCTTTTGTATCAATTTTCAATCATAAATGAATCAAACTTTTTGTACCACACTATATTGGAGCTTGCTTCAACCCATACAAGCTCTTTCTCAACTTACAAATAAAATTTTCTTGACCTGTGACCTTGAAGCATTATGGTTGCTCCAGATAAATTTTCTCATCTAAATCACTATGAAGGAAAGCTATCTTCACATCCAATTGTTTAACCTCCAAATCTAGGTTAGTAGTAATATTAAGAGCAACACAGATAGAAGACATTTTAACAACAGGATAAAATATATATTTAAAGTTATACTTTTTTTTTTTACCAAAACCTTTCACAACTAATCTAGCTTTATACTTTGGTTGATAACAATGTTCTTGAGTTTTCAACTTAAAAACTCACTTGTTATTCAAGGCCTTACTTCCCTTTGGTAGTTGTACCATATCATATGTGTGGTTCTTCTAAAAAACATACATCTCTTCCTACATAGCAACTAACCACTTCTTTTTCTACTCACTTTAAACTACTTTCTAGTAACTCTCTAGTTCACTTGCATTAGTAAACATCATATACTCATATGTAAAGTATCTTTTGGAAGGTTAACGTGGTCTAAAAGATCTTCTCAATTGAGGTTATATGGAAAGTTGATCCCTATCTACTTCTTGCTCATCATGTTCTATAAGTAGATCAATATCGGGCTCTATATCATCTTCCTGCAAATCTCTCTCATTACCATGATATACTAGAGGAGTAACTGGGTCATAGTCTGCTAATCCTTATGTAGAAGTCTTGGCTAGTACTTCTTTCTTTAAATCCTCCAGGGTTTGATCCTAAAAAAGGACCACATCTCTGCTTCTAAATACTTTTTACTTTTCTAGATCCCAAAGCTTGCAACCAAACTGATCATGTTAGTAGTCAAGAAAAATATACTCTTTTGTCTTACCATCTAACTTGGATCTTTCATTGTTTGGAACATATGCAAATACACGATAACCAAACAATCTTAAGTGACTATAAGAGATATTTTTTCTTGATCATACATGCTCTGCAATATCACCATATATAGTTATATATGATGACAAGTTGATCACATCAACTGTAGTACTCAAAGGTTTATCCCAAAATTTTTTAGGTAGCTTACCCCATGAAAATATATATTTGATATTTTCCATTATGACATGGTTCATAAATAATCTTGTGTACTCATCACCATTATTTGATCTTATGCATTTCAATTGTCTTTCTATCTCTTTTTCAACTCTGACATAAAACTCTTTAAAAATTTAATAACTTGATCTTTGGTCTTCATAGCATAGGCCTAAACTTTTCTTAAAAAGTAATCTATAAAAATAATAAAATAAAATGCACTATTAATACTAGGAACATTAATAGGTCCACTAGGAGTTTTAGTCCTTAAAGGATCACATACATTTGTATAAACACCATCCAAGGTATATATTTTTCTAGACAAAATAGGACTAATAAAAAAATTTTATATTGTTTGTTAGTCAAACAATCAACACACGGTTTCAAATATATACCTTTAAGGTCTGGCAATACCTCTCTTTTGGAAAGAACTTGTAGACCCTTCCCACTCAATGTGTCCCTATCGCCTATACTACCTCTCCAAGATGAAGTCTTTCTCTATAGCTCACCACAAGCTTTAGCCTGAAATCTATATAAAGTGTGACATTTCTTCCCACTAGCTACAACAAGAGAACCTTTACTGAGTTTTACTACCCTTTGTGAAATCTAATATCAGAGTCTTCATCATCTAGCCTTCCAACTAAAATGAAATTCAGCCTCAAGTCAACCATATATCTCGTATCTTTAAGCACCAACCTGCAGCCAAGGTTAGTCTTTATATAGATATCATCAATGCTGATGATGTATGTCATGTCATAGTCGTTCACTCGAGATTCTAACACACATAAGAAAAAAATATCATTAGAAGTAGACAAAATCAAATAGTCATCACCTTGCACTATAGCTGTGGTATTCTCCTTTGACTCTGTAGGGTCCACTTCTTTCCCATTTTTCTTATTCTTCTTAGTTTGTATGCATTGATTCTTGTAATATTATTTCTCACCACAATTATAGTAAATAATATATTTTCTTGATTTTGACTTGCTTTTATCTATGTGTGAATCACTCATATCCTTGGATTTTGATATTCCTTTATTCTCTAAGACAATTGTTTGTGAATCAATTTGAGATATTGCTTAATTCTTTCTCCTCACCTCATTGTTTAACAAACTGCTTGTTACTTGACTCATCGTGATAATATCATTTGATGAAGAATTACTAAGAAAAATCGCTAGTATTTCTTAACTTTCTAACAATGAACCGAGACTTATAACTCATTATCACGAGATATTTTCATAGAGGATAACTATTTAATGATAATTTGTATTTAATAATAGAAGTGCCCTCTTTCTATTTCATATTCATAAGTTTTCTGATAAAGAAAGTTTTGTTCCTAGCCAATTTTATTTCATAGAGATATTCTAACTTTTTCAAAGAGAGTATGTGGAACTTTTAGTGGAACATGATGAAAAACACTATTATCGAGCCACTCTTAAATGAACCTGATCGGTATTTGGTCTAATCTCTTTCACTTATCATTTGTCATAGTTGCGGGCTTTGCACTATCCCCTTGTAAAGCTCCATACAAATTCTTGCGATACAAGATATCTTCTATTCTTGGTTTTCATATCATCCAATTGTTTCTATTCAAATTAATCATGCGAGAAACATTACCGGCCTTCATATTCGAATACAAAAAATTAAATACCACCAAAATCTACTCTGAAACTAGTTGATGAGATTAAAAAGAAAGACTTTGTGTACGAACAAATACTAATATGCAATAACATATAATGAAATTAAATATAAATTATAATCAAATGAAACATCAAGATTTACGTAAAAAATCCCTCCAACTCGAAAAATAAAATACACGAGGCACACTAGAGAAATTCACTATAAAGATAATGAATGTACAAATCTCAAAGTCTCTTAATCATAATAAAATGATAAGATATAAGGATTATGTTACTATGCATAATATCCAAATCCTCTCCATCACAGTAAAAATCTACTACAAATCTAGATAATATTATTTGAATTATTGAGAATAGTTTTATGTTGTACTTAATTTCTTTCTTTTTATATTTTTATAATTTTCTATTCTCAATTGCTACTATAGCTTTTCCTTTTTTTCAATCATATTCATAACGATCGCTATCCTTTTTTTTTTATCCTAGTTATCAAATCTATATTAAAATAGTTAAAGTTTAGATTAAGAAAAAAAAATTAAGATTATAGGTTTTAATAAAGCCTACTAAGGACTAAATTAAACTGCAGACGGCTTCTAAAGAACAGAAGGTATAGGATCTGCAGGTGATGAGTGTTAAAATTGATAGCACATCTAACCTGATCTATTTTTGAGGAGTGTATGCTCATTCAGGACAAAATTAATATACGTCGTAAACATTATATATAAAATTAACGTCGAGAGTTTCTTTGGTGAGATCGTTCTGATGCTCAAACCCATATACGTGGGTTCAAATAGAGTTTCTGATCTTTAACCATAACCCTGCTGATAGGGTGGTGAGAAAATATTTTAAAAATAAAAAAATATTTTTTTATCATACTTATTGGTGTGGCAGATCTGATCGATCTGGTGGATGTGGAGTTTCGATTGACATATTAATCATATTAGTTCAAAATTTTGATTAGGTAAAGAAACAAAGGTCGAGAATAAGTTTTAGCTAAAACCGCACAATTTTCCACGTTGTTCTCTTCTTTTTCACTATTGCAAGCAAAGCATGATGTTATCTATGAGAATTAGTTCTAGAAAGAAAGCAATAATAAGTACTTTTCCTAAACATGATTGAATCTATGTATTCTGACGTGTTCATGAAGTTTAGTTAACAATACAAAATAATTTTTTAAATCCATAAAAAAATATTATATTCTGAAAAATTAAGCAAATAAAAAATCTTAATCGCATACAAAATAGTTCAAAGTAATTAGTTCTCTTAATTAACAAATGACGGGACATACCAATAAATTTCAATGTGATTTCTCTGAATGCCCTCCTCCAGTGAGTATCCCTTCCTTCAAAATGCACTTGCAAATACACTTTGTATTATTAATCATTATAATTAAGAAAATTTGAAATATAAAACTTAAAAATACCTAAAATTCCCTTTAATTATTTCATAAAAATAAATTTAAATGAACAATAACAAAGTTACAAACTTATAATAATATATAATATTTTTTGAAAAAATTACTCTTGTTTAAAGTTCCAATACCATGCTGTCGTTCAATTATTTTTGTTTAAAGCTTTAAAGAGGCAAATATAAAAATTAATAACATTAAAGGTACATATGTCATTTTGCCCCCATAAATGATCTTCATCGCCAAGAATTTTATCGGTTAATTATTAATTATATCGTTTATAATCAATATACATATAGATGAACTGAACAGTACCGATCCAGCTTTGGTAACCAATCTAATTCGTGGATGAATCGTGGGATTTATGACACAAAATGTGCAAGATATGAATTAAATGATTGCCCGAGTCTAACTCGCCCTGGTTCAACCTTCATAATCGTTCTTCCTCATCGATTTTTCCTTTTTATATCAATCGTAGATGTTGAAGAAGGGGATGGCTTGTCCTCGTCTGCAGCCTTCATTATTGGTCACAAAGATTATGCCTTTGTCACTTTTGAGTATAGCAAGGATTGTTGCATCTTGAATGTTGGGTGGGTCCAATAGAGAAGTGATCAACACGATCGAGAGAGGCGATTGATACGGTGAAGAGACACAGCCATAAGTTAGGCAAAGGGCGATGGTTAATTGAGACAAAATTATTATTTTAAAAAATAATATTATAAAATAATTTTCAAACTGGAGTGCTCTTTAAAAAATTACGAATTTTTCACGAAAATTTGTCCATTAAAAAAATCCCCGTTTCTTCTACCACCGCATCACGTGAGTTTTGTACCCTTTTATTGAAATAACGAAATGACTATAGCGCCCTTGAAAGGATTCCCAGTAGGCGGTCATTCTGGTAAAGAGTCGTAGAACGAAGGGTAGATTAGTTCACATGGGCGGACAAGAAGGACCGCGTCCTCCCATCTCCTCGACTATAAATAGGGGCGGAGTTTCTTCTCCAACATCGAAATCCCCCAATCGCAGAGGACGAGGGCGGAGGAGTCTCCCCCATTTCCTTTGCTTGCGTCGTATTTTAGATCCCTCCCTGGGTCTCGATCTCCTGCCGGTTTGGGGATCCCCCGCAGGCCTCACGCATGAGCTGGTTTGAGAATCTCTGCGACCTGTCCGATCCGAGCCAAGACGGGCTCATGATCTTTGTCCTCCACCTCTCGATTCCTATACGTTCGAATAATCCTTCCTTGAATTCTCTACAATCTTAAGCGGCGAGGAGAGGCCCTACGATTGCTTCTTGTGCCGAGGGGGGATGACGTCGAAAGGATTATCGAGCCGGAAAAATTGTGGTATCGGCGGTATCAACCTTCTTTGATTTGTCTCTTGATATTTTTTGTGACGGGGTTTCTGAATTTTGGATTGGTTTATGTATGGAATTCAATGCAAATCTGGAATTTTGTTGTTGATTGCAGAGATTTTGTTATCAATTGGACTGTCTCGGCATATACCTGTACAAACTTATAATATTTGTAGCTTTCCCTGTATCCACGACCTTCGATCATATTTTGGCTTTGAACATTAAACTTCATGTTTTTGCATGTTTGTTAGAGATTCTAGAAATATAACGAGGATCACTGACATAAAAGTGGAAAATGAGAAATGAAATGCCTCTAGAGTACCAATATTTGAAATTTATTAACAGATAGTTAGTATCATGCGATAATATGTTATACATATTCTCTGCGGGTATCCAGCTTTTTTTCTACTAATTCATCTTCATATATTAACTGACTAAATCTTCTTCTCCATCTTTTCATTTCATCTTGTAATCAATGTCCCATAACGCAATTCTGTCTGTTCAATGTTTTTCCCTTTTATGGAAATTTTTTGCATCTTGGTCAACTAGCAAAAGGATCGCAAATTGTTAATGCTTTATAGTTTCTGTATTTTTACCTGTTCGATGACTATACAGATTCATAAGGTTAAGCTTAGTAATAATATGTAAGGAAAAAAAAAAGGGTGGTGGGGTGGGGAAAAAGATGCTTCTTTTACATAGAAGCCTAAATAACAAGTGCAATGAGAAACAAGCCTTCTGCACCCAGATATGCAAATTCCTCATCTTGGAGGCAAACATAATTGTATCTACTATATTATAATATTGAAGGTTCGTTCACCTGCTTTAGGGTGGAGATTCAAAATACAACTTGGTCTTAAAAATTCACATTTTCAAAAGAAAGTTTAATTGAAGATTGTTTACATTGAGTTTGAAATGAACAAGTAAACCAGTAAGCCACATAGAAGCTTTGTAGAAAATCCACTCAAAAAGGCTTTGAATTGCAGAATCCTGCTTAAGCACCCAAGTCAATCTGTAGAGAAGATGTGCTGCTAACAGAATGTTGCTTACATAGCATTAGAAAGGGAGAGTAATGGGCACTTCAATCACTCTGTTTTCTTGGTGTTTGGAGTCCAAAGGATACAAATTTCCAGTGTTGGTATGTTAATTACCTAAGTAATTGAAGAAAACAACAAATATCAATTTTAAGATCCAAAGTAAGATCTGTTGGAGGTATGATAAATTTTATCACTTGGTATATGAAGTGCAGAAAATGAATGGGTGCAAGTAAGGTTAAAGGATTTCAGTGAGATGATAGCATTCTTGTGTGAAATCTTGTTGCTTATTCAAGTGGCAGCATACATCGAGGTACGGGTGGTACATATCAGTCTGAAGGTTTACCGGTACCTGGACCACCCGGTACCGGGTGGTACCCACCATTACATGGTATATAACGGTTGAAATCGACCGTTACAAAAATATAACAGACGAAATTGACCGATACAACTCAGTAACGGTCGAACTCAACCGTTACAAACCATGTAATAGTCGAACTCAATCGTTATAGACCTTGTAAAAGGTCAAAATCGACCGTTACAAACCCTGTAACGATCAAAAAACTCTTTCCAACTCTATTTAAACTCACCCTTCTCTCATTTCACTTCACACACACTCTTTTTCAGACTCTCTCACTTTCTCAAAACGATTCCTCAAAGCTCGAAAATGATATATAATATTATTTTTGCTTAATTTACATTGATTTTGTTGAATCTATACCAATTTCTATCTTACAAACCCTAACC
The DNA here is from genome assembly GCA_021527575.1 of Ensete glaucum. Classification (NCBI taxonomy): domain Eukaryota; kingdom Viridiplantae; phylum Streptophyta; class Magnoliopsida; order Zingiberales; family Musaceae; genus Ensete; species Ensete glaucum. The sequence continues at coordinate 39,603,081 of CM038557.1, read as the reverse complement.
CAACTTTTTTTCTAATTTTTCAAGTATTAAAAAAATAATATTTTTTAATTATTAAAATATTATTTATTTGTACCACTCGGTATGCCCAAGCGTACTGAGCTTTACCGACATATCATACTATACCGGCCAAATCTCGGTACACCGGTACGGGGAACCTATACATTATACAAATGTTGTTCATGAATTCTCGAGTATAACAGCATACCCATATACAAGCTTTCCTAGGACTCTTTGATGTTCTTAGAGTGATGTAACGATGCTTACTAATTTTATATCATCTAAATAACAACTATAAATTTCTTTCTTTTTAGCTCTCTACACCTCTCTCTTTTTTAGATAACTTGTATGGTTCTTTTATAAGTAACTATATTTATTGTCTTAGGTATTCTAGTCTCTCACGTTGAGAGACCACAACCTTCAGTTATTGTGATTGGTGGAGGAATTTCAGGGATTGCAGCTGCCCGTGCATTGTCTAATGCTTCTTTTAAGGTAATGCTTTCTCTTGCTCTTTGTCACTGACACTTATATAACTTGTTATTTGAAAATTAGAAGCTTTCTTAAAGTTATTTTACATTAATTAAGCCAATTCCATAGTGCTCAGAATATTAGAACTTAATATCATATGCTATCTTCTTCAGGTCATTCTGTTGGAATCACGTAACCGCCTTGGTGGGCGGGTGCATACCGACCATTCTTTTGGTTGTCCTGTTGACATGGGAGCATCATGGTGAAGTTCTATTTTAAAGTCAATCTTTCTCGATAATGATACATTGCAGTTGGGCTCATTGCTCTTTTCTCCATGCTTTTTGATGTTCAGGTTACATGGTGTTTGCAATGAAAATTCTCTAGCTCCATTAATTCGTGGCCTAGGCCTAAAGTTATACCGCACTAGTGGTGACAATTCTGTATTGTATGACCATGACCTAGAGAGGTACTCATTTTTCTATATATCTTCTAATTATTCTTGATGCTTTGGGATTCCATAGATGGTTTATGATTTATATTTTAGTTCAAAGAACTAAAAAATAATTTATGTACTATGCCAAGTTGGTAAACGATAATGTATATCTGAGCTTGATTAATTATTTGCTTTAATTGTATAGTTCTCAAGGGGTAGGTTTGAATTTCTTTTAATTGTATTATGAAGGACCATGACTATTTTTAGGTCAGGACAAAAAGTTTTCATGTTTCTTTTTATGTTCTCATGCTTGTTGTGTAGGGTTTTGTGAAGCTAGTTTCTTTTCTAATCAAGATGATATGATAGATTTGCCTCCACATGTATAAATAAACTGGTTATATACATACATACATATATATTATATATATGTATATATATATGTATAATAATAATAAATCTGTATGGATGAAATTAATCGTTTTTCTAGATTAATAAGACATTTGGTTGGTACGTGTAGTTATGCTCTTTTTGACAAGGATGGGAATCAAGTTCCTCAGCAAGTAGTCACAAAAGTAGGAGAAGCATTTGAGAGGATTCTCAAAGAGGTATTTGTTAGTATTCTCTGGATATTTTTCTTGTTTCCCTTGTACCTATATTGGCTTCAATATGATGTGATAATAAATATTATTATTTTTCATATCACAGACTGAGAAAGTAAGAAATGAACATGTTGTCGACATGTCTCTTTCCCAAGCTATTTGCATTGTTCTGGAGAGATATCCGCAACTAAGGTATGTCACTAAATCTAGCTGAATAGGACATCACAGTAATGGTCAACTAACATGTATTTGGCCGTGTGGTCAACTAACATGTTTCCTCAATTTACAGGCAAGAAGGGATGGCACATGAAGTGCTGCAATGGTTTATATGTAGACTGGAGGCATGGTTTGCTGCAGATGTGGATACTATATCTCTAAAAAATTGGGATCAGGTAATGACTTTGCCATGTTATCATTGTCACAAATTTGCTCCTCATAAAGGAGATGATGAAGATAGCTGTTACAGAATTTCTTTTATGATCATGGTTTGGTATCCTATTTTCACAACTCAACAGAATTTCTTTATTGGTTCGATTGAACCAATGAAGTTATTGTTCAATTGAACTAGAGTTGACAATCTGGTTTGATTTTTCACTTTCAATAGGGTGCTTGCTCGAGGTGCCTGGCTTCTGGGCTCAGGCAAGCGCATAGGCGCCGCTTCACTAAAGAGCGTCGCCCTGCCACTATGCTAAGCGTTCAAGCCATGCCACTCCTAAGTGAGCGCCTAGACGAGTGCCTGAGTGCCTTTTCAAAACATTGATGTAACTAGGCCTCTATGATCAGAAAATAATAGTCTTCTATGCTTTCTATATAAAGCATCCATTTGCACTACTCACTATATCGTGCACTACTCACAGTATATTGTCATGCTTTTTTTCATGATTAGCATGTCCACGGTAACAGTCTAGAGGAAAACCCAGCCAAAATTTAAATTTGCTGATACTCCAAGCCTGGATAGATATAATAAACAACAATTATTTGACTATGTGAGTTGAACCAGACCTAGCCAGGTTTCATACAAGTTGAACACATTATGATTTTGGATTTTGACTAGCAGTTGAATTTAAGAGTTACACTGCAGCTGACCCATTAAATGGGTCTGGACGATTCATTTAAACCACACCTAATTTATATGAATTGTTAAAAGTGAGGTTAATGGGAAAAGGTACAATGTACCAAGTCATGGTCTGCGTGACAGCTATATAGCAGCTGAGAGCTGATTAATAGTCTATCGATAGTCAGAATTTGTGCACTTCTATAAGGAATTTGAGGCAAGATTGGTAGGTGGCCTAGCAGATGGCAGTTGGTTTTGATAAAAATGGTTCTCAGATAAAAGCTGTGACCATGATCATAGAGCGCAGGCCACAATTAATTTTGTTCACAGGAAGGGATTCTCTACTGTTTATTTGGTCCCGCATGGCCTTTCACCTGATGTTATTAGGTTATACTCTGGCTCATGGTTTATTATTGACAAGAATTTAACCCACGAGTAGAACTTTTGACATGTTTAATCTAATTTTCCTGGTTCAGAGCTACAAGTATTGTTCCCTTAAAATTATGTTGCATGTTTGTTGAGTTTTCATAACATTTTTTGACATGCACTAATTGTAAATTTATGTTGAGAGAAATTGACAGTGACAAGTCAAATATGTAAAAATGACATGACTGGTTACTCGCCTTCTTTTGAAAACAGGAACATGTTCTTTCTGGTGGTCATGGACTTATGTTGCAAGGTTACTATCCTGTTATACAAGCCCTTTCAGAGGATCTTGATATTCGTCTGAATCATAGGTATACTTTAATAAAATGTTCTATTACTCTCCTTCTAGGTAGAAATCATCAGTATTGTGAAAGTTCTTGTGGCCACATAAGCTTCTGCATATGGAAGGCACTCAGTCATATGCTGAACTATACAGAAAAAAAACCGACATTAATTTTGGTGCAGTGTCGCAGTATATGAGTCACCACATGTCTCAGACAGTTGCCCATACTCATCACTTGAGTAGATTCTTAGATGAGTATAAAGATACTTCCTCCTTGAGATAATCCTGAATTCAGTCATCTTTTTAATTGTTTTCTATTGTATGCTAGTCATGTGTTTTGTGTGCTCTTTCTGTTGTTACTTATTTCTTAACCATCATTTTTTTTCTAAATAGCAGAGTATTTCATATAAACTTCATATGCCACATATGCATTTTGTGGTTTCTCAGCTCAACATACTGTGTTTATTCTCTATTGAAAATAATCTGTAGCATCTCTACTTGTCATATGTGATTTTTACATGGAGCTGTTTATAACTGACATCAGTTAGCTACTTGAATAAACCTTTGTTGGTTCCCCATGCCCTGGGTCACATGATTGTGATAACACTTTGTTATCGTAGCTGAGGCTTTAAGAAATGGTGTTTTAGATTTAAACCATGTATTTAGATGGTGATCTTCTTATGAAAATTTTGTAGGCAAGTGTTATAGATTTCTTGCTACTAATTCTTTTAACATCTATAGATGGTTGATTACTAGCTAAGAGTATGTCTAGACTCTACACTGCTTGTAAACTTCAGAATCTTTAACTGTCCACTACTTATTGATGGTTTCTTAGAAATTGTATCCCTACCATGATCTTCATCAAATAAAATGTTTTCCATTATTTTAACTAACACAGTACAAACCCAAACATGGAACCTTAGAGTAACTGATGAGGCCTAATCTTTTGGATTACCATCACATCATCCAGAACCCAAATAAATTATGAGTTTAATAAATGGAATGGTGTAATTTTCTTTTGATATATAGTGGTATCTTGGATATCTCTTCATAATCTCTTTAGAAACACATTTACAAGTCAAAACCAATTTTAAGGTACTATAGAGGATATGAATTATTTTCGTTTTGTCTCCATTTTGTCAAAGAGCAATTGTAGTTGCAAAGAATGTGTGCCTGAAAGAAACAAACAAATTTGATGTTCTCAGGCTGCTGTATGATTCGAGTTATCAACTGTTTTTGGAAGAAGCTAATTATGGAATATTCTGATTACAGAGAGTTTTTCTTCATATTATTCTTATTTTGCTGATAAAGGTCCTTGAAGGTTGCTTTATCCGTAGCTTCTTTTCAATGGAAAGGGTCCTTAAATGCCCCAATTATTACATCTTATGTTACTGAGACAATGAGAATGATAAACCTGATTAACTTAGCAATTTGTACATAAGCTTTTTTTTTTCTGCTTATTTACTACTTTTTTTCTTATCTATTCATGTGATCAGGGTGAAAAAAATTGCACAGTGCAACAATAGAGTAATAATTACAGTAGAAGATGGAAATACATTTTTAGCTGATGCAGCTATTATTACTGTTCCTGTTGGGGTTCTCAAAGCTAATCTTATAGAGTTTGAGCCTAAGCTTCCGGAATGGAAACTCTCTGCGATCTCTGATATTGGCATTGGCATCGAGAATAAGATCGCTCTTCGCTTTAGCAATGTTTTTTGGCCTAGTGTAGAATTTTTGGGTTTAGTAGCTCAGAAATCTTATGCTTGTGGCTATTTTCTCAATCTCCACAAGGCTACAGGAGATCCTATTCTTGTGTACATGGCTGCTGGAAGATTTGCTTATGACATGGAGAAACTTTCTGATGAAGAAACCATCAACTTTGTGATGTTACAGCTGAAGAAAATGATACCAGATGCAACAGATCCGGTTAGTTTCTAGATATTGATCATATGATGCTTTAATTCCTTGAAGAGTTCAAATAAACTAAACTGCGATATTTTGGCAGATACAACATCTGGTTTCCCACTGGGGAACAGATCGAGATTCTCTTGGTTCCTATTCTTGTGATCTAGTTGGGAAGCCAGCTGACATATATGAGAGGTTTTGTGCTCCAGTGGACAATTTGTACTTTGCTGGTGAAGCAGCAAGCGCGGACCATTCTGGTTCTGTTCATGGAGCTTACACCTCCGGCGTGATGGCTGCTGAAGTATGCCAAAGGCACCTCTCAGTACAGCATGGCATATCAGATCTTTTCCAGCTTGTCAGGAGGGAGGAACTCAATGAAGCCATGGTTCCTCTTCAGATATCTAGGATGTAATGGCGTCGCCATTGCTACATTTCTGACTATTGCTAACACCAGTTGAGTATGAGCTTAATAATAAAAAGCTAATGAAGCTTCTGTATTAGTTAATAAGGTCTTTAAGTATGATGTTAAACTTCAGCGTCTGCCAAGTTTCCATGCAATGTGCTGATTTCTAATATGCTGTTCTTACACAATCGAACTATGAAGTGTTGTACCAAACAGGTAAACAACCTTTTTAGCTTCCCTCTTTTCTGTTCCCTAGGGTTTTAAGTTTCGGCCAGTGTTTTGGATGGTTGGATTCAGGTCTCTCTTCAGCATTGGATTTGTTCATCCCTTTGCCAATATCAGATGACGTTACCTATAGAATTTGATAATTAAGAATTTAGCAGTATTATTCCTACATTTCATGGAATTACACGGGCATCGTTTGTCACGTGATATGACATTTTGTCCATATACATTAAAAAGTATAAATCAAATTAACACCCAGCCCCCCTCCCACTCCCTCAATTTCTGCACTGTTAGTGGAAAATCTTCGTGCTTGCCCAGTAGGCATAGTCTGTGCCTCCGTGTTCGTCGAGTGAGCACAGCTGATTCAGACCCTTGTGCGCTAGCTCGTCCGTAGTGATCTAGGTGGAGAGGAGGTGGAGCACAGTTGAATGGAGGGGGCTCTTTGGTCTGGCTCGACCAGTCGAAGACTAGCTCGTCGGATCTCGGGTCAGGAAGAGATGTCTCGACTCGGGTCGGTTGCTAGTTCTTGCAAGAAGGTCGGGTCGAGTGGGGTTCCCGACGTGACCTCTCTGAAGGTCAAGTTAGTTATGTTGTTGATTTTTCCATCCCCCTGCTCCGTAGAGGTGCAGGAGCTTTTATAGAGTGCTACAGGTCGTTCGTACCTTAGGTCTTTCTTGTCTCTTATCATGTCATCGTACTTCACCACACCATTCGTGATCCTTGCAGGAAGACGCGTGTCTTGCTTCCGGCGGTTGTGACGTGTCGACCTTGCCCACCCTACCCGTGTCAAGTCGGCTGTACAATTGTTGACTCCTCCATGCCTATGTCAGGTCGACTCCCCTATGTCGGGTCAGCCACGCTGACGATCTATTCATCCAAGGGCGTGAGGACGTGATAGCTAGGTCAATGTTTGCCAAAACATTAGCATAACGTTTCCTAGTCCATAATCTTAATCTCCTTATCCTAATACCAAATATGAAATGTTAACCAGGGGAGGGAATAAAAACTTAATTACGGTGTTTTACGTAAAATATTAAGATTTTTTATACTAATACAATTTTGGTGGAGGGTTTATACATAAAAAAGGCACGGTTAGACAGAACGGAAGAACAGCCGAATCGGAAGGCAACGCCCAAAGAGCAATGCTCGACGCCACCGACAACTCCTCCGCCTTAGTCCTCCTCCATCCACAAGGCCAATCACCACCATTCGCCGCCAGCCTCCCCTTCCGCTGCCACTGGGATCATCGTCCGTGGCTACCGCAAGGGCAACTGGACGCTCCACGAGACCCTCATCGCCGCCAAGCACCTCGATGACGCCCGCCGCGAGGGCTCCTCCTCTTCCGGTGTGCCCAGGTCGGCTGTGAAAATGGGTGGAGAACTACTGCTGGCGTAACGGCTGCCTGTGGAGCCTAAACCAGTGCAACGACAAGTGGGACAACCTCCTGCGCGACTACCAGAAGGTCGCTGCTACGAGGCCCACCCGTTGTACAGGTCCATGGATCGACACGAACGGAAGGAGCGCAACCTCCCCACCAACCTCGCCGCCGAGGTCTTTGAGGCCCTGACCGACGTCCTCGGCCACTACGCCGGTCGCCGGGCTAAAACCACCCTCGGCTCCTCTCGCCCGCCTCCGCAACCTTCGCTGCCGCATTCGCCTGCCAACTCTCTACCGCCCCCGCCTCCTGCCTCTATTCCTCCCTCTCCTTCTCCGCTAACCCAGCCCCATCACCACCAGTACAGACGTCAGTTTCCGGTATGTTTAGATTCTTAATGGCCATATCTCTCTCGGTAACTTTTCTTCAATCAAAGAAAATTATAGTACTATATATATAATATATATATCCTAGCATCACCCAGGTGATTGGCATAAATATACCTATCGTTGAGGGTCAAATGTAGGCTATTAATGATTGTCAACAATCTAGGTAATCGATGCGTTTGCTACAAGAGGTGCGGGTCGACCATTACGGTCCCATGTCATGTGGGGCTCTCTTGTACGATCCTGAGCACTACTTTGTATGATCTTAAACAGCACAGTTATGACTACATGTCGTTTCCCGAGTTCATTGTGTCGCTTTGCAGGTGCACGTGCATACCTTGTCGGCTTTGAGATGCTATATTGATTCCAAGGTGGTTACTAGTTGTGTTAGGTGGCACTAAGAGTGGGTGAGGGGAGGAGAGGGGTGAATTAGTACAAGTATAAATTTTTAGTTTAGATAAAATTTTTTTAATTAATCTAAAGTTTTTCAATCTTAATGAGATTAGTAAGTGATTAAAAGAAAATTGCTAAGTTAATAAGCAAACCACAAAGATAAGTAACATTTAAAGGAAATAATTTATCATGAAAACTTTGCTTTCAAAGAGTTGAGTTAAATCGAAAGCGTCAATACAAAAATATGTAGGCAATAAAAGTAATAAAACACTCACAATATTTGTAGTGGTTCGGCGCCAACAGCCCACGTCTACTCCCTAGTCCTCCTTTTTGAGGCACACCGGCGTCCACTATCGATCTTTTTTGGGTGAAGATCAGGCCCTTACACTCTGGTTACAAGGGAGACAAGATTACACTCTTTGATCACTCCCTTAACTCTTTTCTTTTTCTTATAATTCTCACATAATATTTTCTCAAAGTATAATCCCCAAAAATTATTGTATAGAATGAAAGAAAACTTGGGGTATTTATAGGCCCCAAAAGGTTTCAGATTTTTGGAGCAAAAAAAAAAAATAAACCCAAAAAAATTGGGTATAGGCAATTTACCCGCTGACTTAGGTGGCTCAACAACACTGTGCAGGCGGTTTACACTTGATCTTGTGTGTTAACCATCAAAGTACCCAGATTCACAGGTATGGGCTCAACCGCCTAGTGAGTGGGTCACCAAAGCTGCAACACAAGTCGCTCACTAGCGGTTTACTTGTCAAAATTTCAGCAAAAGTGGTTCCCTCAACTTTTCGAATTCCGGCTTGAACCATCAGTTGACCATTTTTTGGTCAACTAATTGAGCTCAACCTGAGCTCAACCAAACCCAATAGTGGACCCGGTTGTCTCATTGAGTTGATTTGGATTCCTTCTAAATCCAACTCAATTTGGACTCAAACCCTAACTATAGCTCGATGATTATAATACTTAATGACTAATCAAGGTAATCAAGACCTAACTCTCGCCAATCTAGTAGCCTCCAACATTCTTATGGCGAGTCTTATGGTTTTCTTCCAGTAATCTCCCGACATATTCCTAGCGAGCTTCCGGATCCCTTCGGCGAATCTCCTAACGAACTCCGGCGAGATCCCACTACATCCTCCGAACCCCGATTTGATGCTCAAGTTTGATCTTGACCCATCATCTGGTTATAACTCCATTGATCCTGTCATAGTTAGTACTGCATAATGCTAATTATGATTTAATTAAATAGAATCAAAATTACCAAGACATCCATTACAAGACCATCCAACTCCTGGCAAGCTTTTCGATGACCCTCGACAATCTTCTAGTGAGTCTCGGTCTTCTTTTGGCGAACTCTCTTGTGTCGTCATGGCAAACTCCTAATACCCTCAGCAAGCTCCCGATATACTCCTGGTGAGTTCCCAACTGCATTGACCCGATACATGGACTTGACCTTGGCTAATTCTGATTGTAATAATCATTTTGTCGTAATTAATCCAGCATCAATCAATTCTAACAATCCTGTTAGATCAATAACCCATTAATTGATTTTATCATCAAAATTCAAGATTTAACAATCTTCCCTTTTTTGATGATAACAATCAATTAATGACAGGGGTTAATCCTAACTCTCCCTCAATCCATGTCACTTAAATTTAAGAGAATCATATACTCTTAAATTCCAACAATCAATATTTGATGCAAATTTTAACACAAATTTGCATCAACTCATCAAATCATAAATTCCATCAAGTCATCAAATCATAATAAGAATTATGCACTCATATCCATATCCAAGATGTCTAATCCATAACCATTTTCATATCATGTGTTATCAGCGTATATCATCAATATAATAAGTCATCAATTAATATCATGTGTCATAAATATTTATTTCTCTCCCTTTATCATCAACAAAAAGGTGAAATATAGGGCTAAAAATTTTAAGGCACATGAGTCTTTGCTCTCTCTTTGTAAAATATGACATAAGTCATAAATAATTTTCTTCCTCTTGTGAAAAAGAAGGAAAGAAAATAAGGGAGGAGTTGTAAAACATTATTAAGAAGAGCTCTTAATAAATTTTAAAAAAATATTAAGATGAGCTAAAAAGTCGAAGTTGAAACTATTTTAACTATACATTATATTATAAAATTATGATTATTATTCGAAATCATTATATATATTTTCAAAAATTAAAATGCATTATCATTATACATGATCATTATATCTTCTCCCCCTTTGTCATCAACAAAAAGGAGAAGTACAATTAGCAAGTTTTTGATATATGAGAGCTTAGTAATTTAGCAATTCTTTCATCACTAGCTAGTAAGTTCTTTCTTCTCTTTTGAGAAGTGTAAGCTAGCAAATTTTTGCTTCCTTTGTAATATTCAAGCTAGTAATTTACATCATGCAAGCAAACAAGTTTTGCTCCTCCTTGATAATTTTTTTATAAAAGAATTTTCTTCCTTTTCTTTGAATAATAAATAAAAAATAAGAGAGGGGTGAGAGACATTGTATCACAAAAATAAGGCCCAGTCTTTTAGATGTAAATTCTAAAATCCAAGAATTAATATATATCTATGCAATTTAATTCATTTAAATCAAGAGTAGCACATCAAGTGATTCATCAAAGATTTAATATCAAATACTTATTTCAAGCATCATACAAGTTTATGTTATATATATTTCCCTTTGTAAATATTCATCAAGATTCATAAAACAGGAATAATCTTTTAAAACTATCTTATCACAAATATTTTGAATTCTTCTTATGTTCATTTCGAAAGTGAGCTAAAAAAACTAAGAAATCCAAGAAGAATTAAGAGCCACTCATACATTTAAGTTGTGTGATTTTCTAACATAAATAGCAAATCATGTATTTTTGTAGATCACCTTTCATTTATATTTTGATAATATAAAATATGATAGCTTAAATTATTAATCAAGAATTTTGCATGCATATTTTGATAAGAAGTGTAATTTATAAAATTCCAGAAATTCAAAGAAAAATATGTTAATACATCAAGCTCAAATTATGAAATATGCATTTCGCATGTATTTAGAAAATTCTAAATTTTCTTTTAAGCAAATTGTTTCTCATTCAAAGTTATCATATTCAATTTGCTTCTAATCATATTGATAATTTTATCTCCCTCTTTGTTAATGTCAAAAAGAAACATAATTGCATAATTTCATCTTAACATCTATATTTAAATTATGCCAAAAAGTAGAAGATCATATTATTAAAGATAAAGTCAAAATTTTGAATATCAAAAGACATGATTTCGTTTAATAAGTTTATTTCTCCTTTTTTGTGAATAATAACAATGAGTCTTATAGGTTTATCTTAATTCATCCAAGATATATCTTTTTAATAAAATAGAAGAATTATCTTGATAAAAATTTTAATTATAATTATTAAGATCATAAATATCCTTTTTATTAAAAAAGTAAAAATCGTAGAGATTTAAACATGATCCCATAAAGGATAAAGTCAAGGAATCAAGGAAATTATTCATAATAAAACAAATCTCATATAATTGTCAACTTATCATAAATTTAATAAATACTAATTTTGGTGATAAGTTATGTAATTCATGAGTTTTTAAAATAAATTATATCAAGATAGATATGGGTATCAAAGGACATTCATGAATATTAAAGACATGATTTACTAAAATAGAATCTTAAGAGATCAAAGAAAAGACTTTATTCATAAAAATATTATTTTGTAGATATCAAGATTATGAGTTAATTTCAAGGAAGAAAATGTAGAAGATCTTGATTTATATATATGAAACTTCAAGATTTTAAGAATATGGTTCATAAGAAGATTTTCAACTGATAGATCCGAAGAGACAAATTATGATTCATTCATATGACTTTCTTTGAACGAATTTATATAAGATTTCAAAGTGTAATTTATTTTTTCAACTTGTCAAGATTATGATAAAATCATTGAAATATCAATAATATTAGATAGATTCATCAATCTCATTTTAAAATAAAATCATTTGTAAACTTATCCAAATCATCATCAAAAATCATTTTTTTGAAAAAATTTAATAAAGTAAACATAGATTGTTTTCTAAAATAAAATAGCTAAAGTTTTCTAATTTATTTTTATAGTTAAAGAGATTCAATAATAAATGTATCATTTTATATTCTTGAAGGATTTATGAGAAAAAAAAAATTCTTTCATGAATAATTGTCCTTCTTTTGAAATTTATTTCTAGAATGCAATGTCATTTAAAGTCTAAAAATAAAATATCATCAAGATTATTGTAATAAAATATTTTCAAACAAAAGTTTCGATTCATTTTAAATCTAATGATTTTAATATGTTGAAAAATTCTATCATGTTATCAAGAAGTTTTTCCTTTAAGGAAAAATAATTTTGTATATAATCTTTAAGTTTAAATTTAATGTTTGGTCATTTAATCTCAAGATAATGTACATAAATTCAAGCACACAAATCAAATATATTAATTATCATCAAAATCTTTTTTTTCATACATATGACTTTTATTTAAGATAGTTAAACTTTCTTCTTTCTAATTCTGGCATACTCTAGTTATGCAAAGATTATGCATCATTGAAAACAATCAAGATTAATTATAACAACGAACCATCCTTAAGATTCATTAGCAATAATTTTATTTTCAATAATTTTTCTTGTTATTTGCTCAGGCTAGTGAGCTTTGAAAGAGTATTAGATCTCAAGTCTTGTACCTTGAGCATCTACTTTCAAAACATTACTTAGTGCTCCTAGCCTTGTTAGGATGCAACTTTATATTATAGGAGGATTTGATTTAGGTACTCATTTGAGTTTGGGTACTTGATGGTATGTTCTTTCTTATTTTTCTAATGGCTTAAGGTTGTTTATGGTTCATTTAGGAACCCAAATTAATTTATGTGGACTATAATTTTTAAACGTACATTTGTAGGTTTTATGTCCTAATCTACCAGAAAAATTATATTTGTTTTTAGGTGACAAATTTAGTGTAGGTCCTTTCAAAAACATGGTTGGCTTTTGTTGAATGTTACCAATAAAGCCTATATCATTTCTTCTATTAATATGATCCTTGTTAGCAATGATCATATTTAGGGATTTATTCCCTATTTCAAAATTTTCTAACATTATCTTAAGCATGTTATTTTCTTCTTTAATGTTGTCTAGAATTTCATATTTAGAACTAAGATTATGTGAGGCTAACAACTCATGCATTTCATCAACTTTACCAACTAACAAATCATATTCATTTTTAAGCAACTTAAAAGATTTGCTAAGTTTTCTAAACTCATCAAACAAATCATGGAACATGTTTAATACTTCCAAAAAAGAAATGCTTAATGAATCATAAACCTTATCGTCGATAGCCATAAGAGCGAGGTTCACCACTTTTTGATTGTGCATTTTATCTTTGAAGCTCCTCGGCTTCTTGCGTTCATAGTAAGAGATTTTGTCCATCTTTAAATCATTTTTGTCATTCATGTTAATCATTTTTTCGATTTATTTGTCAAATATTCAAGGTATTTATCACTCGAGATTTCACTCGAGGAGTCATATGTTCTCAATTCAAATTCATTTATATTCTTTGGAAGGTGTTCTTCAAGTTTATTATTATAAGATATTTCATTAATTGATTCATTTATATTAATTGTGCTTTCATGTATGATTTCTAAGCTGAAACAAAATAAGAAATCCGACCAAATTCATTTTTATCAAGTGCACAATATAAAGCATTCATAGCTTTTATGTTTAAAGAGAAAGTCTTCCTTTTCAAATCATTCCAATTATTCATTGGAAGAGAATACTTTTTTAATCTATTTTCAATAATAGTCCATAAATCAAGGTATAAAGAAAGCAATAAAATTCTCATCCGAGTTTTCCAATAAGTATAGTCCGTCCCATTGAATATAGGAGGACAAACGATAGAAAAGCCCTCTTGAAAGCCAATAAGAGCCATTTCTCTTGGGTGTTAAACCAAAGGAGAAAAATCAAGGCTCTGATACCAATTGTTAGGATCAATTTGACACTAAGATTGGGGCGGGGAATTAGTGCAAGTGTAAATTTTCAGTTTAGATGAATCTTTTCAATTAAACCAAGATAAGAAATCCAAAGCTTTTCGTTCTTAGTGAAATGAGTGAGTGATTAAAAGAAAGTTACTAAGTTAATAAGCAAACCGGAAAGATAAGCAATGTTTGAAGAAAAAAAACTTGTCGTGAAAACTTTGCTTTCAAATAGTTGAGTTAAATCAGAAGCGTCAATACAAAAATATGTAAGTAAGGAAACACTCATAATATTTATAGTGGTTTGTCACCAACGACTTATGTCTATTCCCGAGACCTCCTTCTTGAGATACACCGACGTCCACTACCGATTTTCTTTGAGTGAAGACCAAACCCTTACACTTTGCTTACAAGGGAGATAAGATTGCACTCTTTGATCACTCCCTTAAACATTTTATTTTTCTTACAATTGTCATACAATATTTTCTCATAATATAATCCCCAAAAATTATTATATAAAATACAAGAAAACTTGGAGTATTTATAAGCCCCAAGTGGCTTTAGATTTTTGGAGCCAAAAATAAAACATATATAGAAAAATCGGGTACGAGCAGTTTACCTACCGACTTGGGCGGCTTAGTCGCTCAAACACTAGGTTACATGCGGTTTGGCTATCGGTCATAGGTAGGTCAACCACCGAAAGTACCCAGATTCCTAGGTATGGGCGGTTCAACCGCTTAGTCTGAGTGGGTCAATCGCCCAAAAGCTTGGGTAGTGGCGGTACACTCGTCGCTCATTGGCAGTTTACCCGTCGAAATTTTTGCAAAAGTGGTTCCCACCACTTTTTGAATTCTGGCTTGAACCATAAATTGGCTATTCTCTTGGTCAACTAATTGAGCTCAACCTGAGCTCAACTAAACCCTATAGTGAATCCGGTTGCCTCATTGAGTTGATTTGGATTTCTTACAAATCTAACTCAATTTGGACTCAAACCCTAACTATGACTCAATGATTACAACACTTAATGATCAATCAAGATAATCAAGACCTGACTCCCGTCAATCTGGCAGCCTCCGACATTCTTGTGACGAGTCCTATGGTCTTATTCTGATAATCTCCCAATATGTTCCCAGTAAGCTTCCCGATCCCTTCGGCGAATCTCCTAGTGAACTCCGATGAGATCCCATTAATCGTTCGAACCCTGATCTGATGCTCAAGCTTGATCTTGACCTATCATCTGGTTGTAACTCCATTGCTCCTATCATAATTAGTCATGCATGATGCTAATTACAACTTAATTAGATATAATCATAATTGCTAAATATCCATTACAAGACTATCATAACTCTCGATAAGCTTTTCGGCTACCCCCGACAATCTTACAGCGAGTCTCATTCTTCTTCTAGTGAACTCCCTTTTGCTATCCTAGTAAACTCTTGATACCTTCGGCGAGCTCCTACCGCACTCCTAGCGAGTTCAGAATCGTATCGACCAAATGCATGGACTTGACCTTGGCCAATCCTGATTGTAATGATCATTCTATTATAATTACTCCTGCATCAATCAATTCTAACAATCCTATTAAACCAATAACCCATCAATTAATTTCATCATCAAAATCTGAGATTCAATAAGTTGTCACCGTGAGGGTAATACCAAAATATCCCTTATTATTTTCTCCCCCTTAGAGGCATGCGTTGGGTTCCTCATGGGGGTACTCGAGGAACATCTTTTGATTTGGGTGTATGTCCGTCTTAACGGGTCTTCTAGCCAAGGTGCATGGCTTCGAGAGTGGGTCTGCTGCTTACATATGCCCTGCAAGCCAATCACATGAGTGATGACATGTGTGACACACTGTGTAATCTTTTTATTTATGATTAATATTGATATATTCTCATATTATATTATTTGTTACATATATATTGTGATGTCCTTGGTTCTATGTAATAGGAATCAGATTGTGATGAGATCACAATAATGAGATCGATTCACCTTTAAACAAAGATCCTAAATAATCCCAGACATAGGTTATTCGAGAGGGACATCGAGATAACCGGATAGACCGGTGTACTATATACCCATCCATATAATGGAGGCGGCTGGTCTTATAGTCACTTATGTGGAGACACTAAGGATATAGTACATGTGCTTATTGGAGAATGAGTTTACTGATTGATCCACTTATGGAATATTGTATAGTTAATAATACATAATGTCAGACAGTGATTTTATAGTCCCAATTGTGTACCTAGTTTTTAGACTTGAGACACC
This sequence comes from Ensete glaucum, assembly GCA_021527575.1. Taxonomy (NCBI): domain Eukaryota; kingdom Viridiplantae; phylum Streptophyta; class Magnoliopsida; order Zingiberales; family Musaceae; genus Ensete; species Ensete glaucum. The sequence goes on along the minus strand of CM038557.1, from coordinate 39,586,842 downwards.
AAGGATGCCTTATATGAGTACTCCTTTCTTTGACGTCAGACTTACATGTTTGGAAAGTTTTAGATCTAATATAATTGGTTATCGGGATTGGTAGCTAACCTTACGAAGACAACTAAGTGTCAATAGAGGATCATTCACTCTCGGTATCATGAGAGAAATATCTCAAATGTGCTTGCTCAAATAAATCCCTGGCCAGGGTCATTCGAATTGAGAGAGGAGTTCTCTGGTAGAATCCAATTAGATAAAGACAAACTGATTCCGTATGTGACCTGATAGTACCATGTCCAATATACGGTCTCTGGGATATTAGTTGGATGAGGGATTATAGATACATGATAACTGTGGACAAAAAGGTCCGATGGATTTGATCCCCCTTATACCGTTTCGGGACTATGGCGTAGTGACCTAGTACGTCCATAGTCGATGAGTCGAGTGAATTATTATGAGGATAATAATTCACGATATCAGAAGAAATTCTGATGGGAGTGACTCATGGCCAGCTCGGTATCGGACCTAGAGGGTCATACACATATGGTGGATGCTTTAGCGAATAGAGGATTGGATGGAGATCCAATTAGCCCCTATTCTCATTAGATAAGGCCCTAAGTTGATTGACTCCTTGATTAAGGCCCAGTTAAAGGCCTAAGGAGATTATTGGATAGAGATCCAATAATGTAAGATTAGTGGTTAATTGGATGGAGATCCAATACCCACTGAGGAAGGAGCCCTAAGGTGTTTGGTGGCTCTCTATAAATAGGAGGGGAGACTCATGGTTGATAGGCTGCAGCTTTAGCCATCACCTCCTATTCTCCTCCCTCCCTCTGAGCAAGAGTTGCAAGATCAGATTGGAGGAGTTTCGCTATAGAGATCCATCGTGTGGATACCGCTAGAGAGGAGGACGCTTGATCTCTTTTATCTTCTCTATTTGGATCTGGAATACAGGGATATACGATCTTCCTAGGTAAAATTAATCTCTCACACATCATGATTTTTTCAGTTTTTGTGATTTTTTTTACGACCCCAATCTTTTGCATGACAATTTGATTTGCGTGAAAAATTAGTTTTTATTTTGATTTTCGCTACGCATGTGATGCACCCATCGAGGTTTCCCAACAGTGATATCAAAGCCAAGGTTTTCGTGCGAAAGATTGATTTTGAACTACGTGTGATGAGATTGAATCGCGTAGAATCATTCTACGTATTCTTTCTATGTTTCGCAGTGAAGGCAGCGAGGAGGGGCAGCCAGCCACATCCAGCCCCCATGCAAGGCCGACCATCAACGCCGGTGGGCTGGCCGATTGGCAAGGCGGTGCTGGACACGCGTCGCGGCCGGTGGCTACCCATAGCACACTTGCAAGGGGTGGCCGCGGGCTAGCCCATTGTGCGGCAACTGCAGCGCCGCAAGGGTCACTGGTTAACCCCGCCAACAGGGGTGGCGGCGCTAGTCGTAAGGGTGGCGGCCCCTTGGCAGGGTGATTGCCAGTGGGCAAGGGCAACCGTCTCTTGCGTAGGGGCAGCGGCGGCGGCAGCGACGTAGAAGGGGAAAGAGGGGTTAAGGCATCCTTTGCAGAAAAGGACGATCCTACCCATATGAATTTAGAAAATTTTGAGGACTGTCCTCGTGTACATAATTTCTATAATACCCTCAATAATTCTAGAGATTCCGAGGACTGTCCTCTTATCCAGAATTATGAAGATGCCCTTGATAATTTTAGAAATTTCGAGCATGTCTTGATTTCTAAAAAATAATTAATTAAATAATTTAATTAATTATTATATATATCTAGTAATCTACATATAATGTGATGTACTTTTGATGTATAATGTGGATAGATGATCATGAGCCATGTGTTGTGTGTAACTGTGATTATTATTATTATTATTATTATTATTATTATTATTATTATTATTATTATTATTGGGGCTTATGTGCCTTTGTTTTTCTCTTTTATTGTCATACCTGCATGCTTATGATTATTTGTAATTACATGGAGAGGCGCATCAGGAGCGTGGAGATGATAGCGGGACCCACGATGCTATCGCGGGAGATTACGACGCATGGTGATATGACGATCCGACGAAATCGATGATGATGAGATCAACAATCACAGGGCATGAAGATGCACCAATGCACACAAAGATCCTATTGTGAGTGATTAGGCCCATTGGCTCGGGCTTAATTATATTAGGCGACGACTCATGATCATCCGGTGTAGCTTGCATGTGTGATGTGTTATACACCTACTAGATATATGGATATATATATTTGCATGCGATGTATATATATATATTAAATATGTATGTATGTGTATGACATGACATATTAGGAGACTGATAGAAAACAAAAATCTCTCTTATAATAATATTAAGTCGGTAAGCGTGAGGTAATAAGATTGACCCACATGGCCTTCCATCGTTATAGGAAGAAATTGAATCCCGACATATATTGAGTTGGTCAAGTCACTCGAGGCTCACCTATCTACGTGATCGAGTTCTTACCTACGACATATATATATCACCGGTGACCTGAGGACATGGTACGACTTAGTCGAGCAGTCGAGAGCATATCCATCGAATCAGACTCATCTTATAACGATAGTGGTGACTTAACTAAACTTTATGGTTGGTCCAACAGTCGAGACCATGATGATTCGGAGGCCGAACATGATGGGAATCACAATGAGTTATGATTGACAAGAGTTATCTACCTTTTGGGCTTAGTATAGTTGATTGAGTCCTTCGAGATTGCACTAAGATGCCAATATCTTAATTAGTATTTTCTATAAAATCTATAGTTATCTATATCTTGTTTGTTATTTATTTTGCTATATCTTGTTTGTCGCTTGCACCTCATTGGTCCAAAGACTCCGTAATTTGAGAATTGTTCTCATGAAAGAGAAAATCATATATGTCCTTAATACGATTATGCCCACGCTGGAGGAAAGGACAAGCGAGGATGAGATCGCTCGCTTTATGAAGCATAAAAATAGTCCTAAAGGATAACCTGTATGTTGATCTTATACTTTAGTACCTACTAGATTTCTTTTCACATTTTATTATTAACTTTAATATGAATAAGTTTGAGGTGACTCTACCTGAGCTCCTTAATATGTTGAGGGAAGCTGAGAGTACCATCATAAAAGAGAAGTCAGTTCTCTATATTGGTGAGACTAATAGGAAAAGGAATACTAGTAAGACCCTTAAGAAGGGCAAAGGCAAAGAAAGACCGGGTAAGGCAAAGATTGCCAAGAAAGACCTGACAAAGGACAAAGGATAGTGCTTCCACTACGGCTAAGATGGTAATTGGAAAAGGAACTGTAAGGACTACCTTGTAGCTAAGATGAAACAGAAGCTTGGAGAAGCTTCAAGTATATTCATGATTAGTCTTCATTTATCAGATTTTCATGATAACACATGGGTATTGGATACCGGGAGTGTTTATCATATCTACAATTTATTGCAGGTTCTGACAAGACCTAGGAGATTGGCTAGAGGGGAGATGGACCTCAAGATGGGCAATGGAGCAAGAGTTGCTGTAGTTGATATTGGAGAGGTCACCCTACCTTTGCCTGGTGGAGCTGTTATTACATTAGATGCATGCTATTTTATTTCCTCTATTATCAAAAATATTATTTATATCTCTTGTTTGATAATTAGTGGATATAAATTAGTTTTTAAGAATAATAGTTGTTCAATAATTATGGATAATGAGATCATCATGAGAGGGACCCTTATAAATGGCTTATATGTATTAGACACTTCTCCACATATTATAAATATAAATATGTCTAAGAGTAAAAGAGATGAGGTGAATAATTAAGTTAGAATCAAAGTCAGTAGTGCCTACACCATATGAGATATAGAAAGTAAAAAAGTCTGATCTTAAGATTGTTAAGATTTGGGGCTATCCTGCTCACGTTAGAAGACACAATTAAGTTAGAATCAAGGACAGAATGATGCACATTCATGGGATACCCAAAGGATATTTATGGGTATTATTTCTATCATCCCGATGACCGAAAGGTCTTTATTGCCAAGAGAGCTGTGTTCCTTGAGAAGGAATATATTCTTGGTGGGAATAGTGAGAGTGAGATAGAATTAGCGAGGTTGGGAACCTAGCTCAAGCACCATTCTAGAGCCCGAGTCTGTTCAGGTACCTAACACATAAATTCCAATTTTATGTAGGTCTAGTAGAGTATCTCACCCTCCTAAAAGATATGAGGGATATATTAGTGGAGATGACTCTTAAGATGTTGATCCTCAGACCTACTAGGAGGTTTTTATGAGTATAGACTCTAGGAAGTGGCAAGAAGCCATGAATTCTGAGATAGATTCTATGTACACTAACAAGGTTTGGAACCTTGTGGATGCACCTGAGACTATTGTATCCATCAGATGCAAATGGATCTTCAAGAAGAAGATCGGAGTGGATAGAAAGGTAGAGACCTATAAAGCAAGGTTGGTAGCTAAAGGATATCGTCAAAGACAAGGAGTTGACTATGACGAAACCTTTTCACCTATAGCTATGCTTAAGTCCATTAGAATTATTTTGGCCATTACATCATACTATGACTATGAGATCTGGCAGATGGATATCAAAATGGCATTTCTCAATGGCAATCTCGAGGAAGAGGTGTATATGATATAACTAGAGGGATTCATATATAAAGAGAGTCCAGATAAAGTATCGATTGAAGCAAACTTTCCGAACTTGGAACATAAGATTTGCTGAGGTGATCAAATCTTATGACTTTATTAAGAACGAAGATGAGCCTTGTGTGTACAGGAAAGTAAGTGGAAGTGCTATCACCTTCTTGGTGCTATATGTGGATGACATCCTAATCATTGGGAATGATGTAGGATTGCTCTCCACAATAAAGACTTGGCTATCTAGAAACTTCTCCATGAAAGACTTAGGGGAAGCATCCTATATTTTGGGGATCCGAATCTATAGAGATAGATCTAAAAGGATACTTGGCTTGTCCCAGTCTAGGTACATAGACTCCATTGTCAAAAGGTTTGACATGAAAAATTCTAAGAGCGGTCTCATACCGATGAGACATGGAATATCACTTTCTAGGAGTATGTCCCCAAAGACTCTTGAAGGAAGGGCATACATGAATAAGATACCTTATGCCTCAGCGATAGGGTCTATCATATATACGATGCTATGTACTAGGCCTGATATAACACATACTCTGAGTGTCATGAGCAGGTATTAGGCAGATCCAGGTTTAGAACACTGGAAGGCAGTAAAGTATATCCTTAAGTACTTGAGGACTAAGGATCTTTTATTGGTATATGGAGGAGGTAGCCTCCAGGTTGAGTGCTACATGGACTCGAGTTTTCAATCTGACATTGATGATAGCAAGTCAAATTCAGGGTATGTTTTCACCATAAATGGAGGAGTAGTAAGCTGGAAGAGTTCCAAGCAAGATACTACTATTGACTCAACCACAGAGGCAGAATATATTACTATAGTAGAAGCAGCAAGATGAAAGGGTGTGGATGAAGAAGTTCATCAAGGATTTGGGAGTCATACCAAGCAGCATGGAGCTGACTCTCATATATTGTGACAGTGACAGGGTGATAACTCTGGCAAGGAAATTCAGGTCTCATTAGAATTGTTCTAAGGAGGTTCTATCTAATTAGAACGATCATGACCCAAAAAGATATAGCAATTGAAAGAGTTCCATCCGAAGATAACATTGCAGATTCATTGATGAACCCGCTGGCTCATTTTGTATCTGAGTGTCACAGGGGTCTGATGAGGATCAGACACATAGGTGATTGGCTTTTGGTTAAGTGGGAGATTGCTGGTTACAGGTGCCCTGCAAGCCAATCACGTGAGTGATGGCATGTGTGACATACTATGTAATCTTTTTGCTTATGATTAATATTCGTATATTATCATATTATATTATTTGTTACATATATATTATGATGTCCTTGATTCTGTACAATGGGAATCGGATCGTGATGAGATCACGATAATGAGATTGATTCACCTTTAAACATAGATCTTAAATAATCCCAGACATAGGTTACTCAAGAGGGACATTGAGATAACCAGATAGATTGGTGTACTATATACCCATCCATATAATGGAGATGGCTGGTCTCATAGCAATTTGTGTGGAGACACTAAGGATGTAGTATAGGAGCTTATTGGAGAATAAGTTTATTGATTGATCTACTTATGGAATGCTGTATAGTTAATAATACCTAATATCAGACAGTGATTTTATAGTCCTAGTTGTGTATCTAGTTCTTAGACTTGAGACACCAAGGATGCCTTGTATGAGTACTCCTTTCTTTGACGTCAGACTTACAGGTTTGGAAAGTTCCAGATCTGATATAATTAGTTATTAGGATTGGTAGCCAACCTTACGAAGGCAATTAAGTATTAATAGAGGATCATCCACTCTCGGTATCACGAGAAAAATATCTCATATTTGCTTGCTCAAACAAATCCCTAGCCAGGGTCATTCAGATTGAAAGAGAAGGAGTTCTCCGGTAGAATCCGATTAGAGCAAAATAAACTAATTCCATATGTGACTTGATAGTACCGTGTCAAATATACAGTCTCTGGGATATTAGTTGGATGAGGGATTATAGATACACGATAACTGTGGACAGATATGTCCGATAGATTTGATCCCCCCTGTACCGTCTAAGGACTATGGCGTAGTGACCTAGTACGTCCATAGTCGACGAGTTGAGTGAATTATTATGAGGATAATAATTCACGATATCAGAAGGAGTTCTGATGGGAGTGACTCATGGCCAGCTCGGTATCATACCTAAAGGGGCACACACATATGGTGGATGCTTTAGCGAATAGAGGATTGGATGGAGATCCAATTAGTCCCTATTCTCATTAGATGAGGTCCTAAGCTGATTAGCTCCTTGATTAGGGCCCAGTTAAAGGCCTAAGGAGATTATTGGATAGAGATCCAATAATGCAAGGTGAGTGGGTAATTGGATGGAGATCCAATACCCACTAAGGAAGGAGCCCTAGAGTTTTTGGTGGTTCTCTATAAATAGGAGGGGAGACTCATGGTTGATAGGCTATAGCTTTAGCCACCACCTCCTATTCTCCTCCCTCCCTCTGAGCAAGAGTTGCAAGATTAGATTGGAGGAGTTTTGATGTAGAGATCCATCGTGAGGATACCGCTAGAGAGGAGGATGCTTGACCTCCTTCATCTTCTCCATCCGGATCTGGAATATAAGGATATATGATCTCCCTAGGTAAAATCAATCTCTCACACATCGTGATTTTTTTGGTGTTTGCGATTTTTCTTGTAACCCCAATCTTTTGCATGATAATTTGATCTACATAGGAAACTGATTTTTGTTTGGATTTCCACTACGCATGTGATGCACCCGTTGAGGTTTCCGAATAGGGTCCACCTTAGCAGGTCTTCTTGGCCAAGGTGCATTGCTTAAGTATGCGTTTGCCTTAGCGGGTCTTTAGGCTGAGGTGCATGGCTTTGGGAGCGGGTCTGCCTTAGTGGGTCTTCTTGGGTATCCGTTCGCCTTAGTGGGTCTTTTGCACGACTCAAGTCTTTTTGTCGAGGTGCACGACTTCAGAGTGGGTTTGCTCGGTTGAGGTGCATGGCTTGGGAGTGGGTCCATCTTAATGGACCTGTTCCGCTGAGGTGTAGGCCTCGGGTCTTCTGGCTAAGGTGCATGGCTCGAGAGCAAGTTTGCTTAGTTGAGGTGTAGGCCTCGGGTTATCTTGCGGAGGTACATGGCTTGGGAGTGGTCCATCTTAATTGGCTTTGCTTGGCTGAGTTGTAGGACTCAGGTGTTCTTGCTGAGGAGCATGACTCAAGAGTAGGTCCATCTTAATGGATTTCACTCAGCTAGGGTGCAGGCCTCGGGTCTTCTAGTCAAGGTGTAAGGCAAGGGATTAGGGTTGCTCAGTCGAAGTATAGAACTTGGGAATTCTTGTTGAGTTGCATGTCTTGGGTGCGAGTCTGTCTTAACAGGCTCTACTCGGTCAAGTTGCAGGACTTAGGTCTTCTTGCCGAGGTGCATGGCTTGAGAGCGGGTTTGTCTTTGCTGGTTACAGGTGCCCTGTAAGCCAATCACATGAGTGATGACACATGTGACACACTACACGATCTTTTTGGTTAAGATTATTATTGGTATATTCTCACATTCTATTATCTATAGTATATATATTGTGATATCCTTGGTTCTATGCAATAGGAATCAGATCATGATGAGATCATGATAATGAGATCGACTCACATTTAAATATAAATCCTAAATAATTTCGGTCATAGGTTACTCGAGAAGGACATCGAGATAACCGGACAGATCGATGTACTATATATCCATCCATATGATAGAGACGACTGGTCTTATAACCACTTGTATGGAGACACTAAGGATATAGTACAGGTGCTCATTGGAGAATGAGTTCACTGATTGATCTGCTTATGGAATGCTGTATGGTTGATGATACCTAATGTCAAATAGTGATTCCATAATCCCAGTTGTGTATCTGGTCCTTTGACTTGAGATACTAAGGATTCCTTGTATGAGTACTCCTTTTTTTGACACCAGACTTATAGGTTTGAAAAGTTTTAGATATGGTACAACTGGTTATTAGGATTGATAGACAACCTTATGAAGAGGATCATTCACTCTCGGTATCATGAGAGAAATATCTCAAATGTGCTTGCTCAAATAAATCCCTGGCCAGGGTCATTCGGATTGAGAGAGGAGTTCTCCGGTAGAATCCAATTAGATAAAGACAAACTGATTCCGTATGTGACCTGATAGTACCATGTCCAATATACGGTCTCTAGGATATTAGTTGGATCAGGGATTATAGATACATGATAACTGTGGACAAAAAGATCCGATGGATTTGATCCCCCTTATACCGTTTCGGGACTATGGCGTAGTGGCCTAGTACATCCATAGTCGATGAGTCGAGTGAATTATTATGAGGATAATAATTCACGATATCAGAAGAAATTCTGATGGGAGTGACTCATGGCCAGCTCGGTATCGGACCTAGAGGGTCACACACATATGGTGGATGCTTCAGCGAATAGAGGATTGGATGGAGATCCAATTAGCCCCTATTCTCATTAGATAAGGCCCTAAGTTGATTGACTCCTTGATTAAGGCCCAGTTAAAGGCCTAAGGAGATTATTGGATAAAGATCCAATAATGTAAGGTTAGTGGGTAATTGGATGAAGATCTAATACCCGCTAAGGTAGGAGCCCTAGGGTTTTTGGTGGCTCTCTATAAATAGGAGGGGAGACTTATGGTTGATAGGCTGCAGCCTTGGCCTCCCCCTCCTATTCTCCTCCCTCCCTCTGCGCAAGAGTTACGAGATCATATTGGAGGAGTTTCGCTGCAGAGATCCATCGTGTAGATACTACTGAGAGGAGAACACTCGACCTCCATTCTCTCTATCCGAATCTCCTTAGGTAATCAATCTATCACATGACAAGGTTTTATCGGTTTTTGTGGCTTTCTCATGACCCCAATCTTTTGTACGATGATTTGATCAACGTGGGAAACTAGTTTTTTATTTTTGATTTTCACTACGCATGTGATGCTTCTGCTGAGGTTTCCCAACAATGGTATCAGAGCCAAAGCTTTTGTATGAAAGATTAGTTTTAAACTATGTGCGATGAGATTAAATCACATAGAGTCATTCTAGGCGTTCTTATTATGTTTTTACAGCAAACATAGCAAGGAGGGGTGTCCAGCCATGGCCAAGCCCCTACAGGGGCGGTCGACTATGGCCAAGCCCCTACAGGGGCGGTCGACTATGGCCAAGCCCCTATAGGGGCGGTCGTTTACGGCCAAGGGCCCCGTAGGGCAGGCCGCACATAGCCAGGGCCGCCTATAAGGGGTAGTCACCAGCAGGCACAGTCGCCCACTACCAGGGCTACTGCCAATAGGCACGACCACTCGCGGGCATGGCTGGCGCCTACAATAGCGACGCTTGCGGACATAAGCGACACCGCAGGGTGGCGCCCATGGAGGCACCCCCCTTCTGGGATGGTGCTAGCCCGCAAGGGAGGCGACTGTGGGCACAACGCTCGCAGGAGTTATCGCCTAGGCGGCCCATCCGCCCATAGGCGGTGATGCCTTCATAGGCCGCCCGGCGTGTAGCATCACCGCCATGCCAGTGGTGGCGGTGGTGATGTTGGGTGAGGCGAAGGGAGAGCTAGGGTTTCCTTTTAGGAAAAGGATTATTTTGCCCCTTTAAACTTGGGAAATATCAAGGATTATCCTAATGTATAGAATTTCTCGAATACCCTCAATAATTCTGGATATTTTGAGAACTGTCCTCTCATCCAAAATTCTAAAAATGCTCTTGACAATTTTAGAAATTATGAGCGTATCTTGATTTCCAAAAAAATAATTAATTAAATAGTTTAATTAATTATTATATATATAGTAATCCTATATATGATGTGATGTACATGTAATGTATGATGTAGATGGATGATCATGAACCATGTGTTGTGATGTATGTAATTGTGATTATTATTATTATTATTGGGGCCTACGAGCCTCTATTTTTCTCATGTATTATTGGGCCTGCATGTCTATGATTATTTGTAATTATATGGAGAGGCATGATGGGAGTGTGGAAGTGATAGCAGGACCCACCATGCCGTGGCGAGAGATCACGATGCATGGTGATGCGACAATCCGACGAAACTGATGATGATGAGATTAACAATCACAGGGCATGGAGATGCACCGATGCACATATAGATCCTATTGTGAGTGATTAGGCCCATTGGCTTGGGCTTAATCATATTATATGATGGCTCATGATTATCTGGTGTGGTTTGCATATGTGATGTATTATACACCTACTAGATATATGTATATATGTGTATATATATATATATATATATATATATATGCATGCGATGTAGATATATATTAAATATGTATGTGTGTGACACGACATATTAAGAGACTGATACAAAACAAAAATCCCTCCTGCGATAATATTAAGTCGATAAGCGTGAGGCAATAAGATTGACCCACATGGCCTTCCATCGTTATAGGAAGAAATTGAATCATGACAGGTTGAGTTGGTCATGTCCCTTGAGGATCACCTATCTATGTGATCGAGTTCTTGCCTATGACATAAAGATGTCACCAGTGACCTGAGGACATGGTATTCTTTATCGAGTCCCTCGAGGGCATATCATCAAATCAGACTTATCTTATGACGATGGTGATGACTTAACTGAATATCATGGTTGATCAAGTCCCTTGAGACCATGATGATTCGAAGGCCGAACATGATGGGAATCATAAGGAGTTGTGATTTGCAAGAGTTGCCTACCTTTTGGGCTTAGTGTAATTGGTTGAGTCCCTTGAGGTTGCACTAAAACGCCAATTGGATCTCGATCCCCAATAGGAGTCTGCCAGAGACTTTCATCTCACGTGTCGAGGGTGTCACGTGATTCGCTAGGAAAATAGTGGAAGTACATTAAGATAGAAGCCCATATCTTAATTAGTATTTTTTGTAAAGTCTACATGTTATTTATTTATGCTATATCTTATTTGTCGCTTGCAAAACCCCTATGTAGCATACTTGATGCCAACCGCCTCATTGGTCCAAAGGTTTCGCAATTTGAGAATTGTTCTCATGAAAGAAAATATCGTATATATCCTTAACACAATTATGCTCACGCTAGAGGAAAGGACAAGCGAGGATGAGATCACTCACTTTGTGAAGTATAATGATAGTCCTAAAGGATAACCTATATATTAATCTTATATTTCAGTCCCTACTAGATTTCTTTTCACAGTTTATTATTAACTTTAATATGAACAAGTTTGAGGTGACTCTACTGAGCTTCTCAATATGTTGAGGGAAGCTAAGAGTACCATCAAGAAGGAGAAGCTAGTTGTCTATATTGGTGAGACCAAGAAGAAAAGGAAGGCCAGTAAGACCCTTAAGAAGGGCAAGGGCAAAGGAAGACCAGGTAAGGCAAAGGTTACCAAGAAAGATCTGACAAAGGACAAATGATAATACTTCTACTACAGCCAAGACAGGCATTGGAAGAGGAACTATAAGGATTACCTTATAGATAAGGTGAAACAGAAGCTTGGAGAAGCTTTAGGTATATTCATGTCTACTTGTAAGATTTCATGATAACATATGGGTATTGGATACTGAGATTATTTATCATATCTGTAATTTATTGCAGTTTTTGGTAAGACCTAGGAAATTGGCTAGAGGCGAGATGGACCTCAAGATGGGTAATAGAGCAAGAGTTGCTATAGTTGATGCTGGGGAGGTCACCCTACATCTGCCTGATGGAGCTATTATTGCATTAGATGCATATTATTTTGTTCCTTCTATTATCAAAAAAATTATTTTCATCTCTTATTTAATAATTAGTCGATATAAATTAGTTTTTGAGAATAATAATTTTTTAATAATTATGGATGATGAGATCATCAATAGAGGGACATTGATAAATGACTTATATGTGTTAGATACTTCTCCACACATTATGAATATAAATATGTCTAAGAGGAAAAGAGATGAGGTGAACACTACATACCTATGATATTGTAGGCTAGGTCATATACATGAGGGCGAAATTCAAAAGTTGCTGAAAGATGGATACTTAGATTCATTTGACTATGAGTTATATATAACTTGCGAACCTTGCCTTCATGGGAAGATGACCAACTCTCCTTTTAGTTGAACTGGAGAGAGAGCCACTGAGTTATTAGAACTTATACATGATAATGTATGTGGTCCCATGTCAACTCTGTCTATAGGTGGTTACTCAAACTTCATGACATTCACTGATGACTTCCTAGGTGTGGACACATGTACTTGATAAAGTATAATTTCGAGACCTTTTAGAAATTTAGGGAATATAAGAATGAAATCAATAACCAGATTGGAAAGAGTATTAAGACACTTCGATCCGATCGAGGAGGAGAATACTTAAGTATGAAGTTCACCCATTTCCTCAAGGATAATAGGATTCTATCCCAATGGACACCTCCTTATACACCTAAGCTCAATGGTGTATCAGAAAGGAGGAATCACACACTGGTAGACATGGTATGATCCATGATGAGTTTTGCTGATCTACCCGTCTCATTCTAGGAATACGCCATAGAGACCATAGCTTACCTTCTGAACAAAGTTCCATCAAAGTCAGTAGTGTCTACACCATATGAGATATAGAAAGAAAAGAAGCCCAATCTTAAGGTGGTTAGGATTTGGGGCTATTCTACCTACGTTAGAAGATACAACCCCGACAAGTTGGAATCAAGGATGGAACGGTGTATGTTCGTGGGATACCTTAAGAAGACTTTGGAGTATTACTTCTATCATTCCGAGGACCAAAAGATCTTTGTTGCCAAGAGAGTTGTGTTCCTTGAGAAGGAATACATTCTTGGTGGAAATAGTAGGATTGAGATAGAGTTACGCGAGGCTAGAGAACTTAGCTCAAGCACCATTCCAAAGCCCGAGTCTGTTCAGGTACCTAGAACACAAGTTCTAACTTTGCATAGGTCTAGCAGAGTATCTCACCCTCCTGAAAGATATGTGGGACATATCAGTGGGAGAACTCTTCGGATGTCAATCCTCAGACCTACAATGAGGCTATTATAAGTATAGACTCCGGGAGTGGTAAGAAGCCATAAATTCTGAGATGGATTCCATATACTCTAACAAGGTTTGGAACCTTATGGATGCACCTGAGGGTATAATACTCATTGAGTGCAAGTGGATCTTTAAAAAGATCAAAGTAGATGGAAAGGTAGAGATCTATAAGGCAAGACTAGTAGCTAAAGGATATCGTCAAAGATAAGGAGTTGACTATAATGACACCTTTTCACCTGTAGCCATGCTTAAGTCCATTAGAATTCTTTCGGCCATTGCAGCACACTGTGATCATGAGATTTGGTAGATGAATGTCAAAACAGCATTCCTCAAAAGTAATCTCGAGGAAGAGATGTATATGATACAGCCAGAGGGATTCGTATCTAGAGAGAGTCCAGATAAAGTGTGCAGGTTGCTCAGATCTATTTATGGATTGAAGCAAGCTTTCCGAAGTTGGGACATAAGATTTCATGAGGCGATCAGATCTTATAACTTCGTTAAAAACGAAGATGAGCCTTGTGTATACAAGAAGATAAGTGGGAGTGCTATCACCTTCTTGGTGCTATTTGTGGATGACATTCTAATCATTGGGAATGATGTAGGAATGCTCTCCACAGTAAAGACTTGACTATCCGAAAACTTCTCCATAAAAGACTTACGGGAAGCATCCTATATTTTGGGGATTTAGATCTATAGAGATATATATAGGAGGATGCTTGACTTGTCATAGTCTAGTTACATAGACTCCATTGTCGAAAGGTTTGGCATGGAGAATTCCAAGAGAGGTCTCATACCGATGAGACATGAAATATCACTTTCTAGGAGTATGTTCCTAAAGACTCTTGAAGAAAGGGCAGACATAGATAAAATACCTTATGCCTCAATGATAGGGTCTATCATGTATGCTATGCTATGTACCAAACCTAATATGCTCTGAGTGTCATGAGCAGGTATCAGGCAGATCTAGGTTTAAAACACTAGAAGGCAGTAAAGTGTATACTTAAGTACTTGAGAAGGACTAATGATCTTTTACTGGTATATGGAGGAGTCCGCCTTTAGGCTGAGGGCTACATGAAGTCGAGTTTTCAGTCCGACATTGATGATAGCAAGTCAAACTCGGGGTATATTTTCACCCTGAATGGAGGAGCAATAAGCTGGAAGAGTTTCAAGCAAGATACTACCGCTGACTCAACTACAGAGGCAGAATACATTACTGCAGTAAAAATAGCAAAGGAAGGGGTATGCATGAAGAAGTTCATCATGATATGAGAGTCGTACCAAGCAGCGTGGAGTTGATTCTCATATATTGCGATAACGATAGTGCGATAGCTCTAGTAAGGGAACCCAGGTCTCATCAGAATTATTCTGAGGAGGTTCCTTCTGGTTAGAGCGATCATGACCCAAAAATATATAGCAGTGAAAAGAGTTTCATCCGAAGATAATATTGTAGATCTACTATGGAAGCTGCTGGCTCAAATTGTATTTGAGCGTCATAGGGGTCTAATGAGGATCAGATACATAGGTGATTGGCTTTAGGTCAAATGGAAGATTGTTGGTTACAGGTGCCCTGCAAGCTATCACGTGAGTGATGGCACGTGTGACACGCTGCGCGATCTTTTTGCTTAAGATTATTATTAGTATATTCTCACATTATATTATCTGTAATATATATATTATGATGTCCTTGGTTCTGTGCATTATGAATCAGATCATGATGAGATCACGATAATGAAATCGATTTACCTTTAAACATATATTCTAAATAATCCCGGTCATAGGTTACTTAAGAGGAACATCGAGATAACCGGACAGACCGGTGTACTATATACCCGTCTATATGATAGAGGTAGCTGGTCTCATAGCCACTTGTGTGAAGACACTAAAGATATAGTATAGGTACTTATTGGAGAATAAGTTCACTGATTGATCTGCTTATGGAATGCTATATGGTTAATGATACCTAATGTCATACAGTGATTTCATAGTCCCAGTTGTGTATCTGGTCCTTTGACTTGAGACACTAAGAATGCCTTGTATGAGTACTCCTTTCTTTGACGCCAGACTTATAGGTTTGGAAAGTTTCAGATTTGGTACAACTGATTATTAGGATTGGTAGCCAACCTTACGAATGCAATTGAGTGTCAATAAAAGATTATCCACTCTTGGTATCACGAGAGAAATATCCCATATGTGCTTGCTTAGACAAATCCCTAGCCAGGGTCATTCGGATTGAGAGAAAAAGAGTTCTCCGATAAAATCCGATTAGAGTAAGATAAACTGTAGACAAACAAGTCTGATGGATTTGATCCCTCTATACCGTCCGGGGACTATGGCGTAGTGGTCTAGTACGTCCATAGTCGATGAGTCAAGTGAATTATTATAGATATAATAATTCACTATATCAGAATGAGTTCTGATGGGAGCGATTCACAGTTAGCTCGGTATCAAGCCTAGAGGGTCACACACATATAGTGGATGTTTCAGCAAATAGAAGATTGGATGGGGATCCAATTAGCCCCTATTCTTATTAAATGAGACCCTATGATGATAGGCTCCTTGCTTAAGGCATAATTAGTGGCATAAGGAGATTATTGGTAGAGATCCAATAATACAAGGTTAGTGGGTAATTGGATAAAGATCTAATACCCACTAAGACATGAGCACTATGGTATTTTGGTGCCTCTCTATAAATAGGAGGGGAGACTCATGGTTGATAGGCTGCAGCCTTGGCCTCCTCTTCCCATTCTCCTCCCTCCCTCTACGCAAGAGTTGTGAGATCAGATTGGAGGAGTTTCACTGTAGGGATCCGTCGTATGGATACCGCTAGAGAGGAGAACGCTTGACCTCCTTCATCCTCTCTATCCGGATATGAAAATACAGGGATATACGATGTCCCTAGGTAATCAATCTATCACATGACATAATTTTATCAATTTTTGTAGCTTTCTCATGATCGTAATCCTTTACACGATGATTTGATCTGCGTGAAAAACTAGTTTTTTATTTTTGATTTCCGTTGTGCATGTGATGCTCCCATTGAGGTATCCCAACAGTCTTAACTGACTCTACTCAATCGAGGTGTAGGACTCGAGTCTTCTTGCCAAGGTGCATGGCTCAAGAGCAGGTCCATCTTAACCGACTCCGCTCGGCCAAGGTGCAGGCCTCGAGTCTTCTGACCGAGATGCATGGCTTAGTACTGGGTCTGTCTTAACAGACTCCACTCAGCCAAGGTGCAGGTCTCGGGTCTTCTGGCGAGGTGAACAACTTGGGAGTGTGTTTGCTAGATTGAGGTGCAGGTCTCAGGTTTTCTTACTGAGTTGCACAGATCAAGAGTGGGTCCATCTTAATGGGCTCCACTTGATCGAGTGCAGGCCTCGAGTCTTCTGGCCAAGGTGCATGGCTCAGGAGTGGGTTTGCTCGATCAAGATGTAGGCCTCGGGGCTTCTTGCCAAGGTGAATGGCTCAAAAGCAAGTCTGTGTTATGGGCTCCACTTGGTCGAGGTGTAGGACTCATGTATTCTTACTGAGATGCACGACTCGGAATAGGTTCATCTTAATAGACTCCACTCAGTCGAGGTGCAAGTCTCGGGTCTTTTGGTTGAAGTGTATTGCTTGGGAGTAGGTTTGCTCAGTCGAGGTGTAGGCTTTGGGTCTTCTTGTCAAGGTCCATAGCTCAAGAGGGGATTCGTCTTAACGGGCTCCACTTGGTTGAGGTGCAGGACTCAGGTCTTCCTGTCGAGGTGCATGACTTGGAAGCGGGTCCATCTTAATAAGCTTCACTTAGTCGAGGTGCAGGACTCAGGTCTTCTTGCTGAGGTGCATGATTTGGGAGCGGGTCCGTCTTAATGGACTCCGCTCGATCGAGGTGTAGGCCTTAGGTCTTTTTGCTAATGTGCACGACAAAAGAGTGCGTTTGTCTTAACAAAGTCCGCTCGACTGAGGTGCAGGCCTTAGGTTTTCTTGCCAAGGTGCATGACTCAAGAGTGGGTCTATCTTAGTGGGCTCCGCTCAGTTGAGGTGCAAGAGTCGGGTCTTCTTATTGAGATGCATAGCTCGGGAGTGGGTCTATCTTAATGGAGTCTTCTCAATCAAAGTGCAAGCCTCGGTTCTTTTGGTTGAGGTGCACAACTCGAGAGCGGGTTTGCTCGGCCGAGGTGCAGGCCTTGGGTCTTCTTGCTAAGGTGCACGGCTCGAGAGTGGGTCTATCTTAACGGGCTTCGCTTTGCTGAGGTGTAGGACTTGGGTCTTCTGGTGAAGGTGCATGGCTCGGGAGTGGGTCTATCTTAACAGGCTCTACTTGGCTAAGGTGTAGGACTCGAGTCTTCTTGCTAAGGTGTATAGCTCGGGAGCGGGTTCATATTAACGAACTCCACTCGGCTAAGGTGCAGGCCGTGGGTTTTCTAGCCAAGGTGCACAACTCAAGAGTGGATCCATCTTAACGAACTCCACTTGGCCGAGGTGCAGACCTCACGCCTTTTGGCTAAGGTGCATGGCTTGAGAGCGGGTTTGCTCGGCTGAGGTGTAAGCTACGGGTCTTCTTGCCATGGTGCATAGCTTGAGAGTGGGTCTATCTTAACAGGCTCTATTTAGTAAAGGTGCAGGCCTCAGGTATTGCTGGGAAACCAAGCGGGAGCATTATATGTGCAACAAAAGATAAAAAAAAAAACCAGTTTCCTAGGTAGATCAAAATCGTTGTGCAAAGATTGGTATGAGAAAAATTACAAAACCAAAAAATTGCATCATGTGTGAGATTATTTACCTAGGGAGAACTTATATTCATATTTTTTCAGATTCGGATGGAGAAGATAAAGGAGGTCAAGTGTCTTCCTCTCTAGTGGTATCCACATGATGGATCAATGCAGCGATACTCTTTCAATCATAGCCATAAATCTCGTAACTCTTGCACAGAGGGAGGGAGGAGAATAGGAGGGGGTGCCAAAGTTGCAGCCTACCATCCATGTGTCACCCTTGCCTCCTATTTATAGACAGCCACCAAAAACGCTAGGGATCCTGCATTAGTAGATATTGAATTTCTATCCAATTATCCACTAACCTTGGATTATTAGATCTCTATCCAACAATCTCCTTTGGCCTCTAATTGGACCTCATGCAAGAAGTCCATCAATGTAGTGTCTCATCTGATAAGAACGGGGGCTAATTGGATAACTCATATCCAATCCTCTATTTCCTGAAGCATCCACCGTATATCTGTGACCCTTTAGGTCCGATACCGAGTTAGCCATAAGTCACTCCCATCAGAACTCCTTTCGATATAGTGAACTATTATCCCCATAATAATTTACTTGACTCATCGACTATGGACGTACTAGGCCATTATACGATGGTCCCTAAACAACATAGGGGGATCGAGTTCATCAGACTTGTCAGTCCATAGTTATCGTATATCTATAGTCCCTCATCCAAGTAGTATCTCAGATACGTATATTAGACATGGTACTATCAGGCCAAATATGGAATCCATCTAAGTCTCACTCTAATCAAATTCTCCTATAGAACTCATTCTCTCTCAATTTGAATGACCTTGGCCAGGGATTTATCTAAGCAAGCACACAAGGGATATCCTCTCGTGATACTAAGAGTGGATGATCCTTCGTTGATACTCAATTGTCTTCGTAAGGTTAGCTACCAATCCTGATAATTGATTGTACCACATCTGAATTTTTTCAAACCTGTAAATCCGACATCAAAGAAAGGAGTACTAAAATAAGACATTCTCGATATCTTAACTCTAAGGACTATATGCACAATTGAGACTACGGAATCATTGTCTGACACTAGGTATTATTAACCATATAACATTCCATAAGAGGATCAATCAGTAAACTCATTCTCCAATGAGTACATGTATTGTATCCTTAGTGTCTCAACACAAGTGGCTATGAAACTAGTCGCCTCTATCATATAGATAGGTATATAGTACACTGATTTGTCTGGTGATCTCGATGTCCCTCTTGAGTAACCTATGACTGAGATTATTTGAGATCTGTGTTTAAAGTCGACTCGATCTCATTATCGTGATCTCATCATGATCTAATTCCTATTGCACAGAACCAACGACATCATAATATATATGTAATATATAATTTAATATGAGAATATGTTAATAATAATCATAAATAAAAAGATTACGTAGCGTGTTATATGTGCCATTACTCAAGCGATTGGTTTGCAGGGCACTTATAACCATCAATCTCCCATTTGACCTAAAGCTAATCACCTATGTGTCTAATCTCAATTAGATCCCTATGACTCTCAAGTATAATCTAAGCCAGCAGCTTCGTTAGTGGATCTGCAATGTTATCTTCGGATGAAACTCTTTTTATAGGCTATGATCTCTTTGATTAGATGAAACCTCTTCAGAACGTGCTTAGACTTTTGATGAGACCTAGGTTCCTTTGCTTGAGTGATTGCCCTATTGTTGTCATAGTATATGGGAATTGGCTCAATGTTGCTCGGTATGACTCCTAAATCCCTGATGAACTTCTTTATCCACACCATTTCCTTTGCTGCTTTTGTTGCAGCAATGTACTCCACCTCTATGGTCGAGTCAGCAGTAGTATCTTGCTTGGAACTCTTCTAGCTTACTACTTCTCCATTTAGGGTGAAAATATATCCTGAGTTCGAGTTACTATCATCAATATCGGACTGAAAACTCGAGTCCCTTTGCCCTCAACCTGGAGGCTACCTCCTCCATGTATCAATAAAAGATCATTAGTCCTTCTCAAGTACTTAGAGATACACTTTATTGCCTTATAGTGTTTCAAACCTGGATTTGCCTGATACCTGCTCATGACACTCAGAGCATATGTTATATCATGCCTTGTACATAACATAGCATATATGATAAACCCTATCACCGAGGCATAGGATATCCTATCCATGTTTACCATTTCTTCAAGAGTCTATGGGGACATACTCCTAGAAAGTAATATTCCATATCTTATTGGTATAAGACCTCTCTTGGAATTTTTCATACCAATTATTTTGACAATGGAGTCTATATACCTAGACTGGGACAAGCCAAGCATCCTCTTCGATATATCTCTATAGATCCGGGTCCCCAAAATATATGATACGTTCCTAAATCCTTCATGGAGAAGTTTCTAGATACCCAAGCCTTAACTATGGAGAGTATTCCTACATCATTCTCAATGATTAGGATATCATCCATATATAGCACCAAGAAGGTTATAACGCTCCTACTTACCTTCCTGTACACATAAGGCTCATCTTCGTTCTTAATGAAGTCATAAGATTTGATCGCATCATCAAATCTTATATTCTAACTTCAGGAAGCTTGCTTTAATCCATAAATAAACTTGAGCAACCTACATACTTTATCTGAACTCTCTCTGGGTACGAATCCCTTTGGCTATATTATATATACCTCATCCTTGAGGTTACCATCGAGGAATATCGTTTTCACATCCATCTGCTATATCTCATAGTCATAGTGTGCTACAATAGCCAAAAGAATTATGATATATTTAAGCATGTCTACGGGTGAAAATGTTTTGTCATACTTAACTCCTTGCCTTTGATGATATCCTTTTTAGCTACCAGCCTTGCCTTATAGGTCTACACCTTTCTATCAACTCCGATCTTCTTGAAGATATACTTATAGCCGATGGGTACGATACCCTCAAGTGCATCCACAAGGTTCTAAGCCTTATTAGAGTACATGAAATCCATCTTAGAATTCATGGCTTCTTGCCACTTCGCGGAGTCTATACTTATAATAGCCTCCTAGTAGATCTGAGGATCAATATCCTGATAACCCTCTCTATTGACATATCTTTCAGAAGGGTGAGATACTCTACTAAACTTATGTAAAGTTAGAACTTGTGTGCTAGGTACCTGAACAGACTTAGACTCAAACTCTGGAATGGCGCTTGAGCTAGGTTCTCCAACTTCGCTCAACTCTATCTCACTCCCACTATTTCCATCAAGAATATTTTTCTTCTCAAGGAACATAACTCTCTTGGCAACAAAAAACTTTTAATCCTTAGGATGATAAAAGTAATACCCCAAAGTCTCCTTAAGGTATCCCATGAATGTGCATCATTTAGTCTTTGATTCCAAGTTATCGGGGTTGTGTCTTTTAAAGTGAGTAGGATAGCTCCAAATCTTAACCACCTTGAGATCAGACTTCTTCCTTTCCATATCTCATATGGTATAGACACTACTAACTTTGTTGGAACTCTATTCAGAAGGAAAGCTACAGTCTCTAGGGCATATCCCCAGAATGAGATAGGTAGGTCAGAGAAACTCATCATAGACTGCACTATATCTAACAACATATGTTTCCTTCTTTCTAATACACCATTGAGCTGAGGTGTATAAGGACATGTCTATTGTAATAGAATCCTATGGCTCCCTCAGGAAATGAGTGAACTTCGTACTCAAGTATTCTCCTCCTTGATCTGATCTAAGAGTCTTAATACTCTTTTTAATTTGGTTTTACCTCATTCTTATATTTTCTAAATTTTTTAAAGGCCTTAGACTTATACTTCGTCAAGTACACATGTCTATACTTGGAGAAATCATCAGTGAATGTAATGAAGTATGAGTAACCACCTATAGCCTGAGTTGACATGGGACCATATACATCACTATGTCGAGTTCCAATAACTCTATGGCTCTCTCTCCAGTTCCACTAAAAGGAAAGTTGGTCATCTTCTCACGAAGGTAGGGTTCGTAAGTTGTATACGACTCATAGTCAAATGGATCTAAGTATTCATCTTTTAGTAACTTTTGAATCCTTCCCTCATGTATGTGATCTAGCCTAAAATGTCATAGGTATGTATTATTCACCTTATCTCTTTTCCTTTTAGACGTATTTATATTCATAATGTATGGAGAAGTGTCTAACATATACAAGCCATTTATCATGGTCCCTCTAGTGATGATCTCATCATCCATAATTATTGAATAACTATTATTCTCAAAAATTAATTTATATCCACTTTGTCAAATAAGAGATGGAAATAATATTTTTGATAATAGAGAGAATAAAATAACATGTATCCAATGTAATTATAGCTCCACCAAGCAGATGTAGGGTGACGTCCCCAACTGTAACTATAACAATTTTTGCTCCATTTCCCATCTTGAGATCCATCTCGCCTCTAGCTAATCTTTTAGGTTTTGCCAGAACTTACAATAAATTGTATATATGATAAACACTTATAGTATCCAATACCCATATATTATCATGAAAATCTGATAAGTAGAGACTGATCATGAATATACTTGAAGCTTCTCCAAGCTTCTTTTTTGCCTTGTCTGCAAGGTAATCCTTATAGTTCCTCTTCTAGTGCTCATCTTGACTGCTGTGGAAGTATTATCCTTTGTCCTTTGTCAGGTCTTTCTTGGCAACCTTTGCCTTATCCGATCTTTCTTTGCCCTTGCCCTTCTTAAGGGTCTTACTGGCCTTCCTTTTCTTCTTCGTCTCACCAATATAGAGAACTTTCTTATCTTTCTTGATGGCACTCTCAGCTTCCCTTAACATATTGATGAGCTCAGGGAGAGTCATCTCAAACTTGCTCATGTTAAAATTCAGGATGAAGTGAGAAAAGGAATCTGGCAGAGACTGAAGTATAAGTTCAATGCACAGTTTATCCTCTAGGACTATTCCTAGACCTGTGAGCTTCTTGATCTATTCTATCATCTTTAGAACATAGTTCTAAACCGATATCCCTTCTATCATCATAGCTTAGAAGAGACTCTTGGATATCTCATATCTTTGAGTTCTTCCCTGTTTCTCAAACAACTGGTGAAGATAAAGAAAGATAAAATTAGCATCAATGCTCTCATATTGCCTCTAAAACTCAAGAATTATGGAGGCCAACATATAATATTTTGCTAACATGGAATCATCTATATACTTCACATAGCGAGCGATCGCATCCTCGCTTGCCCCTTCTTCTGGTGTGAGCATAATTGTATTAAGAACATACATGATTTTCTCCGTCGTGAGAACAATTTTTAAATTATAAAGCCAATCCATATAGTTTAGACCAGTGAGGCAATTGGTATCAAGTATGCCACGCAGGGGGTTTGCAAGCAATATGTCTGATAAACAAGATGTAGCACAAATAAATAACATACAGATTTTACGAAAAAACTAATTAAGATATGAACTTCTATCTTTTTATAGTGAATTATGCGACACCCTTGATAGACTTCTAGTGGAGATCAGGATCCGATTGATGTTCTTGTGCAACATCGAGTGACTCGACCAATTACACTAAGCTCGAAAGGAAGACAACTATTGCCAATCACAACTCCTTATGATTTCTGTTATATTTGGCCTTTAAATCATCATGGTCTTGACCACTCAACCAATCATGAAGTTCAGTTAAGTCATCACCATCGTTACAAGAAGAGTTTGATTTGATGATATGCTCTCGAGTGACTTGACCAAGCAAATAATGTCCTTAGGTTACCGATGACATCTCTAGTTATAGGCAAGATATCGATCACGTAGATAGGTTACCGATGACATCTCTATCCAATAATATTCTTTGGCTTCTAATTGGGCATCATGCAAGGAGCCCATCAATGTAGGATCTCATCTGATGAGAACAAGGGCTAATTAGATAACTCATATTCAATCCTCTATTCACTAAAGTATCCATCATATATGTGTGACCCTCTAGGCCTGATACTGAGCTAGCCATGAGTTGCTCCCATCAGAATTCCTTCCGATATAGTGAATTATTATCCACATAATAATTCATTCAACTCATTGACTATGGACATACTTAGCAAATGCACCAAAGTTCCTATACGGTATAGGGGGATCGAATCCATCGGACCTGTCTGTCCATAGTTACCGTGTATCTATAGTCCCTCATCTAACTAATATTTTAAAGATCGTATATTGGATACTATCAAACCATATATGGAATCCATCTGTGTCTACCTCTAATCGAATTCTCCCAAAGAACTCCTTCTCTCTCAATCCGAATGACCTTGGCTAGGGATTTATCTGAATAAGCATACAAGGGATATTCCTCTCATGATACTGAGAGTCGATAATCCTGTATTAATATTCAATTGCATTCGTAAGGTTAGATACCAACTCCAAATACTAGTTGTACCAGATATGAAACTTTCCAAACCTATAAGTCTAACGTCAAGAAAAAAAGTACTCAAGCAAGACATCCTTGGTATCTCAAGTCTAAGGGCTAGATGCACAACTGAGATTACAGAATCATTGTCTAACATTAGGTATCATTAGTTATATAGCATTCCATAGGCAGATTAATCAATGAACTTATTCTCTAATGAGCACTTGTACTGTATCCTTAGTGTCTCCACACAAGTGGCTATAAGATCAATTGCCTCCCTCATATGGATGAGTATATAGTATATTAGGATCAATTGGCACTAAGAGGAGGGGTTGGGGTGAATTAATGTAATTATAAAATCCCATTTTAATGAAAACTTTTCATTTAAAGCAAGATAAAAAAATCAGAAGCTTTTCATTTAAGTAAAGCAAGTAATTCAATCTTATAGAAATAATATGAAGTTTTTTTGCTTAAAGACGACTTAAGAAGGAACAAGCAAATCCAAATAACAAGATAAGAGATGATGTAAAGGAAGTGATTGACTTTGAAATCTTACTTTCAATAAATAAATAAAATTAAAAAAGTCTTTTGGTATTTTTGTTGAACATATTTTTCAATGAACTAATTATGAGCAATAGAAAGTATTAAATAAGATAAGTAAGAGAACTCACAATTTATAGTGGTTCGACCTCAACCTTTGCCTACGTCTACTTCCCAAGTCCTCCTTGAGACATACCAACATCCACTACGATCTCCTTTGGGTGAAGACCAAACCCTTATAACTTGAGTTTACAAGGGAGACTCCTTACAATAATTTTACAACTCTTAGCTCACTCCCTTCCCCTTTTCTTTTTTTTACAATTCAAACAAGGTTTTTATAGAATTTTAATCCTAAAAATTATTATTTGAAATGTAAGAACACTTAGGGTATTTATAGGCCCCAAAATGGCTTCAGAATTTAAAGCTAAAATTCAAACATACCTAAAAAATCTGGGTATTGTCACGGGCTTAGCTGATTTTGCCTAAGCCGTGCGGCACCCATGCGTGTCCGTCCGCAAAGGTCAGCCCTCCCCGAGATCTCCTAAAATCCCACAGACTTACAAAAAGAGAAAACGGGCCAGAAGAAGCAACTCCCACGGGATCCACAAGCACCTGCTCAAGAAAAACACTTTATAAAGCCAAAATACAAATTACACCCATGGACATTACAAGCTCAGAGAGGTTGCACACAAAGGATAATGGTCTAGCATCGATGTCCCCACAAGTGCTTATAAGATACACTTGTATTTACAAGCCAAACTTGGCCATAAAGCAAATCAAACTAGGGCTTCCAAGCCTCGCAAGCTCGCTTGCTATACAAGATATGTACATAAACCGAAGGACACGGACAAACACGAGCATTTCATCGAACACCTTGTTTACATTGTTGTCCGTGACATTCTCCCCCACTTATTCCTTCGACGTCCTCGTCGAAGCCACTGTAGACGCTGCATCTCCTCGCATTATGCTGAATCTTTAATCTTCTGCTTTGGCTGCAACACGCCCCTTTGGCTCCCAGCCGCTCTCTACCGCTGTTGTTGAGTAGTCGAACTCTGATCCGCCATGCTGCTTCAACTCACCAATGACTGAATCTGGGGTGGGGTTGGCTGAGTTGTGCTGATCCTTGTTGGTTCTCGCGATCCCTCGATGAAGGAAAAGACCGCTTATGATGTGCCAAGATCGCAAGATACTCATATTGCTTGAACGGGTAGATGCTTGTTGGAGCTTTAACGAGCATCGCCTCACAGACTTTGAAGTTTTTAAGGTCCTTTCTCCATAATATTTGCCCATTGAACCTTCTTCCGCTGTTAGTTGTCACTTCCAAGTATGTTCGCATCACTCCCTCTTAGTCAATTGGGAAATGAAGTGGAAAAAAACTACTCTCAATAGTACTGATCACCAACGGTGAGGATTTGACAACCATTGTCTTCCATAAGCTTTCTTTGAAGGGTCACTGAACTTGTGCAGAGCTCCCCTGCTTGGGTAAGTAAGAGAACTGGGATACTTGACTTCACCCATTCTCTTCATAGTTGAGAAGGTAAGATGGCTTCTCCCACCTCCTCGAGTTAAGAGAACTGGGGTACTTCCGCCCATTCTCTCGAGTTGAGAAGGCAAAGGTTACTCAATTTCCGCAAAGGTTACTTGATTTCGCCTCCTCGAGTTTGTACTTCATACATTGAGCTGGTTACTAATATTCGCCTGCTCTCTGCTCACACTTCTGAAGCACTTGAAGTGGTTGCACTCCTTGCGTTGGGTTAGCTACTGTGATTCACCTTCCCACTGCCATTGAACTTCTGGAAGGCAAGAAGTTTTGCCCGAAAAGTGTAAAAAGTTTACTTGGCTTCGCTCACTTCCTTGAGTTAAGAGAACTGGGGTACTCGGTTTCGCCCATTCTCTCGAGTTGAGAAGGCAAAGGTTACTCAATTTCGCCTAGCAAATGTTACTTGATTTTGCCTGCCTCCTCGAGTTTGTACTTCATGCATTGAGCTGGTTACTAACATTCGCCTGCTCTTTGCTCACACTTCTGAAGCACTTGAAGTGGTTGCACTCCTTGCGTTGGGTTAGCTACTGTGATTCACCTTCCCACTGCCATTGAACTTCTGGAATGCAAGAAGTTTTGCCCGAAAAGTGTAAAAAGTTTACTCCAACTTGGAGTCCCCCAACTTGGAGTAAGTCTGTGATAGATCTGGTCGCCTTTGGGGTTATACCGTGTTCTCCATCACCTTTGCCGCCTACTCCTCCTGAGTAGAAAGGTACAGTACCATGTACTGCCTACTTCGTTCCTTGGTCGAGCACTCCTGCATCAACCCGAAGTCCCTTAATTTCGGCTATCTGGATGAGAAGCACATCGACATCGGTCTTATGAAGTTTCTTGGACTCTGCCCTTCTGCCTCGTCTTGGTACTTGGAGTTTGCCTCTGCACTCTCCACCTCCTTGGCCCCCTTTTACGACCAATGTTGTCCCTTCATAAGAGCAAGGGATCGATGACTTTACGGAAGTCCCGCATCTGCGGTACCATGGCGCTGCCAAGCCCATAGCACTACTATCCGTTACCTTGCATCTTCATCCCTTCCTCCGCGATCGGTAGATCCGCCTGCACGTGGAGCTCCTCCGAGTCCACCTCCCCTCTAATCGACGCTTTTCTTTTGGGTAGCCGAGCCCGTTGGACTCGCCGTCCCTTTCGACCACCGCCGACACCACCGTGTCCTCCTAGTTCTCCTTGGTCGATGGAGAGCAGATCGCAACTCTCATGCATGGCCTCCGCCATCTTGTTGCGAGGCTCGCCGATTCTCGCTCTCCTTAGCTTCCTTGGTAGCAACGTCGCTTACTCGGCCTTGTCCTCGACTGGGCTCCCTTAAGCGAATGTGAGCACCCAACTCTCCAACTGCCTCGGTTAATCAAGTCCCTCCATGGGACTCACCGGTACTTGCAATCGACTACTCCCTCGGTGGTACACACCCCTATCTTGTGACCAAGGCTTTCATCGATGCAAGCTTGATGTATATACACGGAAGACCCTCTCTGATGTGGCATTCACTCCTTGAATCCAGCCCTTCTTGTCGTTGCATTGTTCACAAGTGGAGCTCCAGCCTCGATCATTCACATGATCATGTCCCCTCCATGGGACTCACGTGCACTTGGACTTCTTCCTCGGTGGTGTACTCCCA
Source organism: Ensete glaucum (assembly GCA_021527575.1). Lineage (NCBI taxonomy): Eukaryota > Viridiplantae > Streptophyta > Magnoliopsida > Zingiberales > Musaceae > Ensete > Ensete glaucum. The sequence goes on along the minus strand of CM038557.1, from coordinate 39,558,400 downwards.
TATTCGATGACTAAGGCTTTCATCCAATGCAAGCTTTGATGCACACACGAAGACCCGCCTCTGTACTACGACATTCACTCCTTGAATCCATAGCCCTTCTTCTTGTTGTGTCGTACACCAAAGTGGAGCTCCCAATAACTCCCGATCATACCAAGATGATTTTGTCCCTCACGGGACAAGATTACTGTATTGCATTGCCACGAACTATTCCACCACGATCCGCCGCACCATGTCGCCTCCCGGTGACATCTCCATTGCATCTGATTCTCGTGTGATGAACTCGGACTACGACTTCTCCACGTGTGGCCTCTGCCAACACATCGTAGGGCCTCGCCATCTCCGACTTTTAGTTCGCTCCTTGGCAATTCCCCTTCGTCCCCTCACTCTGGGTTACTCTGACGAAGCATAGCTCTAGGACATCGCCTAGTAGCTCAAGTCCCCGACTTCGCTAGAGTGGGTGTACCATTGTCGGATCTTGGGCCTCTATCCCCTACCAAAGACAATCTTGCTATGCACCTCTTGTTCGACAACTTGAACGGCAACACTGTGGCATATTCTTCAAGAGTACCCGCCTCTGCATCCTCTTGCCCGTACTAAGGTCTCATGATCCTAACTTTGCCTCCGCAAGTTGAATCACCTTAGTTACTCCATCAAATGCATCTTTGAGGTAGCTTGCATGTGCCTTGAAGCTCCCTTCAACTTTGGCACCATGCAAAATAAGTCTGTCCCATCAGAATGAAGAACTCATGGAACGACATGATCCCACTCTTGCCTCTACAAGAGTTCATGCCCTTGACCTCTGTCTAAGGAAAGCTCTGTGCCTCCGCTCCATGTTCCATCTTCTATGTCGACTCCTTCATGCGGCTTGGATACTTCACCGAGTTCCACCCAAGTCGCTCTGCTCCTCGATTTGCCGAGTTGATAGTGGCCCTCACGTCCACCATTCCACGTCAGCCCTCTGATTCGATTTACGCCTCGAGTCTAAGTGTGCCTTCATATGATGTTGCCTTGATTGCTCCCCACTTGATCTCGAAATGCATCCCCAATGCATTACCTCCTTCGAGATCATGCGACAACTCTTCGTCGCTCACTCGGTCCGTTGAGCTTTATGAAGATATAACCCCGAGAAACTCTTCCTCAATATGCGGTCGCACATGATTCTCCCACTAGAGAACTAGGACTTATCCCTCCGGATATCTCTGCTGGAGCAACTTTTCTCTTTATATACTTCCCTTTGGAAGTTTGAGACCATCATCCCCTTTGGACTACCGTCTTCTTGAACTTGTGCTTTATTCGCCCCACAAATGTACTTGCTAGATTGCGACCCTTCTCCAATCGGTCTCCGCACCCTTCAAGGTCTAGCAACATGCTGAATTTGTTGCACATTTCAGCCACCTACGGACATATCCTTTCCATGTTGAAGAGAAAGTTCGATGCTCCATGGCGTCGAGTTCTAATCGCGCCTTGGGATGGCCACGAACACTCTATCATCCGTGTACAAGCCCTTGCATGAGTTTCTAATCCTTGAGTTAGCAATTCCCTCACCTCTGTGAGCTTTGCACAACTCTTTCGGTCGTTACACAACACCTCCCACCTTGCACGGTCTCATCTTTCACCAAGCACCTGCTTTGCCTTAAGCACCGTCAAGTTTGGTTGCCAACGCCGAGCTATAGCTCAAACTCAACCATCCCAATCTTTGTGTGCTACGCATTCTTCTTCGCTTGTTTGTCCTCGTGGTGCCACTCGCAAAGGGTTGGCTATTCCTTGAATGCCAAACCAGATGCCCGCTCCTCCGAGTGACTCCTTTCCCTACATCTCAATGTCCGTTTCCCCTAAACGGTTGCACGTGCTAGCTGTCCTCCACACAGCCTAGCTAGGTCCCCCACATTTGTATGGCAAGTGTTTCTGCGTGTGCTTGTCCCGCTCTGATACCACATTGTCACGGGCTTAGCTGATTTTGCCTAAGCCGTGCGGCACCCATGCGTGTCCGTCAAGGTCAGCCCTCCCGAGATCTCCTAAAATCCCACAGACTTACAAAAGAAAACGGGCCAAGAAGCAACTCCCACGGGATCCACAAGCAACTGCTCAAGAAAAATACTTTATAAAGCCAAAATACAAATTACACCCATGGACATTACAAGCTCAGAGAGGTTGCACACAAAGGATAATGGTCCACTACAGACCGATGTCCCCACAAGTGCTTATAAGATACACTTGTATTTACAAGCCAAACTTGGCCATAAAGCAAATCAAACTAGGGCTTCCAAGCCTCACTGCAAGCCTGCTTCTTGTTGTACAAGATATGTACATAAACCGAAGGACACGGACTAACACAAGCATTTCATCGAACACCTTGTTTACATTGTTGTCCGTGACAGTATGGGTGATATAACCGTCGGTGCCGACTGTGCAGCCGTTGAAAGCATCCCTGAAACTAGGGTACGGGTGGATCAACCACCATCCTAGGTGGTTCAACCACTGCCAGCTACCCGAAAACCTAGGCGGCAGTGGTACAACCACCGCTCACTAGTGGTTCAGCCATCGGGAATCCCAAAAAGTGATTCCCTTCACTTTTTTAATCTTGACTTGAATCTTATGTTGACGAATTATATGGTCAACCAATTGAGCTCAACCTAAGCTCAATCAATCCCCTTTTGTGGACCCAGTTGTCTCTTTGAATTGATTTAGATTCCTTCCAAATCACACTCAATTCAGACTTAAACTTAACCTATGACTTAAGAATTACAACCATACATAACTACCAAGCTTAATTAACAACCTCACTTCTATAATCCAACAACCTCCAGCATTCCTTGCGACGAGTCTCACGGTCTTTCTGTGGCAATCTTCCCAATACCTTTGGCGAAGTCCTAGTAAACTCTCGGCAAGTTCCCACCGCATCATCCAAACCTTGGCCCGATGCATAAGCTTGATCCTGGGTCCATGTCTGGTCTATAACTCCTTTTCACCATCATGGTTAAACCTGAATGATGCTAACTATAACTTAATTAATTATAATCATGACCAACAAATCCACTTGAAAACCTTCCTAACTCCCGATAAGATTTTCGGTTACTCTCGAGAATCTTCTAACGAGTCTTGGTCTTCTTTCGGTGAATTCCCTTGCACTGTCTTGACAAACTCTTGATACCCTCGGTGAGCTCCTGACACACTCCAGGCAAGTTTCCAACTATATCGTTCTCACTCCGCCTTGATGCCTAGACTTGACTTTGGTTAATCCTCTGATTGTAATATGTCATAGTTAATCATGTATCAATCAACTCTAACAAACTTATTCGATTAATAACCCATCAATCGATTTCATTATCAAAATTTGAGATTCAACAATCTCCTCTTTTTTTATTATGACAATCAATTGATGACAGGAGTTAAATCCATATCATACTTTAAATAAGAAAAACTTAAATTTAAGAGAACCAACCACTCTTGAATTCAAGTATCTTAAGGCAATCAATATTCCAAGCAAATAAAAAATTACATCAAGTCTTCAAAGCCTGAATTTTAAAAAATTATGCATTAATATCTAAGTATGTGTATCAATATCCATGTGTTATCAATGTCAATTTCTTCCCCTTTATCATCAACAAAAAGGTGAATGTATAGCTGACGAGTTCAAAGCACATGATGACATTACTCCCCCTTAGTAAAATAGAATATGCATTAAAAAATTTTCTTCCCCTTTGTAAATAATAAGGAGAGAAACAAGGGATGAGTTGTAAAAGCATTACATCATTAAGAAGATCTCTTGTAAATTTCAAATGTAGCAATTCATCATCTTCATGCAATTTTTTTCTCTTTTTTTTGTAAACAATAAGATCAAAACATGGAGAGAGTTTTCAAAAACATTATCTCATGAAATCTAGATTAGCAATTCATATATTTTTATGATTTAACATTCCTAGCTCTCAACCTCAATCTGGTTGATATAAAATTTGAAAATAATATTTCAAATATGAGCTCAACAATCTTTTTCATATGAATTTCAAGAAAACCTACAAATAAATATAAAAAATAGCAAATCATCATCTTCATGTAGATTTTCTCCCCTTTTTGTAAACAAGAAGGTAGAATCAAGGAGGGGGTTTTGAAAATCATCATATCACAAAAATACTCAATTTTATATATGTAAATTATGAGATCAAGAGCTACTACCTATGCAATTTAGTTCATCTTATGTAAATTTAAAGCAAGATAGCAAATCAACCAAATCATGCATTTTGAAGATTATCTCATGTAAATTTTGAAAATAAGCATAAAAAATTCCAAAAGAAAATATAATAGTAACTCAAATTCAAATTATAAATCAAGTATTTTATATGCATTTAGAAAGTTCTAATTTTCTTCTAAGCAATTGTTCCTCATTCAATATTAGAAGATTTTTTATATCCAAATTTTCTTCTAACCAAATTAATTTTGACGCCTCCTTTTCATTGTCAACAAGAAATATAATGATTTAGTTTTTCTATTGCATCCATGTTTTTAATATAACCATGTGCACAAAGGAATCATGTCATGAAAAATCAAATTATAAGTATCAAAAGAAATGATTTCTTTTAATAAATCTCTTCCTAGATAATAATAATTTTAGGAGATCAATTTTATAAGAAAAATCTTAATTCATGAAAATTGTCAAGTTTGATTTTGCAAAATGAGATATGGAAATATAGGATCTCAATTTATATATTTGATTTCAAATCATCAAGATCATTGCTTAGATTCATGTTATAGTTCCAAAAAAATAAACTTATGATTCATTTATAAACTTCTTTGAACTTGATTTATATAAGGATTTCAAGTTTCATTTTCTAAACTTACCAAAATCATGATAATAACTTATTCAAGTTGAAATCATCAAAATCGATATTTTAAAATAAATATCATGAATAGATTCATCAATCTCTTATTGAAATCTTAATAAGATAGAGATTGAGAAATTTTCAAAAGAAATCATCATAAATATTATAATAAGATATTTTCAAACATGATCTTTGGTTTATCTTTAATCCGATGATATTTTTCTGTTAAGCATGTCTAACTCTTCTAGACTTTAGTATAGTGAGTAATCATGCTCATTTTATTCTCATTAAATATATTTTTAATTTTTAAAAATATTAGACAATGAAGCATGATTTACTTCCCCTTTTTATAATATTATATGCTCAAATTCTATCATTCAACAATATTTATTTAATCAGACAACCCATATTTCGAGTTACTTCTTCAACATCATCAAGATCATTACAATAACTCATCAAAATGTTAAAACATCTTCAAGCAAAAACTAAACTAATCTCAATTCCAACATTTAGATGAGTCTAACTCTTTATACATAGTGCAAGGAGTTGACAAACTCATTTCAATTTTTTTTTATTTCAAGTTTCAATTCAAGAATGATCTAATATTCAATCATGCAACATATTTTAAGTCCATCTAATATAACATTCAAATCAATCATCAAATATTTTAAAAGATCATGGTTTATTTAGAAAGATCTTTAATCATAACTATAAAAAAAGAAAAAAACTTCAGACTGATATAAACAAGTTTTTGTTTGGATAAATATCTTTGGGAGTCAAGAGGGTTGTTTTATATATATACTACCTTTCAAATCATAAAAACTAATATAAAAAACTTATTTCATGAATTTCAACATAAATAATTTTCATTAACAATAACTAAGGTTCCTTAGTTCTAGTTCACTTTCATACTAGTATGCTCTAACTATGTATTATCAATCAAGGTTATGATAAATCAAAATGAGTAAATTATTTTCAAGTGGAGTCATTACTATGAGATATTTTTCAACCAAAATCTAATGAATTTTTTTTTATGTTGGAATATTTGATCATGTTATCAAGAAGTTTTTTCTTTAAAGAAAAATAATTTTGTATTATGACTTTTAAGTTCAAATTCAATATTTGGTCATTTAATCTCAAGATAACGTATATAAATAAGAGCACACAAATTAATATATTAATCATCATCAAAATCTTATTTTCATGTTCATAATTTTTCATTAAAGATAGCTAATCTTTCTTTTTTCTAATTTTAGCATGCAACAAAAGGGTTACAAACCATCATAATGAAGATTTAATTTTTATTTTTAATAATTTATTTTATTAGTGTTTAGGCTAATGAGCTTGTTAGATCTCAAGTTATATGTATTGGGCATCTAAAATATTATTTGGTGCTCCTAACCTTGTTAGGAGATAAATTTATAAAAAAAGATTTAGGTACCAATTTTATATTGGGTCATTCATGTAAAACTTTATCTTTCCTTCCTAATGGTTTTTAGTTGTTTGTTGTTCTCTTGGGAATCCAAACTAATTGGTGTGGACTATATTTTTTAAATAGACTTTTGTTTATATTATATCCTAATTTTACACAAAAATTACATTGTCATCTCTTCTATTAATGTCATTTCTTCTATTAATGTGACCCTTATTGTTAAGGATCATATTTAGGGATTTGTTCCCAATTTCAAAATTTATTAATATTATCTTAAGTAAAATATTTTCTTCTTTAACATTATCTAGCATTTCACATTTAGAACAAGGGTTATGTGATACTAATAAATAATGTATTTTATCAAATCTACCAACTAACAAATCATGTTCATTTTTAAGTGACTTATAAAAATTACTTATTTTTCTAAATTCATCAAAAAATTATAAAACATATTTACTAACTCGGTAAAGGAAATACTTAATGAATTACTAACCTCATCTTGGATCGCCATAAGCGCGAGATTGTCCACTTCTTGGTTGTGCACTTCATCTTTAGAGTTTCTCGACTTCCTACGTTCATAGCAAGAGGTTTATCCATCTTTAGATCATTTTTATAGTTCATCTTTAGATAAGAGACGATGTAAAGAAAGTGCTTGACTTAGAATCTTGCTTTCAAAAAGTAAATAAAATCAAAAGTATCTTTTGGTAATTTGTTGAACACAATTAAGAAATCGATTTAAGAGAAAAAGTCGTAAGGATGATAATCGTATTTTTCAATGAACTAATTAGGCGCAATAGAAAGTGATAAACAACATAAGTAAAGATAACTCACAATTTATAGTGGTTCGGCCTCAACGTTGGCTTACATCCACTTTCCGAGTCCTTCTCCTTGAGGTATACTGACATCCAATATCGATCTCCTTTGAGTGAAGACCAAACTCTTACAACTTGAGCTAACAAGGGAGACTCTTTACAAGAATTTTACAACTCTTAGCTCACTCCCTTCGCCTTTTTTTTTTCTTATAATTCACACAAGTTTTTCACATAATTTTAATCCTAAAAATTATTATTTGAAATGTAGGAAAACTTGGGGCATTCATAGGTCCCAAATGACTTCAAAATTTAGAGTCAAAATTCAAATGTATCCGAAAAATTTGGGTACGGGCAGTACAACTGCTAATGCCGATGGTACAACCGCTGAAAGCATCACTGAAACTAAGTTACAAGTAGGTCAACCACCATCCTGGGTGGTTTAGCCATCGTCAGTCGCCCAAAAACCTGGGCGATGGCGGTAAAATTGTCGCTCACTAACGGTTCAGCTACCAGGAATCCCAGAAAAGTGATTCCCTTCACTTTTTCAATCCCGACTTGAACCTTATATAGATCAATTCTTTGAATTGAGCTCAACCTGAACTCAATCAATCCCCTTTTATGGACCCAGTTGCCTCTTTGAGTTGATTTAAGTTCCTTCCAAATCATACTAAATTTGAACGCAAACTTAACCTATGACTTAAGGATTATAACCATATATGACAACCAAGCTTAATTAACGACCTCACTCCTGCAATCTAACAACCTCTGGCATTCCCTGCAGCGAGTCTCATGTCTTCCTCTGGTGATTTCCTGGCATGTTTCTAGCGATCTTCCCGATACATTCGGCGAAGTCCTAGCGAACTCCCAATAAGCTCCCACCACATTGTCCAAACCTTGGCCCGATACCTAAGCTTGATCCTAGATCCATTTCTGGTTTGCAACTCCTTTTCACCGTCGTGGTTAAATTTGAATGATGCTAACTATGACTTAATTAATTATAATTATGATTAATAAATCCACTTAAAAACCTTCCCAACTCTCGGTAAACTTTTCGGCTACCCTCGATAATCTTTCAGCGAGTCTCGGTCTTCTTTTGGTGAACTCCTTTACACCATCCTAGCAAACTCCCGATACCCTCAGCGAGCTCCAAATACACTCCAGGTGAGTTCCTAATCACATTATCCTCACTCCAGCTCGATGCTTGGATTTGACTTTAGCCAATCCATTAATTGTAATCTATCATAGTTAATCTTGCATCAATCAACTCTAACAACTTTGTCAGATGAATAGCCTATCAATTGATTTCATCATCAAAATTCAAGATTCTACAAAGTATACTAGTCTGTTTGGTTATCTCGATGTCCCTTTCGAGTAACCTATGATCGAGATTTTTAGAGATATATGTTTAAAGGTGAATCGATCTTATTATCGTGATCTCATCATGAACTGATTCCTATTTCACAAAACCAAGGACATCACTATATATATATATATATATGTAATAAATAATATAATGTGAGAATATGCCAATAATAATAATAAGTAAAACGATTGTGCAGCGTGTCACATGTACTATCACTCATGTGATTGGCTTGTAGGGCCCCTGTAACCAGCAGGTATATGTTTGCCTTAGCAGGTAGGGGCTTTAGTTTTTCTGAAGTCCCTTCCTTTCATTGCTTGATTGGCTGAGTTTATTATGTTGAACTACATACAAATTAGCAAGTATAACCATGGTTGATGCTTCTTTGGTCATCTGACCAAGGTGGCTTTAAAGCATATTTGGTAGATGACTCCTTGCCCTTCTGAGGTAATTTTGGGTTCATGAACTTTGGGCCTATGTGTAGAATTTCTTAAGTTTGATAGATGCTAGGTCGTTGGCAATTGGATTCCTTCTAGAGTTGTGAGATGACAAGTTCCATCCAAGACCATGTTGGTCACTCGATAAGGGCCTTCCTAGTTTGGCATAAACTTCTGTCGAGCTTAAGTCAGGTCACTGATCTCAGTCTTGCATGGGACGAGATCGCCTACCTTGACCCAATGGGGTGAACTTTCTAGTTGTGGAGTCTTCCCACAACTTTTTTGTATGCTAGGGTGCAGAGGTGCGTCACACCTCTTTGTTCGTTGCATAGGTCTATATTAGCTCAAAGTCCTTCTGACATACTTTCTTTAAAGTTCTCGATCTATAGGATTGGGAAGACCATCTCTAGGAGGGTACTGCCTCGATACCAAATGCTAAACCATACGATGATTCTGTTAAGGCTATTTTTGGAGTTGTCTGAGATGCCCACAGGATACTTGGGAGTTCATCGACCTAAGTGTTGTGAGCTTTATCAACCCATTTCTTTAGACCTTCAAGTATGGCTCTGTTGGTCATCTTAGCCAAGCTATTGGTCTGGGGATGTGCCACTGAGCTGAATCTTAGCTGGATCTCATAGGTGCTAATTACAGGTGCCCTGCAAGCCAATCACGTGAGTGATGGCACGTGTGACACACTACGTAATCATTTTGCTTATGATTAATATTGGTATATTATCATATTATATTATTTATTACATATATATTGTGATGTCCTTGGTTTTGTGCAATAGGAATCGGATCATGATGAAATCACAATAATGAGATCGATTCACCTTTAAACACAGATCCTAAATAATCTCGATCATAGGTTACTCGAGAGGGACATTAAGATAACCGGACAGATCGGTGTATTATATACCCATCTATATGATGGAGGTGGCTGGTCTCAGAGCCACTTGTGTGGAGACACTAAGGATATAGCACATGTGCTCATTGGAGAATGAGTTCACTAATTGATTTATTTATAGAATGTTATATTATTAATGATACATAATGTCAGACAGCGATTCCATAGTCTCAGTTGTGTATCTGGTCCTTAGACTTGAGACACCAAGGATGCCTTGTATGAGTAGTCCTTTCTTTGATACCAGACATACAGATTTGGAAAGTTCCAGATCTAGTATAGCTGGTTATCGGGATTAGTAGCCAACCTTACGAAGGCAATTGAGTGTCAATAGAGGATCATTTACTCTCGGTATCATAAGAGAAAAATTTCATATGTGCTTGCTCAGATAAATCCCTGGCCAAGGTCATTCATATTGAGAGAGAAAGAGTTCTTCAAGAGAATCTAATTAGAGCGAAACTATGATGGATTCTACATGTGGCCTGACAGTACCATGTCCAATATACAGTTTCTGGGATATTAGTTGGATAAGACATTATAGATACAAGGTAACTGTGGACAGACAGGTTCGATGGATTCCCCTGTACCGTCAGGGGACTATGATATAGTGGCTTAGTACGTCCATAGTTAATGAGTCAAATAAATTATTATAAGGATAATAATTCACTATATTAGAAGGAGTTCTGATGGGAGCGACTCACAGCCAGCTCGGTATCGGGCCTAGAGGGTCACACACATATGGTGGATGCTTCAACGAATAGATGATTGGATGAAGATCCAATTAGCCCCTATTCTTATTAGATGAGACCCTATGTAGATGGGCTCATTAATTGAGGTCCAATTAGAGACCTAAGGAGATTACTGGATAGAGATCCAATAATATAAGGTTAGTGGGTAATTGGATGGAGATCCAATACCCACTAAGGTAGGACCCCTAGGGTTTTTTGGTGGCTCTCTATAAATAAGAGGGGAGACTCATAGTTGATACACTGTAGCTTTAGCCACCACCTCCTATTCTTCTCCCTCCCTCTGTACAAGAGTTGCGAGATCAGATTGAAGGAGTTCCATTGCAGAGATCCATCTGTGGATACCACTAGAGATGATGACACTTGACCTCCTTCATCTTCTCTATCTGGATTTGGAATACAGGAATGTACTATCTCCCTAGGTAAAATAATCTCTCACATGATGTAGTTTTTTCAGTTTTTATGGCTTTTTCATGACCTAATTCTTGCACAATGATTTGATTTGTGTGAAAAACCTATTTTATTTTGATTTTCGCTGCACATGTGATGCTCCCGCTAAGGTTTCCCAATAGTGGTATCATAGCCAGGTTTTTATGCAAAAGATTAGTTTTAAACTGCATGTGATAAGATTGAATCGTGTAGAATCGTTCTACGCAATCTTGTTGCATTTTTGTAATGAATGAAACGAGGGGCGGCCAGCCACGGCCAGACCCCTTATAGGGGTGCTGACCATGGCTAGGCCCCTTGTAGGGGCGGCCACTCACGACCAGGCCGGTTGTGGCTAAGGTTCCCTACAAGGGAGCGGTTGGATGCCCACAGGCGATCGCTCGCAGAGGCAACAACCCGTAGGTGACCGCCCACAAGGGCAACAATCGCCTGTGGGCATGGCCGCTTACAACGTGACGCCCGTAGGGGTGACCGGCTATAGGGCGCCCTCTAGGGGCTGCCACTTATGGCCAGCCTTGTCGCCAGCAATAGCGATGACACTGGCTGCAGGGGTGGTCGCCCCTTAGCAAGGCGACTGCTGGTAGGCAACGGAAGTCGCCGCCTGCGTAGGGGCAACGACGGCAGTGGCGACATAGTGAGGGTAAAGGAAGGCTAGGGCATCTTTTTTTAAAAAAGATTGTTATGCCCCTCAGAATTTAAAAAATTCTATCCCATTTTATAGAATTCCTTAAATGCCCTCAATAATTCTAGAAATTTTGAGGATTGTTCTCCTATCCATAATTATAAAAATACCTTTGATAATTCTAAAAATTCTAAGCATGTCCTGATTTCAAAAAAATAATAATTAATTAAATATTTAATTAATTATTAAAAGATAATAATTAATTAGTAATCATACATGTGATGTATGATGTGGATAGATGATCATGAACCATGTGTTGTGGTATGTGTAATTATTATTATTATTATTATTATTATTATTATTGGGACCTGCGAGCCTCTATTTTTCTCGTTTATTATCTGGTCTGCATGCTTGTAATTATTTGTAATTACATGGAGAGGCACGGCGGGAGCGTAGAGATGACAGCCGGACCCACGATGCCGTGGCGGGAGATCATGTCGCATAGTGATGTGATGAGGATCCGACAAAATCGATGATGACGAGATCAATGATCATAGAACATAGAGATGCGTCAATGCACACATAGATCATATTGTGAGTAATTAGACCCATTGGCTCGGGCTTAATCATATTAGGTGATAGCTCATGATCATCCGGTGTGACTTGCATATGTGATATGTTATACACCTACTATATATATATATATATATATATATATATATATATATAGATACATACATATATGTGATGTAAATATATATTAAATACGTATCTGTGTGACACGACATATTAGGAGACCTATATGAAATAAAAACCTCTCCTACGATAATATTACGTCGGTAAGCTTGAGACAATAAGATTGACCCACGTGACCTTCCATCATTATAGGAAGAAATTTTATCACGATATAGGTTGAGTTGGTCGAGTCCCTTGAGACTCACCTATCTACGTGATTAAGGTCTTGCCTACGACATAGAGATGTCACCAGTGACCTGAGGACATGGTATGCTTGGTTGAGTCCCTTGAGGGCATATCATCAAATCAGACTCATCTTGTAACAATGGTGATGACTTAATTGAACGTCATGGTTGGTCGAGTCCCTCGAGACTATGATGATTCAGAGGCTGAATATGACGAGAATCATAAAGAGTTGTGATTGGCAAGAGTTACCTACCTTTTGGGCTTAGTGTAATTGGTCGAGTCCCTCGATGTTGCACTAAGACGCCAATTGGATCCCGATCCCCACTAGGAGTCTGCCGGAGACTTCCGTCTCATGTGTCGAGGGTGTCGCATGATTCTCTAATAAAATAGTGGGAATACATTAAGATAAAAGTCTATATCTTAATTAGTATTTTTTATAAAATCTGTATATTATTTATTTTTTGCTATATCTTATTTTGTCAGAAACATGTCGCTCACAAACCCCCTACGTGGCATACTTGATGCCAACCACCTAACTAGTCCAAACTATACAGATTGGCTCCACAATTTGAGAATTGTTCTCACAACAAAGAAAATCGCATACATCCTTGATACAATTGTGCCCATGTTGGAAGAAAGGATAAGCAAGAATTAGATCGCTTGCTATGTGAAGTACATAGATGATTCTATGTTGGCAAAATGTTACATATTAGCCTCCATGACTCCTGAGTTATAGAGGCAACATGAGAGCATGGATGTAGATTCTATCCTTCTTCATCTCCACTAACTGTTTGAGAAACAAGAAAGAACTCAAAGATATGAGATATCTAAAAGACTCTTCCAAGTAAGGATGATAAGGGACATCGGTTGAACCATGTCCTAAAGATGCTAGAGTGGATCGAGAAACTCACAGGTCTAGGAATAGTCTTAGAAGATAACCTGTGTGTTGATCTTATACTTCAGTCCCTACCATATTTCTTTTCTCACTTCATTATAAATTTTAATATGAGTAAGTTTGAGGTGACTCTCCTTAAGCTCCTTAATATGTTGAGGGAAGTTGAGAGTGCTATCAAGAAGGAGAAGCTAGTTCTCTATATTGGTGAGACCAAAAAGAAAAGGAAGGCTAGCAAGACCCTTAAGAAGGGAAAGGGCAAAGAAAGACCAAGTAAGGCAAAGGTTAATAAGAAATACCTAGGAAAGGACAAAGGATAGTGCTTCCACTACGGCCAAGATGGGCATTGGAAGAGAAACTATAATGACTACCTTGCAGAGAAGGCGAGATAGAAGCTTAGAGAAGCTTCAGGTATATTCATGATTAGTCTCCACTTATTAGATTTTCATGATAACACATAGGTAATGGATACTGGGAGTTTTTATCATATCTGTAATTCATTGCAGGTTCTGGTAAGACCTAGGAGATTGGCTAGAGGTGAGATAGACCTCAAGATGCGCAACAAAGCAAGAGTTGCTGCAGTTGCTATTGGAGAGGTCATCCTATATCTGCCTGATGGAGCTATTATTACATTAGATGCATGCTATTTTGTTTCCTCTATTATCAAAAATATTATTTCTATCTATTGTTTGACAATTAGTAGATATAAATTAGTTTTTGAGAATAATAGTTGTTCAATAATTATGGATGATGAGATTATCACTGACCCTTACAAATGGCTTATATGTGTTAAACATTTCTCTACATATCATGAATATAAATATATCTAAGAGGAAAAGAGATGAGGTGAATAATGCATACTTATGACATTATAGGCTAGGTCATATATATGAGGGAATGATTCAAAAGTTGCTGAAAGATAGATACTTAGATCCATTTGACTATGAGATATATGTAACTTGCGAACCTTGTATTCATGGGAAGATGACCAACTCTCCTTTTAGTGGAACTGGAGAGAGAGCCACCGAGTTATTAGAACTCATATATAGTGATGTATGTGGTCTTATGTCGACTCAGGCTATAGGTGGTTACTCATAGTTCATTACATTCACTGATGATTTCTCTAGGTATGGACACGTGTACTTAATGAAGTACAAATCTGAGGTCTTCGAAAAATTCAAGATATTTAAGAATGAGGTAGAGAACCAAATTGAAAAGAGTATTAAGAATATTCGATTAGATCGAGGAGGAGAGTACTTTAGTACAAACTTCACCCATTTCCTCAGGGACAATGAGATTTTATCCCAGTGGACATCTCCTTATATACCTCAGCTCAATTGTGTATTAGAAAGGAGGAATCGCACACTGTTAGACATGATACGGTCCATAATGAGTTTCACTAACATACTCGTCTCATTTTGGGGGTATGCCCTAGAGATCGCAGCTTACCTTCCGAACAGAGTTCTATCAAAATCGGTAGTGTCTACACCATATAAGATATGAAAAGGAAAGAAGTCTGATCTTAAGATTATTAAGATTTGGGGTTGTCTTGCCAATGTTAGAAGACACAACCCCGATAAGTTAGAATCAATGACAGAATGATACACATTCGTGAGATGCCCAAAGAAAACTTATGGATATTATTTCTATCACCCCGAGGATCAAAAGGTCTTTGTTACCAAGAGAGTCATGTTTTTTTAGAAGGAACATATTCTTGGTGGAAACAGTGGAAGTAAGATAGAATTGAGAGAGGTTGGAGAACCTAGCTCAAGCACCATTCCAGAGCCTGAGTTTGTTCAAGTACCTAACACACAAATTCTAATTTTACGTAGGTCTAGTAGAGTATCTCACCCTCCTGAAAGATATGTGGGACATATAAGTGGAGATGAGTCTCAGAATATTGATCCTCAAACCTACGAGGAGGCTGTTATGAGTATAAACTCCGGGAAGTAGCAAAAAGCCATAAATTCTAAAGTGGATTCCATGTACTCTAACAAGGTTTGGAATCTTGTGGATGCACTTAAGGGTATTATACCCATTGGCTGTAAATGGATCTTCAAGAAGAAGATCAGAGTGGATAGAAAGTTAGACACCTATAAAGCAATGCTGGTAGCTAAAGGATATCATCAAAGATAATATTTTGGCCATTGCAGCACACTATGACTATGAGATCTGGTAGATGGATGTCAAAATGACATTCTTCAATGGCAACCTCAAGAAGGAGGTGTATATGATATAGCTAGAGGGATTCGTATCCAAATAGAGTCTAGATAAAGTGTGCAAGTTGCTTAGATCTATTTATGGATTAAAGTAAACTTCCCAAAGTTAGAACATAAGATTTGATGAGGTGATCAGATCGTATGACTTCGTTAAGAATGAAGATGAGCCTTGTGTATATAAGAATATAAGAAGGTAAGTGGGAGTGTTATCACCTTCTTGGTGCTATATAGATGACATCATAATCATTAGGAATGATGTAGGAATGCTCTCCACAGTAAAGACTTGGCTATCCAGAAACTTCTCTATGAAAGACTTAGGGGAAGCATCCTATATTTTGGGGATCCGGATCTATAGAGATAGATTCAAAAAGATGTTTGGCTTGTCCCAGTCTAGGTATATAGACTCCATTATCAAAAGGTTTGGCATGGAAAATTCAAAAGGAGGTCTCATACTGATGAGACATGAAATATAATTTTCTAGGAGTATATCCCTAAAGACTCTTGAAGAAAGGGTAGACATAAATAAGATACCTTATGCCTCAGCGATAGGGTCTATCATGTATGTGATGCTATGTATCGGGCCTGATATAGCATATGCTTTAAGTGTCACGAGCAGGTATCTGGCAGATCCAGGTTTAGAACACTGGAGGTAGTAAAGTGTATCCTTAAGTACTTGAGAATGACTAAGGATCATTTACTGGTATATGAAGGAGGTAGCTTCTAGTTTGAGGGCTACACGGACTCGAGTTTTCAGTCTGACATTGATGATAACAAGTCAAATTCAAGGTATGTTTTTACCATGAATGAAGTAGCAGTAAGCTGAAAGAGTTCCAATAAAATACTACTGCTGACTCGACCATAGAGGCGGAATACATTGCTATAGTAGAAGCAGCAAAGGAAGGGGTATGGATAAAGAAGTTCATCAAAGATTTGGGAGTCGTACCAAGTAGCGTAGAACCAATTCTCATATATTGCGACAATAACAGGGTGATCGCACAAGTGAAGGAACCCAGGTCTCATCAGAAGTCTAAGCATATTCTGAGGAGGTTTCATTTGATAAGAGAGATCATAGCCCACCCGAAGATAACATTGTGGATCCATTGACGAAACCGCTGGCTCAGATTGTATTTGAGCGTCATAAGCGTCTGATGGGGATCAGACACATAGGTGATTGGCTTTAGGTCAAGTGGGAGATTGCTAGTTACAAGTGCCCTACAAGCCAATCACGTGAGTGATGGCACGTGTGACACATTATGTAATCTTTTCACTTATGATTAATATTGGCATATTCTCACATTATATTATTTGTTGCATCTATATTGTGATGTCCTTAGTTTTGTGCAATGGGAATCAGATCGTGATGAGATAACGATAATGAGATCGATTCACCTTTAAACACAGATCATAAATAATCCCAGTTATAGGTTACTTAAAAGTGACATTGAGATAACCAGACAGATCGATGTACTATATACCTATCCATACAATGGAGGTGGCTAGTCTCATAGCCACTTGTATGGAGACACTAAGGATATAGTACAGGTGCTCATCAGAGAATGTGTTCACTGATTGATCCGCTTATGGAATATTGTATGGTTAATAATACCTAATGTCAAACAGCGATTCCATAGTCCTAGTTGTGTATTTGGTCTTTAGACTTGAGACACCAAGGATGCCTTGTATGAGTACTCCTTTCTTTAACGCCAAACTTATAGGTTTGGAAAGTTCTAGATCTGGTACAACTAGTTATCGGGATTGGTAGCTAACCTTACGGAGACAATTGAGTGTCAATAGAGGATTATCGACTCTCGGTATCATGAGAGAAATATCTCATATGTGTTTGCTCAGACAAATCCTTAGCCAGGGTCATTCAGATTGAGAGAGAAAAAGTTTTTTAAGAGAATCTGATTAGAGTGAGGCTATGACAGATTCTGTATATGGCCTAACAATACCATGTCCAATATACGATCTTTGAAATATTAGTTATATGAGGGATTATAGATAGACGGTAATTATGGACAGACAGGTCCGATGGATTTGATCCTCCCTATACCATCTGGGGACTATGGCATAGTGACCTAGTACGTCCATAGTCGATGAATTGAGTGAATTATTATGGGGATAATAATTCACTATATCAGAAGGAGTTCTAATGGGAGTAACTCATGGCTGGCTCGGTATCGGGCCTAGAGGGTCATACATATATGATAGATGCTTTGGCGAATAGAGGATTGGATAGAGATCCAATTAGCCCCTATTCTCATTAGATGAGGCCCTATGCAGATGGGCTCCTTGATTGAGGCTCAATTAGAGGCATAAAGAGATTATTAATAGAGGTCCAAAAATATAAGTTAGTGGGTAATTGGATGGAGATCCAATACCCACTAAGGCAGGAGCCCTAGGGTTTTTAGTGGCTCTCTATAAATAGGAGGGGAGATCATAGTTGATAGGGTGCAGCTTTAGCCACCACCTCCTATTCTCCTTCCTCCCTCTATGTAAAAGTTGTGAGATCAGATTGGAGGGGTTTCGCCACAGAGATCCATCGTGTGAATATCGCTAGAGAGGAGGATGCTTGACCTCCATCATCTTCTCCATCCGGATCTGGAATATAGGAATATACAATCTCCCTAGGTAGAATCAATCTCTCACACATCTGATTTGATCGATTTTTATATTTTTCTCGTGACCTCAATATTTTGCACGACGATTTGATCTACATGGGAAACCAGTTTTTATTTTGATTTTCACTGCGCATGTGATGCACCTGCCGAGGTTTCCTAACAATAGGATTAGTAAAATTCTTTGAATTTGGAGTTATTGAACTGGGCTCCATTTTTGGTAATCATCACCCTTGGAATGTTGAACTGCGTAATTATATTCCTCAAGACAAACCCTTCCACTTGTATTTCTGAGATAGATGCCAATGGTTCGGCCTCCACCCATTTTGTGAAGTAGTCAACCCAATTATAAGGAACCTATGCTATCCTAAGGTAGGGTTAAAGGGGCCAAGGAGATCCGTTCCTCATTGCATGAAGGGCCAGGTGTTATTGATCGGGTTCAGGGGGACCGTAAGTTGATGCAATAACAGGCATGCATTTGGCATTATTGACATCTTTGTATATAAGCTATGGCATCTTGCAGCATAGTCGACCAGTAGTAGCTCTACTTGAGGATTTTGATGGCCAAGGTTCATCGGCCACTGTGCTCCTGCCATATGACTTCGTGGACCTCGGCCAACACTATTTCAGCTTTCGAAGGTGACATGCATTAAAGGAGAGGTTGGCTGAAGGACCTTCATTACAACTAGCCATTGATTTCATAGTACTAGGCTTGAGTGTGTCTGAGTCAACGAGATGCATCCCAATTGAGTGGTAGTGTTCCACCCCTTTTGTAGCGAAGAATCTCTTCCACCTAGTTTGATATAGCTTATACTGTGGTGATGCTCTTGGTTGTGATGATTCAAGAGGTGAGTGTCTCGGTCGTCGAGGGTGTCCCCCATTGCTCATGCTGAAGCCAGCATGGTAAGCACATCGACCTGTGTGTTCTCCACCTGGGGAACCCATGTTATAGAGAGACGGAGGAAGTGATTGGCAAGTCAATGTACTTTGGCCAAAGATCTTGTCATGGTTGCATCTACAGCCTTGTAGCTTCCATTGATGTGGCTTACTACCAATTACGAGTCGCTGAAGACTTTCAACGCTTTCACATGCAACACTAGGGTGGATAAGGACCTTGATAATAATGCCTCATACTCAGCTTCATTGTTGGTGGCTTTGAACGCCAATCGGAGGCATGCTTGTATAGCTAGTTGTTTGGCCCTTGAAGGATGAGCCCCTCTCCCCTTTTTGCGATGGTCAATTCATTGACATATAATATCCATTTCTCCCTTGGTTGTCCACTTCCTCTATGGGGTTTAGTTCGGGGATGAAGTTAGCCAATGCTTAGGCTTTGATAGCAATCCTCAAGAGGTACTAAATGTTAAATTCTTCGAGTTCTATCGACCACTTGAGCATCTGATTGAAAATGTCAAACATAGAGAGGACCTACTAGAGCGGCTAATTGGTGACCACCCTTATTGTCTAGGCTTGAAAATATGGTCATAGCATCCTAGCCACATACACTAAGGCTAACGCTAGCTTGTTGATGGGAGGATATCACTCCTCGGGTCTGTTTAGCATGTGGCTGGCATAGTAGATGGGTCGATGCATCCTTGTTGAATCTTAGATTTTGATTATAAAATTAATTAATAAATTTTTGGACTAATATGCTTTCAAGATAAGTAATGTAGAAAAAACTTTGATCATGGACTCAAACGATTGGATGTCAAATTGTTGAAGTAGGAAAATTAAACGTTGGGCCAAAAAGCATCATGTCAAAGATTGGACGTTGGGCTGGAGAATTGGTCGATGTGTCTAGGATGGACTTTGTGCCATGAGTTTAAACATCAAGTTAGAAGGAAATGATGATAGGTCAGAGGTTTGGATGAATGATACTAGAGTGTTGGACTTCTAGTTACAGGTGCCCTGCAAGCCAATCACGTGAATGATAGCACGCGTGATATGTTACACAATCTTTTTGCTTATTATTATTAGCATATTCTTATATTATATTATCTATTACATATATATATTGTGATGTCCTTGGTTTTGTGTAATGAGAATCAAATCGTGATGAGATCATGATAATGAGATCGATTCACTTTTAAACACAGATCCTAAATAATCCCGATCGTAGGTCACTTGAGAGGGACATCGAGATAATCGAACACATCGATGTACTATATACCCATCTATATGATGGAGGTGACTGGTCTCATAGCCACTTGTGTGGAGACACTAAGAATATAGTACAGGTGCTCATTAGAGAATGAGTTCACTGATTGATCCGATTATGAAATGTTATATGATTAATTATACCTAATGTTAGATAGTGATTCTATAGTCCCAGTTTTGTGTCTGGTCCTTAGACTTGAGATACAAAGGATACCTTGTATAAGTACTTCTTTCTTTAACACTAGACTTACAGGTTTGAAAAGTTTCAGATCTGGTACAATTGGTTATCGGGATTAGTACCAACCTTGTGAAGACAATTGAGTGTCAATAAAGGACCATCCACTGTCGGTATCACGAGAGGAATATCCTGTATATGCTTGCTTAGACAAATCTCTGGCCAGGATCATTTGGATTGAGAGCGAAAGATTTCTCCAGTAGAATCTGATTAGAGTAAGACAAAACTAATTCCGTATGTGATGTCTAATATACAGTCTTTGGGATATTAGTTAAATAAGAGATTATAGATATACGGTTGAGTTGGTCTAATCCTTGTATCTATAATACAGGGATTATAGATACTCAATTGACCAACGTGGCCTTCTATCATTATAGGAAGAAATTGAATCACGACATAGGTTGAGTTGGTCGAGTCCCTTGAGACTCACCTATTTACGTGATTGAGATCTTTCCTACGATATAGAGATGTCACCAGTGATCTAAGGACATGATATGCTTGGTTGAGTCCCTCAAGGGCATATCATCGAATTAGACTCATCTTGTAATGATGATGATGACTTAATTGAACGTCATGGTTGGTCGAGTCCCTTGAGACCATGATGATTTTAAGGCCGAACATGATGGGAATCATAAGGAGTTGTGATTAGCAGGAGTTTCCTACCTTTTGGGCTTAGTGTAATTGGTCGAGTCCCTCGAGGTTGCACTCAGACACCAATTGGATCCCGATCCCCACTAGGAGCCTGTTGGAGACTTTTGTCTCACGTGTCGAGGGTGTCACGTGATTAGCTAAGAAAATAGTGGGAGTATATTAAGATAAAAGTCCATATCTTAATCAGTATTTTTTGTAGAATTTGTACGTTATTTATTTGTGCTATATCTTGTTTGTCAGAAACATATCGCTTACAAACCCCCTGTGTGGCATACTTGATGTCAACCGCCTCACTGGTTTAAACTACATGGATTGGCTTCATAATTTGAGAATTATTCTCACAAAAGAGAAAATCGCATACATCCTTGATACAATTATGCCCACACCGAAAGAAGGGGCAAGCAAGGATGAGATCACTCGCTATGTGAAGTATATAGATGATACTACATTAGCAAAATGTTATATGCTGGCTTCCATGACTCCTGAGTTACAAAGGCAACATGAGAGCATGGATGTAAATTCTATCCTTCTTTATCTCCGCCAGCTGTTTGAGAAACAGAGAAGAACTCAAAGATATAAGATATCTAAGAGACTCTTCCAAGCCAGGATGACAGAAGGAGAAGGGACATCGGTTGAGAACTATGTCCTAAGATGATAGAGTGGATCGAGAAACTCACAGGTCTATGAATAGTCCTAGAGGATAATCTGTGCATTGATCTTATACTTCAGGCCTACCAGATTCCTTTTCTTACTTCATCATGAATTTTAATATGAGCAAGTTTGATGTGACTCTCCCTGAGCTCCTCAATATGTTGAGGGAAGCTGAGAGTGCCATCAAGAAGGAGAAACCAGTTCTCTATATTGGTAAGACCAAAAAGAAAAGGAAGGCTAGCAAGATCCTTAAGAAGGGCAAGGGCAAAGGAAGACCAGGTAAGTCAAAGGTTGCCAAGAAAGATCTAGCAAAAGATAAAGGACAGTGCTTCCATTGCGGCCAAGATGGGCATTAGAAGAGTAATTGTAAGGACTACCTTGCAGAGAAGGCAAAACAGAAGCTTAGAGTAGCTTTAGGTACATTCATTATCAGTCTTCACTTATCATATTTTCATGATAACACATAGGTATTGGACACCGGGAGTGCTTATCATATTTGCAATTCATTGTAGGTTCTGGCAAGACCTAGGAGATTGGCTAGAGGCAAGATAGACCTCAAGATGCATAATAGAGCAAGAGTTACTGTAATTACTATTAGGGAGGTCATCCTACATCTGCTTGGTGAAGCTATTATTACATTAGATGCATGCTATTTTGTCCCTTCCACTATCAAAAATATTATTTCCATCTTTTGTATAACAATTGATAGATATAAATTAGATTTTAAGAACAAAAGTTATTCAATAATTATGGATAATGAGATCATCACTAGAGGGACCCTTATAAATGGCTTATATGTGTTAGACACTTCTCTACACATTATGAATATAAATACGTCTAAGAGGAAAAGAGATGCGGTGAATAATGCATACCTATGACATTATAGGCTAGGTCATATACATGAGAGAAGGATTCAAAAGTTGCTGAAAGATGTATACTTAGATTCATTTGACTATGAGTCATGTGCAACTTGCATTTGTGAGAAGATGACCAACTCTCCTTTTAGTGGAATTGGAAAGAGAGTCATTAAGTTATTGGAACTCATATATAGTGATGTATGTAGACTCAGGTTACAGGTAGTTACTTATACTTCATTACATTCACTGATGATTTCTCAAGGTATGGATATATATACTTGATGAAGTACAAGTCCGAGGCCTTTGAGAAATTCAGGGAATATAAGAATGAAGTAGAGAACTAGATTGGAAAGAGATTAAGGAGGAGAGTACTTGAGTACAGAGTTCACACATTTCCTCAAAGACAATGGGATCTATCCTGGTAGACACCTCCATATACACCTTAGCTCAATGGTGTATTAGAAAGGAGGAATTGCATACTGTTTGACATGGTGCGATCATGATGGGTTTCACTGACCTACCCATCTCATTCTAGGGATACGCCCTATAAATCGTAGCTTACGTTCTGAACAGAGTTCTATCAAAGTCAGTACTATCTACACTATATGAGATATGAAAAGGAAAGAAGCATGATCTTAATATGGTTAAGATTTGGGGCTGTCCTGCCCACGTTAGAAGACACAACCCTGATAAGTTAGAATCAAGGATAAAATGGTGCATATTCGTGAGATACCCCAAGGAAACCTATGAGCATTATTTCTATTATCTTGAGAACCGAATAGTCTTTATTGCCAAGAGAGCTATATTCCTTAGAAGGAACACATTCTTGGTAGAAACAGTGGGAGTGAGATAGAGTTGAGCAAGGTTAGAGGACCTAGCCCAAGCATCATTCTAGAGCCTGAATCTGTTTAGATACCTAGCACATAAGTTCTAACTTTGTGCAGGTCTAGTGGAGTATCTCAACCTCCTGAAAGATATGTGGGACATATCAGTGGAGAGGACTCTTAGGATATTGATCTTTAAACCTACGAGGAGGCTATTATGAGTATAGACTCCATGAAGTGGCAAGAATCAATGAATTCTAAGATAGATTCTATGTACTCTAACAAGGTTTGGAACCTTGTGGATGCACCTAAGGGTATAGCACTCATCGAGTGTAAGTGGATCTTCAAAAAGAAGATCAGAGTAGATGGAAAAGTGGAGACCTATAAGGTAAGGTTATGAGCTAAAGAATATCATCAAAGATAAGAAGTTGAGTATGATGAAACCTTTTTATCGGTAGCCATGCTTAAATCTATTAAAATTCTTTTGGCCATTGCAGCATACTATGACTACGAGATCTGGTAGATGGATATCAAAATGACATTCCTCAATGGCAACCTCGAGGAAGAGGTGTATATGATACAATCAGAGGGATTCATATCCAAAGAGAGTCTAGATAAAGTGTGCATGTTGCTCAAGTCTTTTATGGACTAAAGCAAGCTTCCCAAAGTTAGAACATAAGATTTGATGAGACGATCAAATCTTATGACTTCGTTAAGAACGAAGATGAGCCTTGTGTATACATAAAGGTAAGTGTGAGTGCTATCACCTTCTTGGTTTTATATGTGGATGACATCCTAATCATTGGGAATGATATAGGAATGCTCTCCATAGCAAAGTCTAAGCTATCCAGAAACTTCTCTATGAAAACTTAGGGGAAGGATCCTATATTTTGGGGATCCGGATCTATAGAGACAGATCTAAGAGGATGCTTGGATTGTCTCAATCTAAGTACAAAGACTCTATTATCAAAAGGTTTGGCATGGAGAATTCTAAGAGAGGTCTCATATCGATGAGACATGGAATATCACTTTCTAGGGGTATTCCCAAAAGACTTATGAATAAAGGGCAGACATTGATAAGATACCTTATGTCTCAATGATAGGGTCTATCATGTATGTTATGTTATGTACCAGGCCTGATATAGTATATGCTCTGAGTGTCACGAGCAGATATCAAGTAGATCTAGGTTTAGAATATTGGAAGGTAGTAAAGTGTATCCTTAAGTGTTGGAAAACCTCAGCGGGAGCATCAGATGCATAGTGGAAATTAAAACAAAACTGGTTTCCCACACAGATCAAATCATTATACAAAAGATTGGATCACGAGAAAGTCATAAAAACTGATAAAACTATGTCATATGATAGATTAATTATCTAGAGAGATCGTATATCCCTGTATTTCTAGATCCTGATGGAAATAATAAAGGAGGTCAAGCATCCTCCTTTTTAAGGGTGTCCACATGATGGATTTTTATAGTGAAACTCCAATAATTTAATCTCACGACTCTTGCACAAAGGGAGGGAGGAGAATAGGAGGGGGAGGCCAGAGCGGTAGCCTATTAATCATGAGTCTCCTCTCCTATTTATAGAGAGCCACCAAAACCCTAGGGCTCCTGCCTTAGTGGGTATTAGATCTTCATCCAATTACCCACTAACCTTGCATTATTGGATCTCTATCCAGTAATCTCCTTAGGCCTTTAATTGGGTCTTAAGCAAGGAGCCCATTAGCCTAAGGTCTCATCTAATGAGAGTAAGGGCTAATTGGATCTTTATCCAATCCTTTATTCGCTAAAGCATCCACCATATATGTGTGACCCTCTAGGCCCGATACCGAGCTGCTATGAGTCGCTCTTATTAGAACTCATTCTGATATAATGAATTATTATCTTCATACTAATTTACTTGACTCATCGACTATGGACGTATTAGGCCACTATGCCATAGTCTCCAAACGGTACAATGAGATCAAATCCATCGGATCTGTCTATCCATAGTTACTGTATATCTATAATCCTTCATCCAACTAATATATCAGAGACTATATATTGGACATGGTAATGAATCATATAACTTATCCAAATGACCCTAGCTAGGGATTTGTCTAAGTAAGCACATACGAGATATTCATCTCATAATACCAAGAATGGATGATCCTTTATTGACACTCAATTGCCTTCGTAAGGTTGGCTGCCAATCCTAATGACCAATTGTACCAAATCTGAAACTTCCAAACTTATAAGTCTGGCATCAAAGAAAGGAGTACTCATATAAGACATCTTTTGTATCTCAAGTCAAAGGACCAGATACACAACTGGGACTATGGAATCGCTGTCTGACATTAGGCATCATCAACTATACAATATTTCATAAGCGGATCAATCAGTAAACTCATTCTCCAATAAGCACTTGTACTATATCCTTAATGTCTCTACATAAGTAGCTATGAGACCAATCACCTCTATCATATGGATGGGTATATAGTACACTGGTCTGTCTGGTTATCTCGATGTCCCTTTCGAATAACCTATGACTAAGATTATTTAGGATCTGTATTTAAAGGTGAATCAATCTCATTATCGTGATCTCATCACAATCTGATTCCCATTGTATAGAACCAAGGACATCACAATATATATGCTACATATAAGATAATGTGAGAATATACCAATATTAATCATAAGTAAAAAGATCGTGCAATATGTCACACGTGCCATCACTCATGTGATTAGCTTATAGGGCACCTGTAACTAGAAATCTCCCACTTTACCTAAAGCCAATCACCTATGTGTCTTATCCCCATCAAACTCTTGTGACGCTCAAATACAATATGAGCAATAGCTATGTCAGTGGATCTGCAATATTATCTTCGAATGAAACTCTTTCCACTGCTATATCTTTATGGGTCATGATCACTCTAATCAGTTGGAATCTCCTCATAACAATTCTGATGAGACATGGGTTCCCTTGCTATGGTAATCACCTTGTTGCTATTGCAGTATATAGGAATCAGCTTCACGTTGCTTGGTACAATTCCCAAATCCCTCATGAACTTCTTCATCCATACCCCTTCTTTTGATATTTCTGCTGCAACAATGTATTCCGCCTCTATGGTCAAGTTAGTAGTAGTATCTTACCTAGAACTCTTCCAGCTTACTTCTCCTCCATTCAGGGTAAAAATATACCCTGAGTCTGACTTGCTATCATCAATGTCGGATTAGAAACTCAAGTCAATGTAGCCCTCAGCCTGGAGGCTACCTCCTCTATATACTAGTAAAAGATCCTTAGTCCTTCTAAAGTACTTAAGGATACACTTTACTACCTTCTAGTATTCTAAACCTAAATCCACCTTATACCTGCTCATGACATTTAGAGCATGTGTTATATCAGGTCTGGTACATAGCATAGCATACATGATAGACCATATAACTAAGGCATATGGTATCTTATTTATTTCTGCCCTTTATTCAAGAATTATTGGGGACATACTCCTAGAAAGTGATATTTCATGTCTTATCAGTATAAGACCTCTCTTGAAATTCTCCATGCCAAATCTTTTGACAATAGAGTCTATGTACCTAGACTGGGACAAGCCACGCATCCTCTTAAATTTATATTTATAGATCCGGATCCCTAAAATATAAGATGCTTCCCCTAAATCCTTCACGGAGAAGTTTCTTGATAGCCAAATCTTTACTGTGGAGACGATTCCTACATCATTCCCAATAATTATGATATCATCTACATACAATACCAAGAAGGTGATAACACTCCCACTTATCTTCTTGTACACACAAGGCTTATCTTCGTTCTTAACAAAGTCATAAGATCTGATCGTCTCATCAAATCTTATGTTCCAACTTCGGGAAGCTTGCTTTAGTCCATAAATGGACTTGAGCAACTTGCATACTTTATCTGGGCTCTCTCTGGATACGAATCCCTCTAGCTATATTATGTACAAGGTTTTAATCCAATCCTAAACTTTCTCACCTTAAAGTAGTTAAACTAATATTTAGATATTTAAAAAGAACTTCTAACTTAGGATTATAATATCCAAAATCCAAAAATTTTGGTTTACTTGCTTATGCTGATGCCGAATTTGGTGATTGTAGAATAAATAGAAAAAATACTATCGGGATATATCAATTTTTAGGGCATGCGCTTGTTTCTTGATCTTCTAAGAAACAAAATTTGGTTGTTTTAGCTTCTGCTGAAGCTAAGTATATTGTAGCTAGTGCTTATTGTACTCAAGTCATTTAGATAAAAAACACATTAGAAGATTACATAATTTATCTAAAAGATATCCCCTATAAAATATGATAATACAAGTGCAATATTCTTAACCAAAAATCTCATTCAACACTCAAGAACTAAGCATATTGATATTAGACATCACTTTATTAGGGATCATATGAATAATCAATAAATATCTTTAGAATTTATTGATACTAAGCATCAATTAATAGATATTTTCACTAAGCCATTAAATGAAGAGCAATTTGACTTCATTAAAAGAGAGCTAGGAATGCTAAACCATCCAAATGCATGATTTGTTGTTTTTCAGATTTATTTGCTACGTTTGCTTGAAATTTACATAAGATGATTTTAAATACATGAGTAGCTCTTAGATTTTTGAATCATTTCTTGGATTTTTGAGCTCATATTCAAAATATTCTTTTCAAAATTTACTTCTATATAATTGAGAGCCATCTTAATGATGTAATGTTTTCACACTCCTCCCTTGTTTCTTTTCTTCTTATTCATAAAGAGGAGGAAATTTTTATGGCTCATATCTTATTTTACTAAGGGGGAGCAATGACACATGTCTTTAAATCATTAGCTCTACATTTGACCTTTTTATTGATAACAAAGTAGAGAAATAGATATTGATGATATATGAAAGAAAAATTTTAAATAGGCATTTCTCTTTTTTTGTTGATAAACAAAGGGGGAGAAATAAATGTATAATTGATGCATGAATTCAAATATATGTTGTATATTTGGAAAATTCTTAATGATTTGAGGATTGATGACTTAAGGTAAAAATATTTGAATTGATGTTAAATCATTTCTAAATTGATATTGCTTCTTTGAGGCATTATTGAAAATTATTGAAATATCATATCATGATATTTGAATTCAAGAGTGTGTGGTTCTCTTGAATTTAAGTTTCTCTTGAATCATGACATAGATTTAGGAGGAGTAAAGTTAAACTCTCATCATCAATTAATTGTCATCAACAAGAAGGGGGAGATTATTGAATCTCGAATTTTGATGATGTAATCAATTGATAAGTGTTTAATCTAACATGTGTATTAGAGGAAGTAATGCAAGTTTAACTACGATAGAGAAAAAGAGTTACAACCAGATGTTGGACCACGATCAAGTTACGGCATCAGGCCAAGGTTCAGCTGATGCATTGGGAGCTCGTCGGGAGTTTGATAGGAGTTCGTCGAAGGAATCGTGAAGCTCGCTGGGAACACAACGGGAGATCGCAAGAGGAAGACCGTAAGACTTATCGCAAGAATATCGAAGGTTGTCAGATTGCCAAGGGTTAGGTCGTTTATTAAGCTTGATGGTCCTATATGATCATAATTAGTGAGTCATAGTTAGGTTCGAGGCCTAATTGAGTTTGTTTAGAAGGAATCCAAATCAACTCAGTGTAAGGCAACTGGGTCCACTAAGGGAATAGATTGAGCTCAAGTTGAGCACAATTAGTTGACCTAAGAATTGGTCAGTAGAAGGTACAAGTCGGGATTTGAAAAGCGAAGAGAATCATTTTTTTGGAATTCCCAATGGTTGTACCATCGGTAAGCGACGGTCGTACCACCCAGGGTGATGGTTGTACCACCCAGGCCAATGGTTGTACAACCACCACCTAGGTTTTCGGGCAGCTTTTGACGGTTATATTGTTCATACCCAGATTTTTTTGATACATTTGAATTTTAGCTCTGTTCTTCTGAAGCCAATTGGGGTCTATAAATACCCCAGGTTTTCTTACATTTAGCACAAGTATTCACATAAGTTATTGGGCAAAAATCTGTATAAAAAAGTGTGTGATAAAAGTGTGCAAGAAAAAGAAAAGGGGGAAGGGAGTGAGCCAACTATTGTTATTCTTGTAAAAAGTCTCCCCTATAAGTTAAAAGTCTGTAAGGGTTTGGTCTTCACCCAAAGATGATCGGTAGTGGACACCGGTGGGCCTTGACGAAGAGGACTCAGGAAGTAGACATAGGCCAAGATTGCGACCGAATCACTATAAATTGTGAGTGTTCTTTACTTGTCTTATTTACCACTTTATATTACTCTTAATTAGTTTATAAAAAGATACGAGCATCATTCTCATGACTTCTCTAAAATCGGCTTCTTAATCGTTCCATCAAAATATAAAAGATACTTTCGATTTTATTTTTTTACTTTTTATAAGTAAGATTTCGAATCGAGCACTTCCACTTTTGTACTAATCACCCCCTCTCCTCTCAATGCCAATTGATCCTAACATGTCCATAGTCGACGAGTCAAGTGAATTTATAGGATAATAATTCATTGAGTTAGAAGGAGTTCTAATAGGTAAGACTCACGACCAGCTCAATATGGGGCCTAGAGGGTCACACACGTATGGTAGATGTTTCACTAAGTATATAATTAGATATGAGTTATCCAATTAGCCCTTGTTCGCATTGGATGAGACCCAACATTTATGAGCTCCTTGCATGAGGCCTAGATTAGGCAAATTTATATTATTGGATAGAGATCTAATAATATAAAATTAGTGAGTAATTGGATGGAGATCCAAAACCCACTAAGGTAGGATTGATTAGGGTTTTGGGCGGCTCTTTATAAATAGAAGGCAGCGATGACACAATAGTGATAGTTGCACCTTTGATCGCCCCCTCCTATTCTCCTCCCTCCTTTATCTTCACAACTGACCAGTCGTTCCCTACTGCAAGTGTGCAGCGGAGAAGATATGTGATCTTCTTCCATGAGTACTACGAGAAGGTCCTAGTTGATTGAGTTGAGTCCTTAGATTGAGCCTTGTTAGCTAGCCTAGACCTGACATTAGGTCAACTATGAGGAGATTTGAGTCCATTATAACAAATCAGCTTAAATTATAGTAGGGTTAGGATTTGGTTAAACTAGAGTCTGGTTAGTAGTCGGAGTTGGATTCGCATCGAGTCAACCAAGTCAAGCTTGTAATCAACCCAATTGGTCGCCCATCTTGATGAGAGAAAGTCGACTAGGGCTGAGAGGAGGTAGCTAGGGTAAGAGGAGGAGTTTTGTTAGGACCAATTAGCACTAAGAGGGGGTTGGATTAGTGCAAAAGAGAAAATGCTTAATTCAAAAAATCTTTGCTTACAGATAGTGAAGATAAAAAAATAGAAGCTCCTTTATGTTTCGTTAGAATCGATTAAAACCTAATTTAAGATAGGTCAAGAGATAGTAGCTCATGTCTAACTATAAAATAAATAAGAGCAATCATAAGTAGAAAGTAAAGTAATTAGAAACACTCACAATTATAGTGGTTCAACCTCAACTTGGCCTATGTCGACTCCCGAGTCCTCCGCCGAGGGCCATCGACATCCATTATCAATCTTCTTTAGGTGAAGATCAAACCCTTATAGCTTCCTCTCTCCTTTCATAGGCTTAGGAGATAAACCTTACAAGCTTACAAGAGAGATTTATAAGAATTACACTTCTTCCCTCACTCCCTTACTCCTTTTCTTTTTCTTACATTTTAGCACATAATTTTCCCATAGAATTTTTTGTTAAACTTTTCAGCTACCCCCGACGATCTTCCTGCAAGTCTCTCGATCTTCTTCCGGCTAACTCCCTGATGTCATCCTGGGAAGCTCCTGATCTCCTTTGGCAAGCTCTTGGCGAACTCTCAACAAGCTTCTGATACCCTCGGCCAGCTTCTAACAAACTCACATTAAGCCTCTGATCCCTTCGGTGAGCTCCTAGCATACTCTCAGTGAGCTCCTAGTATACTCTCGATGAGTTCCCTACTGCATCATCATAACCCCGACCCAATACCTTAGACTTGACTCTGGCCCATATCTGATTGTAATTTTCTCTATCGTAGTTAATCCTGCATCAATCATCTCTAATACACTTATTAGATCAATAACCCATCAATTGATTTCATCATCAAAATCTGAGATTCAACAATCTCCCTCTTTTTTTATGATGATAATCAATTGATGATGGGAGTTATATCTTACTCCCGCTACATCCATATCATGATTCAAATAAGAAAATTTTAAATTCAAGAGAATCACATACCCTTGAATTCAATGTATCATAACATTTATTTTTCAAATGATATACCATGAATTCGAAAAATATCAAATCATCATAATATTAATTTTTGATCAATCATGAATCACTAAATTTTAAGAATATTCTAAGAAATATAAAATTTCCTTCTTTCAAAGATCATCATGATATACCATTAATTTTAACTAGTAAATCATTAAATTTTCTAGAGTATTCCAAGAATTTCAAAATTCATTCATTATTCACACAATGAATTTAAACATTTACTTTCTTTCAAAAATCATCATTACATTAATTTCAATGAACAAATATTTAAGAACATTCTAAGATTTTCATGCATTATTCAAAAAACTTCTTCTTTAAAAAAACTATTTCTTCCCCTTTATTTTATATATGTTATTTCTCCTTTTTTGTCATATATGCTATTTCTTCTTTTTTGATATGTATGTTTCATTTGTGTCATCAATACGCTACTTATCCCTCTTTGTCATCATCAAAAATAGGTAAAATAACAACCATGCAATTTTCATGATACATAAAGTCATCATATGCCAAAATAAATATGATTAAATGCTTGATTACTTTATTTCTCCCCTTTAATAAAATAGGATAAGAGCCTAATATTCCCATAAAAGTTTTATTCCCTTTTTGTAAATAAGAAACTAAAAATAAGGAACGGGATTTGAAAAATATCATCATAAAAATATATCTTAATCTCATAAATTTTGAAATCCAAAGTTAAAAATTAATCATGTAATTTTATACATTTCAAACAAAAGTAGCAAATCAAGCAAACCATGCATTTTGATGATCTTCTCATGTAAATTTTGATAAGAAATGCAATTTATAAAGGCTAAGAAATCTAAAGAAAAATATGATGGTAAATCAAGCTTAATTAATTAAGCATTAACATGGGTTTTAAAATTCTAAATTTTTTTCTTAGCATATTGTTCCTCGTTCAATGTTATAAGATACATCATATCAAATTTCTTTTAAATATATTAACAATTTTATTTTCCTTTTTTATCATTGTCAAGAAAAAAATATGATAGTATAATTTTTTTTACATCAATGTTCTAATTACACCCAAAGTATAAGGGGATTATGTCCTTGAAAGTCAAATCCAAGAGACATGATTTATTAAATTTACCCCATTTTTTGTTTGTGAATTTAAATATACATAATCAAGAAATCTTATGTATTTAAAATTTCAAGTAAAATAGAAACCAAATAATGTAAATCTCATGTATTTAAAGTTTTTAATTTTCTTTCAAGCAAATCACTCCTCATCTAATGTTAGAAGATTTATTTTTTTTATATCTGATTATCTTCCAACCAAAATAATAATTTTGTTTCCCACCTTTTTTTATTGTAAAAATGATTATGATGATATGTTTTCTTTATGAACATAAGTACAAAGAGATCATGTCATGAAAAATCAAATCTTTAAATGCTAAAGGACATGATTTAATAACTCTCCTAACAATGTTGATTGGAAATCTTATGAGATCTAAACAATCTTGATCTTAAATTTTAATTAGCGAAATCATAGATCTTATTTTTACTAAAACAAATAAATCATAGATGTTCAAAAATTTGATTTCATTGGGGATATGATAAGTCTAAAAATCAAGGGAATGTTCATGATAAAACAAATCTCATTTAATTTTTAACTTATCATAAATTTAAGAAAAATTAATTTTTGTGATAAGGTTTACCAAGAAGGAAATCATAAGTAATCATATCATGAAGGATATTGTTATCAAATCATGAATGCCAAAGAACATGATTGATTTTGACAAATCTCTTCTTAGATGAAATGTAAAGCTTTAGGAATCTTAGGAGATCAAAGAATAGTTTTTATTCATATCAAATTATAAATATCAAAATCATGAACAGATTACAAGGAAGAAAAAATGGAAGATCTTGATTTGTATATTTGACACTTCAAGTTGTTAAGAATATGGTTCATAAGAAAATTTTAAAATTATAGTCCGAAGAGACAAATTATGATTCATTTATAATTCTTTTTGAATGAACTTGATTTATATAAGGAATCGAGCTTAAATTCAAGAACCATCATCCAATCATAACCCATTTTAACATACAACTATCATCGTAACATTTAAATTAATTATTCTACAAACTTAGTCAATATAATATTTGAATCATCAAATTATTTTGTAGTTTAGGAGATTCAATACTAATGATATCATTTTATCTTTAGTTGAAGGGTTGATAGAATAAAAATATTTTCAAGAAAAATTATCTTCTTTTAGTTGTTTCATGTGATTTGTTTCATTTTCAAATCAATGAATTATCGTTTAATACCAAAAACCAAATGTTATTCTAGAAGAAATCATCACAGTTATCAAAATAATAATACATTTTCAAAAATTCAACTTATCTTAATTCTGCCTTTTAAATTAGTCTCTTTACACATAGTGCAAAAGGTTATCATGCAATCTTCATTCTTATTTCAAAAGTATTTTTAATTAATTTTTTAAAAATACTTTAAAATGAAGTATAATTTTTTTACTTTTTTTATATTTTAACTAGTGCTCAAATTCAAGAATAATATATCATTTAACAACACACATTCAATCTCAACATACAACTATTCAACCATTTAAATCAATCATTTTAACAATAATATTATAAACTAACTTAGTCAAAAATATCATAATAATTAAGTCATTCAACAATAGCCTTTGCATTTAAATATTCAAGCCAATGATTTTGAACCTGACATTCAATTATCATCCAAATCTTATTTCTAAAAATTTTAATATAAATATATTTTTCAATAAGTAAGGTTCTTTGGCTCTAGTTCATTTTCATACTAGTATGGTCTAGCTATGCATTATCAATATTAATTATATAATCATAAACTATTTTTAATAAGAAGATTTGTTATAATAGAAACAAAAATTATTAAGTTTCAAACATCTTGATTCAAATAATTTTTCTTATTTTTGATATTTTGGCTAGAGAACTTGATAAGTGAGTCAGATCTCAAGTCAAATGGCTTAAGCATCTACTATCAAGGTAGCATTTGGTGCTCCTAGCCTTAGTTTAATGACAAACCTACAAGAAAGATTTAGGTACTCATTATATATTGAGACCTATATGAATAACTTTATCTATCTTGTCTATTAGTTTTTTGTTGGTTGTGGTTCCTTTAGGAACCCAAACTAATTTATATGGACTATATTTTTTAATATATATTTATAGGTCTTATATCATAATTTTTCATAAAAATTATATTTAATTTTAGATTGTAAGTTAAGAGTGGGTCTTTTAACAAAAATGGTTGGCTTTTGTTGGGTGTTGCTAATGAAGCCTATACCTCTTTTTCTATTAACATGACCCTTATTGGCGAGGATCATGTTTACAGATTTATTTCTTATTTCAAATTTTTCTAATATTTGTTTTAGCATGATATTTTCCATTTCAAGATTTTCTAGCATTTCACATTTAAAGCAAAAATTGTGTAATGGTAAAGTATCATGCCTTTGATCAAATCTACTAACTAAAGAATCATGTTCTTTTTTAAGTGACTTATAAGATTACTAGTTTTTCTAAATTTATCAAATAATTCATGAAACATATTTAGCAATTCAGTAAAAGAAATGCTTGAGCACTCACTAACCTCGTCTTGGATGGCCATGAGAGTATAGTTGGCTACTTCTTCTTTGCTATGCTCCTCTTCATCTGATGAGTTTGTATCATCCCATGTTACCGAAAGAGCTTTCTTCTTGCATTGTGACTTTTTATTTAATTGAGGACATTCAAATTTGAAATATCCCAGTTTTTTACATTTAAAGCATACAATATTATCCTTTTCTTGTTCATTTTTATTTTTATAATTTTTATTTTTATAAACTTTTTAAATTTTCTAGATAATAGTGCAATGTTATGGTCCTCATTACTCGAGGTTTCACTCAAAGAGTCATCTACAGTTCTCAATGCTAAATCTTTTATGTTCTTTGGAAGGGGTTCATCAAGCTCTTCTTGAGCTTTACAGTTCAGTTCATATGTCATAAGTAATCCAATAAGTTCTTCAAGAGGCATGTTATTAAAATCTTTGGCTTCTTATATAGCAGTTACTTTAGGATCCTAACTTTTAGGAAGGGATATTAAAATTTTAGTAACAAGTTCAAATTTTAAAAAATATTTTTCAAATGCTTTTAGACTATTGACGACATCCGTGAAACGGATGTACATGTCTCCAATGGACTCACTTGGTTTCATTCTAAACAACTCATAACTATAAACTAAAATATTGATCTTAGATTCTTTAACTCTACTAGTGCTTTCGTATGTGATTTCTAGTGTGTGCCAAATATTATAAGCAGTTTCACAAATAGAAACTCAATTAAATTTATTTTTATCGAGAGCACAAAATAAGGCATTCATAGTCTTCACATTCAATGAAAATGTCTTCTTTTAAAATTCAATCCATTCATTCATGAGCTTAAAAGATTTTTCAAAACTATTTTCTACTATATACCATAAATCAAAATCCATGGAAATCATGAAAATATATATTCTAGTTTCCAATAAGTGTAATCTATCTCATTGAACATGGGTGGACGTGTAATGGAGTGTCCCTCATACATGCTAAAAGAAGTCATTTACTCACTTGGGTTTTTAGTCCAATAAGTAGCACATGGCTTTGATACCAATTTTTAGGATCAATTAACATTAGGAGGGGGGAGGGGGGAAGTGAATTAGTGTAAAAGAGAGTGATTAATTTAAAAAATCTTTGCTTACGAATAGTGAAGATAGAAAAATAGAAACTCCTTTGTGTTTAGTTAGAACCAATTAAAACTCAATTAAAAATAGGTCAAGAGATAGCAACTCATGTCTAACTATAAAGCAAATAAGAGCAATCACAAATAGAAAGTAAAGCAATTAGAAACACTCATAATTATAGTGGTTCGACCTCCACCTGGCCTACGTCCACTCCCGAATCCTCTTCCTCGAGGTCTACCAGTATTCATTATCAATCTTCTTTGGGTGAAGATTAAACCCTTACAGCTTCCTCTCTCATTTTCACAAGCTTAGGAGATGAACCTTACAAGCTTGCAAGGGAGATTTATAAGAATTACACTTCTTCCCTCACTCTCTTACCCCTTTTCTTTTTCTTACAATTTAGCACACAATTTTCTCTCAAAATTTTCAGCCCAAAGTATTGTGCTAAATGCAAGAAAACTTGGAGTATTTATAGACCCCAATTACTTTAGAAATGGAGCCAAAAATTCAAATATATCTGAAAAAAGTTAGTATGGGCGATACCACCACCGGTGTCAGCGACGCTACCATTGAAAGCAACTTGGAAAATAGGGCAATCACGGTACAACCATTGACTTGGGTTGTACGATCATCGTTCACTAGTGGTACAACCACCGAAAAACCTGAAAAAGTGATTTTCTCCACTTTTTAAATCCCGACTTGTACCTTCTGTTGACCACTTCTTAGGTCAATCAACTGAGCTCGACCTGAGCTTAATCCACTATCCATAGTGGACTCAATTTGTCTCACTTGAGTTAATTTTGATTCCTTCCAAATTTAACTCAAGTAGGACTCAAACCATAATTAATGCTAACTATAACTTAATTACAATCAACATGGCCAACAAGTCCCATTAGACCTTTCCGACTCCCAGTAAGCTTTTTAACTACCCCTGTCATGCCCCCCGAATATATATGCATTTGAAAGGTGTGAACCCATCGTAAGTCAGAAATACATTATAATTCATCGATAATCCGAACCCAGGATCCAAACTAACATTTGAGAACATTAAAAAATATTCAAAGATCATTCACATCCATTTATAGAACCTGTGTGATTCATAAATCTTACACCACATCACTCAATAATCCACAAAACTCAAAATTAACTTAATTAAAAACATTAACCATACTTATAAAATCATCAGTCTCAGAAATCTAATGCAAAACCAACCATTTTCCGCCACTTCATATGATTGTAAAACTTAACATTCAAAAGTTCCACACTTAGAGGTATTCTAACCTTTTTATAATATACATTAGTTTATATTTATCCATAATATTTCATTACATACAAAATCTTCTGATACAGTATCTCCCAACAAGACTTGCCCAAAAGCTACATAGCTTTTGACTCTCTCAGCCCAATTCTAACTTTTTCTATAAGTGACAAGCTAACCTGTAAAATTTATATAGCAATAGAGTGAGCATATAGAGTTCAGCAAGTGACTAACATATCCAAGACAAAGAAGGATAGTTTTCAAAATAAACTTGATATCAGATAGCAAGGCAAAGGTATAAGAATCCATAATCACAAATCATTTCATTTGAAACATACTTGATCATAATAGTAGAGGAAGACTAGTTGGAGTATATCATTTGTGTGAAATATCTCGGAACATATCAATGTTGTATGAAACAACTTGGAGCATATCAACGGAATGTGAAATGATTCGGAGTATAACAAAGGTGTAAGAATGTTAAGCAGCATATCAATAGCAAATGAAATATTTTGGAGCATATCAATGAGAATACAAAATATTTTAGAGCATATCAAAGATGCATAAAGTGTCTCAGCATATATCAACGGAATGTGAAATGATCCGAAGCATATCAAAAGCGTAAGAATGTCAAGCAACAAATCAATGAAAAATGAAATATTGAAACATATCAATGAGAATACAAAATATTTCAGAGCATATCGAAGATGTATAAAGTGTTTCGAAATATATCAATGAAATGTGAAATGATTTGAAGCATATCAAAGGCGTAAGAATGTCAAGTAGCATATCAATGGCAAAAGAAATATTTTGGAGCATATCAATGAGAATACAAAATATTTTGGAGCATATTAAAGATGTATAAAGTGTTTCAGAACATATCAAAGGAATGTGAAATGATTTGGAGCATATCAAAGGCACATAGGATATTTTGGAACATATCAATGGGAATACGAAATGTTTCAAAGCATATCAAATAGGACATTTCGGAATATATCAATGGTGTATGAAATGTTTTAGAATATATCAATATCAAATGAAATATTTTGAAACATAACAATGGCATTCGAAATATTTAGGAGCATGTCAAAGACATATGAAATGTTTTAGGAACATATAAATGACAAATGAAATATTTTGAAGCTTATCAAAGATGCATATGTTATATTTCAAAGCATATTAATGGTGTATGAATAACTTAAAGCTTATCAAATGAATAATTAAGGAGCAGAATCTCAAATATCATATCAGACATAATATTCATTTCATTCTTATCTAAAGCACATAAACAAACTCATAAGTAATGCTTTGGATATCATATCAAAGACATAGAGGGTGAAGTGGGATCCAACAGAATATGGTCAATCCATTTCTAGATGACCAATAAACAGAGGTCTCCTACATCTTGTCACAAACTTAGCTGAATTTGCCTAAATCATGCGGCACCCTAACGACACTCTTGAAGACTTAGTTGAAATTGCCTCAGTCGTGGAGCAACATTGCCCACTGTTTCGAACTTAGCTGGGATTGCCTAAGTCATGAAACGCCCAAAGCGTTATCTATCCACAAACGGTCAGCTCACTTGCAACCTCGTGCGATCACATAGGACCTGCAAAAAAAAAGTTGATTAGCTTAGAAACTTGTGACGGATAAGTCCCATCATCTCACAAAGCGAGAAGCTATACAAGCAATTCTTCGAATGCCTTGAGTGCAGCAGAGAAAAGAGAGAAAGAGAGTGAAATATGACTTTAGAGAGTTGTAAAAATGGTCACAAGTCCACAAACAATGGTTCTCAAGGTATCAGACATAAGACAAGTTCAATTATTGATGAAAGCCTATGCCTGACATATACCAGAAACCCCATCTAGCCCGATGCCACTCGGGGGGTTCTAAAGTACTAAAATGATTGACATTTCACACCACTTAGAGTGATCACCATAGCACACAAAAAAGACCCAAAAAGGGGTTGTTTTGGGTTGTTTTGGCTCTACGCAGCGAGCGATCATTCTGCAGCCTTTTACACTACTTTCGCTCACATTTCTTAGGTTAAACCACATAAACTCAAGGCAAAGTAAGTTGTGAAACATCTGTACAAATAAGAAAAAGCTATGAATGGTTCACTAAGCGAAGATGTTGTGGTTGAGTGACAACCGTTCGTGACATTCTCCCCCACTTAAACTATCGACACCCTTGTTGGTACTTTTTAGTAGGCTTTGACACAGGCTTTTTCATGTTGTAGTGCATCTTCTGACTCTCAACTGACTTTTGTTCGAGGAAGCTTTTGTTATTTCATCAAGTACTCAATTTGCTATGCTCCATTGGGTAGCTTTGTCTTGCGATCCACCAGAATAGTTTCAACTTGCTTCTTGTAAGAGGCTCTGGTGGGGGGTAATCAAGTTGGAACATTTTAAGAATTATCTTGTAGATCTGAGTGGTAGGCTTTCAAGTTGCTCGCATGAAAGACGTTATGAATTCCGAACCATGTTGGCAGTTGTAACTTATATGAGACATTGCCTACCCTGCTAATAATTGGGAAAGGTCCTTCATACTTGCGTACCAATCCTTTATGTACTTTGTGACTAAAGAACTGGAGTGACGATGATTGGAGCTTCACCAACACTATGTCACCAATTTTAAACTCTTGATGTCGCCTTCCCAAGTCTACCCACTTCTTCATCTTTTTGGTCACCTTCTCAAAGTAACCCCACACAATATCTGCATTGCGATGTCATTCCTTTACAAAGTGATAGGCTGATGGGCTACTCCCAGTATAACCAATAACCAATGTGTGAGGAGTTGATGGCTATTGTCCTGTAATAATCTCGAAGGAACTCTAGTTGGATGCAGAGCTCCGCTACAAGTTGTAGGAGAATTGGGCTATGTCCAACAGCTTCACTCAATTTTGTTGGTTGGCACTCACGTAGTGCCGGAGATATTGCTCCAAGAGCGAGTTGATTATTTCTATTTGGTCATCCGTTTGGGGGTGGAGACTTATAGAGAAGTATAATTTAGATCCCAACAACTTAAACAACTCGATCTAGAATCATCCTAAAAATTGAGAATCTCGATCACTAATGATGTTGTGTGGGACTCCCCAATACTTTACCACATTCTTCATTATCAACTTAGTCGCTTCCTCCGCTGAGCAATGTAGGGGTGCAACAATGAATGTTATACTTTGAAAACTGATCAACTACCACGAGTATCGATCTAAGTCCCCCTACTATGAGCAAGCTTGATATGAAGTCCAAGGAAATGCTCTCCCATGGCCTTTCTGGTATGGGCAGCGACTTCAAAAGTCCCACTGGCTTCTGCTACTCTACCTTGTCCTGTTGACAAGTAAAGCATGTTCGAACGTATTCCTCTATATATGTCCCCATCTTTTGCCAATATAAGACCCTCTCCATAAGAGCCATTGTTCGATGGATACCCGGATGTCCAGCCCAAAAGGAATTATGACAATCCTTCAAGAGTTCACGCCTCAAGTTATCCGCTTGTGGAACATAAACTCTGTTCCCTTGGTGTAGATGAGTCCCTCCTGAATCCAAAATCGTCGTGCCTACCCTCTTTAATGAGTTGCATAAGGGTTACTACTTGAAGATCACGATATAGTCTATCCCTGATCCTGGAAAGGAAGCTGGAGTGCAATTGACTTGCTTAGCCTCTACCCTCTAACTGTACAGCATTCACTAGTTTCACTTTCCAGCTCAATGCATTAGCCACGATATTTGCTTTTCTGGGCTTATACTTTATTACCATGTCGAACTCAGCCAAGAAGTCTTACCATCGTGCTTGCTTTGGGGAGAGTTTCTTTTGAGTTTAGAAGTAACTCAATGTGACATTGTCTATCCTTAGCACTAATAGTGCTCCCAGAATGTAGTGTCGCCACACTCGTAGATAGGGGATCACCACTGTCATCTCCTTCTCATGCACAGGATATCGTCGCTTGGTCTCATTAAACTTGCGACTCTCGTAGGCCACTGAATGACCTTCTTGCATAAGAACTCTCCCAATAGCAAAGTCAAAAGCATCTGTATGAACTTCAAAAGATTTCCCATAGTCTAGTAATATAAGTACAGGTTCCTCCAGTACAGCAGTCTTTAGGTCTTGAAATATCATCTCACATTTATCCGATCATCTCTAAGACTATTCCTTCTTTAGCAACTCCGTCAATGGAGCTATACGCTTTGAATATCCAGCTATGAAGCATCGATAATAGTTGACGAACCTAGGGAAGGATCTCAGCTCTGACACCTTATTTGTGTTCGCCAGTCCGCCACAGCTTGCACCTTAGACTTGTCTATTCGGATGGAACCATTGCCGATTCGATGCCCCAAGAATAAAATTTCTGTTTGGGCAAAGTAGCACTTTTCCCTCTTCACGAACAAGGTGTTCTCCCTGAGAACTTTGAAAATTGTTCAGACATGCTTAACATGCTCCTCAAGTGTTTGGCTATAGATGACGATATCGTCTAAGTGGACGATCATAAATTTGTCCAGATACTCCTTAAACAGTTGATTTATTAGAGTGCAGAATATGGCCAGAGCATTAGTTAAGCCGAAAGGCATCACCAAGAACTCAAATGCTCTATACCTGGTCGCACAAGTAGTCTTCACCTCATCACTTTCTACAATACGTACCTGCCAATACCCCGATTGAAGGTCAAGTTTGGAGAAGTACTTTGCCTTGCCCAATTGATCGAACAAGTCCACGATGATCGGGATGGGGTACTTGTTCTTTACCATTATCTTGTTGATGGCTCGATAATCAATGCATAATTGGAGGCTCCCATCTTGTTTCTTCTAGAAGAGGACTGGAGCTTCAAAATGTACTTTTGAACTACGGATGAGACCAT
Organism: Ensete glaucum; assembly: GCA_021527575.1. NCBI lineage: Eukaryota > Viridiplantae > Streptophyta > Magnoliopsida > Zingiberales > Musaceae > Ensete > Ensete glaucum. The sequence continues at coordinate 39,515,659 of CM038557.1, read as the reverse complement.
CGCTTAGCAGCTCATCTAATTGCTTCCTCAGTTCTGCCAACTCTTGAGGGGTCATGTGGTATGGTGGTCTCGCTAGAGGCTTAACTCCTGGCTCCAGCTCAATCTGATGATCCATGCCTCTGCATAATGATAGAGTTCTTGTCAACTCCATTAGCATCACATCTGAGAACTCCTTCAGGATGTTCGCCACAACAGTAGGTTCTTAAATTATCTCCCTGTTAAGTGTCTCCAGCTTTATAACACCTACAAAGGTTGATTCACCTTTTTGTACCCCTTTCTTCAATTGTAAAGTTGAGATTTGTTGTGGGTCCTTGGTTCCTCCTCAAGAAACTGGAACCACGCATGGATTATCGCCTCCCATTAGATATAGGAAGTTCAGGAATGGCAATGGCACCAACTTCGTCGCGTACATGAACTTCATCTGAGAATTACTTGGAAGTCATCCAATGGCACTGCTATCAATTTTGTGCTACCGCTCCATGTTCTGATCTTAATGGGGACCCCCTTTGCTCATCCGGAGATCCGCTTGGCCTATGAGTTCACAGCCTTTATATGACTTGGACTCTTCTCCAAGATCAGTCCCAGTCGTTTAGCTTCTTGATTGGTAATAAAATTATGGGTTATGCCCGTATCCACCATTGCACGGGTTGTTCGACCATTAAGCTTGATGTCAACATACATCAACTCGCTACTTCCTGCCTTCAGTGGCTTTGCCTTTGTGTTCTCCCACTTGACCCTGTAATTCATTCGATAAACGCATTGCTCCTATCCTGGGTCTTTGTGATGCCTCACTATCGCTATTGGATTCAGAACTACTCGAACTAAGGGCAACAGCTTTGCCTTTGTCTGACTTATGGGGTTGTATCGATGTGGTTAAAGTATTGAGTGCATACTTTTGTGGACACTCCCTCACCATGTGTAGTCCTCTACACAAGAAGTATCCACTAGACTTTGGGACTTCACCTTTTAAGCTCGGTCCCTTGTGGAAATTCTTCTTCTTTTGTTCGCCCCCAGACTCCTTCACTCGAGAGTATTTAGTTAGGTGATTTCCCGAAAATTATTTCTTCTTTCTTAAATCCTCTAAAGAAACAAAGTCAGTTAGGCTTTCTATGGCTATAATTGCCCTGACTATGTCGGTGACATTCCTCCGATGTAGTTCTTGTTGTGCCCATAGTTTCAAGCCATCAAGGAAGCTGAATAGCTTGTCTTTTTCAGACATGTCCTGTATATCCAGCATCAGTGCTAAAAATTATTTCATATAGTCTTGGATTGTTATACTTTGGTGGAGTTGTCTTAGTTTCCTTATTGTGACAAAATCTGTGTTCTCAGGCAAGAACTGAGTTCTCAACTCTTGCTTCAAGTCTCTCATGTATCCACTTGACATCGGCCTTGCTAGATCTCTTCCCAACTGGTTCGTCACCAAAGTTTTGCATCCCCATTCAGATACATTGTTGCTATAGCAACTTTGGTCTCTTCAGAATCGAGCCTTGTAGCACAAAAATATTGTTCCATGTCGAACAGAAAATTTTCAAGCTCTTTGGCATCCCTAGCACCCCCTTAGCAATATGGCTCCGGTGCCCTGAAATTTTGTGGTGATGCAATGTGGGTATTGTTCCCTCCCACATCAAGAGTCCTTATTAACACTATCACCTTAGCCGTGAGTTCCACCACAACTTCGTATAGATGATGTATAAAATCTTTGGTGTCCTCTATCAATTGATCGATTAGGGATTCAACTTTCTAGATCCGAGATTTAGCTTCTTCTTGCAAGCTCTCTACCCCAAGGAGCCTTCGTTAGCCTTGGTAGAGTTCCTCCAAGCTCGATTCAAGAACATCAAGGCGGGTTTCCACCGTTCTAAGTCTCTCCTTGTGGCTCTCTTTCTCGATTGGCACTCCAGATGGCGCCTCCTCCACTCATGGAGAATACCTAACTTCACATTCGTCTTATTCACTACCATGCTCCTCATGAGCAGCTCCAACAGTTTATGAGTGAGTTTGCACTTGCAGCCCACCTGTGGCTGCTTGGAGCAAGGGTCCAGTTTACCCTATCTTGCTTGATTCACCATGATGTTTCATCATGGCAAGATTACGAATCTTCTTCGCTATTCGTTTGAATTGCTTGCCTACTCTGATACCACACTGTCACAGACTTAGCTGAATTTGCCTAAGTTATACGACACCCTAGCGACACTCTCGAAGATTTAGATAAAATTGCCTTAGTCGTGGAGCAACTTTGCCCACTGTTATGGACTTAGCTGGGATTGCCTAAGTCATGAAACGCCCAAAGCGTTATCTATCTACAAAGGATCAGCCCACTTGCAACCTCGTGTGGTCCCGTAGGACCTATAAAGAAAAAGTTGATTAGCTTAAAAACGAGCGATAGACAAGTCTCGTCATCTCGCGAAGCGGGAAGCTATACAAGAAATTTGTTGAACACCTTGAGTGCAGTAGAGAAAAGAGAGAAACAGAGAGAAACAGGACTTTATAGGGTTGTAACAATGGTTGCATGTCCACAAACGATGGTTCTCAAGGTATCGGATGCAAGACAAGTTCAATTATTAATGAAAGCCTATGCCCGACATATACCTGAAACCCCATCTAACCCGGTGCCACCGGGGAGGTTCCAAGGTGCTGAAATGGCTGACATTTTACACCGCTTAAAGTGATCACCACAGTACACAAAAAAGACCCAAAAATGGAGCTATTTTGGCATCACGCAGCGAGCGATCATTCTGCAACCTTTTACACTACTTTTGCTCACATTTCTTAGGTAAAATCACATAAAATCAAGGCGAAGATGTTACGGTTAAGCGACAATCGTTTGTGACAGTCTAGGAGCTCCATCCACCCACGTCCAGGTGAAGTCAGTGGGGGCTGACAAAGCATCGCGGTCTCTAAGAATAATACCCTTTACCATTTATGGCACAGGTCTAGAATATCCTACAAACACAAGAGTATAAAAGGACATAAGCAATAAAAGTGGCATATATCAAAAGCACATGTGGAATAATAAAATATATATATGCCAATATAAAGCAATATGATGTCAACTTAAACATTCACAATTTACATTTAGATAGTCAAAGAATAAAGAATAGAAGTGCACAAGAATTTGAAGCTATAATGTAAGGCTCAATTGAAGAAAGGGCTTTGATTGAATCATAGACAGAATATATTCCAATAATATATAAAAAACATAGATGGTAAAGTGGTATCACAAACATAATATAGTACATCCATTTCTGGATGACCACCAAACATAGTAAGGCATCATAGGCTCCAAGCATAACATACCCTTTACTATTTCTGGCAAAGGTCCAGAATATCCCACAAACACTAGAGTGCAAAAGGACATGAGCAATAAAAATGACATATATCGAAAGCACATGTGGAACCATAAATCATACATGCACCTAAATAAAATAATATGATATAATTTTGATTAATACATAATATATTTAGATATATAAGGAAATCAAAGACAAGAGTATAAGAGAATTTAGTTTTGAAATGGATTAAGCAAGAATAGGCAAAACTAATATAATAACTATTCTGGTAGAATTCAGAAGGCACCTCTCAAAGTTATTTTAAATAATCAAATATGCTCCAAATTACTTGAAAAAAGTGTCTTTGGAAATCTAAATTAGTCTAACCTCAAATGAAATAAGTTTCATACAAATTTGAAGTCTCTACAAAAAGTTATAGATGATTTGGCAGCCAAATGTCAGGAATTATGATCCCTATTTTACAGAATCCATAATGTCTAATAAAATAAAAATTTTAACAATTATTTGGACTCTAAATCTTTCAGTCCTAGTATTAAATGAAAGATCTATTAGTCTATTTTAATTAAGTTTTACATGAATTAGAGACTCCAAAAAGGATATATAAGTAATCCAATGATGAAAGGTCAGAAGCTACAGATTCTATTTTACAGATTTCATATGCTCAATTGAAATAAATGTTTAGGCTAGCAAATAAATCAAATTCTTCAAACTTAGTTTCAAAAGAAAGATTTGTGAATCTATTTTTGAAGGAACTAAGATTTGTCCAAAAGAGAGGTCTGTATAGAAAGTTACAACTTGAACAAGGCAAATAGGTCATAGTCTAAAAAATATTCCAAAATTCAACATTTTGCAGCTAACAACGGAGAATTCAAATTGCAAGGCTGTATTTGTTTCAAATTTTTCTCATAATCAAGGTAAGAATAAAGATAAATTTCATAGAGAAAAGATAGAAAATATTATGTAGGATGGGGTTATAACATTTGACTTTACAATTTTGATCCCAAATGTGGATTTGATTTAAAATCTCAAAACTCCCAAATCTTTTCTTCTCCTCTTCATTCTCTTCTTCTTCGTCTTCTTGTTCTTCTTCTTCTTCTTCTTCTCAAGTTTATATTATAGCCAAATCCCTTTCAAATCTCTTTCTTCTCTAATTATTAATTGTTTAAACTAATATATGAGTTGTTAGGTGGCAAGCATGCATGTAAGGTGCTTATGTGTCACCTATGCAACATGCATAAGTAGCACCACTTCAAACTAGGTAATGACATATGTCATCATCCTTTTTTTTATATAACTTAATTTGAATCTTACATAATTCATATCAAACTTTTAAGTTTTACATTTAGGTCTCTAGCCTTAAATTTTTAAATAAATTCTTAAATTTACAAATAGGTCCTTACAAATAATCTATTATTAAATAGATCCTCATTAACAATTTAAAATAGATCATTAAAAATATTTAAAAAATGAGGGATATTACAACCCCTGACGATCTTCTGGCGTGTCTCTCGGTCTTCTTCTGGTGAACTCCTTGATGCCATTTTGGTAAGCTCCCGATCTCCTTCGGCAAGCTCCCGGCAAGCTTTTGATACCCTCAATCAACTTTCGTCGAACTTTTGGCAAGCCTTTGATCCTTTTGGTGAGTTCTCGATGTACTCCTGGCAAGTTCCTTATTGCATCATCCTAACCCTGGCCCGATGCCCCGGACTTAACTCTGGCCAACATCTTATTGTTATTCTCTCTCTATCGTAATTATTCATGCATCAATCATCTCTAACACACTTGTTAGATCAAGAACCCATCAATTAATTTTATCATCAAAATCTGAGATTCAACAAGTTTCACTTAGCTTGGGACTCTCTCTCTCTATGGTTGATTATGAGTTAAATTAGGAGTTAGAGTCTTGGTTTAGTTGAAATAGGAGTCTTATTAGGATTAGGGTTTTAAGACTCTATATAAACACTTATATCCACAACCTTTTCTCATAAATAGATCAATATTTCTTCAACTCTTGTATCCGAATACCAAGGAGGGAGGAACCCCTATAGAGTTCCAAGGAGGTCGATCCATTTCAGAGATCAATCCAAGCTTAGAATCCTACGGGGTTCTAACACTTGGTATCAGAGCCGCATTCTTGGCACCTCATTGCTCTTTCACCCTCGCCACTGTCGTCCAGCCACCCACCATCCTCCCAAGCAATTCTCATAATTGTTGTGATCAATGTCGACTTCGTTGTCATCACCACTACTATAAGAACATCATCTGCAGCCTCCACCAAAATTGCATCAGGTTCTAGTATCTACCTTACTGCTACTGTAATTTACTTATCCAAAAAACCAAAAAAAATAGTTATATCTACCATTGTTACAGTCCTTGCATTCTATCTATCTTACTAAAGAAATTATTGGCCGAAAAAACTACAACAATGACCTTTCAATGTTGATGCAAAATTTTAGTCGTATATTACCTTCTTGTCGATATTTTGTTGTCACCTTCTTCTCTATATTTTGCATTGGCTTGGCTTTCATTATCATCTATCTCTTGTGTAATACATTGCATCTTCCTTATATTACTGCAAAAAATTACTCGCTATAAAAACTTTTCATCATGAAGTTATCATATTTACAACGAAAGTTACGCTATAAAATTTCAACCACATAATTACTATTGTATCTCTGATCTTTCTGCCAGCAACTTGCTACTATATTCATATTTGTATTTTACATCAAGTTGGCTTTCCTTACTAGTGGATTCCCCCTGAATTATTCTTTTAATCTTTGACGAACCATTAAAAAAATTTCATTGAACTGCTGTTCTTCGATGTCAGATTATGCTGCAACATCCTTTCGATTTTTCCCACTACATACACCACCAAATCTTACAGATTTTGTTGCTGTCATATCTTTATCATCAATATTACTGCTATCCTTGTTGATTTGTGTTGCTATATACCTTGAAATACTACTGCAATATTGCTAAAACTTTTATCGTGAAACTATTATCTTTTTGACGAAATTCTACTACCATGCTTTTTGGTGTTTCTCACTATATACACAAACGATCCTTGCCAAACATGTTGGTGTCATCAACAACAACCCTAAGCCATCCCTCTAACCTTAACACATATCCATCGTAGTACACTTTTACCCCATCTAGCTGACCCCAATAGTAGTACATATCGTAGCCTTCCAACCCTAGATCGTTGATGCTACTACCTCTCTTGCTGCCACCGCCATTTTCTTCGATTACTATCACTGCCATCTTCTTCAGTTAATGCCACTGCCATCTTCCTCGATTGTTGTCATTGTCATCTTCTTTGGTTGTTGTCGTTGCCATCTTCTTTGGTTGTTGTCGTTGTCATCTTCTTTGGTTGCTGTTGCTGCCATTACCATCTCCATGTTACAGTTGCTGCCATCATCCTGTGTTGTTGCTGCAACCTACAATCTTGGGGCAGCCATCTAACCCTAGATTACTACCTTCATTGCCACCTTAACCCCTACTGTAGCCAGCCTAAACAGTAGCACATACTGTAGTCAAACAATAGCCAACTGCAGTCTTCTTCCCAAGATCATTGCCTCTTCTTGTTATCGATAAATCATCTGCCGATCTATGCCCTTGACTCGCTAATAGAAAAAAAATCTCAACATCATAGATCTGCGATCCTACGCTATGACATCGGATAATATGATTGATGTAAAGCTTAAAGCCAATGAAACCCGCACAGAGGACAAGTTATGCACGCTCTTTGAAGAATTTGGATTGGGCCAATCAAGGAGCCCAAAAAGATCTCAACACGAGGAAAATTCAAATCATAAGGAGAACCCAGCAGAGAAAGGAGATCAAGCATGGGACTCCTCATACCCATGTATGAGGGTGGACTTCCCTAGATGAAAAGATAGAGACCCGATCAGGTGGATCATGCACGTGGAACGGTATTTTCGCTATCATAGGACTCCGGATGCATCCATGGTCAACATCGCATACATCTTGAAGAGATGTGATCTAGTGGTACGAATAGTTCAAGCACATTCATGGAGTTCGAACATGGAGGTAATTCAAAAGTGGCTACTGATCCGCTTTTGACCGACGGAGTACGAAAACGCGAATGACCAACTCACGAAGATTCACCAAACCTCAACCATGCAAGAATATCAAACCAGGTTTGAGCATCTTTTAAATCAAACTCAAGATTAGTCACAAAAGTAGTTGTTAGAGATGTTCAACGAAGGATTGAAACCAGAGATCAAATGCGAAGTCAAGGCGCAACAACCGTATACTTTGACGGCTGCTATCTCCTTTTCTTGCATCCATGAGGAATGACTTAACAATGATGCCTGAAGGACCAAGATCATGAAGTGACCAGCAATCCATAAGCCTTCGACCTCCCCTACTGCCAGCCCAAGGAACTTACCTGAGAATAATTTCAAGAAAAATCAGCGAAAGGGTTATGTTGGCACTATGACAAACCATGGAGTATAGATCACCACTGTAAAAGGGGAAAGCTTTTGGTGATTGAACCAATTGAGGATCCAAAACCTAAGGATATATATCTCGAACCTAAGAAGGAAGATGCGAAGGAAGAACCGTAGTCGGCTATCAGCATCATACATGCCCTAGCCAACTATACCAACCTGCAATCCATGAAGGTTGACGGATTCCTCGAACATGAGTCGATCACCATTGCTATCGACACTAGAAGCACCAATAATTTTATGGATAGCAAGGTTGCTACCCAATTAACTCTCTGAATTAAATATTACAACAGGCTTGATGTAAAAAATTACAGATAGCTAGATCCTCAACTACAACTGAAGTTGTCTACGGGTGAAACTAGTTTTGCAAGACTAAGAAATCACCATAGACTTCTTCGTCCTACTACTTAATGATGATCAAATAGTGCTCAGCATCGAATAGTTATCCACTCTAGATGATGTTTCCTAGAATTTTTCCAAAGTAATCATGAATTTTTTCAGCTATGGGAAATAGGTGATCCTAATAGGCAAGCGCAGGGGCAAGGTATCGACTATTTCTACGCAACACATGGAGAGGGTGCTACATAAATCATATATCAACTTCCTAATACAACTTCAACAACTGCAAATGGAGGAACCGATGATGAACGAAGATCCAAACCTCGCCTCATTACTTGCTAATTTTTTGGATGTGTTTGCTAAACTCCCTACCCCCCGATGGCAAGATCAGTGCTCCCCTTATGACATTGCTAAAAAAGGATATCTTTCTCTGGCCAGATGAAGCTACAATAGCCTTTAATGCCCTCATAGTTGTGATTCTATCTACACCAATACTAGATTTACTCGACTCTGACAAAGTGTTCGTGATCAAATCTGATGCATCGGGAGTCGAAATTGGTGTTATCCTCATGCAAAATGATTGACCCCTAGACTACATCAATAAAGCCCTCTCTCCATATCACCTGAAGCTATCAATTTATGATGAGAAAATGTTGACCAATGTTGAATCTGTTGCTTGGCATGATATAGGTCAACGACATAAAGGAGAGACGAAAATAAGCCTAAAAAATTATAACTTCAACTCACTCCAAACTCAGATCAGGCTCACATTACTATGGACTCTATTAGAGGGTAGCCACCATCTCAAAGAAAAGTCTAGCTATCATTAAAAAATAATCACACGCCATGTTGAAATAGAAAAAAGTTTACTATTGAAGATCAAGTCCTCTTTCATCTTCAGCACTACCAGCAAGAATCTATGAAGACTCAAGTCTCAAGGAAGTGGTCTCCCTATTTCTTTAGACCCTACAAAATTGGATATCACATTAGAGTCATGACTTATGGCTCAGATTTATGCACTAATTCAAAACTATAACTAATCCTCCAAATATCTCACCGTAAATAAAAATTTAGAGAGGATGACTCAACCCAGATCCACTCATTGGACATCTTAGCTAATAAGAAGGTCCAAGTTCAGCTGATGATTGCATGGGATCATAGGATTGTGATGCACCACTATCCAAGCACTACTACCACTAACGGAGAGATACAAAACAATGCTGCATCGTAAGACTATGATGCACCTACCATAGATACTATGAGGAAGCTTCAAAAAGAATTGTAGATTATGACCCAAAGTTCATGGAGCCTTAGCCTTGAGAAAAAAGGCTGATTTAAAGAGGGCGAGTCTGTTAGGACCCCAACTGAGTCGGGTCCTAGTCAATTGAGTTGAGTCCTTAGATTAGGCCTTATTGATCGGCCTAGACCTAACATTAGGTCAACTAGGAGGAGATTTAAGTTCATTGTCATCAATCATGCCAAATCCTAGTAGAGTTGGGATTCGGCTGAACTAGAATATGGTTAGAAGTTGAAGTTGGATTCAGATCGGGTCAACCAAGTCAAGCTTGTAATCAACCCAATTGATCACCCACCTTGATGAGGGAAGTCGGCTAGGGCTAAGAGGAGGCAGCTAGGGTAAGAGAGGAGGAGTTTCACTTAGCTTGGGACTCTCTCTAAGATTGATTAGGAGTTCAATTAGGAGTTGGAGACTTGGTTTAGTTGAAGTAAGAGTCCTATTAGGATTAGGGTTTTGAGATCCTATATAAACACTTGTAGCCATAACCTTTGTCTCATGAATAGAATAATATTTCTTCAGCTCTTGTAGTCGAATACCAAGGAGGGAGGAACTCCTACAGAGTTCCAAAGAGGCCGATCCACTATAAAGATCAACCTAAATTTATAATCCTATGGGATTCTTACATAAGCTACCGCGAGCTAGGGGCGGCCACCTTCGGGCTAGAATATGAGATTTAAGAAATTTCAAGATCTATCCTTTTATCTAAAATTTTAAAGATACCCTTAATAATTTTAAAAAATTTTAACACATCCCTTTTTGAGAAAAATAATTAATTATTTATTTTAATTAGTTATTATTTATCTAGTAGTCCTATATGATGATGTTTGTACATGTGATGTATGATGTGGATAGATGATCATGAACCATGTGTTGTAATCTGTGTATATATGATTATTATTATTATTATTTATCTAGTAGCCTCGATTTTTCTCATTTATTGTTGGGTCTGCGTGCTTGTGATTATGTTATAATTACATAAATAGGTGCAGCAGGAGCATGAAGGTGTTAGTGGGACCCACGATATCGTGACCAATGATCACGATGCATGGTGATGCACTGAGGATTCGACAGAATCGATGATGACGAGATGAATGATCATAGGGCATGGAGATGTGCCGATACACATATAGATCCTATTGTGAGTGATTGGCCCATTGGCTCGGGCTTAATCATATTATGTGATGGTTCATGATCATCCAGTGTAGTATGCATATGTGATATATGATGATACACCTACTATATATATATATATTTATTTATTTACATGTAATATAAATATATATTAAATATGTATGTGTGTGACACGATATATTAGAAGATGAAACAAAACAAAACCTCTCTTACAATAATATTAAGTCGGTAAGCGTGAGGTAATAAGATTAACCTACGTAGCCTTCCATCGTTATAGGAAGAAATTAAATCATGACATAGATTGAGTAAGTCAGGTCCCTCGAGGCTCACCTACCTACACTCAAAACCCTAACCCTCGAAGAATTATTAGAAAAGAGCTTAAGGAAAGATCAATAAAAGAATTATGCTAGCATTGTGATGAAAAATAGAGTAAGGAATACCGACACAAACAAGGTCCACCTTTGATGATTGAACTAATTAAGAAGGAATCAAAAATTGATAATGTGAACTTCGATCATGAAGGCATGCATTATGATGAAGATATTGGACCTGTCACATGTACAGTGTATGCATTAGTCGGCCACTCTAACTCGCAAACCATGAAAATTGAAGGAATTTTGAAACATCAGCATGTTACTATTTTAATCAATACTGGTAGCACTAATAACTATCACAGTGAAGGTTGTGACAAATTCAAAGTTAAGGTTGCTAATGGGCGAGTTCTAACTTATGATAGCAAGTGCTCAAAGATCAAACTGATTATATAGAGCCAAGAACTATTGATGGATTTCTTTCTGATATCCTTGGAGAACTTTGAAATAGTGCTTGAAATTGAATGGCTGTTAACCTTGGATGATGGCTCTTGAAATTTTTCTAAACTGATTATGAAGTTTTTTATTAATAGAAAGCAGGTGATCCTCAAAAGAAGACGTGGAAGCAAGGTCACAACTGCTAATAACCACTTGATAGAGAGGATTCTTCAGAAGACTAAAATAACTAATGCACGTGATCTCATTGCTTCTACCAAGTGGAGACCCTACTTAATCGATCAAATAGTTGTGATGTGCAATAAATATCTTAGACTGAAGTACTCCCAAGATTTACTATCGCTCAGCCTTAAGGACAAGGCTAATTTGAAGAAGGCAGGTCTAATAGGATCCTAAGAGGATCGAGTCCACATCTATTGAGTCATGTTCAATATTAAGTCATGTTGATCAGTCCAATTAAGTCAATTAGGAGTCTATTTAATTAGGAGTCCAAGTAGGAGTTAGAGAACTCTATTTGATTAGAAGTCTAAATAAGAGTTGGATTCGTAGAAGTTGGATTCAACTAAGAGTCTATTTGATTAGGAGTCCAAGTAAGAGTCGGCTAAAAGTCTCTATAAATAATGGTGTAACACTTATGTTGGCATCAATGAAAAGACTTTTGATTTCAACTTATTAGCTAAAACCTTAGGAGGGCCAATCCCCTATAGAGATCAATGAAGCTCGATCCCTTATAGTGATCGCTTATCTCTCTTCTTCTTCAATAGAAACTTAAGGGTTCCTATTAGAGAGGATATGTCAAAGTGGTTGATTTGTGACTATCTTTATAGTATGGGCTTAGAAGTAAGGTCGTAATTTCCTGGCTACTAATACTAAGGCTAATGACAATTTTTTGATAGATGAATACTTCTCCTCGGGTCTATTCAGAATGTGACTAGTGTAATAAAAAGGTTGTTGTGTTCCTACATCCTCTCGTATAAGTACTAAACTGACACCATGGTTGGAGGCTGCTAGGTTTATGCTAAGTGGTTCGCTTAGATTGGCTGAAGTGAGCTGGGGCAATTGGGCAAGATGTGCTTTTGACTTCTTGAAGGCTTCATCACATACTTGAGTCCATTCAGAGCTTGTTGCATGCTTCAAGACGTAAAAGAAAGGAAGACACATGGTACCTAACCTAGATAGGAATCAATTGAGTGTGGATATCCTTCCTTTGAGATGTTGGACTTCTTTAATCGAACAGGGCAATTTCATTTCTATTATTTCTTATATCGTCTTAGAATTTTCATCCACCCCTCTCTAATGAATGATATATTTGAGAAATTTTCTAAAGCTAACTCCAAAGATGCATTTGAAGGGTTGAGTTGTATGTTGAACTTTTTGAGTGTTTGAAATGTCTTCGACAGATCTACCAAGTGTGTGTCTGCTGCTTTACATTTTACAATCATGTCATCGACATTTACTTTAATATTTCTTCTTATTTGTGACTTAAACATCTTGTTGACCATCCTTTAGTACATTGCCCTTGCATTCTTTAAGCCAAAAGTCATAACTTTGTAATAATATATACCTTAGTCAGTGATGAAGGAAGTATGTTCCTGATCTTGGGGAGTCATCTGGATCTGATTGTGACCTGAGAAAGGATTCATGAACATGAGGAGTCTGTGCCCTGAAGTAGTGTCTACCAGTTGATCTATCCTTGGAAGCGGATAGCAATCTTTTAGACATGCCTGATTGAGATCAGTGTAGTCAATGCACATTCACTAGCTCTCATTAGATTTTATTTTTCTTTAACCAAGACTACATTGGACATCCATCGAGGATATTTTACCTCAGTTATGAATCTTGCTTTTAGTAACCAATCTACCTTAGCACTTATGGCTTTTTTCCAATCACGGGCGAACTTTCGCAGCCTTTACTTCATGGGTCATGCTATGGGCAAAATTTTCAATTGATACTGTGTGACCCTTGGGTCGATTCTTAGTATACCTTTAGGGGACCAAGCAAATATATTAGTATTTTTGTAAGGAAATTAATAAGTTAAACCTGGTCCTTTTCTGAGAGGGTTAACCCAATTCTTATGACTTTGTCTAGTCGACTTTTATGAAGGGGGATTTCTAGCACTTGCTTCACTGGTTCAAGATAAAGTGGTGCTTTCATCATATCTCGAGGATCCATTATGGGAAGCTCAAGCTTTAATTTCTTTGGCAGGGAAGTTACCGTCAGGTAGCATTGCCTTGATTCTTTGAGGTCGCTTCTAACTTCACCAATCCTGAATCGAGTTAAAAACTTCATCATCCGATGGTAGGCAAATACGACTGCCCTGATTTTGTTGAGAGTCAGGTGACTAAGAATCATACTGTATGCATAAGAGAGGCTGACCACCATAAATGTGATCATAGTATTGGATCTTGGCTCTTCATTAATGATGATGGGTAAAGTTATGGTCCCAAGGAGAGAGATTGAGTCTCCTATAAACCCAGTACGAGTCAAGGTCATCGAGGTAAGGTCTTTCTCTATCAACCCAAGTTTCTGAAATAAGTCGAGGTACTGGATATCAGTGAAACTTCCTATATCCACCATGATTCTCTTTACTTGACATTAGCGATCCTAACCGAGATCACTAGAGCAACATCATGATTAGGATATTCAGCCTCTTCTGCTTAGAAAATGATTTCTAAACTATCTTTCTGCTTAGGATATTTTTTTCATAATATCTCGTGCATAAGCTTTTCTTTCAGACATGCTTTCCCCACTAGACGTAGGTCTGCTAATAATCACATCAATTTGTTTCTCAATTGAGCCATAAAGATGAGGGGAGGGTTCTCGGGTCCTCTAGAGGTATTGCCCAAGGTGTTATATGTGGATAAGATCCTCGATTTGGTACTATAGATATCGATATTTTTTTATGTCATAGTCATAGTCCCAGTGGTACCTGCAATACCTTGTTTTATTTTTGAATTCTAATGAGGTCCTTGCTGGTTACAAGTGCCCTGCAAGCCAATCACGTGAGTGATATCATGTGTGACATGCTGTGTAATTTTTTTACTTATGATTAATATTGATATATTCTCACATTATATTATTTGTTACATATATATTATGATGTCCTTGGTTCTATGCAATTGGAATCGGATCGTGATGAGATCACGATAATAAGATCGATTCACCTTTAAACATAGATCTTAAATAATCTCAATCATAGGTTACTCAAGAGCGACATCAAGATAACCGGATAGACCACTATATTATATACTCGTCCATATGATGGAGGTGGCTGGTCTCATAGCCATTTATGTGGAGACACTAAGGATATAGTACAGGTGCTCATTAGAGAATGAGTGTGCTAATTGATCCGCTTATGGAATATTGTATGGTTAATGATACCTAATGTTAGATAGTGATTTCATAGTCCCGGTTGTGTATTTGGTCCTTAGACTTGAGACACCAAGGATGCCTTGTATTAGTACTCCTTTCTAATACAACTGGTTATCGAGATTGGTAGCCAACCTTATAAAGGCAATTGAGTGTTAATAGAGGATCATCCACTCTCGGTATCATAAGAGGAATATCTTATATATTCTTGCTCAGACAAATCTCTGGCCAGAGTCATTCGGATTGAGAGAGGAGTTCTTAGATAGAATCCGAATAGAGCAAGACAAACTGATTCCATATGTGACCTTACAGTACCATGTCCAATATATGGTCTCTGGGATATTATTTGGATGAGGGATTATAGATACATGGTAACTGTGGACAGACAGGTCCGATGGATTTGATCCCCCCTGTACCGTTTGGGGACTATGACATAGTCGCCTAATATGTCCATAGTCGATGAGTCAAGTGAATTATTATTGGGATAATAATTCACTATATCAGAAGGAGTTCTGATGGGAGTGACTCACGATCAGCTCGGTATCGGGCCTAGAGGGTCACACACATATGGTGGATGCTTTAGCGAATTGAGGATTAGATGAAGATCTAATTAGCCCCTATTCTCATTAGATGAGACCCTATGTTGATGGGCTCCTTGATTAAGGCTCAATTATAGGCCTAAGGAGATTATTGGATAGAGATCCAATAATGCAAGATTAGTAGGTTATTGGATTGAGATCCAATGCCCACTAAGGAAGGAGCCCTAGGGTTTTGGTGGCTCTCTATATATAGGAGGGGAGACTTATGGTTGATAGGCTGCAACTTTAGCCACCACCTCCTATTCTCCTCCCTCCCTCTGAGCAGGAGCTACAAGATCAGATTAGAGGAGTTTCTCTACAAAGATCCATCGTGTGGATACCGCTAAAGAGGAGGATGCTTGACCTCCTTAATCTTCTCTATCCGGATTTGGAATACAGAGATATATGGTCTCCCTAGGTAAAATCAATCTCTCACACATCGTGATTTTATCGATTTTTGTATTTTTCTCATGACCCCAATCTTTTGTATGATGATTTGATCTGTGTTAGAAACTAGTTTTTTGTTTTGATTTACATTGCACATGTAATGCACATGCTAAGGTTTTCCTAATAGTCCTCAATGGTCTAGGCTCCCTTAAGAGCCCATTCTCCTTGATTTAGAGGAATATCTCTATCCTAGAGGCATTGAGAGGTGGCGGTAGCAGCCTTTGGATCAGAGTCTCTAGCTTATTGGACCTCTTGCTAGATAGTTCTGGGGATGGTCTTCAAGACTATTCCACACAAGGTCTTTTATTCATTTCCTCACATCTTGCTGCCATTAATGTTTCGATAATAGTAAATTGGTGAGCCCTTTGGAATATTTCAGAGACTGTGGCTAAGGATCTTTCTACTAATGACCAAAAGAATCTTGTGGGTCGTAGTCCTATTATGAACGTATATATAATTAGAGAGGGGTGAGTATCAGTCACCCCTTGGATTTCTATGGTGAAATGGGTGATGAAGAGAGAAAGAGATTCGTCCTCTTTTTGCCTTAGTTCAAAGAGGGTTGTTGTCGATGGCTTAGGTCATACATTGACTAAGAAGTATAACTCAAATTCTTTGGCGAGTTCAGTAAAAGATGCAATTGAAAATGTTTATTGTCGATTGTACCACACCTAAGCCAATCTTCAGAGGGTGGTAGGGAAAGCTTGGCACATCAAAGCATCAAAAGTGTCATATAAGGTCATCTGGGCCCAAAAGGTAATGACATGCTCAGTTGGATCAGCACCACAATCATAGGCTTCTAGTGTCTGTCGGGAGGTGGAAATTTAGCAAGAAGGATTTGTCTTGAATTTTTTGGATAAAGGGGGATCCTCTAGTTGCATGATCACCTCGGTCCTCCTTGATTTTACGCATCTCTTCCTAGACCTCGTCCAATCATCGGTTTCTCTTCCATGGTTGGGCCCGTAATGAGTCATTTGCTAAGTTAGATTTGAGTGTCTTTACTCCGAAAAAGGTAGGGATGGTTCGTCTAGTATTGGGTCCTAATGTTGGTCTTAAGTCTTTCAATTGCCCTTATGTCGAGGCTCAGTGTTGGAAACCATAGGTGGTGGGCCTATTAATAAAGTGTCATACCTTAGAAGGGTAGAGATTGGTTAAGATATAGGTGAGGACGATGGAGGAGGAGCTGCTTCTTAGACGAGTTAAGGTAAATAGAGTGTAATGGTCTGCATCATTCCTGCCAACGCCTGCATATAACGAGTGAGGTTAATGAATGTCTTTATGGGAACCACCATCTGTCCCGTTCTGGTCTCAGTGGGTGGGAACTCAAAATTATTAAAGTAACTACAATGGCACGTGAAGATTTGGGTGAAAGTGTTTCTATCTATCCATGGGGGAATAGATGGTTGGGCTCCGAGGAGGTAGGGAAGATGGGGAGCGAGCATCTCCTCAGGCAAGTGCTCTCCAAAGTCATTTGTTGATGGTTGCTCTGATATTATTGGCTCTCCTTCTAACGTCAAAATGTTACTGTCCTTTATGTCATAGCTTGTGCCTAACGTGGCTTAGTTCGATCCTGATGAAGCAAGAGAGTCCACAAGGTCTTCCAAGGAAGAAGACTTATTCAAAGAGAGGGAGCAGTGATTTAGGGCCGTTGCCTCCCAAGATATTTTCTCAAAGAATCCTTGAGAGATTTCATGATTAGTGCCAGAAGGGGAGTTCTAGCATGACCCCTCCGAAGCTTAAGTCAATTTAGTAGATGGTTAATTTGTGTCCCCTGGCTTTTGCTTAGAGGTGATTTTTAGACCTTTCATAGGGGTTCGTTTCTCCTGAACTTGTTAGCACCCATCAATATTTTAGGTGAGTGGTTTGTCTAATCAAGGGCATCTTTTTGAGTTCATGTTTTGCGGGGTTATGTTCTTGTTGGTGGGTGACACTTGATTTCGAATAGTGCGATCTTGTCATGCGTCGTTTTGGAACCGAGTTGTATCTCCTCTGATATGGGTTACTTGATACAACTATTTTTTAACCGGTTCGATACTTCGGGTACGTTTATTATTTTTACAGATGCGGCACCGCATATGATTAGAGGTGACCTACCAATTGGATGGTACCAAAGATATCTAACTAAATACTACACTATGAATAAATTTTGATAGAATTGAAAGATAATTTGACTCCTTAAGATTGCTCCTAAAATTAAATTTTTTTAAAAAATTATCGTGAAAGTATCTCCCTTGCTACATTTCAAACATTCTTTATTGTCAACAAGATACATATTTTATTTGTCATATGCATTTTTGACTCCACCACCCATGTACTACGTGAGTGCAACTTTACATTAACTTCTTGGGAGCGTTTACGGTAATATCTTCAATTTCGGTTTCAGTTCTTCCACTCGTGGAATCTGTGTAACTAGGTGAGGAAGGTTCTGTGGTCGCTCCGATCTCTTTCTTATCGATCACTGTAAAATTTCAGTGGTTTTTATGGAACAACAGCAATGAGGTATCAGAATCACTCTACCGGTTCATCTACCCTTAGATTATGGTCGCTGCCAATAACCATTTCCGAGTCCATAGAAACACTTGTGATGGCTTGGATACTGTTCAAGTAAGATTTGATTTTTGTATTGAATTCGATAATTCTTTTATGGCAGCTGATCTCCTTACTGATATGGGCTTCCTGTTGAAATCCCAAACCGGTCAACTTCTCTGGATGACAGGCGGGCGCTGCACTGCCCTCCCATCCCGCTGATGGCTGAAGAACTCTCACGATTCCACGGCATCAAAAGCTGCGGCAACACTACGACTTTCCTCCAACACGGATAAGTCAGGTTCAATAGACAGTCAATTTTGTGAAGCAAAACACTTTTCAATCCCTTGGCTTTTGAGGGGCATATTCTATAGGACATTTTTCCTTTAGTTGATCAGCTTTAAATTGTAAATTTTACGCACCTCCCTACATTTGTTAGCCACTCCTTGGCTTTTTTCTTTTTTTTTGATAGATCTCACTCGTCTCTTTTTTTTGTTTTACTGATGAGGCTCGGGCCCTTCCTTTTGTAATTAATCTTTAAATTGATATAGTTGCCTTTTCTTTCACACAAAAAAAATCTCATTGTAACAGTACAACCACAAGCACCAAGCAAAATCTGATCACATGGCAAAGCAAGGGAACAAGAATGTTACAAAAATATAAGATAAACAAGGTGGCTTGTAGCCAGAAGCAAATGTGCATCCACAAGAAGAACAAAACGAGATTTCTTTCCTGCCAACGCCGGTGAAGACTTCTCAGAGATAACTTCTTTCCATCTTGCCAGTGAACTACACACAGAAGAACAGCCTAAGTAGCCTTTTGCCATGAGCAGAGGCTGCCTTCTCCTTCGTGCATTCACCCAACACAATTTGTAAAACCACTGTCCTTACCAATCCAAGGCTTCAATCTCCGCTCGGACAAGCAAACAGAAGGCATAAAAGGAATTAATAAGTCTGAAGGAAAAGCACTGCTGAAAGATGTCAGAAAACTAACTACATGGAAACCCTCCTCAATCTTGATGTGGTATTAATTAGAAAAGAACTAACACTAATTAAACTGGAAGAACGCTAACCCATTATGATTTTATTACAAGACAAAAAAATGAATTGGGAAGACTTTAAAACATGCAGATTGGAGAAACAGATGGTCGGTAACATCTCAAAATCACTATTTCTTTATTTAAGCTCCAAGATGACAGTATGCTAGAACAAAATACTTGGTCTCTGATTACAACAATTGGTTCACAAAAGTTGCCAGATGATGTCAAATTGGAAAAAAAAAAACAGAGATTGGGAATTGTTAGATCAATGTATTGCTTTCGATATTATCCTTGGAAATAGATTAGTCAAATATCAGAAGATAAAGTTCAAAGCACAATACATTCAAGCAAATCATGTCTCTCACGCAATCAAGTCAAAAGTGGCCAAACCTACTTACTCTCCCATCTGACTCAAACCAATCGAATAGCAACTCAAAGCAGATATAGATCCCTTTGACTTAGAATGAAGCATTGTCCTACTTAAATTAGAGCCAAAAAGGTTATCTTTTATTGCCATCTAAATAAAGAGGATGGTTCAATCGCTTGCTGGATAGTCAAAAGTCAAAAGCCAAAGCATCAGAATCAATAACAAAGAAACAAGATTACAACTAAAATGTATAATTTTAAGTTACTTGATTTCTCGGCAAGAACACATACAACTCCAGTAGTCCAAAGGGAAAACAATCCATAACTAGCACATTAGTTTTGGAGGCTTACCAGTCAATTTTCCCGGGCTGCTACCCACTAACTTTAAGCAACTCCGCACCTCAAAAGGTGTATGCTTCTTCAATTTTCTTCCAAGCATCTCTAGCGTCATCTTTCATTTCCTTCCCCATCCATGAGATGACATCCTTTGCCTCGTTTACACGTGAACTCTTCACCAATCCATCCATCAATCGTTTCACATCCTCAAATGGTGGTGCCCATTTCTTTTCCAGACACTCTTTGCAAATCTCTACTCCTTTTGCAAACTCTTCTTTCTCAACCAAACCCTGCAGCAATGTAGTGTATGTCTTGAAATCGGGTGAAACACCAGTGTCGTCGGGCCTCTTGAACCCCTTCATCCTCTTGAAAACCTTCATAGCTGAATCCATGTTCCCTTCTTTGTGAAAGCCATCGATCAAGGTATTGAAGCTACTCCTATTCGGATGGATTCTATTAGATTTCATCACATCCAACAACTCCTCTGCTTGGAAGCTCTTACCTTGTGCACAAAGCGCAGCAATCCTACAATTAAAAGTGCCCACATTTGGGCTAAATTTCTTCCTACTGATCTCTTCGAGGAACTCATGGAATCCAGAATAATCCCCCTTGTTTAAATACCCATCCAAGACTGTGTTGTAGCAAATGATGTCGGGCTCGACGCCCATATCAGGCATTTCATCAAGCAAAGCGCGTGCCTTCTCAACCTTGTTGCTCGAGCATAGAGCTCTGAGTAGGACATTGTAAGAGGCAATGCCCGGAGCGATTCCGTACTCATCGGCGGCACGATCAAAGACGTCCTGAAGACGATCGACACAGCCGTTCTTCAGAAAGGCCGACAAGAGGGCGCAGAGAGATCGCTCCGTGCGCCGGCAGCCGAGGCCAGGCATGGCCTCGAAGGTACGGACGGCATGATCGGGCATGCCGGCTTCGGAGTAAAGAGAAAGCAGGCGGAGGAGGAAGCCCTCCGACTTAGGGGAGTCGGGGTTGGACTTGGCGCCCTCCAGGAGGCGCTCGACGAGGTCTGGGCGGCGGTGGCGAGCGAGCTTCTGGATCGAGAGGCGGTAGATGGGGCGGTCGTCGTAGAAGGAAGGGTCGTGTGCGGCGGACTCGAAGAGGGAGACGAGACGGTCCGGGTCAGACTCGGAGCGGATGGCGGACTTAGCGGCAGAGATTGGATCGGAGGAGGGGATGGGTGAAGTGGCGGTGGTTGAGAGAGCGGAGAAGTGGCGGCGGAAGAGGGGGATTCTTAGAGATCGACGCAGTGCAGCCGCCATCGGAGGAGTTGGGGACTGTTGATTAGCAATCGCTAGGTTTCGGAGTGCAGGGTTTAGCCGTCGCATAGATGCTCAGACAAAAGGCGCTTTTGCTCCGAGTAAGTGACGGGTCGGATATTTTTGTTTTAGCACACACCCTTTGCCGATCAGGTTGTCCCTCTCCGGAGGTGGGCGTTGTGGATTTTGAACTCTATCTAAATCTCTGTCTAAATAAAAGGACTCTTTCTGTAAAGATGCTCCTGTTTTTATTTTTCTTTTCAAATTGCATCCTTTGTTTTGAATAACATTTAAAATATTTCTCATCAATCTCAATAGTATTTTTATCATTCGTTATAATATTTGAACTTGTTACAATATTTTTTATCATGGTACCAAAAATATCGTAGAACTTAATTTGAAAACACTTTTAAGTGATACAAGTGAACTCGTAACATCAACTAAACTAACTTCAAGAGTAGAAATTTGATACCATAATGGTTGGTTAATGAACAATGAAAATCAATTTTAAAAAATTAATTTTTTAGGAGCTCAGTAAAAATATTACAACACTATTATATAACATCATAAGTGAGCTAAATGAAATCAAAATATACTAGAAAATATTTGATATATCATAATAGGATTCAAATAAATATTTATAATTATCTAGAAATAAAATCTTCTAAATAAGGATAAAAATTCACATGTTGTATTATGTTGACCATCACAATAAAAATACTATAAAAATTTTACATAAAATATTATTGTAGATGTTATTGAAAATACTCTAAATGAGCCAAATAAAAATATTATAATGGATTAAAACTGATGAAAAAGGTCCTATTGGGGTTGGTAAGAGATATTTTGAATGTTTTATTGAAGTAAGGGGCACTATTTGAAAAAACTAAAATAGAAAAAAATAAAAAAGAGTTTTTTTAAGGGAAATAACCCTAAATTAAGTTCGAACTCCCTGATTTAAATGAATTATAAAAAATGATATTCAAATCAAATTTTGATTTAGTACCAAAATAGGATAATGTCCACATGTATTTTACACATGGTTAATTATCATGATAACGAATTAAAATTTTTGGTACTTGGCATCAATCAAAGCCACTTAAATACGCTTAAATTAGATTCAGATAGGAAAAAATAAAATTTCAATTGGGTTTGAAGAATGAAAACATCGTATAGTTTCATCCCGACACCATCCGTATTTATTAAATCACCATATACGTAACTAAGATGATGCAATAGACGCACGCTCTTTAGAAGGCTCAATAGATTATGGAGTTGGATGATGGAAAAAGTCCATATAAGCAACTCGAAATAATAAGTGTTGTTTGTATAGGTAATATATAAAAAAATATTGAATTAGTGGATATTAGGACCCAGAAAATAAGATCCACATATGAATTTATAGTGACAACTACCTAACGGCCAATCAAATGTCCAGTTAAATTCTATTGTCCACCAGAATAAGAAGAAAAATAATTCTCAATATGATCCAACAAAGCCGTTCAACATGGATATTGTTGAACAAGTCTCACAATGCAACTTCTTAATGATGCTTCTGGTGATGAAATTTCTTGTTGTCTAAGACCAAGCATAACCGATTTGCTGAGTAAAGAAAAGTATCTCAAATTGCAAAGACCCAAAACCTAAATATAATATGACCCTTGAAAGGAATAAAGGAAACAAGATCAAGTTATGACTCATTCCAAAGGAAACAAGACTAGTTTTCTGAACGAGTACATCCTCCAAATGAATAAATAACATTATTTACAATCAAAAGATCCAACTTTAGCTCCTCTCACCTTTCTCAACTACAAGTGGTTTACTCCATCCAGATTCTTGCTTTAAAGAACGAAGTCTCACTCGCAAATTCACTTCCTTGATGCCTCCATAAGATAGCTGGCAGCTACTTGAGCGGGTAGGAGTTAAAACAGGTGTCCATTCACTCGAGCTGATGAATAAAGTTCTGCCAAAAAGCAAAAGTTGCAACTTAAATACTAGGAACTACACAAACATAGAACAAGGAAGAGCAACACGTCCTGAGCTTAAAAATTACTATAACCAACCGAAATGGAGTCACGTCCCTAGTAAGTGTGCCACAAGAATTCACCGACTTCTGCTAGGGCTAACAGAAGATCAAACCCACACTCAACAATGAAAAAAATGCGAGGATGGTAGTGAAACAGGTACACTCCCAGCACCTGGTCCTTTCTATCTAGTTTCATACTATTAGATCAGTGACATTTTAAACAGAATCCTCTTAATTGTGTGATAATAATTCTTGGAGAAGAAATCATTGATGTCAAAACAAGAGGAAACAAGATATAACCAAGTTATGGCCTTGACAAAGTGTGGAGAAGTTTAAAGCATCAAAGCTTACCTTCTTCTGACAAGAAGAAGAGTGGTGAGACATAAAACCAAGAACTAAATTGGAGGAGTTTAAAGCAACAAAGATTATCTTCTTCTGACAAGTCGACTAGCGGTGACACATAACTCTAAGAACTTAATGACTGGAAAGGTAAGTCACGAAGATAACTCTATCCAAGCCAAAAGTGGGGTTGGGGATCTCCTTGGAACAATCAACCTACTTCCAAGTCCACCTGGTGGTGCTGGAAGCCTTTTAACAAGTCTATGTCTGTGTTAAAAGATAAATTTCATCCAATTATTGGAAATGGTGATCAACTAAAGGTTTTGCATGACAATTGGATCTTTAACATTCCACATTCCATTGGCCCTTAAACCGACATTTTCTGATATTTTTTTTTATTGATGAACATTGGCATGTTTAACCTTCTGCTTGATAATAAATGGAACGATTTGTTACTTGATCAATACTTTCATGGTAATATTTGCAGGCTTCTCTCCCACATTGATGTACCTCCTCCTGAGGATGACAAATGGATTAGGAGAACTGACCTAAAGGGGCAACCATCAGCCAAACTAACCTATAGGTACATCAAAGACTTAGATCAATCTAGTGGGGAAGTTGAAGGATATTGGAGTGAATTGTGGAAACTTCCTGCTATCCCTAGGGCTCTTTTATTTTGTTGGAAACTTTTACTTCACAGGCTGTCTACTTCAGTTAGGCTATCTTCACTGGGTATTTGCCAACCATGATCATGTGTGTTATGTTTGTAATGAGGGTTGGGATGATCAAAATCCTGTCTTCTTTGAATGTCCATTTGCTGGAAGGGTGTGGACCATGCTTAGTAATAAGTTGGGTTATGAATTCTCTCATTTTGGGGAGTGGAAAGAGGTGCTTAGCTCAAGGAGGGGAGTGGCTTACCTAAGCAGCCTAGTTTAGTCCTTAGATCCTTGATTGCCCATTGCCTTTGGCTGATTTGGAAGGCCAGGAATGATGTTGTCTTTAATAACATAAGGACGGGCCACTCTACAATTGTGTATGCGGCTGTTTCATATATAATGAACAGCAAATTGGACGTAATGTCCAAAGGACATAGGAGCGAGGCACATCAAATTGTGGTGCAGTGGTGTAGACCTGAAATTGGGTGGTTTAAGCTAAACACAGATGGAGTTTTTAATCCTCAAAGTTTAGATGGTGGGGCTGATCTTCTGATTAGAAACTCTAATGCCATGTGTCTTTGTGCAGGTTTTCTATTTGTGGAGAAAGGCTAGTTGGATTAATGAGATGCTAGCAATTAAGAAAGGGCTGGAAGCTGCACTGCTTAACAACATTGAGTGCATCACTGTTGAAACTGATCCATTGCAAATTGCAAAAGCACTCAATGGAGAGGAAACACCACCATGGTGTATTTCAAACTATGTCAAAACTGTGAAAGAGTTGCAAAAACTATTTCGGGTTTGGAAAGTTTTGTCTATGTTTAGGGAAGAATCATAGTGCACATTGGCTTGTGAAGTTTGCCATGTCTACGAAATTCTGGTGATGTATGCTCTGGCCATTGGCATCCTGAGTTCCATGTCATTTTGTGCATAGTTATAGTGGTAACAGCACTGTTTCTGGGTTAATAACTTAATATAAATCCTTTTTTGCTTTTGGTAAACAAAAAATGAAGATACCTCTATCTCAAACTCTCATTAATTGGATAGGAACATTTCATGCCTTATTCCTATTACAGATAAATCTAATTTCTCAAAACGAGCACCAAAAATGCAACAGAAGTAAACTATAATGCCTGTATTTAGAAGTCTGGGTCATTTGTTCGGTCATTTATGATTTATCACAATAAATTCTGTAAAACCATAATGATAAGAATATGCCCTACCAGCGATGGTTTGGCTTGCCATTGGTGTATGTCATATAGAAGATTTATAAACCCTTTGTAACCATAATGAAGTCAGAGAAAAATCAATGAAAAGCATATTAAAAAATAGTATAGGGGAATTCCTTTTTAATTTCAATAGACCAAGTAAAATGATGTAAATCCATAGACTTCTAAAATAATTTACAAACTTTATTAAGCTTTTAGGGCCTGAAGCAATTATTTAACAATAATGCACATGCAAATAAGCAAGTTATGCGCAGGATCAAACCAGACCTTTAAGAGGACAAAGCTTGCCAAGATAGAATCATTGTAGCACTCCAGAATATGTCCTTGTGTTTGTTTCCTTCTATGTGTAAAACAATGACTCCAAGTACTCATCAATATATGCAAGGCATGGCCAATGATCAGTTCTTATTCGTACCAACGTTGATGAATGTCCTACTTCCATCTGGAAAAGGAGATGGAATCTGGGTGGTAGGAATATCAAAATAATAAAGGTACCAATTGTCCTCTTACTGACAGGTGAAAGATTCTCTGCATCACCCTGTTCATCAAAATATGGGAGCTGAAGAGGTAGATTTTCCAAATATGGCACCAGAGCATTAACATCATGAGCAACAAAAGCTTCGGCATCATTTTCCCACACAACATCTCTAATAATTCCATTGTTCCTTACGATATTGACCAGTGGATCGCCAATGACACTCACAACATATGAAGCCAGGTGCTTCTCAACATTCTTGATCAAAGAATCCAGAAATACTTCCAGCAGTTTCACAGATCGTGTGCCATGAATTGCTGCAGCACCTTTACCTCCACTAAGAGGGAACGTTTCACGTCCCGTGTTTGCAGAATTACCACAAGCCTCCCATAGTGCATGAAACAGATCATAATAGTATCCAGTCACCTCATCCTCTTCAATATCAGGAGGTATACTAGCCTTAAGAAACATATCTTCAATGCCAATTGCGATACTCTGTAGCCTTCCGGAGATAACTTCCCCATTTTCTGCATTTGCCTTGATAGCAACATCAATAAGACCTGGCATTGGCTCACGAGGTTCCAATTCTATATTTACTGAAGCACGATGACTTGAGTCCTCCTCAAAGCTGTTGCCCGCAGGTACAATATCATATCTGTTTCTCAAAGGTTCACCGAGAAGAAAAGGTACTCGAAATGGTGGAATTTTGCCATACTTAGCTGTTGATGAAAATGTGATAGTAGTTGCATACATAGCAGGCAATGTCTCCCCCTTTTCTGAACCAAAAGTAGATGAACCATCCCCCCAGACATGGCTAAATGGTTCAGACTCAAACCTTAGTGTACAGGGTATTCTAATCTTAATTGCAGACATGTGCCGGTAGTCAGGAATACATGAAAAATGCTTCCGGAGGACTCCCAGAATTTCTGCCACATTTGCATCCATCACTCTCAGTGGTTCCTTAATATAACTTATTCGTTCAAAGTTCATTTCACCATCCTTGTCTGATTCTGCAGAAGGAGAAATGCTGATATCACTTATATCTACAACATTACTTGCTTCCGTGTTATCTTCCATGTTTGATTTCGGTAGAACTAATGACCATGACTGTTTCACAAAAAGTGGAACAACCCTTTCAAGATGAATATAAGAAGAGACACCGCCTGACATTTTGATGTTCTCTGAGTGGCGAGGTGATGGAACTTGGAAAAGTGAGCCTGGGTGAGGAGATGGTGAGACTCCTGTAGGCTGTTCACCAAGATTCAACACGAGCCTTAGCTTCTTCCCAGGAATGCAGACAAGCATCCGCAGATAGATCCTGAAAATGATGTCAATAGTACTAATGATGAAAACTTGGATATGAGTCCAACAGAATAGAACTTCGTAATTACCTTGCATTGTCACGAACTTCCAAGTCTGGGAAGCATTGGCAAATAAATGCTAGAAGGCGTGACAAAGGAAGGAAAATCCTTGAGCTGTGGTGATGCTTAAGCATCATCCTGCAGATACCCAACACTTTAGTCCCCTGAGACCATAAACTCAACCCTGAGTTTGGTCCATGTTTCACTGATATAGAAACAATATGCCTCATAAGTAACTCTAACAAACCATGGGGTGGAATGGTATGATTCTCAGCAATCCTCTCAAAAATCGGAAAATAAGAAGTCAACCGGTATCCCATCTCAAGTTTCGGAAGCAAATGCTCATCGAGTTTCTGGAGCAGTCGCTCCCCTACGGACTGGTGACCCTTGCATTTCAACAGTTGGTCAATAAAAATGCCAATGACCAGAACCAAACCGTGGTGCTCCAATGCCAAATTTACCAACATAATCTGCATATAGTCAAGCAATTAAAAATTAAGAACTTACACACATGAAGAAAAAACTATACTATTGTGGAGAGGAACCTCTCTCACCTGAAGGGTGCTGAATATGGTGGAATCCATGAGAAAAACAAGCTGAGGTTCCTCTGAGCAATCATCACGATGTGGGATAACTCCGACCAAGAACTTGTGAAGCGTCCGAAAGGCAACCGAGGTCTCTGTGCTCCATGGCGGAAGCCACTTGTAAGCAGAGATGCAAACCAACCCATCCTGAAAGAGCTTCACTATCAAGGCCCTTCGACCATCCTCCTCCCCCTTTTTTCTCATTTCCAAAGTATCCAAACTCGCTGCAATGCACGCTAAAGCATCGAGCTTCTTGGCTTTCAAAGCCAGAGGATCAAAAACCCCAGGGTAAAATCTGGGCGCCAAGGGAGCAAGCGAGTCCTTTCCCTTGCCAAGCCTAGGCGAGCCCAGCAGCCAGTGGAGAGCGAGAAGACGAAACACGAGGGGCTGGTGGGCTTCTCTGGCCATAAGGGCGAGGCGGCGAGCGATGTTGCGCTCGTCCTCGCCAGCAAAGGCATCTGGGAAGCCGGAATAGAGCATGAGAACGATATGGCAGAGGATTGGGTGATACGAGTAAATCAGGCCAGAGAACTGCACCTTCAGGAGCGCCCCGCCCGTTGGCACTTGCTGCTCCAGCGCGCCAGCGATGCTGGTCAAGATCGAGACCAGCTCCATGGTGGCGGCCGGTGTCAGGGCCTGCGGCCGCTCCCAGAGGAACCCCAGAACCCGCTTGATCTCCCTCAGGTTCACCTCCGAGGGCTCGCGGTCACGATCGGCAGAAGGGTGAGACAAGAAACAGCTAGGGGCACTAAAGGGCATAAGGGGAACGGACGTGGAGAGGATGGAGGTTGGGGAGGAGAGAAGACCAGGGCGGAGGACAATGTCACGGACGACGGTAGCGAGGAGAAGAAGGTAGCTTTGTGCGACGTGGGTGCGCTCGGCCTGGGCGAGGACCCAGAGGTGGCCGGCGGCGTCGGCAAGGAGGCAAGGGAAGCCGGACTCGAGCTCGCGGAGGCACTCGCAGGCAGCGGCGCGGGACTGGCGGTCGGGACCGTGATTCGGGCGGTTGGCAACTGTGAGGAGGGCTTCCACGAGGGGCTCGAGGAGAGCCGCGGAGGAAGCGTCGAGTGGGGCATCGAGGGAGGAGACTGCAGCGGAGACGGCGGTGGTCATAAACTGGTCGCGGAGGAGGGCGGCGGCAGGAGTGGGAGAGGGGTCGGAAGCGGAGGGGGACGAGGATAGGAGGAGGGATCGGAGGGCGTCGAATAGAGGGGGAAGGGAGTCGGAGGGAGGAGGCGCAGAGGTAGGGGAGGAGAGGAGGTCGTCGATGAAGAGGAGGAGGAGGGGCTTGAGGTGGGAGGCGAAGTCGCGGCGGAGGAAAGCGTTGAGTGCAAGGTCGAGGAGGGGGAGGGGCAGCCACCGGGCGCAGCGGGCGGGTGAGCCGGAACCGAAGTCGTCGAGGAGGGTCTCCCACTCCTGAAGGGAAAGCGAGGGCGATGGCGGCTGCTTCGCCATCGATTGCTGCTTCTCCATCTCTCTTCAATTTTAATTCCTAATCCTCTTCACAATCTAGCACTTGATATCGCAGGAGGAGGAGGTTGTTGCCATGGAAGACGGGAGGATGGTGGCGAGAGGGACGAAAGAGAGCGGACGGCGTGCTAAATGTGGAAGGGAGATTTGGCATTAGAATGTCATCAAAAGAATACGGATCTAATCGATCGAACTCATACCCGGCCCGTTAACAGACCTGGATCCGCTTCCCTGCCTCCGATATGGCTGTAGACGGTTTGCAAGAGTTGCCAATTCTGGTAAAAATATGATTTTCTATGTATTTATTATATGGTTCATTTTTTTGGCTTAATCACTTAGTTCTTCAAAGTTGTTGGGTCTACTTCACCGTGTCCGGTGGATTCACACAACGGGGTTCGGAGCGCCAGCACAAGAGATGCTCCACGTTGACAATCCGAGATCAATGGGTGTGGGCGCTCCGGTTGTAACTATGATGTGGGTCTTTCTATCTTTGCTAGGCTGCTCTTGCAAGACAATACCTCCCGGGTGATGGATTCTCGGGGAGGTCCCTCCGACGATCAAGTTAGGGTTGATTGGAAGGGTGAAGTCTGATGTCCTGCTTGAGCACCAAAGCTTCTTCTCCTTTTTGGATGAAAGTGGAGGGAAAAAGTGAGTGTACCTCTTCGAGGCCTTGGGGTGACCTTTTGTACCTCTATCTCGTCGTCCAGTCAAGTCTCGACTTTATCATTCCTCTGGCGTTCTCTGCCAGTCCGTTTCATGTCATCGGCAACGCCAGCGGCTATATGTGCTACCGGTTGCTTGTTATTTCTGCTCTACTGTCGTGTGGTTCCGTCAAGTTCTTATGAGACATGATGGTGACTACACGGTATCCGATGCTGCCAGACCTCAGGTTTGTCTGCTTGCTTATGACACGTCGCTTGTGTGCGTCAGAGGGTGGGGTTCGGGGAATTAGTCACCCAGCCCGTCCTTCCACATTGGTTGGCCTTGGGTCACGTCGTCTAATCTGGGAGGGGAACCACTATTATCCCTATCATTCTCTCTCCCCCGCACCCCCCCCGAGTAGGAGGCTTCGCTGAAGTCTTCTAAAAGGTGAGGGGGAGGATCTTTCAAGCGTGAGGTTTGTACGACGGCGAGATTGACATATGCTGGAGACCGTGTCACCTCGATTGGCCCGTATTACGGGTAGTTGGGCAAGGTCTAGTGCCTTGTTGAGTAGTTGGGTCTGAAAAGCCTATGGATGAGTGTAGGGACTGTAAGCCCGGGGGCGAGACCGAAAGCTCACTTGTAGACAGTCGGGACTAAAAATCCTTGGGTGAGACTGAGAGCTCACTTGTAGATAGTCGGGACTGAAGGCCTTTGGGCGAGGCTGGGAGCTCGCTTGTAGATAGTTGGGACTTAAAACCCTTGGGCGAGGCTGAGAGCTCACTTGTAGATAGTCAGACTAAAAGCCCTTAGGCGAAGCTGAGAGCTCGCTTATAGATAGTCGGGACTGAAAGCCCTTGGGCGAGGCTGGGAGCTCGCTTGTAAATAGGTGGGACTGAAAGCCCTTGGGCGAGGTTGGGGGCTCGCTTATAGATAGTTGGGACTGAAAGCCCTTGGGCAAGGCTGGGAGCTCGCTTATAGATAGTTAGGACTGAAAGCCCTTGGGCAAGCCTGAGAGCTCGCTTGTAGATGCTGGTTACAGGTGCCCTACAAGCCAATCACGTGAGTGATGACACGTGTGACATGCTGTATGGTCTTTTTGCTTATGATTAATATTGGCATATTCTTACATTATACGTTATATATATTATGATGTCCTTGGTTCTGTGGAATCGGATCGTGATGAGATCATGATAATAAGATCGATTCACCTTTAAACACAGATCCTAAATAATCCTGGTCATAAGTAACTCGAGAGGGATATCAAGATAACCGGACAGATCGATGTACTATATACCCGCCCATATGATGGAGGTGGCTGGTCTCATAGCCACTTATGTGGAGACACTAAGGATATAGTACAAGTGCTCATTAGAGAATGAGTTCACTAATTGATCCGCTTATGAAATACTATATGGCTAATGATACCTAATGTCAGACAGCGATTCCATAGTCACAGTTTTGTATCTAGTCCTTAGACTTGAGACACTAAGAATGTCTTGTATAAGTACTCCTTTCTTGGATGTTAGACTTACAGGTTTGGAAAGTTCCAGATCTGGTACAGTTGGTTATCAGGATTAGTAGCCAACCTTACGAAGGCAATTGAGTATCAATAGAGGATCATCTACTCTCGGTATCACGAGAGAAATATCTCATATGTGCTTGCTTAGACAGATCCCTGGTCAGGGTCATTCGAATTGAGAGAGAAAGAGTTCTCCGGGAGAATTCAATTAGAGCGAGACTATGATAGATTCTGTATGTGACTTGACAGTACCATATCCAATATACGGTCTCTGGGATATTAGTTAGATGAGGGATTATAGATACACGGTAATTATGAATAGACAGGTTTGATGGATTCGATCCCCCTGTACTATCTGGGGACTATGGCGTAGTGGCCTAGTACGTCCATAGTCGATGAGTATATTATAAGGAGTTCTGATGGGAGTGACTCACAGCTAGCTCGGTATCGGGCCTAGAGGGTCACACACATATGGTAGATGCTTCAGCGAATAGAGGATTAGATGAAGATCCAATTAGCCCCTATTCTCATTAGATGAGATCGTATGCTGATGGGCTCCTTTATTAAGGCCCAATTAGAGGACTAAGGAGATTATTGGATAGAGATCCAATAATGCAAGATTAGTAGGTAATTGGATGAAGATCCAATACCCACTAAGGCAGGAGCCCTAGGGTTTTTGGTGGCTCTCTATAAATAGGAGGGGAGACTCATGGTTGATAGGCTGCAACTTTAGCCACCACCTCCTATTCTCCTCCCTCCCTCTGAGCAAAAGTTACAAGATTAGATTAGAGGAGTTTCGCTGTAGAGATCCATCGTGTGGATACCGCTAAAGAGGAGGATGCTTGACCTCCTTCATCTTCTCCATTTGGATTTGGAATACAAGGATATACGATCTCCCTAAGTAAAATCAATCTCTCACACATCATATTTTTTATTTTTTGTAGTTATTCTCACGACCCTAATCTTTTGTATGACGATTTGATCTATGTGAAAAATCGGTATTTTGTTTTGATTTTCGCTACGCATGTAATGCACTCGCTCAGGTTTCCCAACAGTAGATAGTGGGGACTGAAAGCCCTTGGGCGAGGCTGAGAGCTCAGTTGTAGATAGTCGAGACTGAAAGCCCTTGGGCGAGGTTGGGAGCTCACTTATAGATAGTTGGGATTGAAAGCCCTTGGGCGAGGTTGAGAGCTCGCTTGTAGATAGTTAGGACTGAAAACCCTTAGGCGAGGCTGAGAGCTTGCTTGTAGATAGTCGGACTGAAAGCCCATGGGTGAGGCTGAGTGCTCGCTTGTTGATAGTCAGGATTGAAAGTCCTTGGGCGAGGCTAGGGCCTTGCTTGTAGATAGTCAGGATAGAAAGCTCTTGGGTGAGGCTGGGGGCTCGCTTGTAGATAGCCAGGACTGAAAGCTCTTGGGCGAGGCTGGGAGCTCGCTTATAGATAGTGGGGACTAAAAGCCCTTGGGTGAGGCTGAGAGCTCGCTTATAGATAGTTGAGACTGAAAGTCCTTGGGCGAGGCTGGGAGCTCAGTAGTATATAGTCAGGATTGAAAGCCCTTGGGCAAGGCTGAGAGCTCGCTTGTAGATAATTAGGACTGAAAGCCCTTGGGCGAGGTTGGGGGCTCGCTTGTAGATAGTCGGGACTGAAAGCCCTTGGGCAAGGTTAGGGGCTCGCTTGTAGATAGTTGGGACTGAAAGTCCTTGGGCGAGCCTGGGTCTCACTTATAAATAGTCAGGACTAAAAGCCCTTGGGCGAGGCTGAGAGCTTGCTTATAGATAGTCGGAACTAAAAGCCCTTGGGCGAGGTTAAGAGCTTGCTTGTAAATAGTTAGGACTTAAAGCTCTTGGGCGAGGCTGAGAGCTCGCTTGTAGATAGTCGAGAATATTCTCCCAAAGATTGGGAAAGATTTGCTCATTAATCAAAATCGTTCGTAAGGTGACACGTGTCCCCCATGATAACTCATTAGGCGCGGAGCGCGAAGCATCATGATGAGTTGTCTCGCCTTTTTGGGAAGGTGAAGCGCCAACAGGCACTAGGGTGAGGTATTAATTCCCCTGTCCTTATTATTCCATAGCCTTCTCTTACACTGCACACTTTTAATCCGCTGTCACCGCTGTTTGCTCGTCCCTTCCAGCGCTGGCTACACCAGCATCTTTGACCCTCATCCCATTCTTTTTTCCTTGATAGTTTCTCGAGCAGGTCGAATGTCTTCTAGCTCCTCCCACTTCAAGTCTCGGTCGGTCAAACTTTCGACCCATAAGTCTAGGGTTTTGAGTAGTCTCTCTAAGGACTCCGTGTCAGTGGCGGTTGTCCTATTATCCAGTGCTCTAGGCGACTCGGGGACCATTGACGCCTTGGCGACGATGTGATCTTTCTTCAATGTAGACTCAACCGTGACAACTCGTAAGTTGATCGAGGTGAGGAAGAACCATTTCATTCCTTCAGAGTATGAACTCCATGTCCCTCTGTTGGGGGAGCATCCTTACGATGCTTTTTCGTGCAGCTTCGGTCTATTGACCGATGGCTCTTGAGGCAGGATTAAGATTCTCGTTGCATCCTGTGATCGAGACGTGCCTCGAGCAGTGAAGGATTTCTCCTTCCCAGATGATGCCCAACTCATGGCGGTATTTGGTGGCTTTTTTGTGGGAGTGTCATGCGTTAGGTATAAGGGCTACCCGAGAATTATTTATGGCTTACTTCTGGCTAAGTCGGGGGCAGGCCGGGTATTACTTGGCTGCTCGCAACAGATTCCACGTTAGCAGTGCAACTTCCAGCAACAAAGGTTAGAAGTCATGTTTTTTCTTCATTTCCTGTTTCCAGGGCTAGAGCTTCCCGACTAAGTGGACCTCTCAGACGGTGAGTGGTTCCGTACTAGCATTGTTAGCCGATGAGACTGAACTGGTCAAGATCCTCTAGGGAATCCTTTCTGTTTCAAAGGGGGTGAAGGATATGAACTAGGCCTAGTTAGCCAAAGCGAGTCTCAGCCCTGCCCTTGGGGGTATGTCTTTTTGGTGTTTAGATTGGATTTGGATTTTTCCCTAATTGTACCTTTAGTTGCACAGAGATGTTTAACCTCAGCAAGATGAAGTTCGATGGTGGAGCGGGTAGCGGTTCGGTGGCTCCATTGGCAGCCAGCGCGCTTGCAGTAGGAGATGTTGGGGTGTCCATGGTCGAGAAGCACCCTAGCTCCGGCGTGGAGGCAGGTTTGAGGAAGCGCCTTCGGAAGGTGGCCACTGAACAACCTTCGGATGCTTCTGGGAGCACCGCAAGGTCCTCTGCCGACAAGGGCAAAGGGACAGTGGAAATCGGGGAGGCCCCCAAGCAGGGGTACACCATGAGGGAGCTGTGCATGGTCAAAGACCGAGCAGGGGCGTATAGGTACTTTGCCTCTATCATGACACGATTGAAATGTGTCGAGGGTGAGGACCCTTTGGTGCCAAGGTGGTTGACTATCTCCAGGTCCAGTCCGTTCTGGACCGAGGGACCACTATTTGGGGAATACTTGTGGGGGGCCCTACACCCCACCCTGGCGAAGCAAATATATGAGTGCTCCTCCGAGAAGCTCATAAATAGGGTCGACAAGTCGGCTGTCTGGGTAAGGACCTCTGCCAGACCTCCCTTTTCCTCATCTCTTGCTTTTTCCAAGCGTAACTTTTGTTTGCCTACAGGGACTTCACTTCGTTAGTGCCCTCATCGATTAGGTGCATGATGTTGGTCGACTGGTTTGAAGTTAGCACGAGAAGATTCTGGTCCTTCAGGCTACGAACAAGGAGCTGAAGGCTAGCGTCAGCCAGGAATTAGTCGCGGCTACTAAGCAGCGGGCAAAAGAGCTGGAGTCCGAGATCGAGAGGATGAGGATTGAACTGGAGTCCCTAAGAAGCCAATGGAGGGAACTTGAGCAGGAAGTCAGGCTTCTGCATTCCAGTTTAGATGGGGCTCGGAATGACCGAGCTCGTCTGGAGGGGGATGTTCTTTCGTTGACCAAGGCAGTAGCACTCCTCGAAGCCGAACTGAAGATCGAGGGCTAGAGGGCGGCGTCCGCCTATAAGGCATCCTGAGGATTTGAATCCGGGCTTGAGAATATGGGGAGGGTCAATTACGAGTTCGGGTACCTGGTGGTGCTCGAGTGACTTCGAGGAAAGCACACAGATATTATGATCGAGCTGGACCCCTTCGCCAAGTGTCCAGAGGATGCCAACGTCGAGATATACCTCGATCAATCCTTCGACAATGACACCCCACTAGAGAAGTAGTCGGCCCTATCGATACTTCTTTCTTTTTTTTTTCTTTTTTTTTTGAAATGTTGGGCATCGGGGGATTTGTTCCCGACCGTGTCGCCTGACCATTTTGTAACCTGCTATCAAATAAAGTTTCTTTTTTAATACTACTTTGTCCGAATGGCCTTGAATGCTAAGCTAACATTGATGTGCTAGATATAGAATTTCTTCAAATTTGGCACATGCTAGGTCCGAGGGAGTGTTTTCCCCTTCGTAGTCGATAGGTATATGTCCCATCCTGAATGACTTGGGTAACACAATACGATCCCTCCCATCTTGGGGTGAGTTTTCCTCGGGTGTGTCTTGGGTCGCTGACCTCGACTCTCCTGAGG
Organism: Ensete glaucum; assembly: GCA_021527575.1. NCBI lineage: Eukaryota > Viridiplantae > Streptophyta > Magnoliopsida > Zingiberales > Musaceae > Ensete > Ensete glaucum. The sequence goes on along the minus strand of CM038557.1, from coordinate 39,479,523 downwards.
ACGAGGTCTCCCTTCGCGATAAGTCAGGGTCAAACTCTTCAGTTATAGAGTCGGGTAACCACCCTTTGATAGTGTAGATTCCTCAGATGCACCTTGGCCCTACGTTCTTCGAGTATGTTAAGATTTTCCCTAAGGCATGCTTTTGAATCTTCAGGAGTGACATTGTCGATTCTCAGCATTGGGAAGACCACCTCGAGAGGGAGGATTGTTGGGAAACCTCAGTGGGTGCATCACATACGCAATGAAAATCAAAACAAAAAACTAGTTTTCCATGCAGATTAAATCATCGTGCAAAAGATTAAGGTTGCGAGAAAAACATAAAAATCGATAAAACTACGATGTGTAAGAGATTGATTTTGCTTGAAAAGATCGTATATCCATATATTTCCATATCCAGATGGAGAGGATGAAGGAGGTCAAGCGTCCTCCTCTCTAGCGGTATCCACACGATGGATCTCTACAGCGAAACTCCTCCAATCTGATCTCGTAACTCTTCCGCAGAGGGAGGGAGGAGAATAGGAGGTGGTGGCTAAAGTTGTAGCTTATCAAACATGAGTCTCCCCTTCTATTTATATAGAGGCACTAAAAACCCTAGGGCTTCTACCTTAGTAGGTATTGGATCTTCATCTAATTACTCACTAACCTTGTATTATTAGATCTATATCCAATAATCTTCTTGGTCTCTAATTAGGTCTTAATCAAGGAGCCCATCAACATAGGGTCTCATCTAATGAGAATAGGGGCTAATTGGATCTCCATCCAATCCTCTATTAGCTGAAGCATCCACCATATATGTGTGACCCTCTAGGCCCGATACCGAGTTGATCGTGAGTCACTCCTATTAGAACTCCTTCTGATATAGTGAATTATTATCCCCATAATAATTCACTCGACTCATCGACTGTGGACGTACTAGGCCACTATGTCATAGTCCCCAAACGGTACAGGGGGATCAAATCCATCGGACATGTCTGTCCACAGTTACCGTGTATCTATAATCCCTCATCCAACTAATATCCCAGAGACCGTATATTGGACATGGTACTGTCAGGTCACATATGAAATCCGTCATAGTTTCGCTCTAATTGGATTCTCCTATAGAACTCTTTCTCTCTTAATCCGAATGACTCTAGCCAGAGATCTGTCTGAGCAAGCACATATGAGATATTTCTCTCGTGATACCGAGAGTGGATGATCCTCTATTGACACTCAATTACCTTCATAAGGTTGACTACTAATCCCGATAACCAGTTGTACCAGATTTGGAACTTTCCAAACATGTAAGTCTGGCATTAACGAAAAGAGTACTCATACAAGGCATCTTTGGTGTCTCGAGTTTAAGGACCAGATACACAACTGGGACTATAGAATCACTGTTTGACATTAGGTATCATTAACTATACAATATTCCATAAGCAGATCAATCATTAAACTTATTCTCCAATAAGCACCTGTACTATATCCTTAGTGTCTCCACACAAGTGGCTATGAGACCAATCGCCTCCATCATTTGGATGGGTATATAGTACACCGGTCGCTCCAGTTATCTCGATGTCCCTCTCGAGTAACCTGTGATCGAGATTATTTAGGATATGTATTTAAAAGTGAATCGATCTCATTATCGTGATCTCATCATGATCTGATTCCTATTGCACATAACCAAGGACATCACAATATATATGCAACAAATAATATAATGTGAGAATATGCTAATATTAATCATAAGTAAAAAGATCACACAACGTGTTACACGTGCCATCACTCACGTGATTGGCTTGTAGGGCACTTGTAACCAGCAATGACAGCTTCAGTGCCGAAGAGTAGGGAGACTCCTACTATAGGGAGACTCCCTCGTAGGGGCTTTTGGCACTGTTCGCAGGGCCCATAGGATGCTAGGGAGCTCCTCGACTCAGGCCGCTGCAATCCCTTCTACTCGTCTTCACAGCCCTTCTAATATGCTTCTGTTGGTTACCTCTGCTAATCCATTGGCCTGGGGGGTGAGCCACTGAGCCAAACCTCAATTGGATCTAGTAGTTTCTACAAAAAGCCTTAAACTTAGGGTTGTTGAACTGCGTCCCATTGTCTGTAATTATGACCCTTGGCAAGCTGAACCTCGTTATGATGTTTCTCCAGATGAAAGTCTCTATTTGCTTCTCTGTAATCGAGGCTACGGGCTCAGCCTCAACCCATTTGGTAAAATAATCTACCCCGATGATCAGGAATTTACGTTGCCCAACCATTTATTGGAAAGGGTCGAGGAGGTCCATCCCCCACTGTGCGAAGGGTCAAGCGCAGTGAGTCGAGGAGAGTGGCAAAGCTAGTTGGCGAGGAACACTGGCGTGCTTCTAGCTTTCTATCCATCTTCGGACGTAGGATTTTGCATCTGCCTGCATGGTTTCCTAATAGTATCTAAGGAAGAGGATCTTAAAAGCCAATGTACGCTCTCCAATGTGTTCACCACATATCCCTTCATGGACCTCGACGAGCATTGTGTCTGCCTCGTGTCTCTACAAGCACCGCAACAGGGGCTGACTGAAAGCTCTTCTGTAGAGGAGCCCATTAATGATGGTGCACCATGCTTCTGACCTTTTGATTCATTGGGTAGCGGCCTTATCCGCTGGGAGGGTCACGTATTTCTTGTAGAGTAGTATTTTCTCCTCTAGTCGGGGTGTGTGGTCGTAATAGCCATCTCAACTATGGCAACTGTCGGCTTGCAGAGGCTGGGGATGGTTAGCAACTCACCGACTACATTGGCAGAGGCCGACCGGGCCAGGGCATTGTCTCTGGCATTCTCGAGGTGAAGGATTTTGAAGATTTTGAAGTACTTGGTCATACCTATCAATCGACGAGCCTCAGAGAGATATCGGGCCATGTTTGGTTCTCGAGCCTCGAAGCTCCCATCGATTTGATCGGCGACTAGTTGGTACTCGGTGTATACCTCTAGGTGCTTGATTTGTAGCTCAATGACCAGTTGTAATTCGAGTAGCAATGCTTTATACTATGCTTCATTGTTGGTGGTTGGGAATTCCAACCGCATGGCATGCTCCTAGGTTTGCTCATTATGGTCCCTCAGGACTATTTCGGCTCCTCCTCTAGAGGAATTCACCGATCTATCAACGTTGAGAGTCCACACAGGTTTTTCCTAAGGGGGCTCTAGAGTGATCAGCTCCGAGGAGAAGTCAAAAATGGCTTGGGCTTTGATCGCCTTCCGCGGGACGTACTCCAGGTCGAATTCGCTTGATAGTATGAGTTTGGAAGTAGGGCCTCAGCTTTCAGACTGTGAGGACCAAGGCGAGAGTGAGCTTTTCTATCAGAGGGTACCGCTCCTCCACACCTTCTAGGATGTGGCTGATGTCATAGACAGGTCACTAACCATTCCCGTCGAGCTTTATCAGGACTGAGCTGACGGCTCGCTCTATAGCGGACAAGTATATCTCAAGCTGGTCGCCTGGGTCGACCGAGGACATCCAAGGTAAGGTTGTGAGGTAGGCCTTGAGCTCTTAGAATGCTTAAATGCTTGTTCGCACTCGGGGCCCCAACTGAAGTCTTTGTTATGCCTTAGCACCTGCAGGATGGGATAACTTTGGTTGCCAGCCTGAGATATGAACCGCCTTATAGCAGCCAACCTCCCAACAAGGCATTGGACCTCCTTGATGGTTTGAGGTGATTTCATATCGGTGATAGCCTTAATCTTCTCTGGGTTCATGTCTATTCCTCGTTGGTGAATAAGGAAACTGAGGAATTTTTCTGACTCTACACCAAAGACACATTTGGCGGGATTGAGCTTCATTTTGAACTTCTTAAGGGTCCTGAATATTTCGGTGAGATCCGTGTAATATGTCTCTGCTTTCTTGCTCTTGACAATCATGTCATCAATATAGGCCTCCATGATTTTGCCTAACTGGTTTTTGAATAGTTGGTTGACCATTCTCTGGTAGGTAGCCCCCGCGTTCTTTAACCCGAACGGTATCACCCTATAATAATAGATTCCTTGGTGTATGATGAAGGCTGTCTTTTTTTTATCCTGAGAGGCTATTCAGATCTGGTTGTATCCTAAGAATGCGTCCATGAAGGAGAGGAGCTCATGCCTTGAGGTTGAGTCTATTAGCTGATCAATCCTCGGTAGTAGATAATAATCCTTCGGGCAGGCCCGATTAAGATCAATGTAGTCAACACACATGTGCCACTTTCCATTAGCCTTTTTTATGAGAACTACATTAGATAGCCAATTTGGGTGCCTAATCTCTGTTATGAACCTGGCCTTTAGTAGCTGGTCTACTTCTTCTTCAATGGCCTTATACCGATTTAGAGTGAACTTTCTTGGTTTCTATTGCATAGGCCGAGCTCCCGGGGTCGTGTTCAATTGGTGTTGTACAATCCGGGGGGTGTATGCCCAGCATGTTGCTTGTTGACTAGGCGAAAACATCGGAATGACATCCAAGAAAATTTATGAGCTGGACATGTTGGTCCTCAGGCAAAGTTGACCCGACCCACATTATCCTCTCCGGGTGAGCCTTTTCCAGTGGCACTTCTAGTGTTGGTTCGGAGGGCTCGGGTCTATAAGGTTCACGGGGGTCGGGAACTGGAGTCGCGTTGCCTTTTCTAGGGATTGTTGTTGCCACCAGGTAGCATCGCCTCGACTCTTGGGGGTTACTCTTGATATCCCCTGGGCCTGCGCTGGTCGGGAACTTCATACTATGATGGTATGTGGAGACGACCGCCCTTAGCTTATTAAGGGTTGGCTGCCACCATAAAATAAACCATGAGGGTCTTGGTTCTTAGCTCGTTGCCGAAAGTCACGGGGAGGGTTGCGAAGCCTATTGGAGTTATTGCAACACCGGTGAACCTTGTCAAAGTTGAAGTCATGGGAGTGAGATCTCGGTTAGTCATTTTGAGCTTATGAAAAGTATCGAGGTATAATATGTCGGCGGAGCTCCTTGTATCTATCATGATGCATCTAACGCAGACATTTGCAATGCTAGCCATGACCACCAAGGCATCGTCATGGTTTTAGTATTCGTTCTCGGACTCGAAGGTGAATCCTGGATCACCTCGGGGTCAGGGCTTCTTTTGAACTTCCGCGTGGGCATGTGCCATTCCACCAATCCCTTCGGGTGAAGGGATGGCTCGCGTGGCTTTCTTATGTATTTGTTGAGGTGGCCGTGGTGGATAAGGTCCTCGATTTGGTTCTTCAAGTCGTAGCATTCCTCAGTATTATACTCGTAGTCATGGTGGAAGCGATAATAACATCGGTGGTCTTAGTCCCTAGCTTGAGACCTCGGTAGGTTGGGAGTCTTTAAGAGTCCTTTTTCTCGGATTTGTAGGAAGATCTCCATTCGAGTGGAGTTGAGCAGAACATTGGGTGGCCGGGGCATGGTCTATTCACCTCTCTCCACCCTCCTCCTTGAGAGCCCAAAGGGTGGGCCCCGAGAGGGTTCACATCGGGGGCGCTTCTGATCTTCACGTTTCTTAGCCACTAAAGTCTCGGCGGTGACATACTGTTTGGCCCTCTACAATATCCCGATATAGTTGTGGGGGGTTGCTCTACAAGCGACCAAAAAAGGTGGGAAGGCCTGATCCCGATCATAAAAGCCTGGATGACCAACGATGGAAGCACATTGGGAATAGCCTCAACTCCGCTTGTGAAGTGGGTGAGGTATTATCCGAGGTGTTCCTCCTCCTTCTATCTCATTCTGAGGAGAGATGCAACAGTTGGCTTTGGTCGGGCACTAGAAAAGAAGTTACCCTCGAACTCCCTTGCAAGTTGATCAAAGGAGTGAATGGAGGAGGGCGGTAACTGGCTGTAACATCCTTGAGCGATTCCTCGGAGAGTTATCGGGAAAGCCCGACATATTATGGCATCTAAGGTGCCATACAGAGCCATCTGTACATAGAACGTAGCCACATGTTCCGTTGGATCGGAGCTATCGTCATACGCCTCCAGCATCGGGAGACGGAAGTGTGATGGGATATGTGCATCTTGAATTTCCTGGATGAAGGGAGAACCGCGGAGGGGACCCTTGACATGCTCATCTTTCATCTTTAGGGTCCTTCGGACATCATCGATCCTTTGATGCACCTGGCGTAGTTGCTCCCTTAGGGAGCTGGTGGAGGAGGAGAGCGTGTCGAGGTCCAAAAAGTTATGGGTCGATATGCTAGGCATGGGCTCTAGTTGCTTAGTTGCATCTCTCAAGGGAGCCTAATCGGACACCGAGGAGAAATGGAGTGGGTTGTCTGCAGAGTGGGTCATATGTGGTGGCTCATTTAGTGGCAGTGTCACTCTTGTCTGAGGTGGGGGAGTTGCTGGAGGCTGTGAGCTCGGCTGTTGGACGAGTTGCGGGATATAGGGAATAATTGCTTGGAGCATTCTACCGATGGCTTGGACTTGGTTGGTAAGCCCCTGAAATGCCTCATGAGTTACCACTGGGGTCCTTGGGTTCGGCGTGGGGGAGGGGAGTTGGGGAGGAGGGGAGTCAGCCCAGGATCGTTAAGTATACTCCAGTATCGCCCTTGGGTGTGGGAAGGTATGTTACTGTCACCGAATGGAGGGAATAGAGGTAGGGGTCGATAGGCTCCTCCCAAGGTTGGTTGGATTGTGGGAGGGGCATCCTCTCTAGGATTGACAGGCGTCGAGCATTCCGGTGACATTGGTGGCCCTCCTTCTAGCGCCAAATGTTAGGTCTCCTCCATCGTGTCCAATGGATTTACATAACGAGGTTTGGACTGCTAGCACGAGAGATGCTCCACGCTAGGAATCCGAGGTCGGTGGGTGTGGGTGCTCTGGTTGTAACTTTAATACGAGTCTTTCTACCTTCGCTAGGCTACTCCAAGGTCGGGGAGGTCCCTCTAATGATCAAGTTAGGGTTGGTCGGAAGGGTGAAGTTCGACATCCTGCTTGAGCACCGGAGCTTCTTCTCCTTTTTGGATGGAAGTGGAGGGGGAAGTGAGCGTACCTCTTTAGAGGCCTTGCAGTGACCTTTTGTACCTCTATCTCGCCGACCGATCAAGTCTTGACTTCATCATTCCTTTGGCGTTCTCTGTCAGTCCGTTTCATATCGTCGACAACGCCGACAGCTATACATGCTACTGGTTGCGTGTTATTTTTGCTCTACTATCGTGTGGTTCTGTTAGGTTCTTATGAGACCTGATGGTGACTGTATGGTATCCGATGCTGTCAGACCTCAGGTTTGTCTGCCTGGTTGGTAAGCCCTTGAAATGCCTCACCAGTTACCATTAGGATCCTTGGGTGGTGTGGGAGAGAGGGAGAGTCAACCCAGGATCGTTAAGTAGACTCTAATATCGCCCCTAGGTGTGAGAAGATATGTTACCATCACCGAATGGAGAGAATGAAGGCGGGGGTCAATAAGCTCCTTTCGAGGTTAGTTGGGTTGTGGGAGGGGCATCCTCTCCAGGATTGACAGGTGTCGAACATTCTGGTGACATTGGCGGCCCTCCTTCTAGCGCCAAATATTAGGTCTCCTCCACCGTGTCCAATGGATTTGCATAACGGGGTTTGGACCACTAGCACGAGAGATACTCCACGCTAGCAATCCGATGTCGGCGGGTGTGGGCGCTCTGGTTGTAACTTCGATACGAGTCTTTCTACCTTCGCTAGGCTACTCCTGTAAAACAAGACCTCCGAGGTGGTGGGTTCTCGGGGAGGTCTCTCTGACGATCAAGTTAGGGTTGATCGGAAGGGTGAAGTCTGACGTCATGCTTGAGCATCAGAGCTTCTTCTCCTTTTTGGATAGATGTGGAGGGAGAAAGTGAGCGTACCTCTTCGGAGGCCTTGGGGTAACCTTTTGTACCTCTATCTCGCTGACCGGTCAAGTCTTGACTTCATCATTCCTCTAGCATTCTCTGCCAGTCCATTTTATGTCACTAGCAACGTCGATAGCTATACATGCTGCTGGTTGCGTGTTGTTTCCTGCTCTGTTGTTGTGTGGTTTCGTTAGGTTCTTATGAGACCTGATGGTGACTGTATGGTATCCAATATTGTCAGACCTCAGGTTTGTTTGCTTGCTTATAACACATCACTTGTGTGCGTGAGAGGGCAGGGTCCGGGGAATTAGTCACCCGGCTCCGTCCTTCCATGTCGATTGACCTTGGGCCACGTTATCCAATCTGAGAAGGGGATGACTGATATCCCTATCAAAAGTATATCTCAAAAATTAATCATTAGTTTGTTCTTTAAATAATTCTCCAACTATTTATTTCATAGCAATCAAATCATAATCCTACATTTATACAATACAAAAATAAATGCAAATTACACTCGATTTTTTTTATAGGTTTGACTTGAAATTTCTATTGCACCCAGCGATTGTCATATCAGACTGGCTTTAAAACCCTAATTTTCTAAATTGGATCACTATATTTTGGACATCTAAGAATTGGCCTTCAAATCCTACCCATATTTTTTAAGGGAAAATATAAATTATTTCCTCAATTAAGCTTTCAAGTTAACTGTGAAAATGATATTTCATCTCCTGCCACTGTAGATTTAAGACTTCAGGGGAGGTTTAATCTTATGGACAATCTCCTAAACTTAAAAGTTGCATAACTTTTATCGAACAAAAGTTTTCACAGTATGATCATTAACAAGTTTTGACCTGAAATCTCGAATCGACTGATCTCTCACAGCATGAAGTCAATTCACAGTCAAACAAATAACACAAAAACAGGTATCTCTTGTAGTCAATCTTCTCTGCAACTAATCTTTTACTGAGCTTTCACCAACCACATTGTTCTTGTCCCTGTCACCAGCAATGTCATCTTCTTCTTTCTCGTCTTCACAAAACTCTTCAATTCTTTTAACATGCACTTAATCCCAAATCCGGAACGCAGCGATCTCAGCCTCCATCTGTAGTCTTTTAGGTGGTCGACGATGGCTTTCAACGCCGCCACAGAAAGTGATTTTCGTGGTCGTCACCGTCTTCGGAGAACTGCTGACTGATCGACGAGAATCTCGGCGCGAAGCGACTTGATCTCCGACCATGCTCTGGCTCTTTCAACGCCGCCGACTGCATGCGGTTCCTTGCGACGACGGTCACGCTGTTGACCATGCTGCTGCGGCTGCTGTTGCTCATAGACCATGAGAGATGATGAGGTGAATAGGGAAAGAGAAGTGAAGGGCCAAGAAGGAGATCAAAGGTCGATGAAGAAATGGGCATGGGTTACTATGATTGATGTTGTGTGCCAAATATATACACAAACAAAGATCACAATGTTATATGGATTTTGTCAATCAAGAATAAATATAAAAATAATATTATATGAAGGGAATCACATATAATGGTTCAATATTTTTTACCTAATATTTTCTTTCTAATATCTGTATTCCTAATGTCTCCATTAGATGAAAGAAAGGAATATCTCTTTATCAAGTAATATATCTTTCTACCTCCATATATGTTTTTAATATTCTTAATATAAACCAATTTTATATTTTTTTGCTTAAAAATTAAATACGGTTTGAAAACCGATTTCAACTCTAGGAGTTTTAATATATAATATATCTCCCTCAAAATATTGAAATACTCCTCTTATATTCCTCGCATTAAAATCCATCAAAAACTTAGGTTAGCCATTATTGATTATGATGACGCTACATATTTAGTCTTTATTAAATGATGTTTTTTAATTTTAATGAAAATATTCTTAATAAAATCATAAAAATAGTGATTATTCTTTGACTAGGTTCCACTTGATTTTTCAAGATTGAATTGATTTTTTTGAGTTGGACTGAAAAAGATAGATTCAACTAACTCATAATTATTTAATCGATATAATTAGGCCCTATATTACCCCCATAATTTTTTAAAATTATTATCATTTCCGGCACTTCCTTTTCTTCCTCCTCCTCTTCCCACTTCATCTCTATAATTGCTTCTCTTCTCACTCGGCTACCTGCTCCCCATCCCTATTAGCTCTTCTCCTCACTCTCCTCATCGTCGTCCCACTTGAACTCCACCACTACCTCATCCTCTCATTCGACTACCTTCTCCCCTTCTCCCTCATCCTCCACTGAGTCACTCTACCTATCCTCTCATTTAACTCTACCTAGCTTCTCATTTAACTTCAATATCACCTTCTTATTAGGACCCTAGTTGGGTTGGATCCTAACTTCACTAAGTAATGATGTCAATAAAATCCTGAGGCATGTAATAAACCCTAAATCAGTTACCACCCATATTGTTTGAAGAGGTCAGCTAGGGATACGGAGGAATCTTCATGAGTAAGAGTCTCTTAGCCGCCACCCCCTCGTATTAGCGAAGGTCGGCTAGCATTAGAGATGAAGAGTTTCACTTAGTTTGAGACTCTCTATAGGGTTTGATTAGGAGTTGGAGTCTTAGTTTACTTAGAGTAGGAATCCTATTATGAATTAGAATTTTGAGACCATATATAAAGCATGTAGCCACCACTTCTTCATCAAGCAATAGATCAATATTTCCTCAACCAATTAGCCGACTACTTGGAGGGAGGAACCCCTATAATATTCCAAGGAGGGTCTATACCTTACAGAGATCAACCAAGCCTTATAGTCCTATGAGGTTCTAATACTTGGTATCAGAGCAGTGTTCTTGGCACTTTGCTACCCTTCCACCACTACCGCCATCTCCATCTAGCCGCCCACCATTATCCAAGCAATTCCCACAATTACTAATTCTGTCACTGACTCTGCCATCATTAACCACCGTAGAACCATCATCTACTGTCGCCATAGAAATTGCAACAGGTTTTGGTATTGCTACTCTCGCAAGAACCTTACTGTTGGTACAATTATTTATACAAAAAACCAAAAAATAGTTGTATCTATTCCTTGCTGTAAACATCCCCATAAGTTATTCACATGCTACAAAAATTTATCATTGTAAAGCTGTTATCTTTACGATAAAAGTTATGTTACGAAGTTTTAGCCAATCTTACTGCCATATTTTGCTGATGAAATCTTCTCCGTATTTTACATCGATTTGGCTTTCATCATCATTGGTTCCTTGTTGAAATCATCTCTATATCGTTGGTATACTGCTAAAACTTTTTGTCGCAAAACTACTTACCATTCGATGAGAATTCTTCTGCCAAAATTATCAATGTTTATTGCTACATATCTAACCCATCTTTGCCAATTTTACAACCATTAATATTTCCATTTACTTGCTATCATCCTCATCTATTTATTGCTATCAAAATGATCCAAAAACCCTTGGTATACTGCTAGAATTCTTTTATCGTAAAACTACTGTTCATTGATGAAGAATCCTGCAACACTACCTTTCAGTGTCTTTTACTACACCCATACCCGTTCCTTACTGAGATTATTGCTACCATCCACATCGACCCTAAGGCATCCTTTTAGCCTTAAGACACAATCATCGTATCCCACTTTTAATCTCTACAGTTGGTCCAAACAGTAGCACAACCTATAGCCCAATAGTAGCACAAAATAGCAGCCTATCGCAATTGTAACTTTTCACCATCGATCCTTAACTTCCGCGGCCACCAATCCCTCCACTGACCTATGCCCTTAACCCGTCAACAGAAGAAGGATCGTAATATTTCAGATATGGAGCATATACTATGGCATCAGAAGATCTGATTGATGTCAAGTTAGAGGCCTTTAAGACGTGTATGGAGGACAAACTATGTGCTTTATTAACAGAATTCATATTGGGTCGAACCGACGAGATTGTAGTAAGGTGGAAGTTTATATCATAAAGAGAACCTTCCTGAGATAGAGGAACAAGCAATGGATTCAGCATATCTATTCATAAGGGTAAACTTTCCTCAATGGGAAGACAAAGACCTGACAGGTTGCCTTTCGCGCATGGAGCGATACTTTCACTATCACCAAACCCCGGAGGCTTTCATGGTTAATATCATTGTCATCCACTTAGAAGGAGATGCCATATAATGGTATAATTAGTTTGAGTACACCCAAGGAGTCCCGACATGGAGGCAATTCAAAAGCGGACTGTTAATCCCTTCCGAGTACAAGAACATCGATGACTAATTCATGAAGATCTGATAGACCTCTATGATTCAAGAATACCATACTAGGTTTAAAAGATTATCTAACCACACCCATAATTGGTCTAAAAAATAATTGCTAGAGACTTTTATAGAAGGATTAAAGCCAAAAATATAAGGAGAAGTTAAGGCGCGATAACCCCCCACATTGATGGTAACAATTTCCTTCGTGAGACTTTAAGAAAAGTGATACAATCAAGATACTCAGAGGACAAAAACCACCACATGACCAGCAGCATACAAACCTTTAGCTCCACCCATTTCCAGTCGACCCACTTAGCCAAAGAAATTAACTAGAGAAGAGCTTTGCAATAGATTGGCAAATGGCCTATATTGGCATTGTGACTTGGATCTATGACCACTGCTGTAAGAAGGGAAGACTTCTCTTGGTCAAACTCATTGAAGAGAGCATAAAGAAGAGGACCTCGAACATGAGAAGGAGGATATAGAGGAGGAACCACAATCGATCAATTGTATGGTCCATGCTCTAGCCAACAATGTGAACCCGTAGACAATGAAAATTGGAGGTTTCCTCAAGCAACAGCTCGTCACCGTCCTCATCGATACTAGGAGCACCAATAAATCCATGAATAGCAAGGTTGCTGCCTGAATGACGCTCCAAATCGAGAATTATAGCTAGTTCGATGTCAAGGTGGCTGATGGCCGAATCTTGAAGTGTGATTGAAAGTTACCGCGGATGAGATTGATTTTACAGGGCCAGAAATTGTTGCTGACTTTTTCCTCCTCCCACTCAATGATTTTGAAGCAGTGCTTGGTATCAAATGATTGTCCACATTATACGATATTTCTTGAAATTTCTCAAAATTAATTATGAAATTCTTTAGCAAAGGGAAATAGGTGATCCTGCGCAGGAAACGTAGGAGCGAAGTGATGACGGTTTTGATGTAGCGCATAGAGAATGCCCTACAAAAAATATACAATGCTTCCTAATGCAACTTTAGTAGCTACAAATTAAGGAGCTGATGAAAATCGAAGATATGAACCTTCTCCAAATGCTTACTGAATTTTCAGATATCTTCGCTAAACTAAACAACCTACCTCCTGCCCGATTGCACGACCACCGTATGCCAATCCTGCTGAGAAAATCACCAGCCAATATTTGGCCATATGACTATCCTCATATTCAGAAGGCTGAAATTGAGAAAATTATACATGAGATGCTTGATACAGGGACCATTCGGTCAAGTTGTAGCCCCTACTCTTCACTGATACTCCTTGTACGCAAGAAAGACGGAACATGACGAATGTGCATTAACTACTAAGCTCTCAACAACATTATGATCAAAGATAAATATCCTATTCTAGTGGTGGATGAACTACTTGATGATTTAAAAGAAGCACAAGTCTTCACAAAGTTTGATCTACAGTCCGGATATCATCATATTTGAGTACATGAGGAAGACAAACTAAAGACTGCTTTTTAGATACTCAACGATCGCTATGAATTTTTGTCGAAATGTAGCTTTTTACAGAATAAGGTGGAGTATCTCAAGCATATAACCACGAACGAAGATGTAGTGGTAGATCCTTCAAAGATTAAGGCAATGCAAGGCTAGTTAACACCCTAAAATATAAAAGCGCTATTGGAATATCTCAAACTGACTGGCTACTACCATTAATTTATGAAATATTATGAAAAATGTTACGATCAATTGACACTAAAAGAGCGGGTGGGGGTGGGGTGGGGGTGTGAATTAATGCAAAATAAAGTGCTTGATTTAAAAACCTTTGCTTTCAAAAAATGAAGAAGGAAAATCGGAAGCTTCTTTTTATATTTCGACAAAACTGATTTAAAGAAGTAGAGATATTGAAGCTCGTATCTAAGTAGAGAGTTATCAAATCTCATATTTTGATAATGAAATCAAATAATGGATTTTATGATCTAACTTATGTGTTAAAGAAAGTGATGTAGGATTAACTACGATAGTAAAGGGCAATACAATCAGATGTTGGGCTAGAGTCTAGTTCGAGCATTTGGCCGAGATTTAGACGATGCAATGGGAGCTTACCGAGAGTTGGCTAGAGGTCGGCCAAGGTTTGGACGATGTTGTTGGAAGCTCACCGAGAACTCATGAGAAGTTTGCCAAGAAGTTCGTCAGGAGTTCGTTGACAGGTTGTTGGGAGCTCACTGGGAGTTCACCGGAAGAATGCTGAAAGTTCGCTGGGAGTTCACCAAAGGAAATCAAGAGCTCGCCGAGGGTTTATCGGAAGGATACCGGGAGTTCACCGAAGAGATGATTGGACAACGAAAATTATACATTGAGTGTCGTAGTTAATATCATAATGAGAGTTAGTTTTGCTAACTCGATAAGAGTCGATTAGACTTTAATTGGGACTGATTTAGATTTATTATAAAAGTGATTTCAGTAACCCAAGGTCAGATAAGACAGTTTTGAAGACACAGTTTCCAAGATGACACATTCTTCGAAGATGTGTCAAGCAGTTGGCCCACCCAAACTAGGAAGTTGAACCACCCAGGAACAGTCTCCCAGATTGTGTCAGGTGGTTGAATCACTCAAACACAGCCTCCCAGACTATGTCAGGCGGCTGAACTGCCCAGAACACAGTCTTTGAGACCAGTACCTCGCGACTACTTAGAATTTGAATTTTGGCTCTACTTTTGAAGCCATTTATGGCCTATAAATACCCCACTCATTCTTGCTGAAAGTAATTAAGAGAAGAAACCTTGTGAAAACTCTATTGTAATTGAGAGCTTCTCCTCATTTCATTTTGTATTATATTTTGTTTAAGGGAGAGGTTAGAGATTTGTAAAGGTTATCTCATAAACCTATAAAAGGAGAATAGAGTTGTAAGAGAATAGTTGATTTTTACCCATTGAAAGAAGATCGATAGTGGAAGTCGGTGATCTTAATGGAGGAGAAATCGGGAGTAGACGTAGGTCACGAGACCAAACCACTATAAAATCGATTTGCTTCCTCTTCTTTACTCTTTATTTTTATTGCTTTCTTATTTAACTGTCTACTACCTTTGCTTGCACTCTTACAAACATCTCTACACTGAAACGCATTTCTGATATAATTTTTATTGAGTGAATATTTAAATCGACGTAAATTTTTTTATAAGCACTAATTCATATATCCACACTCCCCCCCCCCTCCTCCACCTCCTCCTCCTTAGTGCCGCTTTGATCCTAACAATTGGTATCAGAGCCACGTTTCTCTCTATTTGGCTTAAAATCCAAGAGAGATAGCTTTTGTTGGTAATCAAGAGGGACTTTCTATCACTCGTCCTCCCATATTCAATGGGACGGATTTTACATACTTGAAAACTCGAATAAGAATTTTCTTACTTTCTATGGATTTTGAATTATGACATATTGTTGAAAGTGATTTTGAAAAGTCTTCAAAACCGATCAATGAATGGAATGATTCGGAAAAGAAGACTTTCTCTTTGAATGCTAAAGCGATGAACACTTTATTTTATGCTCTTGATAAAAACAAATTTAATTAGGTTTCTATATGAGAAACTATGCATAAGATTACACTAGAAGTCACATATGAAGGCACTAGTCAAGTCAAAGAGTCAAAAATTAATCTTTTGATGCATAGCTATGAATTGTTTCGCATGAAACCAAGTGAGACCATAGGAGACATGTACACCCATCTTATGGATGCCATCAATAGTTTAAAAGTACTTGGTAAAAGTTTTTTCAATTTTGAACTTGTTAACAAAATATTAAAATCCCTTCCTAAAAGTTGGGATCCCAAAGTAACGACAACAAGAAGCAAAGGACCTAAATAATTTTTTGCTTGAAGAACTAATCGAGTCTTTAATGACTTATGAAATGACATGCATAGCACATGATGAACTCAAGAACAACCTTCCAAAGAACAGGAAGGATATAACACTTAGAACTAAGGAAGACCACTTGGGAGAAAACTCAAGTGACGATAATGATGATGAAGACTTCACACTTCTTACAAGAAAATTTAAGAAATTATTAAAAATGACTAAAACAAAACAATATGCTAAGGTACAAAAGTGAACTAAAAATGACTCAATAATATGTTACGAATGTAAGAAGCCATGATACTTCAAAAATGAATGTCCCCAAGTGAAGAAGAAGCAACCAAAGAAGAATAATGCACTCAAAGCTACTTGGAACGACTCAAGTTCATCCAAAGATGAGGAGCCAACCAACAAAGAATAAGTTACAAATTATGCTTTAATGGCATTTATCAATGATGCAAGTAACCTAAACAAGTATTCTTTATCTTATGATGAATTATTTAATATATTTAATGACTTATTTGATGATATTAAATTAGTTAATAAAAGTATAAATTACTAAAGAAAGATCATGCTTCACTTGCTAGAGTATTTGAAAATTTTAAAAAGGAGTATGATGAACATATGATAGCTCCTTGCACTAAGTGTGAAGAATTAGATATTCTTAAGAAAGAAAATATTTCATTACAAGGAACATTAGACAAATTTGAAATATGTAACAAATCCTTAAACATGATCCTTGCTAAGAAGGGTCATGTCCATAGAAATGAAGGAATTGACTTTGTGAGTAACACTCAATAAAAGTCAACCATCTTCGTTACAAGACCTACATTATACGTTTCACCTAGGAACAAATGTAATTTTTGTGAAAGAATTGGTTACTATGCTTATAAATATTTATTTAAAAGGCATAGTCCACACAAATTAATTTGGGTTCCTAAAAAAACCATAAACAACTCGATGCCATTAATAAAATTAGGTAGAGCTTTTCATGAGGGATCCAAAGTCAAACGGGTACTTAAATCAAATCCCTCTATATTATAGATTTGTCTCCTAACAAAGGCTAGGAGAACTAAATGGTATCTTGATAGTAGTTGCTCAAGATTTATGACTTGGGATATAAAATAATTTTTAAGCTTACTAGCCTAAACAACAACAATAAGAAAAATTATTGGAATTAAAATTATTGGTAACGAATCTTTTGATAGTTCATTGTTATACAATTAATTTTGATTGTTTTTCAATGATGCTAGTATAAAAATAAACTAGAACTAAAGAACCTTAGTTATTATTAATGAAAAATTATCTACGTCGAAATTTTTTGAGAAAAGGGATTTTGATGATATTATATTGGTTGATTTAAATGTAAATGGTAAAGTTGAATGATTGACTTGTAAAGTTTGAATGGTGATTGATTTTAATGTTATGATGGTTGTATATTGAAATAGGTTGTTTACTTTTGAATGTTAGATTATTCTTGAATTTGAGTTTAAAATAAAATAAAAAAAGGAGAGAAAATCATACTTTATTTTTAGTATTTGAAAAATTAAAAATACTTTTGAAATGGGAAGAAAAATTGTATTATATCTTATTTCACTAAGTCTAAAGAATTAGACTCAAAGGAAAAATCATTATAATTAAAACAAATCAAACATGTTGTTTAAAAATATTTTATAATTTCTTTTGGAAATGATACTTGATTCAGTTTTAAAAAGTTAAAAATATTTTACTTATTTGAAAATATTTTATTGTAATGATCTTGATGATTTCTTTTTTTAGATAAAACTAGGATTCAAATAATAATCAATGTATCGATTTGGCATAAAAGGTGAAGGAATTTTTGTACAAAACAAATTATATAGATTGAAATAATTAAAAAGAGGAAAAGTTTTTCTTTGAAAATTTCTCAATCAAGTTTTCAGTAAGAGAAATTATTACGATTATTATTAAATCTCTTGAACTACAAAAATAATTTTGATAATTAAAATTTGAATAATATTTTTTTTCCCGATCAAATCATGAACTTTCCTATGATTTTTTGACTTGAGGCATACTTTATGGGAATCAATTTTTTTTACTTCTATAATTTTTTTTTTACCAAAGAGGAGACTTATGATCTTATAACTTGAGATTTTCATTAAAAACTATAATCTTGATAACTTGAAAATTTCTAGAAATTTTATTATCTTTTCTTCTATGCAATGTGCCAAAAAAAGGGTCTTATCATGATATTGACCTCTTGAAAATCATAATTTGAGAACTTTATATAAATCAAGATCGTTCATTAGGACTTTTTTATTTATTAAAGAAAACTATCAATATAAAACAAGATCCTTCTTATAATTTGATTTCATAAAATTTCTTTTTGACCTAAAAGAAAATTTGTCAAATTAAATCATTGTATTCATGATTTAATATTAATATCCTTCATAATATGATTTATTTATAATTTTCTTATATTTATGTATATAACCAAATTAATATTTCTTAAATTTATAATGATTTGAAAATTGAATAAGATTTTTTTTAAAATTTTTCGTTGACTTCTTAACTTGAATTATCCTTTATGGAAATTATTTTTAACCTCTATGATTTCTTCTTTTTAATAAAAAATAGATTTATGACCTTAACAATTATAATTTGAGATTTTTAATCAAGAACATTCTTCCATTTTATTAAGAAGAATTATTTGAATGAATTATATGTATTAAGATTTACCTTCAACGAATCAAGATTATTTACTTTCATATTTTTAATCAAGAACATTCTTCCATTTTATTAAGAGTAGAGATTTATTAAAATAAATCATGTCTTTTGGTACTTGTGAATTGATATTTCATATTATATCCTTAATGACATGATTTTCATTATATAACTCCTTTATATATATATTTATCAATGACTTGAAAATTAATTTTATAATATAATATTCTTTTCTTCCTTTTTTTATAATGACCAAGGTGGAGATAAATTTGCTATCTTACAACAACGAAGAGAATTGAATATGACAACATGTAATGAGGAACAATTAAATTAGATATGATGAGATTGCTATCTTGCAACAAAATTATTAAATGAGGAACAATTTTCTTAGAAGAAAATTAAAAATTTTAAAATTTCTAAATACATGATAAATGTATGATTTACAAATTGAGCTTGATTTGCAATCATATTTTTTGGATTTCTTGTTTTTTTTGCAAATTGAGCTTTTTATTAAAATCTATATGAGATGATTTTAAATCTTTTAAATCCATGATTTGCTATCATGTTACTTTTTGGATTTCTTGAATTTATATTTATATTAGATGATATTTTAAATGCAATGTGTAGCTCTTGTATTTTTCTTGACTTTTAAGTTCTCTTTCAATACTTTGATTCTTAGATTCATGAATATGTATCCCCCCTCTTAATAACTTATTTTGTTTTGGGATACTTGATCTTTGACACCTCCCTCCACTTCTTCTTCTTCTATTTTATTTATAAAGAGGAAGAAAGCAATTTGATATGAAATGGATTAAACTCTATTCTAATTTTTCTTCTTATTTTACTAAAGGGGAGAAATAGACTAGATTTCTTTCTTTATGTAATACATATTTATGATAAATATGTTGACATATGTATTGAACACTTAGTGTTCAAATATGTGGTTAATATTTCTCCTTTTTGTTGATAACAAAGGGGGAGAAATGGCATGATTGATGACAAATGAAAATTTAAGTTTTTAGAAATTTTATCATATAATGAACATTTGTTTTGAACATTTGCTTTAAAAAAAGTATGTTGAATATTTCTCCTTTTTTAATGACAAAAGGGGGAGAAATGATATATTGATGATAAATGGTAAATGTTCAAATGATGAATATTTGTGATAAATGTTCAAGTATAATAAGTTCAAATAATGAATATTTATGATAAAAGTTTAAATATGAATTGCACATTTCTCTTTTTTGTTGATGATAAAGAGAGAAAAATAACATAATTGATGACATAAGAGAAATGTGTATCTTGAAATCTTTGAAATGTTCATGTGATATTAAAATGATGACTACTTTGAAAATTTTTATCATGTATGGTATCATGATTAATGACATAAAGTGAATGTTTAAAATGTTTATTATGTGAAACATATCAATTGAAATTATTTATCATGTGATACCAAGAAAATGAATGCTTTGAAAATTTTATTATACATGGTATCATTAATGGTTAAATTATGAAAATACTATATTTGAATTCAAAAGTGAGGGACTCTTTTAAATTCAAGTTTGTTGTATTTATCCTATAGCATATACATAGAAGGAGTGGTTAACTCCTATCATCAATTGATTGTCATTATAAAAAAAGAGGAGATTATTGAATCTCAGATTTTGATGATAAAATTAATTGATGGGTTTTCTGATCTAACTTGTGTATTAACGAAAGTGATGCATGATTAACTGCGACAGTAAAGGGTAATACAATCATATGTTGGGTCGGAGTCTAGTTCGAGCATCGGGCCAAGATTCAAACGACACAATGGGAGCTCACCGAGAGTTCGCCGGAGGTCGGCCAAGGTTTGGACGATATTGTTGGGAGCTCATCGAGAAATCACCAAAAGTTTGCTAGGAAGTTCATCAGGAGTTCACCAACAGGTTGTTGGGAGCTTGTCGGGAGTTCGCCGAAAGAATGCTGGAAGTTCGTTGGGAGTTCATCGAAGGAAATCAGGAGCTCACTGGGGTTCATCAGAAGGATACTGGGAGTTTGCTGAAGAGATGATCTGACAATGAAAATTATACGTTGAGTGTCGTAGTTAACATCATAATGAGAGTTAGTTTTACTAACTCGATTAAGAGGCCACTAGGTCTTAATTGGAGCTGATTTGGACTTATTATAAAAGTGATTTTAGTAACCCAAGGTTAGATAAGATATGATTTTTGAAGACACGGTCTCGAAGATGACACATTCTTCGAAGATGTGTCAGGTGGTTGACCTACCCATACTGGGTGATTGAACTGCCCAGACATAGTGTCCCAGATTGTGTCAGGTGACTGAATCGCCTAGACACAGCCTCCCAGACTGTGTTAGGCAATTGAATCACCTAGAATATAGTCTTCGAGATCAACACATCGGGAACACTTAGAATTTAAATTTTGACTCCACTTTTGAAGCCATTTGGGGCCTATAAATACCCCACCCATTCTTGCTGAAAGTAGGGAAGCAATTAAGAGGAAAGACCTTATGAAAACACTGTTGTAATTGAGAGCTTTTCCTTATTTCGTCTTGTGTAGTCTTTTATTTAAGGGGGAGTTTAGAGACTTGTAAAGGTTATCTCCTTAACCTACAAAAGGCAAATAGAGTTGTAAGAGGGTGGCTAATCTTCACCCATTGAAGGAAGATCAATAGTGGAATCTATAAAATTTATTGACAACATTTTATTAGACACCAAGTATACTTATACAATAAAAATATATCAACTAATGAAGAATTGCCCAAATTCTTCTAGCTTTCCACTGCCTCCGCCTAGTTTCAAATATTTTAGTATGACAAGCTAACCTGAAAAATTTATATATTAATGGAATGAGCTACAAACCTCAACAAGTATCAAACATATCAAAGGTTATGAATTATTTTAGAGTTTATCAGATGAACAAACAAGGAACATAAGATCATAAATCAAATTAGACATAACATACATTCCATTCTTATCTAAAGCTCATATATGAATTCAAAAGTAATACATTGGATATCATATCAAAAATATAGAGGGTGAAGTGAGATATAGACAGAATATGATACATCTATTTTTGAATGACCATCAAACAGAAGTCTCCCACGTTTGGGAGCTCCATCTACCCACATCTGGGTGAAGTCAAAAGGGGTCGACAAATTATTGCAGGCTCAAAGCATAACTCTCTTTATTATTTCTACCAAAGGTTCACATTATCCCACTAACACCAGAGTACAAAAGGACATGTGAATAATGAAATTGGTACACATCGGATGCACATGCGAAACAATAATACAAGCATGCACCTATACAAAATAATACGGTGCAACATAAACTAACACATAATATGTTCAGATATAAAAAGTTTTCAGGAAATAAAGCATGAAAGAATTTAGAGTAATTATATAAAGCTCAATTAAAGAAGTAACTCTAGAATAAATTAAATTTTCAAATGGATGAAGCAAGAATAGACAAAATTGGCAAGGGCTCTACTTTAGCAGAATTTAGGAGACACATTGCATAAATTATCTAAATAATCAAATATACTTTAAATTACTCAAATAGGATATCATTTTAAAGCTATATTAGTCTACTTTTATATGAATCCTATTTTGTAAAATTTTATGTTACTAATAGGGAGTTTTAAATAATTTAGTATAGAAGGGTTAGAATATGCAAACTATGTTTTACAGATTTTATAATATCAATTGAAACAAATGTTTGGGTAGGCTATTGAACTCCAAATATTTTGATTTCAGTGTCAAAAGAAAGATTTATAAGTCTAGATTCTAAAGAATTAAGGTTTGTATAAATCAGAGACTCTAACAGGGAGTTATACATAATTTAGTGACAAAAGGTTAGAAACTACAAACTCTATTTTACAAATTACATAGTATCAATTGAAAACAAATGTTTAGGCAGGCTATTGAACTCTAAATATTTCAATTTTACTATCAAAAGAAAGATCTATAAGTCTAGATTCATATAAAATAAGTTTAACCTAAATATGAAATCAGTACAATAATTTACAACCATAACAATGTAGAAAGGTCAGAACTTTAATAACTTTATAGATTCAAACTTTATAACCAACAAGAGAGATTTCAGATTTGCAAGTCTTGAGTTATTCAAAAAATTTTGGTAATCAAGGCAAAAAAACAAAGATAAAGTATCAGTAAAAGAAAAGGATAGAACATTGCCTTAGAATATTTTGATCTAAAATGAATGGATCTTGAGCAAACGAAACCCTAAGCTCCAAATCAATTCTTCTCCTCTTCCTTCTCTCTCTCTCTCTCTCTCTCTCTCTCTCTCTCTCTCTCTTTTTCTTCTCTTCACCAACTCAGGCCTTATTAGGTTTTCCTAAGGGATGAGGTAAGAAATGTAGAGGCGATGGAAATTTGTTGTTTAGTGTATTTTACAATGTAGTACTTCTATTATTAATATTTACGATTAGGTCCTTTGGCTTTTACAAATAGATCCTCAAATTTTATAACTAAGTCTTATAAACAACACAAAATATATTTCTTACACTCTAAATAAGTTTTATAAAAATTAAAAAATGAGGGATGTTACACTCTTCCCCCTTAAATAAAAATTTAGTCTTCTAAATTTATCATACCTCCATCGACGAAAAGATGAGAAAAAGTTTTCTTCATTTTCTCCTCTAGCTCCCAAGTTTTCATCTATAGAATGATGTCTCCTAATTACTTTAACTAAAGGAATGACCCGATTCCTTAGGGATTTCTCTTTCTTATCAATGACTTGTATGGGTTCTTCCATATAAGATAAGTCTTCATCGATTATAATTGGCTCATACTGAATGATATGAGAAGGGTCATGAATATACTTTCTAAGCATTGAAATATAAAATATATTATGGACATGACATAAAGATGGTGGTAAGGCGATCCTATAAGCGACAGAACCAAGCCTCTTAATGATCTCAAAAGGTTCAATATACCTAGGGCTTAACTTTCCCTTCTTCCCAAATCTTATCATGCCCTTGGAGGGAGAGACCTTCAAGAATATAAAATCTTCTACTTGGAACTGAATTTCTCGTCATCTATTGTCAGCATAACTCTTTTGACAACTTTAAGAAGTCTTTAGCCTTTCTCTTATAATTTGAATCTTTTCGGTAGTCTCCTGTACCTTGTCGGGTACTAATAATTTCCTATCGCCAATTTCCTCTCAACAAATAGGCGTTCTATACTTTCGCCCATACAAAGCTTCATAAGGAGCCATCTGAATACTCAACTGATAACTATTATTGTAGGTGAACTCAATAAGAGAAATATCTTTATCCTACTCACCTTTCCAATCTATAATATAGGCTCGAAGTAAATTCTCAATTGTTTGAATTGTTCTTTCTGATTGACCCTCAGTTTAAGGGTGATAAGTAGTGCTAAACTTGACTTTTGTGCCCATAGATTCATGTAATCTTCTCTATAATCTAGAAAAGAAATCTGGAGTCCCTATCAGAGATGATCTCCTTTGGAACTTCATGAAGTCTTACTATTTCACCAATATATAAATCAATAAGTCTGTCCAGAGAATATGTCATATTGATCGGTAGGAAATGTGCAGATTTGGTTAACCTATCAATGATCACCCATATAGCATCATGCTTCCTAGAGGTTCTGGGTAAACATGAAACAAAGTCCATGGTGATACTTTCTCATTTCCATTCAGGAATATTTAAAGGTTGCAATAACCCTCCAAGTCTCTGGTGTTCAACTTTGATTTGTTGGCAAGTTAAACACTTTGAAACATATATTGCAATCTCATTCTTCATGCCTTCACCAAGTACTCTATTTGCTGCGCTCCATTGGGTAGCTTTATCTTAGCTAGTAGTATTTATATTCGTGATATATGGAGAAGTGTAACATATATAAGCCATTTATCAAGATCCCTCTAGTGATGATCTCATCATCCATAATTATTAAATAATTATTATTCATAAAAATCAATTTATGGTTTTGATTTAGGTACCCATTTGACTTTGGGTCACTCATAAAAAGCTCTACCTAATTTAACTAAGGGTATTATGTTGTTTATGGTTCCTTTAGGAATCCAAATCAATTTATGTGGTGTGATTACTTGTAATTACATGGAGAGGCGCATCGGGAGCGTGGAGATGACAACGGGACCCATGATGTCGTGGCGGGAGATTACGACATATGGTGATATGACGATCCGATGGAACCGATGATGACGAGATCAACAATCACAGGGCATGGAGATGCGTCAATGCATAAGTCAAGCTCAATTGGTCAATATAAGGTACAAGTCGGGATTGAAAAATTGGAGAAAATCACTTTTCCAGGATTCTTGGCGGTTGTACCACCGGTGAAGCCCGCCGCTCCAATGATTCATTATAACTCGACGGATCGCACGGCCCTTGTGCCGGCTACGCATCATTCAAATTTCTGCCCTATCAACTTTCGATGGTAGGATAGGGGCCTACCATGGTGGTGACGGGGCTGAAGTATGCAAAAAATTTAATATGTTGCTAAGCCTTGAAGGGTGCAAGCGAGAGCTGTATTAGTGAAGAGTTACAATCTGACAAGTGCATTTGTTGGATCAATTGATACTACAAGCTTAGGAGTTAGCAAATATGTGTTTGTTATTATAGATGATTATAGTAGATATACTTATTTTTTGGCACACAAAAGTAATCAAATGCTAAATACATACGCTTAAATGAAAGACATAACACCTACTCGAATGCTAAATAACAAAATAAAGAGAGAATACTTGCTTAAGGTAGAAAAACCAGCTAGTTACAGGACATACCCAGAAAAATTGGGTACGGGCGATTTACCCGATGGCTGGCTCAGCTGCCCGAACATGGTACGAGCGATTTATCCGTCGACCTTAGGTGGGTCAACTGCCCAAAGTACCCAGATTCCTAGGTGTCCTGAACTAATTGCTTTTTTTTTAGGCTAAATCTTTTGGCCCTAACCATCACTGGAAAAGAACAAGAGGGACATGAGGAAAGAGATGGGGTCTGAGCTTCCGATTGCTTCTTCCACACGCAAACAACAGCAAACCAGAGGTCTTCCTACTTCCTCTAGTGATGACCTTGCCGACGATGCTGTCCAACTGCACCTTTCCTCTATCGAGAAAACTAGGTTACAAGGTTTAGGTATAGAAAGAAACAGTAGGATGATATGATTTGATTATTCCATTAGGATCTTGATGAGAAAGAGGGACATACATAGAGAAAAAGGACTTAATGTCTAATTTTGCACTCTTTTGCTCATCTATTGCTTTCTGCTGTTTTGTACAATAAAGTAACCACCAACTTTTGCTGAAATTCTAGAAAACTATTTTCAATTTTGGCCTATTTTTTGGTCGTTTTTGCATGCTACGGCGATCGTGGTGACATCTTCACTCTCAGTCTTCTGTTTTCTCGTTTCATGAAAGTTGTCTTGTTGTGAATTTTATCATGCACGGCTGATGATTATGAAGCCATACTTGGCATAGAGTGGTTGACGATGCTAGGTGACGTCTCTTGAAAATTTTCAAATTAATTATGAAATTTTACTATAAAGGCAAACAAGTCACCCTATGCAGGAAGCGTGAAAGCCACATAACCATCGGCGACCTTTACATCAAACTTGTTGCAACCTTTGATTTAAAGTGCCAAATGTATAGAAACCTTACTATTGAGGAAGTTATTGGTGCTGCCCGTGTCAAAAAAAATGAGCTTTTATTATATGATGCCCTTATAATTGGTTTTTACCCGGTGGTGCTTTGGAAACATCTTAATAATACTCTTGAATCAAGTTATTTCAAGTCATAAATTCATGGGTATCACATAGACCGTAATATTTATTAACTCAAACTTGATAGGAGGAGCTTATATCCTATGTTTGTGAAAATATATGGGTTATTTTAAACACAAACAAAACTATAAGGGCTTAAGTGGTCTTCCCATTTTCTCTAATGGCTTAAAGTTGTTTATGGTTCCTTTGGGAACCCAAACTAATTTGTGAGGACTATAATTTCTAAATAAATATTTATTAGTTTTATGTCCTATTATGCTGGTTTTTTTGGTCATCTGAAACAATTGCCAATCCATGGAAAGATAAATGCCAGCTAAAGTGTTTTTACCTTTTCATCTACTCTGATCTTCATTTTGAAGATCCACTTACAGCCGACGGGTATGATACCCTCAGGTGCATCAATAAGGTTCCAAACCTTATTATAATACTTGGAATCCATCTCAAAATTCATGGCTTCTTGCTGACAATAGACGACAAATTGACCATTTGAATCATAGGATAGGGTTTTTAAACCCTTTCTTTCCTCTTTCAGCCCATTTCACTCTTTCAATCAAGTCAGACTGCTAAGAGAACTAGAGATACATAACCGTCACACTCATCCAACCAATGTGCAAAAATGTTTCTTCAAATCATCAAGCATAGAAAATTTTCAAATCAATAAGCATAAAATATTTTCAAGTCATAGAGTATAAAAGATTTTCAAGTCATTGAGTATAGAAAATTTTCAAGTCATAGAGCATAGAAAATTTCAAGTCATAGAGCATAGAAGATTTTCAAGTTGCTTGTATAGCTTTCTGCTTTGTGAGACGTCGGGACGTGTCCATCGCTCGCTTCTAAGCTAATCAACTTCTTCTTTGTAGGTCCTACGGGACCTTAAGAGGTTGTAAGAGGGCTGACACTCAATAAGATAAACGGGTCCACTATTAGAGTTTATTTGAGCTTAGGTTGAGCTCAATTGATTGACTAGAGGGTTGGTCAATATCATGTTCAAGCTGAAATCCAAAAAGTGGAGGGAACCACTAATTGGGCCTTAATCAAGGAGCCCATCAGCATAAAGTCTCATCTAATAAGAATAGGGTAGAAAATATAGTTAATATCAACTCGTGTAGATTCCTAAAGGAATTCTATACAATAATAAATAATTAGAAATATAAAGTTCCTTATAAATGATCCAATGTAAAATGGGTATCTAAATCACATGAAAACGGCCCAAAAACAGGCCAAAACTGGCCGTTTGCCGGGCGGGGATGAACGAAGCGACAGGCAGCACCTTCCTTGATAAATGAATGCCACATCCAGATCTGGATCCAAAAGGAGTTTTTCTATGAGATCAGTCTTAGATGAAAGCTAAGATAATCTATGAAATTGTATAAAAGTTTTAGCCAAAAAGGATGATTAAAAGTTGTACATCAAGTAGGGGGCTTATAGTAGGCTTGACAGCCCTCATTTGGTTAGCTTTTATAGCCGGTTTTGGTTTCTAAATGGGAGTTGTGTTATGTAAGTCCTTATGAGGACATCTGTCTGTAATGGACCATTAACTCCAAATTCTTCAAACTCAATTTTAAAACAAAGATATATGAATCTATTTTTGAAAAAACTCATTCAACATGATATTATTTGAATTCAGAATGTTTTTATAAGATTACATCTACTTTGTTTGATGTAAAATTTCTAGATGGGTTCGCGTAGGAATGTCCGTTTGAAACATACGACCCCAATTTGGAAATGGCAAGAAAAGATGCATCTGGTGCGAAAGGCCAACGAAAGTCTCAAAACTTAATTTTCTCTTTTTTTTATTTTTTTCTGTTCCAATAATCAGATTTGCACTCTGCCAAAATATCCAATCTAAATCTACCTATGGGTCCAGTCCAAGCCCACAAATGAGTTGGACCCAGCTGAGGAGACTCAAATTATGCTCAAAAAGAGAGCTACAATACTTTTTTTGCTCAAGAATAGATGCTTCATCAACTAAGCCTGAGTGGGGTATTTATAGGCCCAAAAAAACCTCAAGAATGGAGCCAAAAATTCAAATCATCAAGAAAAGAAGGAAAGAAGAAGAAGAAATTTAGGAATTTTGAGATTGTGATCTAATCCACACCTTTGAGACTAAAATATTCAAAGGAAAGTGGTATATCTTTCTTCTACTGAAATTTATCTTTGTTTTTGCCTTGATTTATGAAGAAAATTTTGAACTAATCTGAAAGCTTCACGTCCCTCACGAGACTCACTAGTACTTGCACTTGGACTTCTTCCTTGGTGGTATACAGCTCCTATATGCTGATGACTAAGGCTTTCATCCAATGTCGGGCCAAAACCGGCTTTGGCCCATTTTTTGCTTACGCGTCGCGATGGCTGAGCGTGCAAACGTCACCATCTCAAGACCGAACCCCGGTGTTCTTGGCATCTCATTGTTTATATACCCTTGCCACTGCCATCTCCATCTTCATCTGCTATAGCTGATCCTTGTGCTGTTGGCACCTTCATTTGTAGTCGACCACTATTGCTGCTATCATTTTCATCTGCCATCTTCATCTATGTCACTCATTGTTGCCGCCACTACCACCCCTCCTGTTGCAATAGCAGCCAACACCCCTTGTTACTGTTGCAACCCACAACCCTAGGGCAGCCATCTAACCTTAGAACGCTATTGTCGTTGCCATCTTTATCCCCGGCTATTGCCCCCAACAATAGCCATCTACTGTAACCATCTAACCCTAGATAGATTGCTGCTGCTGTTGCCGTCCCCCTTCTCTTGTTGCCACCAAAACTATTAATCACCCATCAACAAAAGGACTTAAATATTATAAATCTTTAATCTTATGCGATGGTCTCATATGATGCAATTGATGTGAAGCTTGAAGCCTGCATAGAGGACAAGTTACATACGCTCTTCGAAGAATTTAGATTGGGCTAATTAGAGAGCCCAAAAAGATCTCAATGTGGAGAAAGTTCATATCACAAAGAGAACCAATCCGAGAAGGGCGATCAAGCGTAAGACTCTACATATCCTTGTATGAGTGTAGACTTCCCTAAATGGGAAGTTGGAGACCCAACCAGATGGATCTCGCGAGCTGAAATGTAAAGAGATGCTTACATATTTATAGTGGTTCGGCCATAATTTTGGCCTATGTCCACTTCTTGAGTCCTCTTCGTCGAGGTCCGACGGAGTCCACTACCAATCATCTTTAGGTGAAAATCAAATCCTCACACTTCCCACTCTTCTTTTCCAAGGCTCAGGAGAGGAACCTTATAAACTTATAATAGAGACTTTACAAGAACTACAATTCTTTCCCTCACTCCCTTGCCTTTTTCTTTTTTCTTATAATTTTAGTATTTAATTTTTTCACAGAATTTCTAGCCCAATATCTTGTGCTAAATGTAAGAAATCTTGAGTTATTTATAAACCTGAATTGGCTTCAGAAATGGAGCCAAAAAATTAAATGTATTTGGAAAATTTGGGTACAGACTGTACAACTGCCAAAAGCTGCCCAGAAAACTAGTGACGGTGGTATAACTATCAACCTGGGAAGTACAACCGTCGCCCACCAATGGTACAACTGCTAGCAATCCCAGCAAAGTGATTCTCTCTACTTTTCTAATCCCGACTTGTACCTTCAGTTGACCCATTTCCAAGTCAACCAATTGAGCTCAACCTGAGCTCAATCCAAACACAAATGTGGACTCGGTTTACGTCACTTGAGTTAATTTGGATTCCTTGCAAATCTAACTCAAGTATAACTCAAACCAAACCGATGCTAACTACGACTAATCAATTACAACCAATGTGACCATCAAGTCTAACAAGACCCTCCTAACTCTTGGCAAGCTTTTCGGTAATCCCAACGATCTTCCGGTAAGTCTCTTGGTCTTCTTCTAGTGAACTCCCGACACCATCCTGGCAAGTTCCCGATCACCTTCGGCAAGCTCCCGGCGAACACCCAACAGGCTTCCAATACCTTCGGCAAGCTTTCGATGAACTTTCGGTAAGCCTCTGATCCCTTCGGTGAGCTCCTAGCGAAGTCCTAGTAAGTTTCAGATACCTTCGGCAAGCTTCCAGCAAATCTCTCGATGAGTTCCCACTGCATTGTTCGAACCTGGCCCGATGCCCAGACTTGACTCTAGCCCAACATTTGATTATAATTCACTCTCTATCACAGTTAATCATACATGTTAGATCAATAATCAATCAATTAATTTCATCATCAAAATTTGAGATTCAATAATCTCCCTCTTTTGGATGATGATAACCAATTGATGACAGGAGTTAATCTTAACTCCCCCTATCTCCATGCCGTAATCAAAATAAGAAAAACTTAAATTCAAGAGAACTATATACTCTTAAATTCAAGTATTATAACCTTCATCGGATTTAGAAATGATATATCACTAATATCAAGCATTTTTGTCTTAAATCATCAATTTTTATCAATACATCAAAGATGCAACATTACATCAATTTCATAAAATTTTTACCTTAAGTCATCAACCATCAATATATCAAAGATTTTTAATACAACCATCAATATATCAAAGATTTTTAATATATATCCATTTATCACAACATTCATTTCATACATCAATTTTAAATTCTTCCCCTTAAGTCATCAATCATTTCTCCCCCTTTGTTATCAACAAAAATGAGAAATATCAATCTTTATCATTTTTCATATATGTGTTATCAAATATGTTATTTCTCCTCCTTTGTTAGATATGTGTCTTTTTCATATGTGTCATCAATATGCTATTTCTCCACCTTTGTCATCAACAAAAAGAGTTGAAATAATGATCAAATAATTTCAAGATACATAAACTCATCAAGTGTATAAAATAAATATTGATTAAATGTTTAGTATGTCATTGCTCCCCCTTAGTAAATAGGATAAGAGAATAATTTTCTCATCAAAAATTTTTCTTCCCCTTTGAATAAGAAAGAAGAAGAAAGGGGGGTGAAATCAAAGATCCAAGCATTTAGTATCCCGAAGATATTAAGTGAGGGGAGGGGGTTTATTCAAAAATATTCATATAAGATCTATGAATTGAGATAAAGTCTCATTACAAAAAAATATTGAATCTCCTTATAATGTCAATTTCAACGAGAACTATTTTGAATGTAAGCTCAAAAATATGAAAAATCCAAGAGCTACTCATGCATTCATCTTATGTAATTTTCAAACACAAATAGCAAATCAAAATAACAAATCATGTATTTTGAAGATCATCTTATATAAATTTTATTAAGAAGCTCAATTTGTAAAGGTCAAGAAATCCAAAAAAAAAATATGATAGTAAATCAAGCTTAATATGTAAATCATGCATTTCGCATGCATTTAAAAAATTTAAAATTCTAAATTTTTTCTAAATAAATTGTTTCTCATTCAATGTTATAAGATTCATCATATCCAATTTTCTTCTAATCAATAATTATATTTTCCTCTTTTATCATTATAAAAAAATATGATAATATATTTTTTCTTTTTACATCCATATTCAAATTTCAACCATAAGCATAAAAGGATCATGTCATTAAGGATGAAAAATCAAATTATAAGTACCAAAAGACATGAGTTCTTTTAAAACTTATCTTCCTTTTTTATTTTTATAAAAATAAATCTTAGGGGATTATGTAATCTTAAATCTTAAGACATATAATTCATTTAGATAATTCTTCTTAATTAGAGAAAAAAATGTTATTGATAAAAAGTCTCAACTTATAATTGTCAAGATCATAAATCTCTTTTTTATTAAATAAGAAATCACATAGATCAAACGTGATTCCTATAAAGGATAAGTTAATAAATAAAGGGAATATTCATAATAAAACAAATCTCATTTAATCTTTAACTTATCACAAATTTAAAAATATTAATTTAGATGATAAGTTATACTAAGAAGGAAGTCATAAGTAATCATGTCATGAAGAATATTATTATCAAATCATGAATGATAAAGGACATGATTTATTTTGACAAATTTCTTCTTAGATGAGATTCAAGGTTTTAGAATCTTAGGAGATCAAAGGAGAGTCTTTATTCATAAAAATATCAAATTATAAATATCAATATGATAAATAAATTACAAAGAAGTAAAGATAGAAAATCTTGATTTGTATATATGAAACTTCAAGTTATCAAGAATATGGTTCAAAAGAAGATTTTCAAGTTATAAATCCGAAAAGACAAATTATGATTTATTTATATAATATTCTTTGAACGAACTTGATTTATATAATGATTTTAAGTTGTAATTTGTAAGATGTCAAGATCATGATTTAAGTTATCAAATCATCAAAATCGAAATATCAATAAAGTTGAATAGATTCAACAATCTCTTTAAAAATTATTTGAAAACATATTCAAAATCATCATCAAAGTTGCTTTTCAAAAAATTTCAATAAAGATAACATAGATTCAACAATCTCCAATTCATTTTTGTAGTTAAGATATTCAATAATAATGACATCATTTTATCTCTTGTTGAAGGATTGATAGGATAAAAATATTTTCAAGAAGAATTATCCTCCTTTTTAGTTATTTTATGTGATTTATTTCAAGAATGCTTTTTAAATTAATGAATTATCGTTTAAGACCGAAAAGTAAATTTCATTTTAGAAGGAATTATCGAGGTCATTATATCAAAATGATAAAACATCTTCAAAGCAAAAAATTCAACTTATCTCAATTTTAACATTTAAATGAGTCTAACTCTTTACACATAGTGCAAGGAGTTGACAAACTCATTTCCAATTTTTATTTATTTTATGTTCAAATTCAAAAGTAATATATCATTCAATTATACAACATTCTTTAGGTTAACATATAACTCATCCAACATTTCAATCATTTATGCCAATAATTTTTAATATATCATCAAACTTCTTTTTTTTCATAAATTTTAACTTAGATAAAATAACTGAACTTTTTTTTTTCTAATTTTATCATGCTCTAACTATACAAAAGTCATGCACCATTGAGGGCAATCAAGATTAACATTATAACCATGAACTACTACAAGAATTTTTTTGTTAAGGAGAATGATATTCTTTTTTTAAAAAAGAAATTTTCCTTCTTATTTTAAATTTTCAATTACATTAGAAAATAAAGCATGATTTCATATATTTAATTTTTTAAGTTCAAATTCAACATTTAACTATTCTATTCAATTTTATCTCAAGGTACACTCATTTAACTATTACAAGTTAATACAAGCATACAAGCATAATCATCATCAAAATCTTTCTTTCATAAATTTGAATGTATATAATTTTTCATTAAAAATAGCTAAATTCTCCTTATTTTTATATTATATTCTAACCATTTTAATACTAGCATGTTAAAGTTAAAGCAATCAAGATTAATTATAACAATGAGTCATCCAAAGATGCATTACCAATAATTTTATTTTCAATAATTTTTCTTGTTATTACTTAGGCAAGTGAGCTTAGAAGAGTGTTAAATCTTAAGTCATGTACGTTGAGCATCCACTTCTAAGATATCATTTAGTACTCATAGTCTTGTTAGGATACAACTCTATAAGATGGGGGTTTTTGGTTTAAGTAATCATTTGAGTTTGGGTACCTTATGAAGAGTTCTTCCCATTTTCTCTAATGGTTTGAAGTTGTTCATGGTTCCTTTAAGAACCCGAATTTATTTATGTGGACTATCTTTTCTGAACATTTATAGGCTTTTATATCCTAATTTACCACAAAAGTTATATTTAATTTTAGTTGTAAGTTTAGAGTGGATCCTTTAATGAAGGTAGTTGGCTTTTGTTGGGTATTGCTCACAAAGCTTATACCTTCTTTCTTATGAACATGACCCTTATTTACAAGGATCATGTTTAAGGATTTATTCTCTATTTTAAAATTTTTAATGTTTGTTTTAATTCAAAGTTTTCTTTTCGCATGAACTATATGATGGAGATGCTACATGTATTTCTTCAAATTTACCAACTAATGAATCATAATATTTCTTAAGCAGTTTATAAGACTTGCTAATTTTTTTAAACTCATCATAAAGCTCATGAAAACTATTTAATAATTTAGTAAAAAATATTAGATGACTCATTTACCTCGTCATGGATGGCTATGAGAGCATGGTTAGCAACCTCTTCTTTGATGTGGTCTTTTTCATCTGGTAAGTGCCTCGGCTTCTTGTATTTATAGTAAGATGTTTTGTCCATTTAAAGTTTTTTATTTATATTCATTAAATTTTTTGGTTCTTTTGTCAATAGTTCTAGTTCAAAGTTCTCATCACTTGAGATTTCACTCGATGAGTCATATGTCATTCTTAGTTCACAATCCTTCATATTCTTTGGAAGATTTTGTTCTTGTGTTCTCAAAATCCTTTCCTTCCTGTTCTTTGGAAGGTGTTTTTCAAGTTCATTTTTATAGACTATTTCATTTAATAATTTATTTAATTTAGTTGTGCTTTCATATGTGATTTTTAATTGATGCTATATATCAAAAACCGAATCACAAGAAGAAATCCGATCAAACTTATTTTTGTTAAGCACAAACAAAGCATTCATAGCTTTAACATTTAAAGAAAACATATATTTTTCATAATCATTCCAATTATTTATTTGATTTGATGACTTCTGAAAACCATTTTCGATAATATATCATAAATTAAAATATAAAAAAATTAAGAAAATACGTATTCGAATTTTTCAAGAGGTGTAGTTCGTTCCATTGAACATAGGGGGACTTATGATGCATTAACCATCGTTAATATCATACAGAGCCATTTACTTAAATGGTCATTAGTCCATTGAGTAATACCTCACTCTGATACCAATTGTTAGGTTCAATTGGCAATAACAGAGGGGGGGGTGGTGTTGGGGTGTTGGGGTGGTTTAAATTAGTGCAAGTGTAAAAATACTATTTAAGAGAAATTTTTGCTTGGAGCAAAATTAGAAATCTAAAGCATTTCATTAAGTAAGTAAGCAATAAGCTTATTGAACGAAGCTAAGTTATGATCATGCTAAAGAAAGCTCCATATAAGAATATGCATAATAAAAAGGTAAGTAAAGAGATGCTCACAGATTTATAGTGGTTCGGCCACAATCTTGACCCATGTCTACTTCCCGAGTCCTCTTCGTTGAGGTCCACCGGAGTCTATTATGAATCTTCTTTGGGTGAAAATCAAATCCTTACACTTTCTACGCTCCTTTTCCCAAGCTTAGGAGAGGAACCTTACAAACTCACAAGGGAAACTTTACAAGAATTATAATTCTTTCCCTCACTCCCTTACCCCTTTTATTCTTTTTATAATTTTAGCATATAATTTTTTTTTACGAAATTTCTAGCCCAATATCTTGTGCTAAATGTAGGAAATTTGGGATATTTATAAATCCCAATTGGCTTTAGAAATGGAGCCAAAAATTCAAACGTATTTGAAAAAATCGAGTATGGGCAATACAACCGCCAACTCTAACGGTGTTGAATCTTGAATTTTGATAATGAAATCAATTGATGGGTTATTGATCTAATAAGGATGTTAGAGTTGACTAATGCAGGATTAACTATGCAGAGAGAAAATTACAATAAGAGGTTTAGCCAAAGTCAAGTCTAGGTATCGGGCCGGAGTTAGGACGATGCTATTGGGAACTTGCTTGGAGTGTGTCGGGAGCTCACCAAGGGCATCGAGAGCTTGCCAGTATGGCATAAGGGAGTTCACCAGAAGAAGACCAAGACTCACCGAAAGATTATTAAGGGTAGGCAAAATGCTTGACAGGAGTTGGGAAGATCTTAATTGGATATATTGACCATATTGATTGTAAATAATTAAGTTATAGCTAGCATCATTAAGGTTGAGTCATGTTTAGTTAGGTTTAGAAGTGATCAAAATTAACTCAAGTGAGGCAAACCGGGTCCACTATGGAGAGTGGATTGAGCTCAGGTCGAGCTCAATTAGTTTACCTAAGAATTGGTCAATAGAAGGTACAAGTCAAAATTAGAAAAGTGGAGGGAATAACTTTTTTGGATTTTTTAGTGGTTGTACCACCGGTGAGTGGCAGTTATACCACCGTCACCTAGGATTCCGGGCAACTTTTGATGGTTGTACCACTGGCACCGACGGTTATATCGCCCGTACCCAGATTTTCCAAGTGCGTTTAAAATTTTAGCTCCAAATTCTAAAGCCAATTGGGGCTTATAAATATCCCAAGGTTTCTTACATTTTATACAATAATTTTAGTCTAGAAATTCTACGATAAATTATGTGCAAAAATTGTAAGGAAAAGAAAATGAGTAAGGGAGAGAGGAAAGTCTTGTAAGACCTGTCATTCTCCCTTGTAAGGTTGTAAGGTTCATCTCCTAAGCCTGGCAAAAGGATAAAGGAAGCTGTAAGGGTTTGATTTTCACCCAAAGAAGGTTGATAGTGGACGCTAGTGGGCCTCGGGGAAGAAGACTTAGGAGTATACGTAGGCCAGGTTGAGGCCGAACCATTATAACTATGACTGTGCTTTAATTGTTTTCATTTTATTTTTGATTGCTCTTAAACACTTGATAGTTAGATACGAAGTTTCAATCTCTCAACCTCTTTAAATCAGTTTTATTGAAATATAAAGAGAAGCATCTATTGTTCATTCTTTACTTTATAAAAGCAAGGTTTTTAAATCGAGCATTATTTTTCTTGCACTATTTCTCTTTATTAAAATATAAAGAGAAGCTTTTTGTTCATTCTCTTGTACTAATTCACTCCTTTTAGTGCCAATTGATCATAACAATTGATATAAGAGCAAGGATTTACTAATTGGACTAACACCCACTTGAGTAAATGACTTTGTTTGGCATGAATGATGGATATTTTATTTCACGTCCTCCCATGTTCAATGGGATGTATTACACGTATTAGAAAATAAGAATGCATATTTTTCTTATTTCTATAGATTTTAATTTATGGCACATTGTAGAGAATGATTTTGAGAAATCTTCCAAACCAATGAACGAATGGAATGATTTGGATAGAAAAAAAATTTCATTGAATGCAAAGGCTATGAATGCCTTATTTTGTGCTTTCGATAAAAGCAAATTTAATCAAATTTCTATTTGTGAAACTAACATTTAGCACACACTAGAAATCACACATGAAGGCACTAGTAGAGTTAAAGAATCTAAAATTAACATTTTGATTCTTAGTTATAAATTATTTAGAATGAAACCAAGTGAGTCCATTGAAGACATGTACACCTGTTTCACAGATGTCGTCAATGGTCTTAAATCATTTGAAATTTTTTTTTTGAATTTTGAACTTGTAAGTAAAATTTTAAGATCTCTTCCTAAAAGTTAGGATCCTAAAGTAACTGCTATACAAGAGGCCAAATATCTTAATAACTTACCTCTTGAAGAACTTATTGGATCTCTTATGACATATGAACTGAATTGTAAAGCTTATGACGAGCTTGATGAACCCCTTCCAAAGAACAAGAAGGATATAGCACTAAGAACTACAGAATGAAACCAAGTGGGTCCATTGGAGATATGTACACCCGTTTCACGTATATCATCAATCGTCTAAAATCACTTGGAAAATATTTTTAAATTTTAAACTTATGAGTAAAATTTTAAGATCTCTTCCTAATTGTTAGGAACTTAAAGCAATTGCTATAAGAGGCCAAATATCTTAATAACTTGCCTCTTGAATAACTTATTGGATCTTTTATGACATATAAACTGAACTATAAAGCTCATGACGAGCTTGATGAACCTCTTCTAAAGAACAAGAAGGATGTAGCACTAAGAACTGCAGATGACTCCTCGAGTGAAACCTCGAGTGAGAAGGACCATGACATTGCACTATTATCTAGAAAATTAAAAAAATTCATGTAAAAGAATAAAAATCATAAAAATAAAAATGAACCAAAACGGGACAAAATCATATGCTTTGAATGTAAGAAGCCTAGATATTTCAAACATGAATGTCCTCAATTAAAGAAGAATGCATCCCATAAGAAGAAAACTTTTTCGATAACTTAGGATGACTTAAACTCATTAGATAAAGAAGACTACTCTAAGAAAGAAGTAGCCAACTAGGCTATAATGGCTATCCAAGACGAGGTTAGTGAATATTCAAGTATTACTTTTTCTAAATTATTAAATATGTTTCATGAATTATTTGATCAATTTAGAAAAATTAGTAAATCTTATAAGTCACTTAAAAAGGAACATGAATATTTAGTTAGTAGATCTGATCAAATGCATGATACTTTACCATTACATAATTTTTGCTCAAAATGTGAAATGCTAGATGATGTTAAAGAGAAAAATATCATGCTTAAACAAATATTAGAAAATTTTGAAATAGAGAATAAATCCCTTAATATAATCCTTGCTAATAAGACTTATGCTAATAGAAGAAAGGGTATAGGTTTTGTCGGTAACATTTAACAAAAACCAACTATTTTTGTTAAAGGATCTACCTCAAATTTACCATCAAAAATTAAATGTAATATTTATAAAAAATTAGGACATAAACCAATAATATTTATTTAGAAAGGATAGTCCTCATAAATTAGTTTGGGTTCTTAAAGGAACTACAAATAACCAAAAACCATTAGAAAAGAAAGATGAAGTTCTTCATAAAGGATCCAATGTAAAATAGGTACCTCAATTAAAAATATCCTTCTTGTAGGTTTATCTCAAAACTAAAGCTAGGAGCACCAAATGGTACCTTGATAGTGGATGCTCAAGACACATGATCGAAGATCCAACTTATTTTTCTAAGTTCATTAGCTTAAGTGAAGGAGTTGTCACCTTGGGAGACAACAACAAGGGTAAAATAATTGGAAAAGGAACCATAGATAACACATCAAACCTTTTGATTAAAGATGTATTGTTAGTTAATGGCTTAAATAAATCTTTGATTGCCTTTAGAAATAATAATGTGTATACCATAGATATTGAAAAGTTTTATGATAAAACTTATAAATTTTCAGCCTTGAGTGATGATGTTTGGATTTGGCATAAAAGACTAGGTCATGCTAGCATAAAACTTCTAAACTAAATTTCAACTAAAAATTTTCGTAAGAGGTTATTCTTCTATTTTAAAAGCTTATCGTGTATCCAATTAAAGAACTTTAGTAATTGAAGAATCTATTCATGTTGTTTTCAATAAAATTTTTGAACCTAAGAAAATTAATTTTGATGATGAATTTGATTTTGGCACTTTGAATTTAAATGATAACTCTCCTAAAAGCAACTTGGATGAATCTACTTCTAAATCCTTACCTAAGAAATGAAAGTATGCAAATGCTCATTCTAAGGAGCTTATAATAGGATATACATCAAGAGGTGTTCAAACTCATTCTTCGTTTAAAAATTTTTGTGCTAATGCTGCATTTCTTTCTCAAGTTGAACCAAAATGCATTGATGAAGCCATAAGAGATAGCTCTTAGGTTCTTATTATGCATAAAGAATTAAATCAATTTGAGAGAAATGAGGTACGAGAGCGTGTTCCTAGACCTAATGACCGTTCAGTGATAGGTACTAAATGGTCTTTAGAAACAAGCAATATAAAAATGGTATCGTAGTTAGAAAAGGTTAGATTAGTGGTTAAAGGTTTCAATCAAGAAGAATGAATCGATTATGAAGAAACCTTCGCTCATGTGGCAAGACTTGAAGCCATAAGGATGCTCCTTACTTTTGTATCTTTTAAAAATTTGAAGTTATTTTAAATGGATGTTAAAAGTGCTTTTTTTAATGGTTTCATTTTCGAAGAAATGTATATTGAACAACCCCCTGGTCTTGAAAATAGTCTTCTTCCTAATCATATTTTAAAACTTTCTAAAGCTCTTTATGAATTAAAATAGGCCCTTTGGGCTTGGTATAAAAGACCTAATTCTTTCCTTATTTCAAATAATTTTTTGAAAGACAAGATTGATCCTATATTATTTTTTAAGTATTTTAAAAATAATTTTATTATTATCTAAATTTATATTAATGATATCATTTTTGGATCAACAAATGAATCATTATGTGAATCTTTTGCCAAAAATATGAACCAA
Source organism: Ensete glaucum (assembly GCA_021527575.1). Lineage (NCBI taxonomy): Eukaryota > Viridiplantae > Streptophyta > Magnoliopsida > Zingiberales > Musaceae > Ensete > Ensete glaucum. Next base: position 39,439,224 of record CM038557.1, on the reverse strand, counting down.
GAATTTAAAATGAGACCAATGGGTGAGAACATTTTTCTTAGGCCTACAAATAAAAATAATTAAATGATGGTATATTTATTAGTCAAACTAAATACACCTTATACTTGTTAAAATATTTTGGTATGAAAAATGCTAAAGCTATAAACACTCCCATGAGTACATCTATAAAGTTAGACTTAGACAATGAAGAAGAAAATTTTGACCAAAAATGTTATAGAGGAATAATAGGTAGTTTGTTATATTTAACTACTACTAGACCAGATATCATATTTAGTATTGGATTATGTATAAGACTTCATTCTAACCTTAAGCTTTCTAAACTTAAAGTAGTTAAACAAATATTTAGATATTTAAGAGAAACTTCAAACCTAGGATTATGGTATCCAAAATATAAGAACTTTGACTTACCTATTTATTCAGATGATGATTTTGGAGGATGTAGATTAGATAGAAAAAGTACTACTAGGACATGTCAATTTTTAGGACATGCACTTATTTCTTGATCTTCAAAGAAATAAAATATGATTATTTTATCTACTATTGAAGCTAAATATATTACAGTTAGTGCTTGTTGTGCTCAAGTCATTTTGATGAAAAACATATTAGAAGATTACAAAATTTATCTAAAAAATATCCCTGTAAAATGTGATAATACAAGTGCAATATGATTAACCAAAAATCTAATTCAACATTCAAGAACTAAACATATTGATACTGGACATCACTTTATTAGGGATCATAAAAGCAATCAAGGCATATCTTTGAAATTTATTGACACTAAGCATCAATGAGCGGATATTTTTACAAAACAATTAAATGAAGAGAAATATGATTTTATTAGAAGAGAGTTAGGAATGCTAAACTATGAGAATACATGATTTGTTTGATTTACTATCAAATTGCATGAATGTTTGAGTTATACATTTGTTTGAAATGTATAAAATTGCATGAATAATTTTTAACTTTGGATTTCAAAACTTACTAGATTAAGATATATTTTTGATGATGTTATTCAAATTCTCTTGTTTTATTGTTTACAAAGAAGAAAGAAAATTTATATGAAGATGATGATTTACTATTTTTCAAACTTATTTGCTATGTTGCTTAAAATTTATATGAGATTATTTTAAATGCATAAGTAGATCTTAAATTTTTGAGTCTTCCTAGATTTTTTGGATTTTTGAGCTCATCTTCGAAATATTTTTTTCAAAAATTACTTGTATAAGATTGAGAGCTCTTCTTAATGATGTAATGTTTTCATACTCCTCTCTTGTTTCTTTTTCTTCTTTACTCACAAAGAAGAGGAAATCTTCTATGGCTCATAACTTATTTTACTAAAGGGGAGCAATGACACATATGCCTTGAAATCATTAGCTCTATATTTCACTTGTTTGTTGATGATAAAAGAGGATAAATGGATATTGATGACATATAAGATAATTTTAATATAGGCATTTCTCTTTGTTTATTGATAAACATAGGGGAGAAATGATTAATAACTTAAGGGAAGATTTTCAAATGTGTGACTGATGCATAATATTTAAAATTGATGTTATATACTTTGAAATTTTTTTATGAGTTGATGATTTGATATTTGAAATTGATGTTGCATCTATAGATGAATATTGTTGTAATATCATATCATGATACTTAAATTCAAGAGTGTTTGATTCTCTTGAATTTAAGTTTATGATATTTTAACTATGGTATGAAACTAGGAGGAGTTAAGGTTAACTCTCGGCATTAATTGATTGTCATTATAAAAAAGGAGGAGATTGTTGAATCTTGAATTTTAATAATGAAATCAATTGACGAGTGTTTAATCTAACTTATATGTTAAAGGAAGTAATACATGTCTAACTATGATGGAGGAATTGTATTTTCATTTTACTTGAAATTTTGAATACATAAGATTTCTCGATTTCTTATGTTGAAATTCATAAACAAAAAGAAGGGACAAATTTATTAAATCACGTCTTTTGGATTTGAATTTTCATGACATGATACCCTTATACTTTTGGTGTAATTAGAACATTGATGTAAAATACAAAATTATACTATTGTATTCCTTTTCTTGACAATGACAAAAAGGAGGAAATAAAATTATCAAAATGATTAGAAATACTTTGCTATATCAAAATTTACATGATATAATCTTCAAAATGCTTGATTTGCTATGTTTTGGATTTCTTGTGCGTTTGAAATTTTACATAAGATGAATGCATAAGTGAATCTCGGATTTTTCATATTTTTTAGCTCATCTTTAAAATATTCATTTCAAGATTTACATATATAAGATTGAGTTTGAGAGGTAGGAATCCTAAACTATTAGAGTACTTGAATTGCTTGATTTGCTACTCTTATTTGAAATGAAATGAATTAAATTGAATAGATAGTTCTTAACTTTTGATTTTAGAATTTACAAGATTAAGTTCTACTTTTGTGGTATCATATATTTCACTCCCCTCCCTTGTTTCTTCTTTATTATTCAAATAAAGAGAAGAAAAATTTTCATAAGAAAATTATGGTTTTATCTTATTTTATTAAGGGGGAGCACTGCAAAATTTATTTTATATGAAAATTTTGATACATGATGAGTTTATGTATTATGAAATTACTTGCTTGTTATTTTACCTCTATTTGATGATGACACAGGGGGAGAAATAACAAATTGATGACACAAAAATAATATATACATGTTAAAAAAAAAATTCATGAGAAAATTATTGACACATGTGCCATGGAATTATTTGTTCTAACATTTCACCTTTTTATTGATTACAAAGGAGGAGATGACACATGTAGAAAAATAAAAAATTCATGATTTATGGAAATTAATATTATATCATGATGATTTTTGAAAGAAGAAAATTTTACATAAAATTCTTAGAATATTCTTGAAATTTTGATGATTCATGATTGGTTGAAGTAAATATCATGTATCATGTATGATTTGATAATTTTAAATTTCATGGTATCATTTTAAGATTTGAATGGATGATATAATACTTGAATTCAAGAGTGTTTTGTTCTCTTAAATTTAAGTTTTCTCATTATTTGAATTAATGAATGGATTTTGTGGGAGTAAGGTTTAACTCCCATCATCAACTGATTGTCATCATAAAGAAAAGAGAGATTGTTGAATCTTGGATTTTGATGATAAAATCAATTGATGGATTATTGATATAACGAGATTGTTAGAGTTGATTGATGTAGGATTAACTATGACAGAGAGAAAATTATAATAAGAGGTTTGGCCAAAGTTAAGTCCAGACAACGGGCCGGAGTGAGGACAATGCAGTTAGAAACTTGCATGGAGTGCGTCGAGAGCTCGCCGAGATATCGGGAGCTTTCCAGGATGGTGCAAGGGAGTTTATTGGAAGAAGATCGAGACTAACCAAAAGATTGTCGGGGGTAGTCGAAATGCTTACTAGGAGTTGGGAAGGTCTTGATTGAATTTATTAGCCATGTTGATTGTAATTAATTAAGTCATAGTTAACATCATTAAGGTTGAGTCATGTTTGAGTTAGATTTGGAAGGGATCCAAATTAATTCAGGTGAGATAAACTTAGTCCACTATGGAGAGTGGATTGAGCTTAATTGGTTGACATGAGAATTGGTCAACAGAAGGTATAAGTCGAAATTGGAAAAGTAGAGGGAATAACTTTTTTGGGTTTTTCGACGGTTGTATCGCCCAAGCCGATGGTTGTACTGTCCCAGGCCGATGGTTGTACCACCACCGCCCAGGATTCCGGATAGCTTTCGATGGTTGTACCGCTGACGCTAGCAATTGTACCACCCGTACTCGGATTTTTCGAGTGCGTTTGAAATTTTGGTTCTAAATTCTGAAGACAATTGGGGCTTATAAATACCCCAAGTTTTCTTGCATTTTACACAATAATTTCGGGCTAGAAATTTTATGAAAAAGTATGCTAAAAGTGTGCAAGAAAAGAAAAAGCGCAAGGGAGTGAGTTAAGTATTGTATTTCTTGTAAGAGGTGTCCCTTCTGAGTTAAGATTGAAAAGCATGAGGGTTTGGGCTTCACCCAAAGATTGATAGTGGACACCGGTGGGCCTCAATGAAGTGGACTCAGGAAGTGGAGATAGGCCAAGATTATGGTTGAACCACTATAAATTATGAGTGCTCTTTACTTATCTTATTTACTACTTTCTATTGCTCTTGATTAGTCATAGAAAGATACGAGCATCATTCTCAATTACTTCTCTTAAATCGGTTTCTTAATCGTTTCCAATAATGTACAAAAGACGCTTCTGATTTTATTTCTTTATTTTTCACAAATAAAGTTTTTTCGAATCGAGGACTACCACTCTTGAACTGATTCACACACACCACCCCTAGTGCCAATTGATTCTAATAGGTGGTACAACCACCCAAAGTTGCCCGAAAAATTGGTGGTGATGGTACAACCACCGGTTGGGTGGTACAACTGCCACCCATTGATGGTACAATTGTTGAGAATCTCGGAAAAGTGATTCCCTCCACTTTTTTTGACTTATACATTCAGTTGACCCCTTTCTAGGCTAACCAATTGAGCTCAACTTGAGCTCAATCCAATCCCAAATGTGGACCTGGTTTGCCTCACTTGAGTTAATTTGGATTCCTTCCCAATCTAACTCAAGTAGAACTCAAACCTAAACTGATGCTAACTATGACTAATCAATTACAACCAATGTGACCATCAAGTCCAACAAAACCCTCTTGACTTTCGAAAAACTTTTCGGTGACCCCCGATGATTTTTCGGCGAGTCTCTTAGTCTTCTTTCGACGAACTCCCGATGCCATCCTGGCAAGCTCCCAATCACCTTCAGCAAACGCCCAATGAACTCTTGACAACCTTCTAATACCTTCGACAAGCTTCCGACGAACTCTTGGCAAGCCTCCAATCCCTTCAGTGAACTCCCAACGAACTCGCAGCAAGCTTCCGATACCTTCGGCAAGCTTCTAGCGAGTCTCTTGGCGAGTTCCCACTAGAATGTATGAACCCTGGCCCTTTGCTCGAACTTGACTCTGGCCCAACATATGATTGTAATTCACTCTCTGTCATAGTTAATCCTGCATCAATTATCTCTAACATATATGTTAGATCAATAACCCATCAATTTCATTATCAAAATTTGAGATTCAACATGAAGAAGACATACCGAAGACCACTTTCTGAATACACAAATGCCACTATGAGTTCCTGGTAATGCCTTTCGACCTAACTAATGCCCCTTCCACTTTTCAGAGCTTGATGAATAACATCTTTTGGGTTTACCTCGATAAGTTTATTTTGGTCTTCTTCGATGACATCTTGATTTATAGCCCCTCTCTTGAAAGCCACCTCTCACACTTGCGACTTGTTTTGACGATTTTTCGAGAACACACCCTTTTTGTCAAGCAGTCAAAGTGTAGCTTCTTGCAGAATAAGGTGGAGTACCTTGGCCACATCATCTCAAAAGGAGTAGCTATAGATGTTGAATCTCATATTTTAATGATGAAATCAATTGATGGGTTATTGATCTAACAAGTGTATTAGAGATAATTGATACAGTATTAACTATAACAGAAAGAGAATTACAATCAAATGTGGGTTAGAGTCAAGTCTGGGGCATCTGGTCGGGATTAGGACAATGCAGTAGCGAACTCATCGGGAGTACGCCAGGAGCTCACGGAAGGAATCGGAGGCTTATCGGGAGTTCGTCGAAATCTGGCCGAGGGTATCGAAAGCTTGCCTAAAGTTCTCTAAGAGCTTGTCTAAGGAGATCGGGAGCTTGCCAGGATGGCATCAGGGAGTTTGTCGGAAGAAGACTGAGAGACTCGTCGGAAGATCATCGAGGGTAGCCGAAAAGCTTACCGGGAGTTGAAATAGTCTAATAGGACTTATTGGCCATGTTGATTGTAATTAAGTCATAGTTAGCATTAATTGTGGTTTGGGTCCTACTTGAGTTAAATTTGGAAGGAATCTAAATTAACTTAAGTGAGGCAAATCGGGTCCACTATGGAGAGTAGATTGAGCTCAGGCCGAGCTCAGTTAGTTGACTTAAGAAGTGGTCAATATAAGGTACAAGTTGGGATTGGAAAAGTGGAGGGAATCACCTTTCCAGGTATTTCGGTAGTTGTACCATTGGTGAGCGACGGTTGTACCACCCAGGTTGGGGATTGTATCGTCGCCGCTCTGTATTCCGAGCTACTTTCGGTGGTGGCACTGCTAACACCGATGGTGGTACCACCCGTACCCAATTTTTTTAATATATTTAAATTTTTGGCTCCAATTCTGAAGCCAATGGAGGTCTATAAATAACCCAAGTTTTCTTATATTTAGCAACAATACTTTGGGCTAAAAATTCTATGAGAAAATTGTGTGCTAAATTGTAAGAAAAAGAAAAGAGGTAAGGGAGTGAGGGAAGAAGTGTAATTCTTATAAATCTCTATTCTAAGTTTGTAAGGTTAATCTCCTAAGCCTGTGAAAATGAGAGAGAAAGTTGCAAGGGTTTGATCTTCACCCAAAGAAGATTGATAGTGGACATCGATGGACCTTGGGGAAGAGGACTCGATAGTGGATGTAGACTAGGTTGAGATCGAACCACCATAATTGTTAGTGTTTCTAATTACTTTACTTTCTACTTGTCTTATTTACTTTATAATTAGACATGAGCTACTATCTCTTGACCTATCTAAAATTAGTTTTTAATTGGGTCTAACGAAACACAAAGGAGCTTCCGTTTTTCTATCTTTACTATCTGTAAGCAAATGTTTTTGAATTAAGTACTTTCTCTTTTATACTAATTCAACACCCCCCCCTTGTTAGTATCAATTGATTCTAATAATTGATATCAAAGCTATGTGCAACTCGTTGGACTAAAAATCCAAGTGAGTAAATGACTTTTTTTGGCATGAATGAGGGACACTTTATTACATGTTCGCCCATGTTTAATGGGACGGATTACATTTATTGAAAAATAGAATGGATATTTTTTTATTTTTATAGATTTTAATTTATGGCTTATAGTAGAAAATAGTTTTGAAAAATCTTCTAAGCCCATGAATGAATGGAACAAATTCGAAAAGAAGACATTTTTATCGAATGCGAAGGCTATTAATGCCTTATTTTAAGCTTTCGACAAAAATAAATTTGATCAAGTTTCTATTTGTGAAACTACTTATGATATTTGGCATAAATTAGAAATCACGTATGAAAGAACTAGTAGAGTTAAAGAATCTAAGATCAATATTTTAGTTCATAGTTATAAGTTATTTAGAATAAATCAAGTGAGTCTATTGGAGACATATACACCCATTTTACAGATGTTGTCAATGGTCTAAAAGCACTTGAAAATATTTTTTTAATTTTGAAATTATTAGTAAAATTTTAAGATCCCTTTTTAAAAGTTGGGATCCCAAAGTAACTGCTATACAAGAGGCCAAAGATCTTAATAACTTGCCTCTTGAAGAACTTATTAGATCACTTATGACATATGAACTGAACTGTAAAGCTCATTAAGAGCTTGATGAACCCCTTCTAAAGAACTAGAAGGATTTAGCACCGAGAACTGTAGATGACTCATCAAGTGAAAGAGTGATGAGGACCATGACATTGCACTGTTATCTAGAAAATTTAAAAAGTTTACAAAAAAACAAAAATTATAAAAATAAAAATAAACTAAAAAGGGATTATATTATATGCTTTGAATGTAAAAAACAGGACATTTCAAATTTGAATGTCCTCAATTAAAGAAGAAGGCGCCATGTAAAAAGAAAGCTCTTTCGGTAACATGAGATGACACAGACTCATCAGATGAAGTAGAGCATAGCAAGGAAGAAGTAGCTAACGATGCTCTTATGGTTATCCAAGACATTAGTGAATGTTCAAGTATTTCTTTTACTGAATTGCTAAATATGTTCATATATTATTTGATGAATTTAGAAAAATTAGTACATCTTATAAGCCACTTAAAAAAAAGCATAATTCTTTAGTTAGTAGATTTGATCAAATGCATGATACTTTACCATTACATAATCTTGCTCTAAATGTGAAATACTAGAAAATGTTAAAAAAGAAAATGTCATGCTAAAACAAACATTAAAAAATTTTAAAATAGAGAATAAATCCCTAAACACGATCCTTGCCAATAAGGGTCATGTTAATAAAAAAAGAGGTATAGGCTTTATTGGCAACACTCAACAAAAGCCTATCATTTTTGTTAAAGGATCCACTCTTAACTTACCATCTAAAATTAAATACAATTTTTGTAAAAAATTAGGATATAAAGCCTATAAATATTTATAAAAAATATAATCCACACAAATTAGTTTGAGTTCATAAAGGAATCACAAACAACCAAAAACCAATAGACAAGATAGATAAAGTTCTTCATATAGGTCCCCGTAAAATGGGTACCTAAATCTTTCTTGTAGGTTTGTCACCAAACTAAAGCTAGGAGCACCAAATGGTACCTTGATAGTGGATGCTCAAGCTATTTGACTTGAGATCTAACTCACTTATCAAGCTTTTTAGCCAAAATGTCAAAAATAAAAAAAAGTATTTGAATCAAGATGTTTGAAACTTAATGATCTTTGTTTCTATTATAATAATTTTTTTATTAAAAATAGTTCATGATTATATAATTAATCTTGATAATGCATAGCTAGACCATACTAGTATAAAAATGAACTAGAACTAAAAAACCTTAGCTATTGAAAAATATATTTATGTTGAAATTTATAAAAATGAGATTTTGATTATGATTGAATGTTAGGTTCAAAATCATTGGCTTGAATTTTTAAATGCAAAGGCTATTGTTGAATAACTTAATTATTATGATATTTTTTGACTAAGTTAGCTTATAAATAATATTGTTGAATGATTGATTTAAATGGTTGAATAGTTGTATGTTAAGGTTGAATGTGTGTTGTTAAATGATATATTATTCTTGAATTTGAGCATAGATTAAAATATAAAAAAAGAAAAAAATTATAGTTTATTTTTAAGTATTTTTTAAAAAAATTAAAAATACTTTTGAAATGAGAACGAAGATTGCACAATAACTCTTTGCATTATGTGTAAAGAGACTCATTTAAATGTTAGAATTGAGATAGGTTAATTTTTTGAAAACGTATTATTATTTTGATGACTTTGATGATTTCTTCTAGAATGACATTTGTTTTTCAATCTTAAATAATAATTTATTGATTTGAAAATCATTCTTGATACTATTCATATGAAACAACTAAAAAAAGGACAATTCTTATTGAAAACTTTTTTATCCTATCAACCCTTCAATTAAAGATAAAATGATACCATTATTGTTGAATCTCCTAAACTACAAAAATAACTTGATGATTCAAATATTATATTGACTAAGTTTGTGGAATGATTAATTTAAATGTTATGATGATAGTTGCATGTTAAAATAGGTTATGATTCGATGATGGTTCTTGAATTTAAACTTAAATTCTTATATAAATAAAGTTAATTCAAAGAGAATTATATAAATAAATCATAATTTGTCTCTTCAAACTATAATTTGAAAATCTTCTTATGAACTATATTCTTAACAATTTGAAGTTTTAAATATACAAATCAAGATCTTCCATTTTTTTCCTTATAATTTACTCATGATTTTGATATTTATAATTTGATATGAATCAAGACTCTTCTTTGATCTCCTAATATCCCTAAAGCTTTGAATTTTATCTAAGAAGAGATTTGTCAAAATAAATCATGTCCTTTGGTATTCATGATTTGATAATAATATTCTTCATGACATAATTACTTATGACTTCCTTCTTGGTAAAATATATCACCAAAATTAATTTTTCTTAAATTTATGATAAGTTGAAAATTAAAATAAGATTTGTTTTATCATGAACGTTCCCTTGATTTCTAAACTCGTCATATCCTCAATGAAATCAAAATTTTCAACATCTATGATTTATTTATTTTAGTAAAAATGAGATATCTGATTTTGATAATTATAATTTAAGATCAAGATTGTTTAGATCTCATAAGATTTTCAATCAAGATTTTTATGAGAGTTATTCAATCATGTCTTTTAGCACTTAAAGGTTTGATTTTTCATGACATGATCTCTTTGTACTTATGGTCATAAAGAAAATATATCATCATAATCCTTTTGATAATAAAAAAGGTGGGAAACAAAATTATTATTTTGGTTAGAAGAAAACTGGATATATATGTATATATATATATATATATATAATCTTCTAACATTAGATAAGAAGCGATTTGCTTGAAAGAAAATTAAGAACTTTAAATATGATATTTGCATTATTTGGTTTTTATTTTACTTGAAATTTTAAATACATAAAATTTCTTGATTATGTAAATTGAAATTCACAAACAAAAAGTGAGGCAAATGTATTAAATCATGTCTTTTGGATTTGACTTTTAAGGACATAATCCCCTTATACTTTGTGGGTAATTAGAACATTGATTAAAAAAATATACTATCATATTTTTTTTCTTGACACTGACAAAAGGGGAAAATAAAATTATCAATATATTTAAAGGAAAATTAATATGATGAATCTTATAACATTGAATGAGGAACAATTTGCTAAGAAAAAAATTTAGACTTTTAAAACACATGTGAAATGCCTAATTAATTAAGCTTGACTTACCATTACATTTTTCTTTGGATTTCTTGGCCTTTATAAATTACACTTTTTATCAAAATTTATATGAGAAAATAATCAAAATGCATGATTTGCTACTCTTGTTTGAAATGTATAAATTTGCATGAATAATTTCTAAATTTAGATTTTGAAATTTATAAGATTAAAATCTATTTTTGTGATGATATTTTTCAAATCCCCTTCCTTATTTCTACTTTTTTTATTTACAGAAAGGAAAGAAAACTTTCATGGGAATATTATACTCTAATCTTATTTTATTAAGGGGGAGCAATAAAGTACTCAATCATTTAATCATATTTATTTTGGCATATGATGAGTTTATGTATCATGAAAATTACATGCTTGATATTTCAACTCTTTTTGATGATGACAAAGAGGGAGAAGTAGTGTATTGATGACACAAAATGATATATACATGTCAAAAAAAGAAGAAAAAATTAGCATATATGACAATCTTAGAATGTTCTTAAATATTTGTTAGTTGAAATTAATATAAAGATGATTTTTGAAAGAAGAAAATGTTTAAATTCATTTTGTGAATAATAAATAAAATTTGAAATTATTGGAATACTCTAGAAAAATTAATGATTTGCTACTCAAAATTAATGTTATATCATGATGATCTTTGAAAGAAGAAAATTTTACACTTCTTGGAATATTCTTGAAATTTAGTGATTCATAATTGATCAAAAATTAATATTTTGATGATTTAATATTTCTGAAATTCATGGTATATCATTTGAATAATGAATGTAATGATACTTGAATTCAAGGGTATGTGATTCTCTTGAATTTAGTTTATTTTTATTTGAATCATGACATAGATGTAGGGGGAGTAAGGTATAACTCCCGTCCTTAATTAATTATCATCATAAAAAAGGGAGGGATTGTTGAACCTCGAATTTTGATGATGAAATTACTTGATGGATTATTGATCTAACAAGTGTGTTAGAGATGATTGATGCAGAATTAACTACGATAGAAAGAGAATTAAAATCAGATGTGGGCCAAAGTCATGTCCGGGGCATCGAGCCAAGGTTAGGACGATGCAGTGGGGAACTCCCCGGGAGTACGCCGAGAGCTCGCCAAAGGAATTAGAGGCTTACCGGGAGTTCGTCAAAAGCTGGCTAAGGGTATCAGAAGTTTGTCGGGAGTTCGCGGGGAGCTTGCCGAAGGAGATTGAGAGCTTGCTAGGATGGCGTTAGGGAGTTCACCAGAAGAAGACCAAGAGACTCGCTAGAACATCATCTAGGGTAGCCAAAAAACTTGTTGGGAGTTGCAAAGGTCTAATGGGACTTGTTGGCTATGTTGATTGTAACTAAGTTATAGTTAGCCTTATCAAATCTTATGTTCCAACTTTGAGAGGCCTGCTTCAATCCATAGATGGACCTGAGCAACCTGCACACTTTATTTGGACTCTCTTTAGATACGAATCCCTTTGGCTGTATCATATATACCTTCTTCTCGAGGTTACCATTGAGGAATGTAGTTTTCACATCCATCTATCAGATCTCATAGTCATAGTGTGTTGCAATAGCCAAAAGAATTTTGATAGATTTAAGCATGGATGTTAAGCAATAAGATTGTTGTAACAACTTTTAGCTAAGCTATTGAGGGAAATCCTCAATAGTCTTATCCTTTCAATATTTTATTCTCCTATATAAATAGGTACAATAAAGAATAGATGATGTACTTCTTTTCTTTGTTTTCAATACAGCTTTCCTTAGTTTCTATCATGGTATCAGAGCCACTTGCTTAGAGCAAGCTCTCTTCTCGCTGTCAAACTACAATAAGTTTCCACCATTTCCAGCTGTGTGCAGAAGCTGTCGTCGACTCCTACCCATCTACCGTCATGACATATCTGCCTCCTCTATCGACAAGAACCAACGAGATTGGCACTGATCTCTTGGTATCATTTGTCCCTTTTCTACAAAACCATATCTATGGAAGCTGGAGACATATTCCTCCAGCAAATCTTCAATTGCGATCAATAGCTGCAACCACTCCTTCCAGTCAATAGCCTGCCACTGCCACCGCCGCTGCCACGTAGCCGCAACCCTCTTCCTCTGTTGGACAGCACCTTGTCGCATCTTTCAATTGCTTCTTCCACGCGCAAACAGCAGCAAACCAGAGGCCTTTCTACTTCCTCCGACGATAACCTTACTGACGATGCTGTCCAACTACGCCTTTCCTCTGTCGATGGAACCTACAAGATTGGCACTGACCTCCCAGCATCATCTCTTCTTCCACTGCTTGTGAAGCTGGCCAAGGTCCTCGATAGCGGGCGCACTCTTGTCGCCCCATCAAGCTTGGCACCGCACCGGTTCTGCCTAGTCGGATCGACGTTAATCGCCTGCACAGCCTCGTCAATGCTGCAACCGCGGCTCTCAGTCTCCTAGCCTCCTCCTCCACCTCTCCTATGGAGGAGAGGGCGACTGTCCGCAGAGGTCATCCTCGGTAATGCCAGCAAGCACCACCATCTTCTTGCATCGCTGTCCTGCTACCTGCTGTCGAAGCTGCTATACCTTGCTCTAATTTCTACACAACTGCAACCCTCTTCCTCCTGTGGACAGTGCCTCATCGATCTCCCAATGCCGGCAGTCATCGGTTGCTCATTCCCTTCTTCGACGGTTGATTAACTCCTCCCTTCGCTGTCTGCCTTTGCTCCTAGTCGAGATTAAAGAGTTAAAGAGAAGAGTAGGAAGCTGCTAAATTTGCTTCTAGCCGCCTACCTAGTAACAACAGCCTTCTCTCATATCTCTATTGCCTCCTGTAGTGGCATATTTGCATAGCCTGCAGCCTTCTTTCTGGCACACACTAGATCTACAAGTCATTCACCACCGCATATCTTTCGAACCCAAAAACGATAGTGCTTGGTATCCTCTCCCCTAATATCTTCGTCTTCTACCTCTCAAGTTTCAGCTATTGTTCCCATAGGAAGCAATAGTGCTTCTCAACATACAGGGCTTGTATCTATTAATGTTGTAGCCCTCATCCCCATCAAATTATCCAGAGGAGGAAACTATGCATCCTAGCATGCTCAGTTTTCTAATCTCCTCTTTGGCTCTGATTTACTAGGCTATGTTGATGAATCTTTTAGTTATCCACCAGAAATGATCACCATCCTGGGGGCACCAAGTCCAGTATCAAATCCGGAGCATAAGTTATGGTTACGTCAAGATCGTCTCATTCTCTAGGTAATTCAAGCCTCTATTGCTAGTTCCGTCGCACTACTTATATCTTCATGTGCTACTGCTGCTAAGCCTAGTGTAAGTTGTAAACTACATTAGCTAATCATTCGCGCACTTGTATGCTCGGCCTCCTCTCACGACTCATGAACACCAAATAAGAGGGAAGTACCGTTGGTGATTATCTTCAACATATAAAACTTATCATCGATGATTTAGCATTAATAGGGCACCACCTCAGTGATGATGAAATTGTTGTTCACACTCTTAATGGTCTTGGAGTTCAGTACAAAGAATTAGCAGTAGTAATACGGGCACGTGACTCGTTGCTATCATTTGAGGAGCTGTCTGACAAGTTGAATGACTACGAGTCATATCTAAAGCGTGAAAATAAGGTTCCAGGCCCACCTATTACTGCTCAGGTGAGTCACAAATCAAAAAAGAAGAATAATCAGCATTCTAAACCTATCAACAAAGGACTTGGACAAGTTCTGCCCTAAGGAAGCAACATCCATCACTAACAGCCTTGGCGTCCTGCTCCCATGCCTCGAGGTAGCAACATCAACTATCAACAACCTTGGCAACCTGCTCCTATGCCTCAACAACGCATAGTCTGTCAGTTGTGTGATAGGGTTAGCCACTCCGCTAAGGTCTATCCTCACATCACCTCGGACCTCCAGAACTTGTCCATTCATAACAGCTATGGTGGTACTAATGACATCATCATCGGTGATGGTAAGCATTTCCCATCACTCATATTGGTTCCACAATGCTTAATTCGTATTCTCGTACTTTTACACTCGGTGATGTGTTGTGTGCTCATCATATCAAACAGAATCTTATTTCTGTCTCCCAATTCTATAAACAAAATAATACTTCCATTGAATTCTTTTTTGACTTATTTCTTGTTAAGGATCTGAGCAAGAGGGCATCGTTAGTTCAAGGCAAGAGTAAAGATAACCTCTACCAGTGGCCATCAATCTCTCAACCCACTGCCTACTGTTCTATTGTTGTTCCAATGGATATATGGCATCATCGTCTGGGTCACCCTTCTTCCTCAACTCTCAAAAGTTCTAGTGTTACTCATTGTGATGCATGTTTTAGTAATAAAAGTCATAGATTACCTTTTAAACATTTTTCTATCTCTTATTCGTAACCGTTTAAAATTTTATATACTGATGTTTGGGGTCCTGTACCAAGTATTTCATTTGATAAATTCAAATTTTATGTTATCTTTGTTGATTATTTTACCAAATATACTTGGTTGTACCTTCAAAAAAATGGTGAAAAATATCTTTCAGTCCACCATTAAAATAGTTTACTCGGACGGTGGAGGTGAATATCAATCTCTAACACCATACTTGAATACCTGTGGTATTCAACACCTCAAGTCTCCTCCGTACATTCCTTAACTAGTTGGCTCAGCTGAACACAAACATCGGCATATAGTTGAAACTGGTCTTACACTTCTTCATCATACTTCCATGCCAACTATTTTTTGGTCTGTAGCCTTCCAGACCGCAGTCTATTTGATTAATCGCATGCCTACTCCAGTCCTCTAGGATCAATCACCTTTTGAAAAACTATTTCATAAATCTACAAACCTTCAGAAACTTAGAGTCTTTGGTTGTGTTTGCTATCCTTGGTTACGTCCTTATGCATCACATAAACTAGCCCCACGGTCAAAACCTTGTACCTTCATTGGTTACTCTCTTGAACATAATGCTTATCGATGCTATGATCCTTTGACTCACAAAGTCTTTGTGTCTCGTCACGTGATCTTTGTGGAGTCCTCCTTTCCATTTCATCAGTCCAAATCTTTTACTGTGCTAACTACTCCGCTGACTGTACATCATTGGCACATGCCATTATCCAATGAGCCTCCACAAGAATCGCTCACTCCAACTCACATACATGGATGGAGCGCTTTTCCAATATAACATCTCGCTCCCTCTTTTTCCTCTCCTTCTGCATACAAACCTCCTGCCTTAGTCATCCAGTCTTCGGACACTCAATCACTAATATTTTCCTCACCCCTGCCTACTTTCACTACTGTTCCTCAGTCCGACTCACCCTGTTCTATTACTTCTCCAGAACCTATTCTGCCATTATCTCCTAAACCACTTAGACATCCCATGACAACACGGTCTAAAAGTGGTATTTTCAAACCACGTCAGGTTCTTCACCTCAATATAGTTATGACTCCCTCTGTTGAGATTTGTGAACCTACCACGGTTATTCAAGCCCAAAAGTCTCCTCACTGGCGTCAAGCTATGTCTGATGAGTATGATGCCCTCCTTCATAACTCTACCTGGACACTTGTTATGTTTCATCCTGCACAAAATGTCATCGGGTGTAAGTGGGTTTTTCGAGTTAAGCAAAACTCTCACAGGTCCATTGCCAGGTGTAAGGCCCGTTTAGTGGCCAAAGGCTTTCATCAACGTCCTTGTGTTGATTTTACAGAGACATTCAGTCCAATTGTTAAATCCATAATAATCTGGCTGATTCTAAGTTTAGCCGTTTCAAAAGGTTGGCAACTGCGACAACTTGATATCAACAATGCCTTCTTATAAGAAACATTAACTGACGATGTCTTTATGGAACAACCTCCTGGTTTTTTTAATCCTCTATCCGAAACATGTCTGTAAACTCCACAAGGCTATCTATGGTCTTCGGCAAGCTCCACAAGCCTGGTACAAAGAACTCGGCTCGTTTTCGATGTCAGTCGGCTTCTCTAACTCTAAGTCTAATACCTCCTTATTTCTCCATCAACAACCGGACAGTACAATATATCGCTTAGTCTACGTGGATGATATCATTGTGACCGATAATAACTCTATGGAGGTTACAATGTTCATTAAGAAGTTGGCTGCCAGATTCTCCCTCAAAGATCTTGGTCCCTTGAATTATTTTTTGGGAGTAGAAGCAGTGTCTACATCTTCCAGACTCTTCCTCTCTCAATGGAAGTATACTCAAGACTTATTAGTCAAGACAAACATGAAGGATGCAAATGTTGTTTCCACTCCCCTTTCCATTGGTGAATCGCTTCGATTAAATGATGGAAGTCCTACTACGGATCCTACATAATATCGGCAAGTAATTGGCTCTTTACAATATTTGACTATCATCTGCCCAGATATTTCATTTGAAGTCAAGCTATCCCAATTCATGCATAGATCGTCTACTACACATTGGTCAGCAATTAAACGAGTATTACGTTATCTTAATGGTACTCTTGACTATGACATACTTCTCTACAAAAACTTTCCACTCCAACTTTATGCTTATGTTGACATTAATTGGGCTGGAAACGTTGATGATAGAACATCGACATCTGGGTATATTATTTTCCTAGGCGGTAATCCAATCAGCTGTAGTTCCAGGAAATAAAAGACTGTTGCTCGGTCAACCACTGAAGCTAAGTGTCGCTCTATTGCAACTACAGCTGCAGAACTTAATTGGGTGATGAATCTGCTCACAGAACTTGACATCCGCTCTTATATCACTCATATCATATATTGTGATAATATCGGAGCTACCTACTTATGTGCAACTCTAGTATTTCACTCTCGTATGAAACATATAGCAATTGACTTTCATTTTGTATGAGATCAAGTGATCAATTGATAATTACGTGTTTCTCATGTTCATACGGCAGATCTACTGGCAGACTCTCTCATGAAGCCACTTGCCCGTAAGTTATTTTTACTTCATAGGTCCACGACCGACATCCTTGACAGAAGCACAATCTTGCGTGGGCATGTTTTGTTACAACTTTTAGCTAAGCTATTGAGGGAAATCCTCAACAGTCTTATCCTTCTAATATTTTATTCTCTTATATAAATAGGTACAATAAAGAATAGATGATGTACTTATTTTCTTTGTTTTCGATACAACTTTCCTTAGTTTTTATCAATCGCTATGGGTGAAAGGTTTTGTCATAGTCAACTCCTTGTATTTGATAATATCCTTTAGCCACCAGCCTTGCCTTATAGATCTCCACATTTTTATCTACTCCGGTCTTCTTCTTGAATACTATAGGAGTTGATCTCCATAGAACCCTTACAAATTCTAAGCTTGGGGGTTGATCTCCATAGGGGATGAACCCTCCTGGAACACTATAGGAGTTCCCTCCTCCAAGGTATTTGGCATAAGACTGAAGAAAGATTGATCTTATTGATGATGAAAAGGTTGTGGCTATAGTGGTTTATATAGGGTCTCAAAACCCTAACTCTTAATAGAACTCCTGCTTCTAATAGACTCCATCTCCTAACTAACTCCTAACTTCTAGCTAACTTCTACTATAGGTGTGGCCGATGGGTATAGAAGACTCATACTTAAATTAAACTCCTCCCTAATCCTAGCTAGCCTCTTTAATTAGAGGGAGTGGTGCCTAGTTTAGGGTTTACATGACTCATGACTCCTATAACTTAATAAATTTAGGTCCCAACTTAACTAGGATCCTAACAGACCCACCCTTTTCAAGTCAGCCTTCTCCTAAAGGTTGAGGCTCCATGAACTCTAAAAATATGATATTCAAGTCTTTATAGTCCTCCCATATGACATCTTCGGCAAGCAGACTTGCCCATTATACCAGCATATCAATTGTTGGATGTCGACGGTGCTTTACGATCCGTTTATCAAGGATGGCCGTCGGTTGGATTTGGGTTTCACCATGGGTAGTTATGTTTAACAGGTGACTCTAAACCATCTCATTTCTCTAAGCTTGGGCTTCAAGTAGGATACATGGAAGACTAGATGGATCTTCAAGTTTGCGGGTAGGTTCAACTTATATGCTACCACTCCAATACACTCTATGATCTGATAAGGCCCTTAGAAGCGAGGTGATAGCTTCATGGATGCTCTGGTATGGACGGACGTTTGTTTGTAGGGCTAGAGCTAAAGAAAGGCCCAATCTCTCACTAAGAATTTCCTCCCGCTTTTGCACATGTCATACTATTACTTCACCCTTACTTGGGCCAATGAAAGGTTATTCTTTAGTAATTTTAGAACTTGATCCCTGTCCATGAGTTCCCCATCCACCTAGTCTACTTTGACTGAGCCGATTATATATTTTGGGATTTCAGGGGGCGGTCGACCATACACTGCTTTATAAGGAGTACATTTAGTGGAAGAATGATAAGTCAGATTATAACACCACTCGACCCAAGGGAGCCACTCTTTGATTCTTTTGTTTGGCATTAGTGAAGCATCAGAGACCCTGTCATGATCGCTTATAATAGATTTAGGCATCCCTTGTAATTTTACAATATTGTCTATGAAAACTGAGTAATGTTAGTGGCGGTGTAAGTGTTGTAGATAGTACGAAAGTAAGCATACTTAATGAGATGATTGACCACAATGAGGATGATACATTTTTCTTGAGATGGGGGATGAAGTCCATCGATATATCGGTCCACATCTAGTCTGGTATGGGTGTGTTAGGACCTTAGCTAAGTCGGGTCCTAGTCCATTATATTTAGTCCTTAGATTAGGCCTTGTTAGCCAACCTAAACCTAACATTAGGTCAGTTAGAAGAAGATTTGAGTCTATTGTAATAAATCAGTCCAAATCTTAATAGGATTAGGATTCAGCTAAACTGGAGTCTGATTAGGAGTCAAGGTTGGATAGTTAAGACACTGGTTAATTAAGTCCTAAATTTAATTAATAAAGGAGGCACATATATAAACCCTAGCTAGCCACCCCCTACTATTGCTAAAAGGGCCGGCTAAGGTTAGGGTTAGAAGTGGAGAAGGACTAGGAGTTGTTAGCCGCCAGCCACTCCTAGTTGAGGCCGGTTAGGAGTTGTTTAGGAGTTGGAGTTGGAGTTGAAGTTGGAGTTGTTAGGAGTAGGAGTCTTGAGTAGAAATCCTATTAGGAGTTAGGGTTATAAGCCCTATAAATAGCCATGTATTCAACTACTTTTCATCGTCAATAGATCAATATCTTTTCAGCCATTGTGTGGAAAACCAAGGGAGGAACCCCTATAGAGTTTCAACGAGGCTGATCCCCTATAGAGATCAACCCAAGCTTAGAATCCACAAGGATTCTATCACTTGGTATTAGAGCAGTATTCTTGGTGTCTCACTGCCCTTCCACAATTGTCTATCTCCCCTCCATAGCCACCTAAGCAATTCCCACAATTGCTTAAGATCGTCGACGAATGCTGCCGTCATCTCCACTACCGCAGATCATCCATTGATCTCCCTGTGAATTGCAATAGGTTCTAATTTCTTACCTTACTACTGTAATAATTTAGTTGTCCTTATTCCAAATATCTAAAAAAATATTTCTATCTAACTACGTAAACTTTTCGTCATAAAGTATCCATCTTTACGACTAAAGTTATGCTGCAGAATTCATCTGCATAGCACTACCTAATTTGATCTTGTTGGTATGAGCTTTCTATCTAATCTTCCATGAGTTTTTTTACGTCAACTTTGGCACTCTTTAATAGCATATTTCCTTTTAGTTTTGTCAAAAAATTATTAATATAAACTATTAATCTTTTACGTCCAAGCTGCTGCACTTTAGACGTAAAAATTTACCTAGTACCTTCCCATGATCTTTGATCTTGCCAAATCTTTTATTTCTGTTTTCTTCTACAAATTTTTGATGGCATTATCTCTTCCTTACCAGTTAATTCCCCTCGAGTTTTACTTAAATCCTTATTGCAAATTACTGGAAAAAATTACATCTATACTACTAAAATTATTTTATAAAAAAATTCATTGTTGGCATTGCGATGAACCATGGAGTTGTGATTATCATTGCAAAAAGGGATGCCTTTTACTGATTGAGCCCATTGAAGACATGGAGGAGGAGGTCCAGGAGTATGAGGAGGAGGTCATGGAAAATGAATAATAGCCAACCGATTTTACAATGCATGCTCTTGCCAGCTACGTGAACCTGCAGATGACGAAAGGAGGACTTCTTAAATAATAACCAATCACCATTCTCATTGACATTGGGAGACCAGCAACTTGTTAGGACCCCAGTTGAGTTGGTAGTTGATTAAGTCAAGTTCTTAGATTGAGCTTTGTTGGCCAATAAAGACTTGACATTAGGTTAGGAGAAAATTTGAGACTATTATAATAAATCAGCCCAAATCCTAGTATGATTAGGATTCAACTGAACTAGAGTCTGATTAGGAGTCAGAGTTGGATATAAGTCAGAGTCAATTGAGTCATGAATGTAATAAACCATAATCTAGCCGCCACCCCTAGTAAAGAAGTGGTTGGATAGGATTAGGGAGGAGTCCTTGTGAGATAGGAGTCTCCTAGCCGCCGCCTCCTCTTAAGAGAGGCTAACTAGGGCAAGAGGGGGAGAGTTCCACTTAGCTTGGACTCTCTCTAGCGTGGAATAAGAATAAAATTAAGAGTAGAGACCCCTATAGCCACTAACCATATCATGGTTAGGAGTTGGCTAGGGGTTAGTAGTTAAGGGGAAGAGGAGTCTTGGTTTAGTAAGAGTCTTGGTTTACTTGGAGTAGAAGTTAATTAGAAATTGGAGTTTGTTGGAGGAGTCATATTAGGAGTTAGGGTTTAGAAGCCCTATAAATAGCTTATATTCTCCCCTATTTTTATAATTAATAAATCAATTATTTTTTAGCCTATGTGCATAATACCAAGGAGGGAGGAACCCCTATAGAGTTCCAAGGAGGTCAATCCCCTATAGAGATCACCCCAAGCATAGAATCTAAAAGGGTTATAACATAACTTTATGAATAGTAAGGTTGCTGCCCAATTGATGCTCCAAAATAAAGATTGTAGCAGGTTTGATGCTAAGATCGCATACGGTCGAATTTTGAAGTACTCGTAGGTGAAATTGTTTCTACAAGGCCAAAGGACCATTGCTAATTTTTTCCTCCTCCCTCTCAATGATTATGAGGTCATGCTTAACACCAAATGTCTCACTACATTAGGTGATGTTCCTTGGATTATTGTTAAATTTATCATGAAATTTTTTAGCCATGGGAAATAGGTGATCCTACACAAGAAATGTGGGAGCAACGTGACATTGGTTTCAATGCAGCGAATAGAGAAATCTTGCACAAAGTGAATAGTAGCTTCCTAATACAACTCTAACAGCAACATATGGGGAGCCGACAAAAATTGAAGACCCAAACCTTCTCTAATTGATTGCTGAATTTTCAGACGTCTTCACCGAATTATGCAGCCTACCTTCTACCCGATGGCATGACCATCGAATTCTAATTCTACCGAGCAAACCAGTAGTAAAACTCAGTTATATCATTATCCTCACCTCTAGAAAGATGAAATAGAGAAGATTGTGAAGGAGATGCATGAAGCAGAAGTCATTAGGTCAAGTTGTAGCTCCTACTCTTTGCCGGTTCTAGCTTTACCCGACTCTGACAAAGTGTTTGTGATTGACGCATCGAGAGCTAGAATATGTGTTATCCTTATGCAAGATGATGACTCCTAGCTTACATCAGTAAAGCCCTCTCTCCATATCACCTAAAGCTATCTATCTATAATGAGGATATGCTGACTAATGCTAAATTTGTGGCTTAGTATAATACAAGTCAATGACACAAAGAGGAGATGAAAATAAGTCCAAACAAATTATAGCTTCTACTCTCTCAAAACTAAGATCGAGCTCACATTATCATAGACTTTACTAGAGGGTAGCCACCATCTCAGAGGAAAGCCTAACTACCATTAAAGAACAACCACATGCTAGCACACGCAAGAAAGAAATAGCCCCCCAATAATTACTGGAATAGAAGGAAGTTTGCCACTAAAGATCGAGTCTTCCTTCATCTTCAGCCCTACTAGCAGGAATCTATGAAGACTCGAGCCTCACGGAAGTGGTCTCCTAATTTCTTTGGATCCTATAAAATTAGATATCATATTAGGGCTGTAACTTATGGATCAGATCTGCGCACTAATTCAAAATTACAATGGATTCTCTAGGAATCTCATCGCAAATGGAAGTTTAGAGAGGATGACTCAGCCCAGATCTATCCACCTGACACCCAAGATGATGAGAAGGCCCAGTTCCACCTAGAGATTGCATGGCATCATGTGATCATGATGCATCACCATCCAGATATGACCACCAATGAATAGATACAAGACGAAGCTGAACCATGGGATCATGATGCACCTACCTTAAATGCAACAAGGAAGCCTCATGACAAACTACAGACTCAGACCCAAATATCATAGAGCCTCAGCCTCGAGGACAAGGCTGATTTGAAGATGACGGGTCTATTAGGACCCTAGCTGAGTCAGGTCCTAGTCAATTTAGTTGAGTCCTTAGATTTGGCCTTGTTTGTCAGCCTAGACCTGACATTAGGTTAGCTAGGAGAAAATTTGAGTCCACTATAATAAATTAGCCCAAATCCTAGTAGGATTAGGATTCGACTAAACTGAAGTCTGATTAAGAGTCAAGGTTGGGTAGTTAGGACTCTGGTTAATTAAGTCCTAAATTTAATTAATATAGGAGGCACACGTAAACCCTAGCTAGCCATCCCCTACTATAGCTAAAGGGGCTGGCTAAGGTTAGGGTTAGAAGTGGAGAAGGATTAGGAGTTGTTAGCCGTCGACCACTCGTAGTTGAGGTCGACTAGGAGTTGTTTAGGAGTTGAAGTTGGAGTTGGAGTTATTAGGAGTAGGAGTCTTTAGTAGGAATCCTATTAAGAGTTAAGGTTTAGAAGCCTATCAATAGCCATATATTCAGTCACTTTTCATCTCCAATAGATTAATATCTTTTCAGCCATTATGTAGAAAACAAAGGAGGGAGGAACCGCTATAGAGTTCCAAGGAGGCTATTCCCTATAGAGATCAACCCAAGCTTAGAATCTACAAGGGTTCTATCAGGGTGGAGATTGCAGCTTCCCCGGGCTTGCCACCATTTCGCCTTTATGTCATTGGCATATGTCGCATTGTGCTATAAATTCAGCAATAGCATTTTTCATCCCCTTCTAATAAAAGTTTTATTTAATCCTCTTGTAAATTCGAAGGAATTCGGAGTGTCCCATCATTGGTGTGGAATGCATCTCTTCTAGGATGATCTTTATGTAAGGAGAATTCGACTCTAGTACTATACGTCTCTTATAGCGTAAATCCTTCAAATCTCAACTGAAGTGTGCCACGGAGCTTGGTTCTTCTAATTTTTTGATAGTTTCTTTTATTTTGGGATCCTCTCACTATTCTTTATTGATATCTTTAAGGAAGTCGTTGATCAAAAGAGAGATGGCCAAAATTTCAGCTCACTCGGGCAATTGGGAGAGTGCATCTGCAACCATATTCTCTTTCCCCTTTTGTAAGTGATTTCATAATCGTATCTGAGAAGTTATGTTACCCATTTTTGCTGCTTGGGGATGATATATTCTGCTCCAAAAATTATTTAAGGCTCTTGTGGTCAGTATTTATTTGTAAGCATTAGTTGATCAAGTAAAGTTTCCATTTTGTCACCGCGTGCACAATCATGAGCATCTTCTTATCATAGATGGATATTTTTAGGTGGAAAGGAGATAATGTCTTGCTAGTGTAGGCAAGGGATCAGCCTTCTTGTATGAGGATGACGTTGATCCCAACTATCAATGCATCTGCTTTAATGATGAACATTTTTTCGAAGTCAGGTAGTGCTAGCATGGGTGTAGACGTCATTGTTCCCTTGAGAGCATCGAAGGTAGCGGAGGCTTTGTCCGACCACTGAAAAGTATTTTTTTTAGCAAGGATGTGAGGGGGGTGCTAATCTTTCCATAATCCTTAATGAACTTATAGTAGTAGCCCATCAGTCTGAGGAATATGTATAGCACCTTTACGTTCTTAGGTGTCGACCAGCTTTGCATTGCCTTGATCTTTGAAGGGTCCACCACTATGCCTTCCTCCGAGATGATGGGCCTAAGATACTCCACCTTTTGCTGTAGAAAGTTACATTTTGATTGTTTGAAAAATGTATATGCTCTCGAAGAATCATCAAAATAAGTCATAAGTGGCGAATGTGATTTTCAAGCGAAGGGTTGTAAATAAGGATGTCGTCGAAGAAAACTAGTATGAGCTTACAAAAATAACTTCGAAAAATATCATTCATAAGACTCTAAAAGGTGGAGGGAGCATTAGTGAGACCGAAGGGCATTACCAAAAACTCATAATGGTCGTTGTGCATCCGAAAGGCGATCTTCGATATGTCTTCTTTCGTACCCAAATTTGATGATATTCGGACTGCATATCCAGCTTCGTGAAGACTTGTGCTCCCTTTAACTCATTAAGTAATTTATCCATTATGGGAATAGGGTATTTGTTCTTGACCGTTATGCTGTTGAGGGCATGGTAGTCTACGCACATTCACCACATTTCGTCTTTCTTGCATATAAGGAGCATTAGCGAAGAATACGGGCTACAACTTGGTTGAATGACCTCTGTTTCAAATATCTTATGTACAATCCTCTCTATTTTGATCTTCTGGAGGTGCGGATAGTGATATGGTTAAGTATTTATAGGTGGTTTACTCAGTAGAATCAAAATCCAATGGACGGGTAAGAGGTACTGTTAGGACCCTAACTAAGTTGGGTCCTAGTCAATTGAGTTGAATCGTTAGATTGGGCCTTGTTGAATAATCTAGACTTGACATTAGGACGACTATGAGAAGATTTGAGTCCATTGTAATAAATTAGCTCAAATCCTAGTAGGGTTAGGATTTGGCTGAACTGGAGTTGGAGTTGGATATGGGTTAGAGTCAATTGAGTCATGAATGTAATAAACCCTAATCTAGCCACCACCCCTAGTAAAGCAGTGGTTGGCTAGGGTTAGGGAGTAGTCCTTATGAGATGGGAGTCTCCTAATCACCTCTCCTTCTTAAGAGAGGTCGGCTAGGACAAGAGGGGGAGAGTCCCACTTAGCTTGGACTCTCTCTAGGGTGGAATAAGAATAAAATTAGGAGTTAAAAACCCCTATAGTCACCGATCACATCAAGGTTAGGAGTTGGCTAGGGGTTAGGAGTTGATGGGAAGAGGAGTCTCGGTTTAGTAGGAGTCTTAGTTTAAGGAGTCCTATTAGGAGTTAGGGTTTTGAGACCCTATATAAACACTTATAGATCAATTATGTTTCAACCTTTGTGTAAAAAACCAAGGAGGGAGGAACCCCTATAGAGTTCCAAGGAGGTCAATCCCCTATAGAGATCATCTTAAGCTTAGAATTTGTAAGGATTCTAACACTTGGTATTGAGCAGCATTCTTGGCATCTTGTTGCCCTTCCACAACCACCCATAATCCTTCCTGCCCAAGCAATTCCCACAATTGCTTAGATCATCATTGAATTCTATCATCATCTCCACCACTACAAATCACCTTTTGATCTCCCTAAGAATTGCATCAGGTTTTGGTTTCTACCTTATTGCTGCTATAAGTTAGTTACCCTTAACCGAAAAAACCAAAAAGAAAGTGTTCTTATCCCACTACATAAACTCTTTGTCGTAAAGTTTCCATCTTTACAACAAAAATTGCACTACATAATTCAGCCGCATACCAGTACCTGTTTTTTATCTTAGTGCCATAATTTTTCTGACCAATCTTCTACAAGTTTTTTAGAATGACTTTACCACTCCTTAATAGCAGATTCCCTTTTGGTTTTATGCAAAAATTATCAATAAAAACTACTGATCTTTTACATCAAAACTGTTTAAGTTTTGATATAAAAATTTGCAGTAGCATCTTCTCGTCATCTTTGATCTAGCCAAAATCCTTGTCGATGTATTCTTTCATGAATTTTTTGTTGATATTACCTTTCCTTTACCAGTGGATCTCCCTTGAGTTTTACTCAAATCATTGTCATGAAGTGCTGGAAAAAATTGTATCTATCTTGCTGAAATTTTTTGACATAAAATTTTGTTACTATCGTACTTTTCAGTGTTTCTTACTGCACACATGCCTGATCTTGACCCAACTTATTGTTGCCATTATTTTTATCCATCTCACTGCTATCCTCATGGGTTTTTTGTTGTCATAATCCTCTAAATCATTGCTAGATCATTCATCAAAAAGTTGTTATTCTTGATAAAAAATTCTACAGCAACATCTTTGGCACTTCTTACTGTAGCTCTACCAAACTAGTTGCTGCCACCCACAGCAAGCTTAAACATCTTCCTAACCTTAAACCAATGTCCCCAAACCCCCATTACAACTTCCACAGTAGCCTCAAATCACAGCATCAACTACACCTCTGATAGCAGCCTATCAACGTAGAATTCTGCAGCACTATATTTCGGTGATTTTTGCTGCACCCATATATGATCCTTACCGAAATTGTTGTTGCCACCCACATCACCCTTAAGGTATCCTTCTAGCCTTAGGACACAGCCATCATAATCTATTTCCATAAACCTAAAAGCACCCAAAACCGTAGCCAAAAACAGTGACCTATCACAGCCATAACCCTCCACCACCGATCTTATCTTCCGCTACCACCAAACCTTCCACCACCCTATGCCCTTGACCTGTTAATAGATAAAAGATAGAAACATATCAAATACGGAGACATATGTAATGGCATCTTAAGATTTAATTAATGCCAAGTTAGAGGCATTTGAATCACAGTTTGAATCACACGTGGAGGATAAATTACGCTCTTTATTCGTAGAATTCTAAATTGGGCAATCTCCAAGCCCAACAAAATTGCAGCAAAGTGAAAGTCTAGAGAGACCTCCTAAAAAGAAGAATGAGACACTGATTTGATATAGCTATGCAAGAGGATGGACTTCCCCCGATGGGAAGAGGGAGACTTAACAAGATGGCTCTCGTGCGCTAAATGCTGCTTTTGCTATCACCGGACACCGGAGGCTTCCATGGTGGACACCACTGTCATCCATCTTAAAAGAGATGCAATTCGATGGTACAATTGGCTTGAATATACCCAAGCAGTCTTGACGTAGATACAATTCAAAAGCGAGCTGCTAAACCGCTTTAGACCGACCAAGTATGAAAATATCGATAAATAACTCGCGAAGATCTGACAAACCTACATGATCAAAGAATACCAGATCAAGTAACCTCACTCATGATTGGTCTAACAAACAATTATTAGAGACATTCATCGAAGGACTCAAGTCGAAAATAAATGAAGTTAAAGTGTGGTAGCCTCGCACCGTGATAGTCGCAGTTTCCTTTGCTCGAATCCAAGAGGAGCGGCTCAACCAAGACACTCGAAGGATGATGACTACTCCTAGACCAACAACATATAAACCTTCAGCACCCCCTACTCCAAGCTGTTGTTCGCTGCCAGAGAAATTGACGACATAACAACTTCGCGATAGATCAGCGAAGGGCCTTTGTTGGTATTGCAACGAACTTTGGAGCCACAACCATCGCTGCAAAAAAAGAGAAGTTTTTCATGATAGAATGTATTGAAGAATTTGAAGAAGAAGACTTTGAACCTTAGGAGGAGAACATCAAGGAGGACCCGCAACCGATCGATTGCACGACTCACACTCTAGCCAGTCATGCGAAATGAAAGTTGAAGAATCTCTTAAACAACAGCCCATCACTGTTCTTATCAAGACTAGGAGCACCAACAACTTTATGAACAACACAGTTATTGCCCAATTGATGCTCCAAAATGAAGATTGTAGCAGGTTTGATGTTAAGATCACCAACGGTCGAATTTTGAAGTACTCGCAGGTAAAATTGTTTCTACAAGGCCAAAGGATCATTGTTGATTTTTTACTCCTCCCTCTTGATGATTATGAGGTCATGCTAAATACCAAATGGCTAACTATGTTAGGTGATATTCTCTAGAATTTTTTTTAGATTTATTACGAAATTTTTCAGTCAAACAGGAGATCCTACGCGAGAAATTTTTCAGTCATGGAAAATAGGATAACTTTCAGGCGCAAAATGCTACTTTTGTTATCACCCGACACTGGAGGCTTCCATGGTGGACACCACTGTCATAGAGCCTCAGCCGTGAGGACAAGATTAATTTAAAGAGGACGGGTCTGTTAGGACCCTAACTAAGTCAGGTCCTAATCAATTGAGTCGAGTCCTTAGATTGGCCCTTGTTGGCCAACCTAGACCTGGCATTAGGATGGCTAAGAGAAGATTTGAGTCTATTATAATAAATTAGCCCAAATCCTAGTAGGGTTAGGATTCGGCTGAACTGAAGTCAAAATTGGATACGGTTAGAGTCAATTGAGTCATGAATGTAATAAACCCGAATCTAGTCACCACCCCCTAGTAAAGAAGTGGTTGGCTAGGGTTAGGGAGTAGTCCTTATGGGACTAGCCACCTCTCCCTCTTAAGACAGGCCGACTAGGGCAAGAGGGGGAGAGTCCCACTTAGCTTGGACTCTCTCTAGGAAGGAATACGAATAAAATTAGAAGTTGGAGACCCCTATAGCTGTCATCCACATCAAGGTTAGGAGTTGGCTAGGGGTTAAGAGTTGAGGGGAAGAGGAGTCTTGGTTTAATATGAGTCTTAGTTTAAGGAGGAGTCATATTAGGAGTTAGGGTTTTAAGACCCTATAAACACTTGTAATTGCAACCTTTTTCATTATCGATAGATCAATTATCTTTCAGCTCTTGTGTAGAAAACCAAGGAGGGAGGAATCCCTATAGATTTTTAAGGATGTCAATCCCCTATAGAGATCACCCCAAGCTTAGAATCTGCAAGGGTTCTAACAGGTAGACTGCACTATTCGATGAAGACGTCCGAAAATTCAACAAACCATTGGAGAAGGTTTGGGTCTTCAATTTTTGTCGGCTCCCTTATATGATGCTGCTGGAGTTGCATTAGGAAGCCACTATGAAATTTTTGTAAACTTTCTCTATGCACTTCATTGAAATCGTAGCCACATCGCTCCTGCGTTTCCTGCGTAGGATCACCTATTTCCTTTTGCTAAAAAATTTCATAATTAACTTTGAAAAATTTTAGAAAATATTATCTAGCATCATCAGCCATTTAATGCCCAAAAAGTTGGCTTTGATTTCCTAGTCTTGTAGCATTAACTTCACACACTGGCATCTTTGATTGCACTTTAAAATTCGGTCGTCGGCGACCTTGACATCAAACCTACTACAATATTCAATATGAAGTGCCCTCTGAGTAGCAATCTTACTGTTTATGAAGTTATTGGTGCTTTCGGTATCGATGAGGATGGTGACCGACTATTGTTTGAGGAATCCTCCAACTTTCATTGTCTACGGGTTTACGTAGCGGACAAGAGCATGTACCATAAAATCGATCGGTTGTGACTCTCCTCCATGACTTCCTCCTCATGCTCAAGGTCCTCTTCTTCATTTTCTGAATCATTAATGGGTTCAACCAGAAGAAGTCATCCCCTCTTACAGCGATGGTCGCGGCTCCACCATTAGTCGTTATTCCAACATAGGCCCTTTGCTAATCTATCACGAAGTTCTTCTCTTGTCAATTTCTTCAGCTAAGAGGGACGGTTGGGAGCGGACAGTGTTGGAGGTTTGTACACTACTGGTCATGGTGTGGTTCCCATCCTTTGAACATCTTGGTTGAGTCGCTATTCTTGGATTCGGGCGGAAGAGATTGCAGTCGTCAAGGTGTAGGGTTGCCACATTTTTACTTCTCCTCTTAACTTTGACTTTAGTCCTTCGATGAATGTCCCTAATAATTGCTTCTCATACTAATCATATGCTTGGTTAGATAATCTCTAAAACCTAGTATGGTATTCTTGGATTATGGAGGTTTGTCAGATCTTCATGAGTTAACTGTTGATGTTCTCGTATTCAGACGATCCAAAGCAGATCAGCAGCCAACTCTTGAATTGTCTCAACGTCGAGACTCCTTGGGTGTATTCAAGCCAATTGTACCATTGTATTGCATCTCCCTCGAGGTGGATGATAGCGATATCCACCATAGAAGCCTCCAGTGTTTGATAATAGTGGAAGTAGCATTTCACGTGCAAAAGCCACCCCGTCAGGTCTCCCTCTTCCCATTAAGAGAAGTCCACCCTCATGCGTGGTTGTAATGCATTTGTGACTTATTTTTCCTTCTCAAGAGGCCTCTCTTTGTGAACTAAACTTTCACCTTGCTGTGACTTTGTCGGACTTAGAGATCAGCCAATTCTAAATTCTATAAGTAAGGTGTACAATTTGTCCTCCATACACAATTTGAATGCCTCTAACTTAGCATTGATCAGATCCTCTGTTGCCATTATGTACGTCTCTAGATATGAGATATTATGATATTTCTTTTGTTGAGGGTCAAGAGCATAGGTCGATGGAGGGATAGGTGGCCGCAAAAGATAAAGATCGATGATGGAGGATTGCAGCTATGGTAGACCGCTGTTTAGGCTATGGTAGACCGTTGTTTGGGCTACGACAGACAGTTGTTTGGGCTGTAGTTTATGCTACTATTTGGGTTGGCTATAAATTTTAGAAATAGGTTATGATGGTTGCATCTTAAGGCTAGAAGGGTGCCTTAAAGATGATATGGTTGGTCGCAGCAAATTTGGTAGGATATGGTGGGTTACGTGGAAAAGAATAGTAAAAGGTATGGCAGTAGAATTTTACATCAAAAATTTCAACAGTTTGATGATGAAAATTTCAGCGATGTTTTAGAGTATTACAATAGTAAAAAAAAACTCATGAGGATAGTAGCAAGATAGATACGGGTAGTGGCAACAACAATTTGGCAGAGAGCGATTGCGTATGTAACAAGAAACATCGAAGATATATAACAACAGATTTTTACATCTAAAGTTCAGCAGTTTGGATGTAAAAGTTTTAGTGGTTTATATCAAGAACTTTTACATATAACCCAAAGGAAATCAACTGATGAGAAACACCAAAGCCGTTGTAAAAATTCATAGAAGATAGTGCAATAAATTAGTGGCAGCAAGATCAAAAATAGGGTAATAGTATGCAATTGAAATTTATAGCATAAATTTTATCATTAAGATGGTAACTTTACGACAACAAGTTTAAGTAATGTAATAGGGTAACACTTTTTTTTTTTTTTTGGATTTAGGATAACTAAATTGTAGTAGCAGTAAGGTAAATTACCAGAACCTGATGTAATTCTTGTAGGGACTACAAGGGTGATCTGTAGTAGTGGTGATGACGCCAGAGTTGGTGACAATCTCAGCAATTATGGGAATTGCTTGGGCAGTTGGATAAAGATGATGGGCGACTATGGAAGGACAGTGAAGTACCAAGGAATGCTGCTCTGATACCAAGTATTGGAACCCTTGAGGATTCTAAGCTTGGGGGTTTATCTCTATAGGGGATCGGCCCTCTTGGAACATTATAGGGGTTCTCTCCTCCAAGGTATTTGGCATAAGGCTGAAGAAAGATTGATCTTAATGATGATTAAAAGGTTGTGGCTATAATGGTTTATATAGAGTCTTAAAACCTTAACTCCTAATAGAACTCCTATTTCTAATAGACTTCATCTCCTAACCAACTCCTAACTTCTAGTCATCTTCTACTATAGGTGTGACCGGCAACTATAGAAGACTCATACTCAAATTAAACTCCTGCTAACCCTAGCCGACCTCTTTAATTAATAGGAGTGGTAGCTAGTTTAGGGTTTACATGACTCATGACTCCCATGACTTAATAAACTTAGGTCCCGACTCAACTAGGGTCCTAACAGAGAGTTGTACAACTTTCTATAATGACAAGCTTTATAAATTACATATGACTCATAGTCAAATAGATCTAAGTATCCATCATTTTGTAACTTTTGAATCCTTCCTTCGTAAATTATGACCTAGTCTACAATGCCACAAGTATGCACTATTTACCTCATCTCTTTTCTTTTTAGACATACTTATATTCATGATGTGTAAGTAATATCTAGTACATATAAACCATTATGTAACGTTCCACTTGTGATGATCTCATCACCCAAAATCAATGAATAACTGTTGTTCTCAAAACTAATTTATATCCACTAAATATTAAACATTAAATGAAAATAACATGTATCTAATGCAATAATAGATCCACTAGGCAAATGTAGGGTGACCTCACCTTCAGCCACTATAGTCACTCTTGCTCCATTACCCATCTTGAGGTCCATCTCACCTCTCGCCAGTCTCCTAGACCTTGCCAGAACCTGCAATGAATTACAGATGTGATAAGCACTCTCGGTATCTAATACCCGTGTTATCATAAAAATCTAATGAATTGAGACTGATCATGAATGTACTTGAAGCTTCTCTAAGCTTTTATTTCGCCTTCTCTGCATGGTATTATTTGCAGTTTCTCTTCCAATGCTCATCTTTGCTATGGTGGAAGTATTGGTCTTTATCCTTTACCTGGTCTTTTTTGGTAACCCTTGCCTTACTTGGTTTATCCTTATCCTTGTACTTCTTAAGGAATTTATCAGTCTTCCATTTTTTTTGTTCTCACTAATGTAGAAAACTAGTTTATCTTTCTTAATGGTGCTCTCAGCCTCCCTCAATAGAGGAGCTCAGGGAAAGTCACCTCAAGCTTGTTCATATTAAAATTTATAATGAACTGAGAAAAAAATATAGTAGGAACTGAAGTATAAGATCAACGCATAGGTTATCCTCTATGACCATTCCTAGACCTATGAGTTTCTCAATCTACTTAATCATCCTTAGGACATGGTTCTAAACCAATGTCCCCTCTGTTATTCTAGTATGGAAGAGACTCTTGAATATCTCATATCTCTGAATTCTTCCCTATTTCTCAAACAACTGATGAAAACGAAGAAGGATGAAATTGGCATCCATGATCTCATATTGCCTCTACAGCTCAGGAGTTATAGAGGCCAACATATAGCACTTAGCCAAAGTGAAATCGTCTATATACTTCACGTAACGAGCGATCTCATCTTTACTTGCCCCTTCCTCTTGCCTAGGTAATATCGTGTTAAGGACATATGTGATTTTTTTTGCTGTGAAAATAATTCTTAGGTTGTGGTGCCAATATGTATAGTTTGGACTAGTGAGGCACTTGGCATCAAGTATGCCAAGTAGAGGGTTTATAAGTAACATATTTTTTTATAAGTAAAGTTATAGCATAAATAAATAACATGTAGATTTTGTAGAAAAGTAAACAATTAAGATACATAATTCTATCTTAATCTACTCCCACTATTTTTTAGTGAATCATATGATACCCTCGATGTATGAAACAGAAGTTTTCGACAGACTTGTAGTAATGATTAGGATCTAATCGTCATCTTAGTGTAACCTCGAGAGACTCGACTAATCACACTGAGCCCAAAAAGGTAGGCAATACTTGACCATCACAACTCCTTAAGATTCCTGCCCTGTTCTACCTCTAAACCATTATGGCCTCGAGGGATGTAACCAATTATGATATTTGGTCAAAACATCATTATCATTACTAGACGAGTCTGATTTGATAATATGTCCTCTATTGAATTTTGAATTTTGATGATGAAATCAATTGAAGAATTTATGAACTAATATACTTTCAAGATAAGTAATGCAGGAATAACTTCGATCATGGACTTGAACCATTAGAGGATAAATTATCGAAGCAGATGTTGGGTTGAAAAGCGTCATGTCAAAGATTGGACATCGAGCTGAAGGATTGAATGACGTGCGGTAGGATAAACTTCATTCTATAAGTTCGAGCATAGGGTCGGAAGATAAGTTGAAGTTTCAAACGATGTGTCGCATGATCATATGACATGTCATAATACTAGACAATGTGCTTCGTGATTATAATTAAAGTGGTTAGGATTTGATCATAATTGTTTAGAGTCAAATTAAGCTAGTATTAGGTTTTAACCATACTAACTTGATTTGGAGCTCATTGGGCCTGAACTAGGGCTGAATTGGGCCTAATGAAAGACTAATTCAGTGACTTAGAATTGGCATAGGCGATGGTACCTCTAGATCCAAGCAGTGGTATCACCCAAACAATCAAAAAGCACAATTTGTGACTTTCCAGGCATTCTGATAGTGATACCGCCTAGCAACGATGGTACCACCTAGATTGGTGATAGTACCACTAGAGCCTAGATTTTCAGGCTCTGTTTAGATGTAGTACCGATCGGTGCTGATGTTGGCACTGTCAATACTCCAAAAAACTAAAGATTTGAAATTTTAGCTCCAATTTTGAAGCCAATGGGGGTCAATAAATACCCCACGCATTCTTACTTGATGAAGCATGAAAAATTATAAAAATAGTGAAAAAAAGAAAGAATCCTTGAGGTTAAAGTATTGTAAACTCTTGAAATTATTTGAGTCTCTTTCTCCTTGAGTTTAGTGATTATGCTTAGGAGGTGTGAGGGCTTAGGAGGTGTGAGGTCTTATGTGAAAGAGTTTGTAAAAGTTCTCTCCTAAGCCTGGTAAAAGGAGAAGGGTTGCAATAAGGGTAGTTACTCTTCCCCCATTGGAAAGAAGATCGACAGTGAAAGTCAGTAGCCTCGAGAGAAGAGGAATCAGGAGTGGATGTAGGTCGGGATGACTGAACCACTATAAATCGGTTTGAAGTTTCTTTCTTACTTTTCTTTTCCTTGTTATTGCTTACTGATTTATTTTACTCACTACTTCTACTTAACTTTCAAGTTAAATGTATTTCTGATTTATATTCTTATTTGAACTTTTTAAAACCGGATCTTTTTACGATAGCACTAATTCACTGCCCCTTTTAATGCCATTACAATCCTAAAAATTGATATTAGAGCCAAGTTCTATCAGTTAGATTAACACTCAACTAAGTTTTAATGGCTTTTTCTAGTAATCATGATGGTTGTTGTATCACTTATCCTCCTATGTTCAATGGGACGGACTACACTTATTGGAAAACATAAATAAATTTTTTTATTTCTGTGGATTTTGATTTATGGAATGTCATTGAAAGTGGTTTTCAAAAATCTTTTAATCCAACGAATGAATAGAATGATTTTGAAAAGAAAATATTTTATTTAAAAGCTAAAGCTATGAACACTTTATTTTGTGCTTTAGATAAAAATGAGTTAAATCGTATTTCTACTTGTGACACTATACATAACATTTGACACACACTAGAAGTTACTCATGAAGGCACAAATAGAGTAAAAGAATACAAAAATAATCTTTTTGTACATAGTTATTAACTATTTAAAATGAAGTCAAGTGAAAGCATTAGTGACATGTACACTTGTTTTACGGATGTTGTTAATGGTTTAAAAGCTCTCAATAAATGTTATACTAATCCTGAATTGTTAAATAAAATTTTAAGATCTCTTCTAAAATGTTGGGATCTAAAAGTAACAGCTATCCAAGAAGCAAAGGACTTGAATAATTTTTCTCTTAAAGAACTTATAGGATTTTTAATGACCTATGAAATGACTTGTAAAGCACATGATGAACAAGAGAAAAACTGTCCAAAGGACAGAAAGGATATTGCATTGAGAACCAAAGAAGATTTCTCGAGTGAAAGCTCAAGTGAGGATGATGATGATGACATTACACTTCTTAAAAGAAGACTTGAAAAATTTATGAAAAGGAACAAAACTCATAAGAATAAAAATGAACCTAAAAATGATATTATAATATGTTATGAATGTAAGAAACTAGGGCACTTTAAAAATGAGTATCCATAATTGAAGAAGAAGTTGTCAATACAAAAGAAGAAGAAAGCATTTAAGACAACTTGGGATGAATCAAGTGTATCAGAGGATGCAGAGCAAATCAACAAAGACGAAGTAGTAAACTATGCATTAATTGCCTTTAATGATAAAGTATGTGACTTATCTGAAATATTTTTCTTATGATGAATTACTTAATGCATTTTATGATTTGTTTGATGAGCTTAAAAAGTTAGTAAGAAATATAAATAGCTAAAAATGGATCATGTATCTCTCTCAAATAAATTTGATAAATTAAAAAATGAGCATGACAATTGTATGTTAACATCTTGTACTAAATGTGAAGAGTTAGATTCACTTAAAACATAAAATATATTATTATAACAAACTTTAAAAAAATTAAAATTAGAAATAAATCATTAAACATGATTCTTGTTAACCAAAGTTGTGTTTATAGAAAGGAAGGAATCGACTTTGTAAGTAGTAACACTCAACAAAAGCCAATAAGATTTGTAAAATGATCTATACTATATATTCCCTCTAAATATAAATATAATTTTTATAAAAGATTTGGTCATTATGCTTATATTTGATCTTTTAAAATATATAGATATCATAAATTAGTTTGGATTCCTAAAAGAACAATCAATGATTTGATATCAAAAGTTAAGAGAGGTAAATCTAACCATTAAGGACTTAAAGTTAAATGATTACCTAAAGTAAACCTCTCTTTCTTATAAGTGTGTCTTCAAACAAGAGCTAAGAGCAAAAGATGATGTCTTAATAGTGGATGCTCAAGACACATAATCAAATATCCAATATATTTATTGAAGCTCACTAGTCAAGATGGAGGATATATCACATTCGGAGACAATAACAAAGTGAAGATTATTGGTATTAAAATATCAGTAACAAATCAAATTTATAGATTAAAGATGTTTTGTTAGTAGATAGTTTAAAACATAACTTATTAAGCATTAGTCAATTATATCATAAGAGATATAATATCAAATTTGAATCTAATACTTGCATTATAGACACATCACATAAGAATAAATCTATGGTTGCCTTAAGGAACAATAATATTTATACTATTATTCTTGATGATTTTCATAACGGAACATGTTTTTCGATTTTAAACAATGATGCATGGCTTTAGCATAGGAGATTAGGTCATGCAAGTATGAAATTAATATCACAAATCGGAACTAAAGAGCTTGTAAGAGGAATGCCTAGAATTAAATTTGTCAAAGATAACATTGGTGATGCATGTCAACCAGGAAAATAAATAAAAATAGCTTTAAATCCAAAAATCAAGTGAGTACCTCTAGACTATTACAATTAATTCATATGGATTTATTTGGACCAACTGATATCACAAGTCTAGGAGGTAGTAAATATGCTTTTGTGATTGTTGATGATTATAGTAGATTTACTTGGACATACTTCTTGGTACATAAAAGTGATTTTTTAAAATATTTTATGAAGTTTTGCAAAGAAGTTTAAAATAAAAAAAAGGTTTTAGAATTTCTTCTATTTGTAATGATCATGGTGGTAAAATTAAAAATCATGTTTTTTAATAATTTTATAATTCTAATGGGTATGATCATAATTTCTCTAGTCTAAGAAGTCTACAACGAAATGGAGTTATTAAGAGAAAGAATAGGAGTTTACAAGAGATAACAAGAACCATACTTAATGAACGTAGCCTATTACTTTGCGACCGAAATTGTTAACACGACATGCTATGTTATGAACAGGGTTCTCGTAAGACCTCTACTATCTAAAACTCCTTATGAATTTTAGAATAATAAAAGACCAAACATTTCATATTTTAAAGTTTTTGGTTGTAAGTGTTTTATTTTAAATGAAAATGATGCCTTAGGAAATTTTAATGCAAAATCCGATGAAGGCATTTTCTTAGATATTCCTCTATTTCTAACTCTTTTCGAGTTTTTAATAAAAGAACTTTAGTTATTGAGAAATGTATCCATGTTATTTTTAATGAGTTTCCCAAAGTTAAGAAAAATAATTTGATGATGATTTTAAGTTTGATATTTTGAATTTGAATGAGAATTATTCTCTCCAAAGCAATTTGGATACATCTAATTCCAAAGATATCTTACTCAAGGAATGGAGTATGTAAATGCTCATACTAAGAAGCTAATCATTAGATATACATCAAAAGATATTCAAACTCATTCTTCACTTCAAAATATTTGTACAAATGCTACCTTTTATCTCAAATTGAACCTAAATACATTGATAATACTCTTAAAGATGACTCATGGGTCTTGATAATAAATAAAGAATTAAATAAATTTAAAAAAATAAGGTTTTGATACTTGTTCCTAGACCTAGTGATTATATTGTTATTAGTACTCTATGGGTCTTTAGGAATAAGAAAAATAAACAAGGTATCGTGGTTCAAAACAATGCTAGATTAGTAGCCCAAGGTTTCAACCAAGAAGAAGGTATAGACTATGAAGAAATATTTGCTCCTGTGGTAAGACTTGAAGCCATAAAGATACTTTTTGAACCACGATACCTTGTTCCTAGACCTAGTGATCATATTGTTATTAGTACTCTATGGGTCTTTAGGAATAAGAAAAATGAACAAGGTATCGTGGTTCAAAACAATGCTAGATTAGTAGCCCAAGGTTTCAACCAAGAAGAAGGCATAGACTATGAAGAAATATTTGCTCCTGTGGTATAGACTATGAAGAAATATATGCTTGTTTTAAAATTTTTAAGTTATTTCAAATGGATATCAAATACCTTTTTTAATGATTTTATTTTTGAAGAAATTTATGTTGAGCAACCACCCGGATTTTAAAATATTTTTTTTCCAAATCATGTTTATTAATTATTTAAGGCTCTCTATAAGTTGAAGCAAGCCCCTAGGGCTTGGTATGAGAGGCTTAGCTTTTTTATTATTCAAAATAATTTTTTGAAAGACAAGGTAGATACCATATTATTTATTAAATATTTTAAAAATAATTTACTTACTATTCAAATTTATGTTGATGATATTATTTTTTGTTGTACTAATGAATCTTTATGTGAATTATTTGCCAAAAGTATGAGCCAAGATTTCGAAATGAGTTTGATGGGTGAATTTATATTTTTTTAGGATTACAAATTAAGTGACTAAGCAATGAAACTTTTATTAGTCAAACTAAGTAGAGTTTAGATTTATTAAAAATATTTCACATGGATAGTGCTAACTATTAATATACCTATGAGCATGTCTACAAAATTAGATTTGGACAATGAAAGAGAATGCTTTGATCAAAAGACTTATAGTGGTATGATAGGAAGCTTATTATATCTTACTGCAACTAGACCGAATATAATATTTACTGTTAGACTTTGTGCAAGATTTCAATCAAATCCCAAACAATCTCATTATAAAGCAATTAAAAAAAAATTTAGATACTTAAAAGGAACTCCAAATTTAGGATTAGGTATCCAAAATCTGAAAATTTTTATTTGATTGTGTATACTAATGCTGACTTTGTAGGATGTAAAATAGATATAAAAAGTACATCTAGAACATATCAATTCCTAAGTCATACACTTATTTCTTGATCTTTTAAGAAGCAAAACTCTGTCGCATTATCCACAATGGAGGCTAAATATATAGTGGTAGGTGCATGTTGTTTACAAGTAATCTAGATGAAGAGAAGATTAAGAACTTGACCTGAAAAATATTTCTATAAAATGTGATAATACAAATGCAATTTGTTTAACAAAGAATCCTCTTCAACACTCTAGGACTAAACACATTGATATTAGATATCATTTTATTAGGGATCATGTTAGCAATCATGATATATCATTAGATTTCATTATCATAAAACAATAATTGGTAGATTTTTTACTAAACTATTGAATGAGGAATAATTCATTGTTGAATCTTTCAAATACATGAATCATGATTTTTCTCTTTTTTTTCCTCATCAGATCATTATCTTAATTTCAAATACATAAATGTGTGAGATATATGACATATGACTCCTTGGTATTAATATCCTTCGTTGGCACATTGATGTAAACAAATAGAATTAGCACCATGATAGAATAATATCCTTCTCTTCTTTTTGATAATAACAAATGAGGAGAGAAAGTAATAGCTTACTCATTTCTTTTTCCTCTTTTTGTTGATGATAAAAGGGGAGAAGTAATGGTAACTTTTTGATAATGTAGCACTCATATGCACATTGTATTTGATTATATTAACTTATGATATTTATCTGAGATGTACGAATATGATGTGAAATTATGCATATGATTCTTGCAATAATCACTATTAAAAGTTGCTGTGAATTATGATTAAAGTTGCTTTGACTTGAATTTAAAGAGTTGAAAGGTTATCATTTTTCTTTAAAAATTTTAGTAGATTATGACACATAGATAGGGAGAGTTTAGTTAAAACTCCATCATTAATTGGTTGTCATCATCAAACAGAGCAAGATTATTCAATCTCATATTTTGATGATGAAATAAATTAATAAATTTATGAACTAATATGCTTTCAAAATAAGTAATACGGGAATAACTTCGATCATGGACTTGAACCATCAAAGGGTAAATTATTGAAGCGGACATTAAGTTGAAAATTGTTATATCAAAGATTGGATGTCGGGCTGGAGGATTAGACGACATGCTGTAGGATGGACTTCGTGCCATGAGTTAGAGCATCAGGTCAGAAGATACGTCGGAGGTTCAAACGAAGTACCACATGATCAATGACATGCCATAATACTAGACAACGTACTTCATGATTATAATTAAAGTGGTTCAGTATTGATTATGGTCGTTTAGAGTCACATTAAGTTGGTATTAAGTCTAAACCATGCCAACTTGATTTGGTGCTCATTAAGTCTAAACCATGGCTAAATTGGGCCTAATAAAAGGCCAATTTAGTAACTTGAAATTGACCTAGGTAGTCATACCGCTGGGTCTAGGTAGTGATACGGCCCAAATAGTCGAAAAGCATCATTTGTGTTTTTTCAGGCATTCAAATACAGCCACCTATGATGGTGGTACTATCCAACAGTAGTGGTACCACCTAGACCGATGGTAGTACCGCTAGAGCCTAGATTCTCGAGCTCTATTCAGTGGTAGTATTGCTTGGTGCTAATGGTGTTACCACTAGTGCCTCGAAAAACTAGAATGTTGTTTAGTATTTCGGCATGTTTTAACTCTAAAAATTATGTTGGTATTAGGCTAGTGCCTCGAAAAACTAGCATAATACTAGCATAATTTGACTCTAAATGACCATGATCAAGGCTTAACTACTTTAAATATAATCACAAAGCTTTTAGCATGTTGTCTAGTGTTTCAATATATCATCTGATCATTCGGTACATCATCTGAACCTCCGACGCATCTTCCGACCCAATGCTCAAAATCATGGCATGAATTCTATCCTACCATACATCAGCCAATCCTCCAGTCTAATCTCCAATCTTTGACATGGTGCTTTTCGGCCCAACATTTGCTTCGATAATTTACCTTCTAATGGTTCAAGTCTGTGATTGAAGTTTTTCCTACATTACTTATCTTGAAAGCATATTAGTTCATAAATTCATAAATTGATTTTATTATAAAAATTCGAGATTCAATAATCTTTCCCTTTTTTATGATGATAACTAATTGATGATGGAGTTTTAAGTAAACTCCCCCAGTATAACTTAAATGTTTAAAGAAATGGTAATCTTTTAAATCTTTGAATTCAAGTTAAAATAATTTTAATTATAAATCTATTAGGATCGAGTTGGTACTAAGAGGTAGATATCGAAAGTGCTTAGTGAAAAGCATCTTTTTGAAAAACTTTTCATTCAAAAAAAACTGATATCGAAAGTGCTTTGAATTAGAACTAGTTAAAAGCAATTAAATCCAAGAGCAATAATAAATGAAAGGTAGATAAGAGATGTACACCATATTTTATAGTGATTCATTCCACCTTACCTATGTCCATTCCCGATATCTTTACTCGAGGTTATCGGTTTTCACTCGTGATCTTTTTCAATGGGCGAAGATCAAACACCCCTTAGAACTCTTTTCTCCTTTTCTCAAGCTTAGGAGATAACCCTTACAACTTTTTAGCCCTCCCTTAAATACAAATCTTGTTATCAACATTATTTTTAACATAAGAGGAAGAAACTCTCACACAATTTTAACAGTATTTTCCCAAGTTTTTTCTTCACTTTCTTGCTATCTCAAGCAAGAATACCTGGGGTATTTATAGACCCCAATTGGTTTCAAAAATTAGACCCAAAAATTTAAATTTTCCTGAAATCTTGGGGTACAAGCAGTACTACTACTAGCACCGATGATACCATCGCCAAACAAAGCCCAGGATTTTGGGCATGGGCGGTACCACCACCACTTAGTATTGGTAGTACTACTACCAACTAGCAGTACCACCACTAGTAGTTGATAATGCCACTGCTCAAAAATCTAGAAATGTACTTTTTAGTACTTTTTGTACCCTTAGTTGTATATTCTTTTGACCTAGTTATACCTTCTTCTAGGTCAATGAAATAAGCTCTCTAATGAGCTCAAATCAGTCCTTAAACCCTAACTATGATAAGACTAAAATAATTTCAAGCAAGCAATCCTTATTGTCCAACATGTCAATTTGTTTATTCGACTTTCAGCGAACTCCTGGCAACCTTACTGCGAACTCTCGGCAAGCTCCTGACAATCTTCTGATGAACTCCCACCGAACTCCTAGTAAACTTCTGGCGAACTCCCAGTAAGCTCCTGACAACCTTTTGGTGAACTATTGGTAAACTTTCGACGAACTCCCGGTAAGCTCCTGTCGCACTGTCCAATGCTTCGGCGTATCCTCGATTCTTCCGGCCCGATGCCCAAACTTTGACTTTGGTGCATTGTTTGATTTTTCTTTAATTGCTTTTGCCTTTTCATGATTATAGTAGTCCTACATCACTTTCTTCAACACAAGGGTTAGATCATAATTTCACCAATTGATTTGATCATCAAAATTTAAGATTCAACAAAATCATAACAACTTTCAATAATGATTATTGTAAGAATCATATACATAATTTTATATCATATCCATAGTTTGAAATAGTTACACATA
The DNA here is from genome assembly GCA_021527575.1 of Ensete glaucum. NCBI lineage: Eukaryota > Viridiplantae > Streptophyta > Magnoliopsida > Zingiberales > Musaceae > Ensete > Ensete glaucum. Next base: position 39,395,747 of record CM038557.1, on the reverse strand, counting down.
GTAAAAAAATATCACAAGTTAATGTCATCAAATATAACATGTATATGAGTGCTACGTTATCAAAAAATTGTCAGTACTTCTCCTCTTTTGTCATCAACAAAAGGAGAAAAAAGAACTGAGTAAGCCACTACTTTTCTCTCCTTCTTTAACATTATAAAAAAAAGGAAGATGATGATATCATTTTATTATAGTGCTATTTTTATTTGTTTACGTCAACATGCCAATGAAAGATATTAATACAAAGGAGTCATATAACATATTACATCATTCATGTATTTGAAATCCAGATAATAATCCAATGAAGAGAAAAATAAGAAAAGTCATGATTCAGGTATTTAAAAGATTCAACATGCCTAATTCTATTCTAATAAAGTCAAATTATTCCTTAATTAGTAGTTAGTAAAAATATATGCTAATTGATGTTTTATGTCAATGAAATCTAAAGATATATCATGATTGCTAACATGATCCTTAATAAGATTATGTCTAATATAAATGTGTCTAGTCCTAGAGTGTTGAATAGGGTTCTTCGTTAAATAAATTATAATATTTTATAGGAATATTTTTTAGGTAAAGTCTATAATCTTTTAAAGTACTCTTCATCCATATTATTTGTGCACAGCATGCACCTGCCATTATATATTCAGCGTCGGCTATGGATAATACAATAAATTTTTACTTCTTAAAAGAAGACCAAGAAATAAGAGCATGACCTAGGAATTGACATTTTCTATATGTGCTTTTTCTATCTATTCTGCATCCTACAAAGGCGATATCAGCGTATGCGATCAAATCAAAATTTTTAGATTTTGGATACCATAATCCTAGATTTGGAGTTCCTTTTTCAAGTATCTAAAATTTTTTTAACTGCTTTATAATAAGATTGTTGGGATTTTATTGAAATCTTATACAAAGTTCAACATTAAATATTATATCAGATTTTGTTGTAGTAAGATATAATAAACTTCCTATCATACCTCTATAAGTCTTTTAATTAAAGAAGTCTCCTTCATTATCCATATCTAATTTTGTAGACATGCTTATTGGTGTATTAATGACCTTACCACTATCCATATGAAATCATTTTAATAAATACAAAGTATACTTAGTTTGACTAATAAAAATTTCATCTTTAGTTGTTTAATTCACAATCATAAGAAAAATATCATTCACCGATAAAACTCATTTTAAACTCTTGGCTCATACTCTTGACAAATGATTCACGTAAAGATTCATTAGTAGAACTAAAAATAATATCATTAACATAAATTTAAATAATAAGAATATTATTTTTAAAATATTTAATAAATATTATGGTATCGACCTTGCCTTTTAAAAAATTATTTTGAATAAGAAAAGTGCTAAGTCTCTCATACCAAGTCCTAAGGGCTTGCTTCAACCCATAGAGAGCCTTAGATAATTTATAAACATAGTTTAAAAAAAGATTATTTTCAAATCCAAGTGGTTGCTCAACATAAACTTCTTCGAAAATAAAATCATTAAAAAGACACTTTTTACATCCATTTGAAATAATTTAAAATTTTTTTAAAAAGTATAGGCAAGGAGTATCCTTATGACTTCAACTTTTGTCATAAGAGCGAAAGTTTCTTCATAGTCTATGTCTTCTTCTTGGTTGAAACCCTTGGCCATTAATCTAACATTGTTTCAAACCATGGTATCTTTTTCATCTTGCTTATTCTTAAAGACTCATTTAGTATCAGTCACAATATCATCACTAGGTCTAGGAATAAGCATCCAAACCTTATTTCTTTTAAATTGATTAAATTTTTTATGCATTGCGAAGATCTATGAGTCATTTTTAAAAGCATCGTCAATTTATTTAGGTTCAATTTAAGATAAAAATGAGCATTTTCATAAATATTTTTAAGTGAAGAATGAGTTTGAATACCTTTTAATATATCTCAATAATTAGCTCCTTACGATGAGCATCTATACGTAAGGTATCTTTGGAAGTAAATGTATTCAAGTTACTTTAGAGAGAAGAATTCTCATTTAATTTCAAAATATCAAACTCCAAATCATCATCAAAATCATTTTTCTTAACTTCAAGAAACTCATTAAAAACAACATAGATAGATTCCTCAATAACTAAAATTCTTTTATTAAAAACTTGAAAAGCTTTAGAAATATCTAAAAAAAATATTTTCATCAAATTCTACATCAAATTTTCCTAAGGTATCATTTTTATTTTAAATAAAATATTTACAACTAAAAACTTTAAAATATAAAATATTGGGTCATTTATTATTCCACAATTCATAAGGCGTTTTAGATAGTAGAGGTCTTATGAGAACCATGTTCATGACATAGCTATTGGGAAACCTCAACGAGAGCATCACATGCGTAGCAAAAGATTAAACCAAAACTGATTTCCCATGTAGATCAAAATCATCGTACAAAGATTGGTGCGAGAAAAAATCATAAAACCAAAAACTACATCGAGTGAAAGATTGTTTACCTAGGGAGAACTCCTTATAAACTATATACCGAGCATGATATTATCAGGCCACATATGAAATCCATCTTAGTCTTGCTCTAATTGGATTCTCTCAAAGAACTCCTCTCTCAATCCGACCAACATGATCAGGGATTTACTAGAGCAAGAGCATACGGGATATTCTTCTCATGATACCGAGAGTGGATGATCCTCTAATTGATACTCAATAGCTTTTGTAAGCCTGGCTACCAATCACGATAACCAATTATACCATATTTAGAACTTTTCGAACCTGTAAGTCCAGCGTCAAAGAGAATACTCAAACAATGCATCTATAACCATCACTCACGTGATTGGCTTGTAGGGCACCTATAACCAATAATCTCCTACTTAACCTAAAGTTAATCACCTATGTGTCTGATCCTGTCAGACCCTTGTGACGCTCAAAGACAATCTGAGCTAACAACTTTGTTAGTGGATCCGTAATGTTATCTTCAAATAGAACTCTTTTCATTACTATATCTTTATGGGCTATGATCTTTCTAATCAGCTAGAACCTCCTCAGGATAATTATGATGAGACCTAGGTTCCCTTGCTAGAGCTATCACTCTATTGGTGTCACTATATATGAAAATCAGCACCACGATGCTTAGTATGACTCCCAAATCCCTGATGAACTTTTTCATTCACACCCCTTCCTTTGTTACTTCTATTACAGCAATGTATTCTGCCTCTGTGGTCAAGTCAGTAGTATCTTACTTGGAACTCTTTCAGCTTACTGCTCCTCTATTCGAGTCAAATCATACTCTGAGTTCAACTTGTTATCATCAATGTCAGACTGAAAACTCAAGTTTGTGTAGCCCTCAACCTAGAGGCTACCTTCTCTATATACCAGTAAAAGATCCTTAGTCCTTCTCAAGTACTTAAGGATACTCTTTACTGCCTTTTAGTGTTACAAACCTGGATCTGCTTGATACTTGCTCACGACACTAAGAGCATGTGTTATATCAGGCCTGATATATAGCATAGAATACATGATAGACCCTATTGATGAGGTATAGGATATCCTATTCATGTCTATCCTTTCTTAAGAAATTTTTGGAGACATACTCCTAGAAAGTGATATTTCATATCTCATCAGTATGAGACCTCTCTTGGAATTCTCCATGCCAAACCTTTTTGACAATAGAGTCTATATACTTGGACTGGGATATATCAAGTATCCTCTTAGATCTATCTCTATAGATCTGGATCCCCAAAATGGAGGATGCTTCCCCTAAGTCCTTCATGGAGAAGTTTCTAGATAGCCATGCCTTTACTATGGAAAGCATTCATACATCATTCCCAATGATTAGAATGTCATCCACATACAATACTAAGAAGGTGATAACACTCCTACTTAACTTCTTATACATACAAGACTTATCTTAATTCTTAACAAAGTCATAAGATCTGTTGGCCTTTATCAAATCTTATATTCCAATTTCGGGAGGCTTGCTTCAGTCTATATATGAACCTAAGCATCCTGCACACTTTATCTAGACTATCTCTATATATGAACCCCTTTAGTTGTATCATATATACCTTCTCCTCAAGGTTGCCATTGAGAAATGCAGTTTTTACATTCATCTGCTATATCTCATAGTCATAGTGTGCTGCAATAGCCAAAAGAATTCTAATGGATTTAAGTATGGCTACAGGTGAAAAGGTTTTGTCATAGTCAACTCCTTACCTTTAACGATATCCTTTAGCCACTAGCCTTGCCTTATATGACTTCACCTTTCCATCTACTTCGATCTTCTTCTTGAAGATCCATTTACAATCAATGGGTACAATACCCTCAGATGCATCCACAAGGTTCCAAACATTATTGGAGTACATGAAATCCATCTCAAATTTATGGCTTCTTGTCACTTCCTGGAGTCTATACTCATAATAGCCTCCTCGTAGGTCTGATGATCAAGATCTTGAGAGTCCTCTCCACTAATATATCTCACATATCTTTCAGGGTGATATACTCTGCTAGACCTACGTACTTGAGCTAGGTTCTCCAACCTTACTCAACTCTATCTCACTCCCATTGTTTCCACCAAGAATGTGTTCCTTCTTAAGAAACACAGCCCTCCTAGCAACAAAGACCTTCTAATTCTCGGGATGATAAAAATAATACCCATAAATTTTCTTGGGATATCTCATGAACTTGCACCATTATGTTATTGATTCTAACTTGTCAGGATTATGTCTTTTACATAGGTAGAGACCCCTAGATCTTAACAGCCTTAAGATTAAGCTTCTATCCTTTCAATATCTCATATGGTGTAGACACTACCGACTTAGATGAAATTTTGTTAAGAAGGCTATGGTCTCTAGGGCATATCCTCATAATGAGATAGGTAGATTAGCGAAAATCATCATGGATCACACCATGTCTATTCCTCCGTTTTGATACACCATTAAGCTGAGGTGTATAAGGTGTCTACTGGGATAGAATCTTATTATCCCTGAGGAAATAGGTAAACTCAGTATTCAGGTACTCTCCTCTTCAATCTGATCGAAGAGTCTTAACACTCTTTCTAATTTGGTTCTCTACTTCATTCTTATATTTCTTGAATTTCATAAAGGCCTCTAACTTATACTTCATCAAGTACACGTGTCTATACCTAAAAAAATATTAGTGAATATAATGAAGTATGAGTAATCGCCTATAGTATAAGTCAACATGGGATCACATACATCACTATGTATAAGTTACAGTAGCTTAGTGGCTCTTTCTCTCTAGTTTCACTAAAAGAGAGTTACTACAAAACCTGGAGTCTTTGACTACCCTCCCCAGTTCTTCAACTGACGAACCACTTTACCGTCTTTTAGCTTTTCTCCCTAGCTCTAAAAATGATACCGCCCACACCACTATAAGAATGCCTCTTTGTGGGACATTCCTTTCTCTTAGTTCCACCAAAAGGGGAGTCTAGTCTGCCTTTCTTGCACCTAAACCTGTATTGAGTTTGGGTCTACCATTACTTCATATAAATCTGAGCATTCCATCTTGCTCATTAGAGCCTTCTGCTGCTTACTTGCTTTCTTTTGTTCCTAATTCGAAGCCTGTGGTCATATTTCCACAAAGGTGAGATTAGTAAGTTGCATACGACTCATAGTCAAATGGATCTAGGTATGCATTATTTCATAGATATTACCTAGCCTACAATATATTAGGTATGCATTATTCACATCATCTCATTTCTTCTTAGACTTATTTGTTGAATCTCAGATTTTGATGATGAAATTAATTGATGGATTTTATGATCTAACTTGTGTGTTAAAGAAAGTGATGTAGGATTAACTACGACCGTAAAGGACAATATAATTAGATGTTGGGCTAGAGTCTAGTTCAAGCATCAGGTCGAGATTCAGACGATGCAATAGGAGCTCGTCGAGAGTTTACCTGAGGTCGGTCGAGGTTCGGACGATGTTGTCAGGAGTTCGTTGAGAACTCATCAGAAGTTTGTCGAGAGGTTCGTCGGGAGTTCGCTGATAGGTTGTCGAGAGCTCGCCATGAGTTAACTAGAAAAATGCTGGAAGTTCATTGTGAGTTCACCGAAGAAAATCAGGAGCTCACCATGGGTTCATCAAAATGATGCCGAGAGTTCACCGAAGAGATGATCGGACAATAAAAATTATACATTGAGTGTCATTGTTAGCATCATAATGAGAGTTAGTTTTACTAACTCGATTAAGAGGCCATTAGGCCTTAATTGAGATTAATTTAGATATATTATAAAAGTCATTTTAGTAATCCAAGGTCAGATAAGACACGATCTTCAAAGATATGATATCCAAGATGACACAGTCTTTGAAGATGTGTCAGGCGGTTGACTCGCCCAGAACATAGTCTTTGAGACTAGCACCTCAGGAACACTTAGAATTTAAATTTTGGCTCCACTTTTGAAGCTATTTGGGACCTATAAATACCCACCCATTTTTACTGAAAAGATGTAAGCAATTAAGAGAAAAAACCTTATGAAAACACTATTGTAATTGAGAGCTTCTCCTCATTTTGCTTTATGTGTTTTTTATTTAAGGGAGAGTTTAAAAACTTATAAAGGTTATCTCCTAAACCTATAAAAGGAGAATAGAGTTGTAAGAGGGTCGTTGATCTTCACCCATTGAAGGAAGATCAGTAGTGGAAGCGAGTGACCTCAACAGAGGAGGAATCAGGAGTGGACATAGGTCACGAGACCGAACCACTATAAAATCGATTTGCTTCCTCTTCTTTGCTCTTTATCTTCATTATATTGCTATTTAACTGTCTACTATCTTTGTTTGTACTATTACAAACATCTCTACGCTTAAATGGATTTTCAATATGATTTTTATTGAACGAATATTTAAATCGATGTAAATTTTTTTATAAGCACTAATTCCCCCACCACCACCCCTTAGTATCGCTTTGATCCTAACAATTGATATCAGAGTCACATTTCTCTCTATTTGGTTTAAAATCCAAGAGAGATGGCTTTTGTTGATAATCAAGAGGGACTTTCTATCACTCATTCTCTCATATTTAATGGGACGGATTATACATATTGGAAAACTCGAATGAGAATTTTTCTACTTTCTCTAGATTTTGAATTATGATATATTGTTGAAAGTGGTTTTGAAAAGTCTTCCAAAATGATGAATGAATGGAATGATTCAGAAAAGAAGATTTTCTCTTTGAATGCTAAAGCTATGAACGCTTTATTTTATGCTCTTAATAAAAATAAATTTAATCAGATTTTTATATGCAAAACTGCGTACGAGATTTGGCACACACTTGAAGTCACACATAAAGGCACTAGTCGAATCAAAGAGTCAAAAATTAATCTTTTGGTGCATAATTATGAGTTGACATGAAACCAAGTGAGACCATAAAAGACATGTACATCTATTTTACGGATGTTGTCAATGGTCTAAAAGTATTTGATAAAAGTTTTTCTAATTTTGAACTTATTAACAAAATATTAAGATCCCTCCTTAAAAGTTGGGATCCTAAAGCAACGACAATATAAAAAGCAAAAAACCTAAATAATTTTCTGCTTCAAGAACTAATTGGATCTTTGATGACTTACGAAATGACATGTATAGTACATGATGAACTTGAGAACAACCTTCTAAAGAACATGAAGGATATATCACTTAGAACCTAGGAAGACCACTTAGGAGAAAACTCAAGTGATGATGATGATGAGAAGGACTTCACACTTCTTACAAGAAAATTTAAGAAATTCTTAAAAATGACTAAAATAAAATAAGATGCTAAGAACAAAAGTGAACTCAAAAAGGACTCAATAATATGTTACGAATGTAAGAAGCCAAGACACTTCAAAAATGAATGTCCTTAAGTGAAGAAGAAGCAATCAAAGAAGAAGAAGATACTAAAAGCTACTTGGGATGACTTAAGTTCATCCGAAGACAAGGAGCCAACCAATAAGGAATAAGTTGCAAATTATGCTTTCATGGCATTTGGCAATGAGGTAAGTAATATAAACGAGTCTTCTTTATCTTATGATGAATTATTTAATGCATCTAATAACTTGTTTGATGATCTTAAATTAATTAGTAAAAAGTATAAATTGTTAAATAAAGATCATCTTCACTTACTAGTGATGTTGAAAATTTATAAAGGAGTATGATGAACATAGGATAGCTCCTTGCACTAAGTATGAAGAAATATATACTTCAAAAAGAAAATGTTCCATTACAAGAAACATTAGAAATTTTAAAATAGGTAACAAATCCTTAAACATGATCCTTGCTAATAATGGTGATGTTCATAGAAAGGAAAGAATTAACTTTATGAGTAACACTCAACAAAACCCAACCATCTTTGTTAAAGGACCTACATTAAATGTTTCAACTTAGGAACAAATGTAATTTTTGTGGAAGAATTGGATATTATGCTTATAAATATTCATTTAAAAGGCATAGTCCACAAAAGTTAATTTGGGTTCCTAAAGGAACCATAAACAACTCAATACTATTAATAAAATTAGATAGAGCTTTTCATGAGGGATCCAAAGTCAAATGGGTACCTAAATTAGATAGAACTTATCTTCTAACAAAGGCTACGAGAACTAAATGATATCTTGAAAGTAGTTGCTCAAGATATATGACTTGAGATATATAATACTTTTTAAGCTCACTGGCCTAAACAACAATAATAAGAAAAATTATTGGAATTAAAATTATTGGTAACGAAACATTTGATGGTTCATTGTTATGTAATTAATCTTAATTATTTTTTAATAATGCTAGTATAAAAATAAACTAGAACTAAAGAACCTTAGTTATTATTAATGAAAAAATATGTAAATTAAAATTTTTCAAAAAAATATTTTGATGATATTATATTGGTTGATTTAAATGTAAATGCTAATGTTGAATAATGATTAATGTTATGATGGTTGTATGTTGAAATAGGTTGTTTACTTTTGGATGTTAGATTATTCTTGAATTTGAGTTTAAAATAAAATAAAAAAGGAGTAAAATCATACTTTATTTTTAATATTTTAAAAAATTAAAAATATTTTTGAAATAAGAAGAAAAATTGTATTATAACTTATTTCACTAAGTCTAAAGAGTTAGACTCACTTAAGAAAGAAAAATTATTAGAATTAAAATAAATCGAAGACGTTGTTTAAAAATATTTTATAATTTCTTTTGGAAATGATACTTGATTTTTAGTTTTTAAAAGTTAAAAATATTTTACTTATTTAAAAATATTTTATTATAATGATCTTCATGATTTTTTTTTTAGATGAAACTAAGATTTAAATGACAATCAATGCATACATTTGGCATAAAAGGTTAAGAAATTTTTATGAAACAAATCACATGGATTGAAATAACCAAAAAGAGGAAAGTTTTTCTTTGAATATTTCTCAATCAAGTTTTCAATAAGAGATAAAGTGTTATATTGAACTATAAAAATAATTTTGATAAATTAAACATTTGTTTAGAAAATGTATGTTGAACATTTCTCCTTTTTATGACAAAAGGGGGAGAAATGGTATATTGATAATAAATAATAAATATTCAAATGATGGATATTTGTGATAAATGTTTAAGTATAATAAGTTAAAATGATGAATATTTATGATAAAAGTTCAAATATGAATTGAACATTTCTACTTTCTATTGATGATAAAAGAGGAGAAATAACATAATTGATGACGTAAGAGAAATGTGTATCTTGAAATCTTTTAAATGTTCATGTGATACCAAGAAGATTAATACTTTAAATTTTTTATTATGTATGGTACCGTTAATGATTAAATTATAAAAATATTATACTTGAATTCAAAAGTGATGAGTTTTTTTGAATGCAAGTTTGTTGCATTTATCCTATAGAATATACACAGGGAGAGTTATGATTAACTCCCATCATCAATTGGTGTCATCATAAAAAATGAAGAGATTGTTGAATCTTAGATTTTAATGATGAAATCAATCGATAGATTAATTGTAACCATAAAGGGCAATACAATCAGATGTTGGGCCAGAGTCTAGTTTGAGCATCCGGCCGAGATTCAGACGATGCAATGGGAGCTCACCGGGAGTTCGCTGGAGGTCGACTGAGTTTCGGATAATGTTGTTGGGAGCTTACCGAGAACTCACTAGAAGTTTGCCAAGAGGTTCATCGGGAGTTCGCCGACAAGTTGTCAGGAGCTCGTCGGGAGTTTGTCGGAAGAATGCTAAAAGTTCGTTGGGAGTCTACCGAAGGAAATTGGGAGCTCGTTGTGGGTTCATCGGAAGGATGTCGGAAGTTCACCGAAGAGACGATTGGACAACAAAAATTATACGTTGAGTGTCATAGTTAGCATCATAATGAGAATTAATTTTACTAACTCGATTAAGATGCCATTAGGCCTTAATTGAGGTTGATTTGGACTTACTATAAAAGTCATTTTAGTAACCCAAAGTCAGATAAGACACGGGTCTCCGAAGACACAGTCTCCAAGATGACACAGTCTTTGAAAATATATCAAGCGGTTGACTCGCCAAAACTAGGCAGTTGAACCACCTAGACATAGTCTCTCAGAATGTGTCAAGCAGCTGAACCACCCAAACACACCCTCCCAGACTGTGTCAAGCAGTTGAACCACCCAGAACATATCTTCGAGACCAGCACCTTGGGAACACTTAGAATTTGAATTTTGACTTCACTTTTGAAGTCATTTGGAGCCTACAAATACCTCACACATTCTTGTTAAAAGGACGTAAACAATTAAGAGCAAAAACTTTATGAAAACATTGTTGTAATTGAGAGCTTCTTCTCATTTCGATTTATGTAGTTTTTATTTAAGGGAGAGGTTAGAGACTTATAAAGGTTATCTCCTAAACCTATAAAAGGATAATAGAGTCATAAGAGGATAGTTGATCTTCACCCATTGAAGGAAGATCAATAGTAGAAGCCAGTGACCTCAACAAAGGAGGAATCATGAGTGGATGTAGGTCATAAGACCGAACCACTATAAAATCGTTTATTTCCTCTTCTTGGCTTTTTATCTTCATTGCTTTGTTATTTAACTGTCTCTTATCTTTACTTGTACTATTATAGAGGTCAACTTATAGCATTTTGCTAAAGTGGAATCGTGTATATACTTCCTTGCTTGCCCCTTTCTCCAATGTGGGCACAATCGTATCAAAGACATATACAGTTTTCTCCATCGTGAACAATTCTCAAATTACGGAGCCAATCCATGTAGTTTGGACTAGTGAGGCGGTTGGCATCATGCCACATAGGGGGTCTACGAGCGAAATATTTCTAAAAAACAAGATATAACATAAATAAATAATATGTAGAATTTACAGAAAACTAATTAAGATATTGACTTCTATCTTAATTTACTCACACTAATTTTTCTGACGAATCATGTAACCCTCTCGGCACGTAAAGTGGAAGTCTCTAGTAGACTTCTAGTGGCGACCAGGATCCAATTGGTATATTAGTGCAACCTTGAGGGACTCGACCAATTACACTAAGCCTAAAAGGTAGGCAACTTTTTCCAATCACAAGTCTTTGTGATTCTCGTCATGTTGGACCTCCGAACCATCATTGTCTCAAGGGACTCAACCAACCATGATGTTCAGTTAAGTCATCACCATCATTACAAGGTAAGTCTGATTTGATAATATGCCCTCGAGAGATTTGACCAAGCATACCATGTCCTTAGGTCATCGGTGACTTATTTATAGTGTAGGCAAGATCTCTATCACGTAGATATGTGAACCTCGAGGGACTTGACCAATTCAACCCATGTTATGATTCAATTCTTCCTATAATGATGGAATTGGATCAATCTTATTACCTCACCAACTTAATATTATCATAGGAGGGGTTTTTATCTTGTATCAGTCTCCTAATATATCGTGTTACACACATACATATTTAATACATATCTACATCACATGCATATATATAACCATATCACAAATGCAAGCCATGTTGGATTATCATAACCCGCCATCTAATATGATTAAGCCGAAGACAATAGGCCTAATCACTCACAATAGAATTTATGTGTGCATTAACGCATCTCCATGCCTTGTGATCGTTCATTTCGTCATCATTGGTTCTGTTGGATCCTCGTCGCATCACCATGCATTTTGCTCTCCCACCACGTTGTGGGTTCCGCTATCACCTCTACACTCCTGTCGTGCCTCTCTATGTAATTACAAAATAACCACAAATATGTAGGTCTGACAATAAACGAGAAAAACGAAGGCTCGAGGCCCTAATAATAAATAATAATAATAATAATCACATGGCTCATGATTATCCATCCATATCATCAATCACATATACACATCACTATGTAAGATCATTAGATAATAAATAATTAATTATATTATTTAATTAATTATTTTATGAAAATCATAACATGCCAAAAAATTTAGAATTGTAGGAGTCATTTTTAAAAATCTAGACAAAAGGACAAATCTAGAAATTTTTCAAATTTTGAGAGGTAGAATCGTTCTTTTGCTAAAAAGAAGCCCTTGCCCTTTCTGCTCTTATCCAGTGGGTCACTATCGCCAACCCTGCATAGGCGGCGGATGCCCTTGCACATGGGCGGCTGCCATTACCCTCGAGCAATCGCCCCTACGGGCGACACGCACCCACAACCGACAACCCCTGCAGGCGGCATGGTCGCTGGCGGGTCTTGGTCATGACGACCACTTGGCCCCCAGATAGCTGCACCTGCGGGCCCTTGATTGTAAGCGGTCGTCGCTATAATCGGTTGCCCCTCAGCCCCGGCCATAAGCAGTTGCCCCTAGTGGCTTGGTTGGCCCTACATAGGGCTTGGTCGCGGGTAACCGCCCTTACAAGTAATCGCCCCTGCAGATGGCTTAACCGTGGGTGGCTGCGCCCCTCCTCATTGCGTTACTATGAATCGCAACAAGAACGCATAGAATAGTTTTACATAATTTAATCTCATTACACGTAGTTAAAAAAAATAATATATTACACGAACAACCTTGGCTCTGATACCACTGTAGAGAAACTTCAATGGGACCATCACATGCATAGTGTAAGATCAAAATAAAACTGGTTTCCTAAGTAGATCGAAATCATCGTGCAAAGATTGATGCAAGAAAAAATCGAAACCAAAAACTACATCATGTGAAAAATTATTTACCGAGATAAATCGTATATCCTGTGTTTCTAGATCTAGATAGAAAGAATTAAGGAGATCAAACATCATTATCTCTAATAGATCGCTACAATGATACTCCTCCAATCACAGTTATAAATCTCATAATTTTTACCAAAAAAACGAAAGAGAACAATTCCTTCAAAAATCAAAGACGAGAAAAACATATAGAGAACGCTTTAAAGCGAGATCAGAGAGAATCAAGATAATCTCTCGGAGATCAGAATTCAAATCTTAAAATGATCAGTGCTCTCGAAGAGGAAAGAAGAATGACGCTTACATGTCTGACCTAACGTTCGGTCCTCTCCTCCCCCCGGGCACATGGAATTGAAGCGCGCTGCGTCTGCGACCTGTGAAAGAAGACCGCTCCGTCTGCGACTTGTGAAAGAAGACGCGCCGCTATAGAAGATATCCCGCGCTTTAAGGGAAACGGTTCCCCGAAACGAGAAGACAGAATTCATCTTTTAGACGGCGATTTCAACCATACCTCTATCCGAAACGTTTGATTTGGTGGGACTCACGGTTGGAGAGAGTTCAACCAATGGCAGCCGTCCAATGAGCTCCGTCGTCAGATTGAAAATAATATATTTGTCCCATACATATATATATATATAACTTGGAAGGGGGAGACAAGGGCCAGGACAGGAAACACGAAGTCTTCCTATGACAGTCAAAGAAACTGGTGCTCCATTCAGGTTCATGACGTACGTTGAAGGGATCCGGGCCACCTGATCTCGTGATGCGCCGTTGATGACAGCTACGATCGTTTTGTGACGATGGGTCGTCGAGCACCCGCGCGACCCGCGAAGTTGGTGCTTTGTTCGGAGACGCTGGCAATGGCGAGGATTCCTCCTATTTGCTCGCCCGCTCACTCGATCCTTCGTTGCAGGGAGAAAGAGAGAGACAAAAGAGGAAGCTTCTGGTGGAGGAAGGAACGGTGGCCGCAACTCACATCCTGAGCCGGGAGAAGAATCGGCGGGGTAATGAACGCGACCTCACGGAATGGGGTTTTTTGAGGACATCTTTCTCGGCGAGGACGAGAGGAAGAAGAAGGAGAATGCGGCGGAGATGGAGGGCGGTCCCTCCGAACCCCGTCTCATCCCCAACCTCTCCTCCATCGCCGATTCCGTTGTCCGCCGTTGCTCCAGGTTAGGACTCCCCTCCACCTTTTAACCTTCTCGGTCGATTCTTTCTGTTACTTTTGCGGTTGGTTCCGAGTCGTTGGAACTGTTATTGAAGATCTGATAATACTTTCTTTTTTCCCTCTCATTTTCTTTGGGCAAATTCTCGAGCAATTGACGACGATGCGAACGGCATTAATTTTTTGGTAGTGCAAGCGGCATTACCATGTAAAAAGAAGTCTGTTTTCTACAATTGGCATTCACTGCCTGGATAGATCGAGCAATTTATCAGCTTCTGTAATTGTGATCATTACACAGTCTATAGGTTTATTGGAAATAAAGGATTCTTGTTTTAATGATTGCTAGCTGATCTGATGTGAACCCTCTGGATCGCAGGCGAAGCACAATTTTCATACAAACTCTTTGTTGTTCAATCATGAAAGAGACTAGAAAAGAGTACAAAAAAGACAGCTTGCTAGATTATGCACCTATGCAATTACTAAGGATGCTAAACTGTGATCTTAACTTTAGATTCTTTTGGCATACAGAAACCTTTGCTAAAGATAAAATGAACCAAAGATTGTTTATAATTCTCTGTTTGATTCTTCTACAAGAGATCGCAGAACTGTGAACTCTTGTTCCTAAAATAATAGTACACAAACATAGTCATCCTAACATATACCTTTTCATTTACGAGTTCCAATCAAAGTCTAATGCAACTCATTGTTGACCTTCTTTCGCTAACTTATGTAATGGTTTAGTCCCAAACTCCTCTTTTGTCATTAGCTATCTGGCCATTTTATTATTTTTCTTTGAATCTGATTAGTGCTTCTTACTATTTTACTTCATATGAAAAGTTGCTCTGTTGAGGTTTATAGCAATAATTTGCTATGTCAAGGTATTGAATTTTATAGACTTATGGAATTCAGGGCATAATTTACAAACACGTTTCAGGATTCTTCTCTTGTCAATGGAGCAACTGCAGCAGTCTTTTGAGGCTGAGACACCTGATCATTTTAAGCAATCAACATCTTATGCTAGGAACCTTGTGGAATACTGTTCTCACAAAACTCTTTGTGTGGAAACTCAACAACCGGATCATCTGGCTGATAAGGAGTTTTCCCTTTTAACTTTTGACATGATGCTTGCCTGGGAGGCACCTGATACAGAGACTGAATCCTTACTCAAAGTGAGACACTTAACCACTTTTACAGCAGGGTATTTGCAAGAACTTCTTGAATTCATCACCTGGCTTTCTAATTCCATATTTTACTTTAATTTTTCATGTATAAGTTATGGTAAATATAAAACTATATACATATAAACACTCTCTTCTCTTTGCTTCTTTCTTTCTTCTTTTAATCCTTCCTTTATGTTGTGATTTGTATAACATAAAATCATGGTAGTTGAGATCTATAATTTCTTTTGTTATTGTAAAAGAAATTTGTTCACTGTAATAGGCAAATGCTTGCTCTAACCATCCAGAATTTGATGATGACAATGAGGGATCATTATTTTATGCATGTGCAACAAGAATGGCTAGCCAGGTTTGCCATTCCTCTTAAGTGATCCTCTATTTTTTCCACTTACTCCATAAAGTATCAGATCATATCATTTTTGACAGAATGCTTATGGAATAGATGTAAACTTAATCTTTGGTGTTTCTCCTGTGTCAGATTGATGGCAAGATGACTGTTGGACTGGAAGCTTTTGCCCGAATAGCTTCTGCTTGTGCTGCTGTAGCAGATCCAATAACCGTTCACAATCTTTTTGATGCACTTACCAGCTCCTCAGGTGGTTGCCTCCATTTTCTTATATATGACAAGTACCTCAAAAGCCTTTACAAGTATGCAGTCTCTTCTTTTTTCAAATATTGAATCTGTTTATTATCTTGTTTGTCAGAGGAACCATACTGGAATCCTTTTTCATGATTCAATAACTTGAATTGATTAAAATTACTTTTGATTCAACAAGTTCTGAGTGCTGTCTCATGATCTTTACAATTTCAGTTGCTCGCTATTGGTATGAATCTACAATCAGAATCTCATGGTATCTATTTGAAGCTTGATGTTATAAGTAGCTCATCACATTCTCTCATGTCATGTGTAGACACACAGAAAAACACAAATGGAGTGAGAGAGAGAATCTTGACAATGAGTGAACAACTGAGCCCTGCAGACTTGGACTTGTACAATCACCATTCCAGGATACTGCAACTGGGAAAAGTTCCTTGGAACATGTTGGCTTCTTACTTTCAGTCATGAGAGGCATATTTTATTGTAAAACGAAAAGACCAGAAAAGGTCATAGATGGAAAATGCTTTATTGTGGATAGTTAGTTTTTATTTTGAAAATCTGCGAATATTTTGCATGTTGATGCTGGGTTGCATGCACATTCATGAAGTATATAATGCAATCAGACAATAAAGGAAATATACAATGAAACTGTCAGTTTGTTGGATAAGTCCAATGATGAAAGGAAATCAGCAAAGTAACCACAATAATGAACCATTGCTTTGACAATAACAAGATTTTTTATCACTATAGAGCTCTCATAGGATGTGTGTTGCTAGATAATCAAGAAATTAATTCTTTCTTTCTATTTCTAACAAAATTAGTTTTGCCATCCCCGTCTTTCTTGTCACCACTATTCTATATTTTCTTATCTCATGTTTATCAATGAATTCACAGATTTCCTCTTGATATGACCGACCATTTCAGTTGATTTTTCCTATTTTAATTGTCACTTGTATTATTGTTGGATTTTAGTTAAAAGAAGTGTCCCTTAGTTTCTGTTAACATTACATGTCCATCCCAATAGCCTTATCTTCACTGTCTAGTAATGTTTCTCTCTATATCATTAAAAGGTAAAAATGACAAATAAATTATAGAAAATTATAGTTCTAAAAAGTAGGATTTCATGAGTTCAGAAGAAGCATTTGGTTTTAAGTTTTTAACTATATACAATTAACTACATTTCTCTTGCTTAAAATAAATTATACTACTATCCATCTTTCCTCTGCTAAATAGAGTGTGTATGCTTGTTTATAATGGCTTAACAGTCTCAGCTACAAATATAATTTTCTTTTTAATGCCTGTAGAGTGTGTATCCATCTTTCCTATGCCTGTCTGTTTTATCATCTGTTTGTGACCATATCCTTCTTCAATTCCCTTCTTGCTAAATAAGAGGCCCATTATTTAAAAAATTTGTACTTTCTTTACTATAACTTTAAACATATTGATCTTTTTTCTCCTCTAACCCTACATATTCATGTCTAATTTTTTGTATAACAAAACTGATGATTCTATTTTGAACTTCACGACTGTACCTTTACCTGTATATGCGAACTCTCACCACTTGCCCTATCCTCTTGATATACAATTTAATAATTGTGAAATAGGAGCAAGGCATCACAAATTGATAAAATCCTATGAGACAAATTCTGAAATAGGAATGAGATATCATGAGTTTATATCTTTATAAGTATCAATATTTTAAATTTACTCATGATAAAAATAGAAGGAAATTTACAGATTTATGGTTGTATAATTAATATTGATGGAAAATAATTCTTTAATGGTAACAGTATTAAGTATGCTGGATCTGATATTCAGTAGAAAGACAAGATTGAATCTATTATTTATATAGTTAAATCAAGATGATTTAATTGGAAAGGGGCTTAAAGAATTTTGTGTGATTATTTAGGGTAATAGAAAACCTTTTTACATAGCTATTTTATGTCCAGTTTTCTTTTATTATTTTCACTGTTGGACATTTAAAGAGCAAGTTGTATAAAGAATTAATATTGTATAAATAAGAATTTTAGTATCAATTGCATATGTGAAATTACTAAAGAAGAAAATATAAGAAATTTTTACATTTGCAAACAACTAGATGTAGCTCTAGACAGGGAAAAAAATGAGGGAAAACTATTAAAAAAATCCATGTCTGAAGGAGATGTGTCAATGCACCTACTAGACAAAATGAACTAATTATAGATAGTGGTGAGGAGAGGTAAAGAAGGACCAATAGACTTTTATCAACCTTAAAAAATGATTTATTTGTTATTCGTTTGATTATTGATATTGCTCTGGACATAACTTATTAAGAAATATATATGTAGCTCACACCAAGTTGTTATAAGATTATTAATTTAGCTATTCTCAAAAAATAAGTTCACTTTCTTCATAAGATTATAACAAAGATCAGTTCTTTATTATCTGTAATGCCACAGATATTATAGATGTTGATCATTTTCTAGGCCAACCACCTTTTATATTTGTTTTTGGCTTATGCTAGTAGGTATTTCTCGAAGTATGCTGAACCTGCACATTAATTATCATATGGCTGATGACTTCTCTAGAAGTTGTGTTTTTGGCTTGATCACATTACTTATGTGACTTCTGTTTATTGTAGAGTGTTCAAATCAATGAAGCATATATCAGGACAACACCAGAATTTAAATTTTAACCTTGCTGATGGAGAAATTATCCTAGAAGTTGATGCTAGATCTATTCTTCAACACAATGGGATATCTACAAGGCCTGGTTAAGCATCTTTTCCTGGTACTCATTTTTTATTCAGGATAACTGTTTATCAACATAAGCTTCAGAAGGATGTTTTTAATGGCAGGAAGGCTGACACTTACCAGCCATGCTCTATATTTTGAAGCATCAGGCATTGGTTCATATGATAAAGCTACCATATATAACCTGTCCAAGGACTTGAAGCAGGTGGTAAAGCGTGAGTTGACTGGACCATGGGGTGCTCGTCTCTTTGATAAGGCTGTTATGTACAAGTCTGATTCTGTGTATGTGCAGTTGCCAAATTTTCTTGTGATGGTCTCTTAAATAATTGATAATAACCATAGTTGCCTTGGTAACTCATAGAATTTTGTCTGCAATCTAAATCATTCTTTTGCAGAGCAGAGCCGATCTACTTAGAGTTCAGTGGCCACTCCCACAGAGACTACTGGTTTGGAATCATTCAGGAAGTCCTCAATGTTAATAAATTCATAAGGAAATACAATCTTAGAAGTTTCCAAAAAGCAGAAGCTCTTTCTAAGGCTGCTTTAGGCATCTTTAGACATCATGCTCTGAAAGAAGCTTTTCATGTCACACCCTCACACTTTAAGAGCATACTTGCTTTTAACTTAGCTGAAAAACTTCCAAAAGGAGACAAAATCTTGGAAGCTTTATATAATCACTTGGAGCTCATGCAGGTTGGATATCAGAACCATGCTGATGTTGTCACTGCCTCTGAGGAAAAGCCATTAGCAGGTCCTTTACCAGATTCATTGTATACACTAAGAAAAATAGGCTTTCTGTTACTGAAGGAAGATAATCCTGAAGAAAATGATATTTTGGTTCGTAATATCCATGTTGGTCAGACATGTCAACTACAGACGGCTGTTAGGGAATCAGTTTGTTACTCTGGCAGAGTCGAAGCAGCACGTGCAACATTATATCAGGTCAAAGTGGAGGATATTGATACAAATTTAGCTGTGATTAAGGTATACTGTAAGGATAGAGGCAATTTTCTGGCTTCTAAAATGTTCCATTTGCATGTCTTAGAAAGAGTATTTGTGCACTCTGAATATCTAGGTCTTTTAATGAATGCTACGCACTTCCATAACCATATTCATTCCAGCTTAGACTTCTATAGTCATTTAGCCTATCCTTGAAAATGAAATAGAACGAAGCCATTTGGAATCTTGTAGGTGATCTTAGAGGCAAACGAAATCCTGTATATGAATTATATTTAGACTACTAATTCTTGACATGGAAGTTCCTTTACTGCAAAGGTATTAGATTCTGCATATGGATAAAAGCAATTGATTACTTATCATGAGATATTTCTCTTTTACAGTATGTTTGTAATTCTTTACCACCAAAATAGTGCTAAAAAGACAACTATTTCGTGAAACATGGATTTTTCTCTTGGCCAAAGTAAGGTTTCTGTATTCTTGTGGGAATTTAACTTAATGTTTAGCTACACACCGGCCTTTATGGTTCTTGTACTAGCACTTTGCTGTGGCCACCTCATTATATCAGGCTTCTTTTATTCGCGCTCTTGGTGTCTCATGGCCATTTAAATTTGAGCAGGTCACCCTTGGAATAGTTGTCCTTTTTAACTCTCATTAAAGAAATAACTGAGACACTTTCATATATGTTCATCAAGATGTGATAACAGAAGCAAAATATTAAAATGCTAAGTTAATCATGTGTGTTTTCGATTTTTTTTCTCTCAGGAGCATATACTGCTCTGACCTTTTGGGGCTTTTGTCACACTTAGTGAATTTTTAATACTTGAAAATTTTAAATCTGCCACACTTTTTCATATCAGAAGATCAAATTGCTTGTAGCAATCATGGTTCAAATTTATTGTAAAAAGAACCTTTAGATAACTTCGGAAGAGTTTTCACTTCTACAAAACTAACAGGGTTTAGGCTTACCGGTATCATTCTTTCTGTAGATATCCTTCTTTCTGTTCAATTTTTTAATTCTGAGAATTGCTTTCCTGAATATCTGATGTGGTTTTCACTATGGTTGGGCAATTTCATGGTCTTGAATTTAAAAGGCTGGGACCAATAATAGAATACTGAACATACATGGTAACAAGTTAACATTAGCCAATGATATTTTATTGCAGGATTTACTCTTTCCTTTGTCTGAATTGGGCAAACTACTCAGTCACTTAGCTTCTTGGGAAGATCCTTTCAAGTCGAAGGTCTTTCTGTTTTTGATCCTGTATCTCCTTTACAGGTATTGCTTCATTTTTTCTGAAAACTTACTATATCATCATATAGATACAAATGGAGCATATTTATTTTAATTTTCTATTTTGTCATTCTTCCATGTAGCAAATGTTATGAAGAATTAAATGATCTAGATTATTGTTGCTTGCCTTTTCTTGCAAATATTTTAGAAAGATTTTCTTCCATGTAGTAAAGTGTTTTGGCAGAGAGTATGTGATATCTATATCATTTGTTCAGATTGTTTGGGATAAGAACATTGATCAACGATCCAAATCAGAAGCACAAATTATTTCCTGAGTAAGGGCACAAATATCATATTGTTCCTTTCATATGGGAACAAACATATTAGCTCTTCTGGCTTCTATTAGTTTTTCTCAGAAATAGTGGTTCTTCTAAGTTACTAATTTTCAAAATTAATTATTTGATGGAATTTGAATTACAACAAGTCTTTACTCCGCTAATTCCAGAAAGCTGCCATGACTTGAATTACAACAAGTCTTTTATTTGGAAAATAATGCTGAGAGAATGAAATGATTTTGACAGACTGTATAATAAAATCTGTGCATTCATCTCCATTAAAATTTTCACTAAGAACAGCAGAAATGGTTGAGGAAAATAGTTATCCTGCTTCTGTAAAATATGCTTGTGAAACTTATACCAGGAGAATGTGGATCATCTTGTTACCTTAGTACTTATAATTACACAGCTTCACTATCCATTTATATTAAAATCTGAACTTTTGGGCATATGTATGCTTTTTACCTTGGTTTTATGTCTACCCTTGCCCTACTGGCAAGAGTAGCCTTGCTGTGTTGGTAAATCTCAGAGTTGTTGTGTTGGTTTTATTCAGTTTAATTACTGTACAAATATAACTATACAAATTATTTCCTTTTTGTTTTACTTCCTTTCCTGAACCGAAGCTTCTGACTGTGATCCTAGGGGTTGGGTTTGGTACATCCTGCCATGTGCTTTGGTATCTGCTGCTGTTTGCATGTTCTGGCATAAGCATCATGGCAGTGGAAAACCAATTAAAGCCTTCCAAGTTACACCTCCGCCAAATAGGAATCCTGTTGAGCTGCTGTTGATGTTACAAGATGGTGTTTCTCAACTTCAAACAAATGTCCAGGGAGGAACTATTGCTCTTCTTAAGCTAAGAGCTCTTCTTATAGCAGCATTTCCTCAGGTTTGTTTCCATGAATTGGATCAGGGTAGAATTATTACTTTTACTATATGCTATTAAGAATCATGTCATTGTTAAATGTTCTACTAACTGGACCTGATGTGGATGTATTGTGTAAAATAGATTACCCATTGCAGTGGTATGCAATTACTTCAGATCATGTCATTGTTAGATTTTCTAGTTACCTAAGATCTTTCTTCTGTTGTTTCTTGATCAAACAATATTATCCATCGTAGACATGTATCTAAGATAGATGTAATCATGGTGGCTTGTATATGGGACAAAAATCGGCCTGTGTACCAAAATTTAGTATGTGGATAGTTTTAACCTTATGTGGGTGCTCAACTCTTTCATGTGAGCATCAAGTGTTAAAAATCCCATGAAATCACTGCAAATTACATTCTAAACATCGTTTTTTTATCTGAGTCTGAATTCTGCCAAAGGTTATGGTGGAATTCCAGGTAGAATCTTTTCAATAAGATAACACAGCTCTCGTTAGGCTAAAATTGGCATGATGAAAATCGTGCAAAGAAAAAAACCCACAGTAATTGGTTGTAAAATGACTCAAAACAGTTCATAGTTAACATAAAATGGTTCATGTCAGACGCCAAGTGAAGATGTTGAATTTTCTTCTAGTATTGTTGTGGCATGGGAGCAGGGTAGGAAAAGAAATTATAGTTGGAGCTCCTCATCTTCAAATGAAGATATTGCTTTTTCTGAGTCATATGACTGATAACTTTATGTCATGCTTCTTCCTTTTTCTTTGTCTTAATGTAACTTAACCTTTAACTTTGAGATTTTTGGCTTTCAGACAACCAACAAAGTGGCTATTACCTTGGTCATTGTGGCAATAGCAGTCAGCCTGGTGCCTTTCAGACACCTGCTAGTTTTAGTGCTTTTGGAGATATACACAAGACATATGCCACTGAGGAAAGCGAGTAGTGAGAAGTTGGTAAGGAGGATCAAGGAGTGGTGGAGCCGCATTCCTGCTGCCCCAATTCAGATCGGTGCGCAAGAAGAGCACAATAATTCAAGATGATAGCATAAACCATTACAATTTTGGCGATCACCCGTAAATGCATTACTCCACAGGGGAGTCTTCTTTTGGTTGCTACTGTTACCTGAATCCGGTCCCCTCTTGGTCTATGTATGCTTCAAGTGGCAAATCCTATCTTCAGGAAATGGTGAAGAGACTGCTGCCAGAGCCAGAGGCAGTGCCAGTTGACATTGGTTTAACTTGTATCCTACAATGTCATCCTTTCCCCGAAATTTGATAGATGGATGCGAGTGACTTGAAGAGAAAATTCATAATCCTTAAATCTGTCTACAGAACAGATGTGCTTCTGCCAGAATAAACACAGAGTTAAGCTGCACAAGACATCTCTCTTACAGTATTTTAGTCTTCTACTTGCGTATCTTGGTCCAATCAAAAAGAACAACAGCTGCTTCACGTTAAAAGGATGTAGTAGTTCGAGATATCTCAATGCAGACAAAATTTTGATCTTCAACAGAACTCATCATCTGCACCACAAAGTCCCTTTCAGGGAAGTCTTCATCTCATCACCAATCAGAAATGGACATGCGTTTTGACCACCTGCTTGGCATGTACTTCAGCATCACCTTCACGGCAACGAGGTCATGGAAAGCAACCGCTTATGTTACAAGCATTTGACAATTCCTCCATTTATTCACGTCACTAAACTCCCAGTCAAATCATACATATTGAATACAAACAGCAAAACAAGCTTCCATTTAATGTGGTGATGGTGGAAAGCCTTGAAAGTCTTAGCACAAAAGTCTAAATGATCCACCAACCTCCATCTATTTTGTCTCAGGCACACCAAAACCTTCACAAAAAGATACAAAAAGTTAATATTGCATGCCCACAAAGTCCTCCTGAACCATCCAAGACCATCCTTAAAAGCCAATGGAGCAAATCTGAAGCGGAGGCTTCAAGAGCATAGCTTGAAAGTCCCGAACATGGCGGAGCACCACAGAGTCCATCCTGTGGACGTCGAGTCTCCACCGCCGACAGCACCGGTGGCTCCCCCGAGCTTACTGCAACCGGAGAAGGCCGGCGCCAACGCACCGGCCGCCCATTCGAGGCCCCCAAGTAAGAGAAGGAGCCGCTGTTGCACGCGTTTGTGCTGGTCTCTCCTCGCCATCGTCATCCTCATCGTTGTCATCGCCGTCGCTGCCGGCGTCCTCTACCTCGTCTTCCGCCCCAAGATCCCGAAGTACTCCGTGGACCGCCTCGCCGTCTGGAGCTTCGCGGTCGACGACAACGCGACCGTCGCCGTCACGTTCAACGTGACGGTCGGCTCTGCACCGGGAGCTTCCCAGCGTTCTACCAGGGCCACAGAAACACGACGGTGCTGCACGTGTTGCTCGCCGGAGAAGCGAAGATCGGGAGCGAGTTGCTGACGGAGGTACAGCAGCAGCAGCAGACCGGGACGATACCGTTGGCCGTGTGGGGAGACGTGCCGGTGAGAGTGAAGCTTGGGAAGCTGAAGCTGTGGAAGGTGACGTTCAAAGTGAGGTGCAGTCTGGTGGTGAACAGCCTGACCGCCGCCGGCAATGTCAGCATCCGATCCAGCAGCTGCAAGTTCAAGCTAAAGCTCTGAATCTTATTTCTCGTTCGTTTGGAGCTCCGTGGATTCCTCGATGTTTGGGCTTTTGATTCTCTCTCTCTTGCTTTTCTTCTGTCCTCACCATATGTATGAACTCCTCATCACTGAGCTGGATTTTGATGATATTTAAAATGTTTGATTCTTTAGATTTTCTTTAGTGCATATATATATATATATATATATATATATATATATATATATTTAAAATGTTTGATTCTTTAGATTTTCTTTAGTGCATATATATATATATATATATATATATATATATATATATATATATATATATATATATTCCTTATACATAAATATTTTTTTAATATTTTCATTTTATTTACGGAGGGCTCAATCAAATACATCGATAAATATTTTTGCTAAAATAGATGTAAATAATGAAGGATAATGCTTTGATCAAAGGACTAGCAGAGGTATGATAGACAGGTTATTATATTTTAATATAATAAGACATGATATAATATTTAGTGTTAGACTTTTCATAAGATTTTAATCCAATCCTAAATAATCTCATTATAAGCAGTTAAACAAAATTTTAGATAATTAAGAGGAACTCCCAATCTATGATTATGGTATCTAAAATCTGAAAATTTTGATTTGATTGCGTACGCTGATGTTGATTTTGCAAGGAGTATAATAAATAAAAAAGGTACCTTTAGAACATGTTCATTCCTAAGTCATGCACTTGTTTATTAATCTTTCAAAAAATAAAACTCTATCGCATTATCTATAGTTGAGGTTGAATATGTAGCAACAGTTGCATGTTATGCACACGTAATTTAGATAAAGAATACTTTAGAAGATTATAGATTTTACCTAAAAAAAATCCCTATAAAATATGATAATACTGGTGTAATTTGTTTAACAAAGAACCCTATTCAATACTCTAGGAATAAATATATTGATATTATATATTATTTTATTAGAGATCATGTTAGCAATCATGATATATCTTTTGATTTTATTAATATAAAATATCAATTAGCAGATATTTTTATTAAATCATTGTATGAGGAACAATTCGATTTTATTAGAAGAGAATTAGGTATGTTGAATCTTTCAAATATATGAATCATAATATCTTACTTTTTACTAAAGTGAAGATTCATCTTAGGATCATCATCTTAATTTTATGATGTTTATGTGTGAGATTTTACTTTATATGACTCTTTTGTATTCATGACTTATATATCCCATCATTAATTGACCTTTAATGACTTAAACTTATCTTCGATATTAATATCCTTAATATGATATCAAAGTAGTTTTTCAATTGACATATTGATATAAATGAAGAGTAGTAGTACCATGATACTATGACATCCTTCTATTCCTTTTTATGATAAGAAAGGGGGAGAGAGAAGTAGTTGCTTGCACATTTTTTCCTTTTAGTTGATGACAAAGGGGAGAAGTTTAATGACATAGCAACTATGTTGTACTCTTATGCATGTTGTATTTGACAATATGTGTAACTATTTTGATATTGTAACTATGGATATAATGTGATTATTTAATAAAAATTATGCATATGATTCTTGTAATAATTACTATTGAAAATCATTGTGATTTATGATTAAGATTATTTCGACTTGTATTCAAAGAGTAGCATTGAAAGTTTATCATTTTTTGAATTTAAATTTATTATAATATTTCAAAATGGTATATAGATGGGGGAGTTTAGTTAAAACTCTATCATCATAAAAAATAGAGAGATTGTTGAATCATGATTTTGATAATAAAATTAATTGATAAATTTATGGGTGAATATGCTTTTAAAAGAAGCGACGCAAGATATACTTCAATCGTGAACATGAACTATCACAAGGAAAATTATCTAAGAAGTAGAATCAAACGTTGGGCCAGAGAAGTATCATGTCAAGGATGGATGTTGAGCCATATGATTGGCCAATGCACCGAAGGATGGACTTCATGTAATGAGTTCGGGCATCGAGCCAGCAAAATCGAGTATTATGCAAAAAAAGATCAGATGTTATGGGAAGTCAACATGTGAATAGATCGAGCGATATAAAGGAAAGGATAATGCCTCGAATGTTTAAACAAAGTGTTAGATGATTAAATAACATGCCGGAATGTTAGACAACATGCTAAAAGCTTCATGATTTTGCTAGATATGTGATTGAGTGGTTTAGTCTTGATCAAGATTGTATAGAGTTAAATTGAGTTGGTATTGAGCCAAAATCATACCAACTTAATTAGAAACCCATTAGGCCTGAACTAGGATTGAATTGGGTCTATTGTAATTTCAATTCGATGACCTAAGGTTGACTTGGGCGGTGGTACTACCTGACCTAGGCGATGGTACCACCAGGCCTAGGTAGTGGTATCGCTTAAGATCTAGAAAGCACAGTTTATGCTTTTTCAAGAATGCCGATAATGGTATCGCCCCGATGATGGTACCACCCAAGCGACGATGGTACCACCTAGGCCAATGGTGGTACCACCAGAACCCAGATTCTTGGACTCTGTTCAATAGCAGTACCCCCGACACTGATGGTAGTATCATTAGTACTCCGAAATCTCAAAGATTTAAATTTTGGCTCTATTTTTAAAACCTTTGGAGTCTATACATACCCCCCTCATACTTGCTTGATGAAGAAGAACAAAAGAACAAAATCTTGAGAATTGAAGTATTGTAAATACTAGTTATATGTGTCTTATAAGTCAATCATGTGATTGATAACACGTGTGACACATTGCATAGTTATTTTACTTAATATTATTATTAATATTTTTCTCACTTTATGTTACCTATTGCATATATTATAATGTCCTTGGATCTGTATAATGGGAATTGGATAATAATGAGATTATAATTATGAGATTAATTCACCTTTAAACACAGATCCTAAATAATCCTGATCATAGGTTACTCGAGAGGGACATCGAAAAAATTGGATAGACCGGTGTACTGTATACATATCCATATGATGGATACGGTTGGTCTCATAGTGGCTCATATGGGGACACTACGGGTATAATATAGGTGCTCATTAGAGAATGAGTTTATTGATTGATCTGCTTATGGAATGCTGGATGGTTAATAATACCTAATGTTAGACAGTGATTCTGTAGTCTTAGTTGTATGTCAGTTCTTTAGATTTGAGACACCAAGAATGTTTTATATGAGTAATCATTTCTTTGATGCTAGACTTATAATTCTGGAAGTTCCAAATCTGGTATAACCGATTATTGGGATTGATAGCCAACCATATAAAGACAATTGTGAATTAATAAAGGATCATCCACCCTCAGTATTATGAGAGGAATATCACGTGTATTCTTACTTAGGCAAATCTTTAGTCAAGGTCGTTCGGATTAAGAGGAATAAGTTCTCTGGGAGAATCTGATTAGAGCGAGATTCAGATCGATTACGTATGAGGCCTAATAGTATCATACCTAATATATGGTCTGTGAGATATTAGATGGATGAGGGACTATAGATACATAGTAACTAAGGACAAATATGTCCAATGGATTAGATTCTCTTGTACCGTTTAGGGACTATAGTGTAATAGCCTAATACATTCATAGTTGATGAGTTAAGTGAATTATTATGAGATAATAATGCACTGAGTCAAAAGGAGTTCTGATAGTTACAACTCACAGCCAGCTCGGTATTGGGCCTAAAGGATCATACACATATGGTGGATGTTGTGACGAGTAGAGAACTATATATGAGATATCCAATAAACCCCTATTTCATTAGATGAGACCCAACATTAATGAATTTCTTAGATAAGGCTCAATTAGAGGTAAAATAAGATTATTGGATATAGATCCAATAATCCAAGAGGTTAGAGTAATTGGATATAGATCTAATTCCCACCAATAAAGGATCCATTAGGGTTTAAGAGGCTATCTATAAATAAGTAATAGAGGCGACCAAGAAAGGTAATAGGTTGCACTTTAGCCCCCCACCCCCCGCCCCACCCCCGCCTATCTCCTCCCTCCCGTTTCTTCTCAGTCGACCACTCCTATCCTTAGTGCATGAGGATAGCAAAGAAGAAAGGAGTTTGATAGAACCCCAGGAGGAGCTCTATAAAATTTGATCTTTGAGGGGATCAACCCGTGGAGCACTATAGGGGTTCCTCTCTCCTAGAAGTCGGTCATAAGGCTGAACAAAAGAGATTACTTGCTTTTTGAAAAGAGTTGGAGGCTATAAGCTTATATAGGGCTCAAAAAGCAAGGGGCGGTGCTTCCTAAATAAATTCTCTCTTTTGCCTCTCCTATAGTTGTCATGCCCAAATAAAAGGGGCGGCGGCCTAAGTGGCTACACAAGCCACACTCCTCTACTAGAAACCATAGTCAACTAGCCCAGTAATAGGGGTGGCGACTAGCAAGCCCTAAGGCCCCAAATTAAACTATAGCCACACTTCTTTATAGTATATAAGTTATTAGGTGAGGTTTTATTATAATCTCATAAAGTTCTTATTAATTACTTCTAGAGTGATTAGGACTCAACCCTGTTGGAGTCCTATCAAGCCCGTCCTCTTTGAATTAGTCTTGTCCTCAAGGTTGAGGATCAATGAACTCAGAGAACCAGATCTTCAGCTCCTAATATAATTCACATGTTATCATCAATTGAACTTTGGCCTTCTTATCAATAGATATGACCCCAACAGGGTTGGGTCCTACTCATCTTAATAGAGTCAATAAAACTATAAAATTATCATAAAAACCCCACCTAGTCACTTCTATCTTATAAAGAAATATGGCTAGGGTTTAGTTTGGGGTCTTAGGGCTTCCTAGCCGCCACCCCCCTTACTAGATTGGTCGGTTAGGGTTTCTAGTAGAGGGGTGTGGCTTGTACAGGCACTTAGGCCACTGTCCCCTTTATTTAGGTATGACAACTATAAAAAGGGTAAAAGGAAAAATTAACTTAGGAAGCACCCTTCTAGGGCTAGGGATTTGAGCCCTATATAAGCTTGTAGCCTCCACCTCTTTTCATCAAGGAAGATTAATCTACAATTCAGCCATATGGCCGACTACTAGCAGTGATCCTTCGCTGCCATCTGTTTTCATCACAACTGTAGCAATCTGTCGCTGCCATCTACCTTGATCACAATCAGCAGCAACTTGATCACGTCCAACAATGATCCCTCACTACACAACGCTGCCAACAACGACCACTCACTGCCATCCTCCTTAATCATAGCCAACAGCGATCCATTGCGATAAAAAAGCTACCAACAATGATCTTTCACTACAATCTATCTACATTGTAGCATGCAATAATCTTTCGCTGCCAACTATCTTGATCATGGCTAGCAACAAATTGAACACGACTAGCAGCGGTCTCTTACTCTATACTGTCACTGCCCTCCTCCGCAACAGTCGTGCACTCAGCTTCCCCATCTTCCTCCTATTGTAGCCGCACCCTTACTGCAACCAATGTCACCTATAGCCACGAAGTCGCACCGCAGTCGCAAGCGACATCACTACTGCCCTCTTCTTCCTCCACCATCACTGTTGCCTTCTGACTTAGATCTCTTAGCTGCCATCTTCCAATATATATCAGCCACCTAAAAAATCGCAGCCTCGACGACCTTGCAGCATCACCACAGAACCATAGTCGATGTTACTATTGTTGTCTTCTTCCTTCACCATTGCTGGTAAGCTTGGCTGCCATCCTCTATCAATACAGCAGCCACTTGGAGATTTCACCACCATTGCCCGAACAATCTTACAGCAACATCACAGCAACACTTTCTCAACCTTTTGCTACCATTGTTGTCTTGAACCTAAAGATTACAACTATAATATTCAATCAATTTATTTGACAGGTTGGAGATCCTTATGTCATGGCATTGGTGAGCTTATTTGAAGCCAAATTATAGTTCAAGAACAACCAAGTGGTAGCCCATGCTACAAAGAAATTATCTCCCGATAAATACTGGAGTAGAAAAAAGTTTGCTATTAGATATTGAGTTTCCCTTCAGCTCCTGCCCTACCAGCAGAAAATTTGAGCCTCAAGGAAGTGGTCCCCCTACTACTTTGACCCTTGCAAAATTGGAGATCACAATCGAGCCGTGACTTATGGATCAAATCAGTGCATCAATTTAAAAATACAATTGATCCTCCAAGTATCTTACTCCATTTCTCTTGTAAAAATTGGGGATCACAATGGAGCCATGACTTATGGATCAGATCAGTACATCAATTTATAAATATAATTGATCCTCCAAGTATCTCGCTACAAATGGAAGTTTAGAAAGGATGACTCAGCCCATATTTATCCACCTAATATCCCAACTGATAAGGAGGTTCAAGTACAGCTGATGATCACATGGGATCATAGGATTATAAAACATCACCATCCAGTTGCTACTATTGATGCTGGATTGCAGGAGCAAGATACGCCTACTGTAGGGGTCATGAGGGAGCCTTATGAGGAGTTATAGATTAGGACCCAGAGACGTGGAGCTTAGCCTTGAGGACAAGGCTGATTTGAAGAGGGCGGGTCTGTTAGGACCCTAGCCGAGTTGGGTCCTAGTCATTTGAGTCGAGTCCTTAGATTGGGCCTTTTTAGTCAACCTAAACCTGACATTAGGTCAGCTAGGAGGAGATTTGAGTCCTCTTTAATAATCAGTCCAAATCTTAGTAGGATTAGAATTCGGCTGTATTAAAGTCGGAGTTGGATATGGGTCAGAGTCCATTGAGTCATGAATGTAATCAACCTTAATCTAGTCATGACCCCTAGTAAAGAAGTGGTTGGCTAGGGTTAGGGAGGAGTTTTTATGGGATGAGAGTCTCCTAGCCGGCTCCTCCTCTTAAGAGAGGTCAGCTAGAGCAAGAGGGGGAGAGTTCCACTTAGCTTGGACTCTCTCTAGGGTGGAACAAGAGTAAGATTAGGAGTTAGAGACCCCTATAGCCACCAACCACAACATGATTAGGAGCTGGCTAGGGGTTAGAAGTTGATGGAAAGATGAATCTTAGTTTAGTAGGAGTCCTGGTTTACTTAGAGTAGGAGTTGCTCCTTAGAGTTGGAGTTAGAGTTGTTAGAAGTATGAGTTGTTTCTTAGAGTTGGAGTTGGAGCTGTTAGAAGTATGAGTCTTGGAGTAAGAGTCCTATTATGAGTTAGGATTTAGAAGCCCTATAAATAGCCTGTATTCTCTCCTCTGTGAATCATGAATATATCAATTATGTTTCAGCCATAATGTAGAATATCGAGGGAGGAACCCTATAGAGTTCCAAGGAGGCTGATCCCCTATAGAAATTACCCCAAGCTCAAAATCTGTAAGAGTTCTATCATTCCTTTAGGAACCCAAATTAATTTGTGAGGACTATACCTTTTAAATGAACATTTATAGGTACAGTGTCCAATTATACCACAAAATTTATATTTATTTCTAGATGAAATATATAATGTATGTCATTTAATGAAGATGGTTGGCTTTTGTTGAGTGTTACTCATAAAGCTAGTTCTTTCCTTTCTATAAACATGACCCTTATTAGCAAGAATCATGTTTAAGGATTTATTATCTATTTTAAATTTTTCTAATATTTTTTGTAATGAAATATTTTCTTTTCTAAGTGTATCTAATTCTTCACACTTAGTGCAAGGAGCTATCTTATATTTATTATACTAATTTTTAAAATTTTTAAATTCACTAGTAAGAGAAACATGATCTTTTTTTAACAATTTATACTTTTTACTGAATAATTTAAAATCATCAAACAAGTCATTAAATATATTAAATAATTTATTATAAGATAAGGAAGACTCGTTTGGGTTACTTACCTCTTTGCCAAGTGTCATTAAAGCATAATTTGTAACTTCTTTCTTGTTGGTTGGCTCCTCGTCTTTGAATGAACTTGAGTTATCCCAAGTAGCTTTGAGCGTTTTCTTTTTCTTTGGTTGCTTCTTCTTCACTCGGGGCCATCAATTTTTAAAATGTCATGGCTTCTTGTATTCATAGTATATTATTGAGTCCTTTCTAAGTTCACTTTTGTTCTTGGCATCTTGTTTTGTTTTGGTTATTTTTAAGAATTTCTTAATTTTTTCTGTAAGGGCCAAGACGTCATCATCATCATCGTCGTCACTTGAGTTATCTCCCAAGTGGTCTTCCTTGGTTCTAAGTGCTATGTCCTTCCTATTTTTTGAAAGGTTATTTTAGGGTTCATTATGTGCAATACACGTCATTTCGAAGATCATCAAAGACTCGATTAGTTTTTCAAGCAAAAAATTATTTCAGTCCTTTGTTTCTTATATTACTGTTACTTTATACTTTTTGGAAGGAATATTAATATTTTGTTAACAAGTTCAAAATTAGAAAAACTTTTACCAAGTGCTTTTAGACCATTAATGACATTCGTAAAATAGGTGTACATATCTCTAATTGTTTCAATTAATTTCATATGAAATAACTCATAGCTATATACCAAAAGATCAATTTTTAACTCTTCGACTCAACTAGTGTCTTCGTGTGTAACTTCAAGTGTGTACCAAATCTCATACGCATTTTCGTATATAAAAATCTGATTAAATTTGTTTTCATCAGGAGCACAAAATAAAGCGTTCATCACCTTAGCATTCAAAGAGAAAGTCTTCTTTTTGAATCATTTCATTCGTTCATCAGTTTGTAAGATTTTTTAGAAACCACTTTCAATAATATGTCATAAATCAAAATACATAGAAAGTAGAAAAATTCTCATTTGAGTTTTCCTATACGTGCAGTCCATCCCATTGACCATGGGAGGATGAGTGATATAAAGTCCCTCTTGATTGTCGGCAAAAAGATGAGTGATATAAAGTCCCTCTTGATTGTCGGCAAAAACTATCTATTTTGGGTTTTAAACCAAATAGAAAGAAACATGGCTCTGATACCAATTGTTAGGATCAAAGCAGCACTAAGAGAGGCGGAGGTGGTGAATTAGTGCTTGTGAAAAATTTACGTTGGTTTGAGTATTCATTCGATAAAGCTTAAATCTAAAAAGTGTTTGAACTTAAAAGCGTTCATAGGACGATAATGATTAAGTAATGCAATATACAAAGATAAGTAAGCAATAGACATAATAAGAGAAGGCACACCAATTATAGTGGTTCTATCTCGTGACCTACATCCACTCCTGATTCCTCCTTTGTTAAGGTCATCGACTTCTACTATTGATCTTCCTTCAATGGGTGAAGATCAACTACCCTCTTACAGCTCTATTCTCCTTTTACAGGTTAATGAGATAACCTTTACAATTCTCTCAACTCTCCCTTAAATATAAACTATACTTAGAGAAAAGAAGGGGAACTCTTAAGAAATTATAAATGCTCACTTTTCTTGCATCCTCAGGTCGAGCTCAATTGGTTGACTTAAAAATTAGTTAATAGGAGGTGCAAGTCGAGATTTGGGGTGACTTTCGATAGTTGTACCGTCGGCGCTGGTGGTTATACTGCTTGTACCCAGATTTTCTAGATACGTTTAAATTTTGGCTCTAAATCCTGAAGCCAATTGGAGCCTATATATATCTCAACTTTTCTTGCATTTCATACAATAATTTTTAGGTAGAAATTCTGTCATAAATTATGTGTGAAAATTATACAAAAAAGAAAATGGCTAAGGAAGAGAGGAAAGTCTCGTAAAGCTTGTAGTTCTCTCTTGTGAGGTTGTAAGGTTTATCTTCTAAGCCTGTTAAAAGGAGAGAGGAAGCTATAAGGGTTTAATCTTCACTAAACGAAGGTTGATAGTCGACGCCAGTGGGCCTCGGAGAAGAGAACTTGGGAGTAGACGTAGGCCAGGTTGAGGCCGAACTATTACAAATGTAAGTGTGCTTTAATTACTTTCATTTTACTTTTGATTTCTCTTAAACACTTGATAGTTTGATATAAAGTTTCAATCTCTCAACTTCTTTCAAATTGGCACTTAATCGGTTTCATTGAAATATCAAAAGAAGCTTCCATTGCTTACTATTTACTTTACGAAAGAAATGTTTTTAATCAAGCACTATCTCTCTTGCACTAATTCAAACACACACCCCACCCCCACCCGGTGCCAATTGATCATAACAGTTGGTATCAGAGCTAAGTGTTATTCAATGGACTAAAAACCCAAGTAAATGGCTTCTTTCGACATGAATGAGAGACATTTTATTACACATTTACCTATGTTCAATGGGATGGATTATACATCTTAAAAAATCTGAATGCATATCTTTTTTATTTTAATATATTTTGATTTATAGTGTATTATTGAAAAAGATTTTTAGAAATCATCTAATCTAACTAATGATTGGAATGATTATGAAAAATAAATATTTTCTTTAAATACAAAAGCAATGAATGTTTTATTTTGTGTACTTGATAAAAATGAATTTAATCAGATTTATTATTTTGATTTGACTTTCGATATATGGCATACATTATAAATAACATATGAAAGTACAACTAAATCAATTGAATCATTAAATGAAATGATCCATACAAATAAACTTGAAGAATACCTTCCTAAGAACAGGAGGGATTGTGAACTGAGAATGACATATGACTCCTCGAGTGATCAAAATCTTGAACTTGAACTTTTGATAAAAGAACCAAGAAATTTAATGAATACGAACAAAAATAAACTTAAAATGGAGAAAACCTCTTGCTATGAATGCAAGAAGCCAAAGTGCTCTAAAGATGAAAAGCACAATCAAGAAGAAGTGGTGAACCTCGTGCTTATGGCCACCGACAATGAGGTAATGAGTCTTTAAATATTTTTTAAAATTATTAAATATATTTAATGAATTGTTTGATGAATAAATTAGTAAACCTTATAAGTCACTTAAAAAAGAACATGATTCATCAGTTAGTAGATTTGATCAAATGCATGATACATTATCATCACATAATCTTTGCTCTAATGTGAAATGCTAGATAATATTAAAGAGAAAAATATCATGTTTAAAAAAATATTAGAAAATTTTAAAACAAAGAATAAATCCCTTAATACGATCATTGCTAATAAGAGTCACACTAATAGAAGAAAGGGTATAGGCTTTGTTGGTAACACTCAACAAAACTAATCATTTTTGTTAAAGGACCTACCTTAAATTTACCATCAAAAGTTAAATGTAGTTTTTGTGTAAAATTAGGATATAAAGCTAACATATGTTTATTTAAAAATTATAGTCCTCACAAATTAGTTTGGGTTCCCAAAGGAACTACAAATAACTTAAAATCATTAGATAAGAAAGATAAAGTTTTTCATAAAGGATCCAATGTAAAATGGGCACCTAAACCTAGACCCACCCCCCATACTATAAATTTGGTTCCTAATAAGGCTAGGAGTATTAAATAATATTTTGAAGATAGATGCTCAAAACATATAACTTGAGATCTAACACTCCTTCAAGCTCACTAGTCTAAGTAATAACAAGAAAAATTATTGAAAATAAAGTTATTAGTAATGAATCTTCAGATGATTCATTAATCTTGATTGCTCTTAATGATTCATGACTTTCTGCATAGCTTGAGTATACTAAAATTAGAACAAAGAAAGTTTAGTGCAAAATTATCTAAGTTGAAATATATGAAAGTGAGATTTTGATGATGATTATGCTTGTATGCTTGTATTGACTTGTAATTTTGATTATGATTATGCTTGTATGCTTATATTTACTTGTAATTTTTAAAAGAGTGTACATTGTCTTAAGATAAAATTGAATTAAATGATTAAATGCTGAATTTAAACTTAAAAATTATATATATGAACTCATGCTTTATTTTCTAATATGGTTGAAAAATTAAAAAATTTAAATGAGAATAAAAATTTCTTGGTAACATATTAGACTTATTTAACAAACAAAAATTGTTGGTTAGAAATATATAAAAGATTTTGTTTGAAAATATCTTGTTGTAATAATCATAATGATTTTGTGTGAAATTATTTTACTTGTATGGAAATTTAATATTGTAATGACCTTGATGATGTTATTTTAATGTTAGTGTTGAAGAAGTAACTTGAAATATGATTGAATGATTGAATATTAGAATTTGAGCATAATATAGAATAAACAAAGGGAGAGAAAGATCATGCTTCATTTACTAATAATTATTAAAAAATAAAGATATTTTTGAAATGAGAATGAAATGAACATTGTAACTCAATTCACTAAGTCTAAAGAATTAGACTCACTTAAAAGGAAAATTCATTAGAATGAATCAAAGCTCTTGTTTGAAAATATTTTATTGCAATGAATTTGATGATTTTTTTTAAATAATTCTTGGATTTTCAGTTTTGAAATGTTTGAAAATATTTTACTTGGTTGAAAATATTTATTATGATTTTGACGTTTTCTTTTATAAATAAAACTCAATTTTTGGTGACAATACATAAAGGCATGCTTGAAACAAATAACATGAAATAACTAAAAAGGAGTATATTTCTTGAAAACATATTTATCCTATCAATCCTTCAATAAGAGATAAAATGATACCTTTATTGTTAAATCTCTTAAACTACAAAATTGATTTGATGATTTAAACTTGAAAAGTTTTCATCCTAATCATGTTCTTAACTTTTCAATATTTATAACTTTATATTTCTATATAAATCAAGATCCTTCTTATTGATTTCTTAAGATTCCATTTTTATCATCTAAGAGGAGATTTATTAAATCATATCTTTTGGTATTCATGAATGTCTTTTGATAATAATATCTTCTTCACATGATTTATTTTATAACTCATGAATGATATAACTTATCACCAAAAATAATATTTCTTAAATTTGTGATAAATTGAAAATTAAATGAGATTTGTTGTATCATAAATATTCCCTTGGTTTCTAGACTTGTTATATCCTCAATGGAAATCAATTTTTTTTACATCTATGATTTTTGGTAAAAATGAGATTTATGATTTTAATAATTATAATCTAAAAATCACACTATCATTTTTTTTAATGGCCAAAGAGGGAGATAAAATTATCAATATAATTAAAAGTAAATTGGGTATAATAACATCAAATAAGAAACAATTTGCTTAGAAGAAAATTCAGAATTTTAAAATTTCTAAATACGATTGAATCTACAAAGCAAGCCTGTCACCGCGGGGGTACACTCATAGTCTCCCTATCCCTTATCTAAGCCTATTGCTACTAGCTCTTATTCTCTTACTTATCAGGCTTATTTCTTCCCTTAGTTAATCCAACTCATGAGTATAATAGGTATACGCGATAGGTTGTTGCCACCTTATTAGCCCTAGTTTAATTGCTAGTTATCAGCGGGGTCAGTCTTATCGGGTATAGTTCCATTCTTTAAATAGATAGTGAAAGCCCTGTTCTTTTATTTATCGCTACATTGAGAAACCAGTTATTTACGCGAAATGCATAATTCACAATTTGAGCTTGATGGATTATCATATTTTATTTTGGATTTCTTGACCTATAGAAATTGAGCTTATTATCAAAATTTACTAGATTAAGATCTATTTTTGTGATGATACTTTTCAAATCTCCTTGTTTTTACCTTCTTGTTTAAAAAAAGGGAAGAAAAATTACATGAAGATGATGATTTGCTATTTTACGGGTTTATTTGCTACGTTTGCTTGAAATTTACATAAGATGATTTTAAATGCATGAGTATCTCTTAAATTTTTGAATCTTCTTGGATTTCTTGGATCTTTGAGCTCATCTTTAAAATAATTATTTCAAAATTTACATTTATAAGATTGAGGATGAGAGCTAAGAATGCTAAACCATGAGAATGATTGATTTACAACTCTTATTTGAAATGAAATAAATTAAATTAAATGGGTAGTTCTTAACTTTTGGATTTCAAAATTTACAAGATTAATTCTATTTGTCTGATATGATATTTTTCACTCCCCTCCCTTATTTTTTCTTTATTATTCAAAGAAAGGGAAGAGAAATTTTTATGAAAAGTATGATTTTATACTATTTTATAAGGGGGAGCAATGTAAAATTTATTTTATAAAAATATAAAAACTTTGACACATGATGACCTTATGTATTATAAAATTAATTACTTATTATTTCACCTCTTTTTGATGATGACAAAGGGGAAAAAATAGTAAACTGATGGCACAACAATAATATATACATATCAAAGGGGAAAAAATTTCATGAGAAAATTATTGCTCATATTATATTTTATTAAGGGGGAGCAATGTCACATATGCCTTGAAATCATTAGTTCTACATTTCACTCGATGATAAAGGAAGAGAAATTGATATTGATGATACATATAAGAAAATTTTCAACATGGGCATTTCTCTTTGTTTGTTAATAAATTAAGTGGAGAAATGATAAATGACTTAAGCGGAGATTTTTAAATGTATGACTGATGCATAATTTTGAAATTCATATTATATATTTTAAAATTTTGATGATTCATTGTTGGCTGAAGTAAATATCATATATCATGTATGATTTGATGATGTTGAAATTCATGGTATAATATTTCAAGATTTAAATGGATGATATGATATTTTAATTCAAGAGTATTTGGTTCTCTTGAATTTAAGCTTTTCCTTATTTGACTTAATGACATGGATTTATGGGGAGTAAGGTTTAACTCACGTTATCAATTGATTGTCATCATCAAAAAAGAAAAGACTATTGAATCTTGGATTTTGATGATGAAATCAATTGATGGGTTATTGATCTAATAAGGTTGTTGGAGTTGATTGATGTAGGATTAACTATGACAAAAAGAAAATTACAATCAAAGGTTTGGCCAAAGTCAACTCCAGGCATCAAGCCGGAGTGAGGACAATGCGGTGGGGAGCTCGTTTGGAGTGTATCGGGAGCTCGTCGAAGTTATCGAGAGCTTGTCAGGATGGTGCAAGGGAGTTCGCCAGAAGAAGATCGAGACTCATTGGAAGATTGTTGGGAGAAGCCAAAAAGCTTGCCCGAAGTTGGGAAGGTCTTTAAGTGGATTTATTGGCCATATTGATTATAATTAAGTAAGTCATAGTTAGCATTATTAAGGTTTAACTATGATGGAGAAAAAGAATTACAACCAAATGATGGGCCAAGATCAAGTTTAGACATCGGGCCAAGGTTCGAACGATGTACTGGAAGTTCACCAGGAGTTCGCTAGGAATTCGCTGAAGGAATCGGGAAGCTCACTAGGAACATGCCAGGAGATCACCGAAGGAAGACCATAAAACTTGCCGAAAGAATGCCAGAGGTTGTCAGATTGTCAGGGGTTAAGTCAATTATTGGACTTGATAATAATGTATAGTTGTAATCAAGTGAGTCGTAATTAGGTTCTAGTCCTAATTGGGTTTGATTTGGAAGGAATCCAAATCAACTCAATGAGGCAAGTGGGTCCACATTTGAGATTGGATTGAGCTCAAGTCGAGCTCAATTGGCTGATCTAAAAATTAGTAAACAGGAGGTACAAGTCGGGATTAGAAAAGTGAAGGGAATTAATTTTCTGAAAATCCTGGCGATTGTACCACCAATGAGTGACGGTTGTACCACTTGTGAGCGACGATTGTATCGCCACCCCCTAGGAATCCGGGTAGCAAGCGGTGGTTGGATCGCCTAGGCCAGTGATTGTACTGCTCGTACCCTATTTTTAAGGTGGCTTTCAGTGGTTGTACTATCGGCGCTAGTGGTTGTATCGCGCGTACTCATATTTTTCGAATACGTTTGAATTTTGGCTCCAAATCCTAAAGCCAATTGGGGCCTATATATACCCCAAGTTTTCTTATATTTCATACAATAATTTTTGGGTAAAAGTTATATGATAAATTATGCGTGAAAATAGTAAGAAAAGGAAAAGAGGTAAGGGAGAGAGAAAAGTCTTATAAAATTTATAGTTCTCCTTTGTGAGGTTGTAAGGTTCATCTCCTAAGCCTATTAAAAGAAGAGAGAAAGCTGTAAGGGTTTGATCTTCACCCAAAGAAGATTGATAATGGATGACGATGGGCCTCAGAGAAGAGGACTCAAGAGTTGACATAGACTTGGTTGAGGTCGAGCCACTATAAATATGAGTGTGTTTTAATTAATTTTATTTTACTTTTGATTTATCTTAGACACTTGATAGTTTGATACGAAGTTTCAATGTCTCAACTTCTTTCAAATTGGCTCTTAATTGATTTTATCATAATATCAAAAGAAGCTTCTGTTATTTACTCTTTACTTTATAAAAGAAAGTTTTTTAATCAAGCACTATCTCTCTTGCATTAATTCATCAAATGCCTCCCCCTCCCCTCTTAGTGCCAATTAATCCTGACAATAGTACTATGTCTAATATACGGTCTTTAGGATATTATAGATAACTAATAACTAAAGACAGATAGGTCCAATGGATAAGATTTACTATACTGTTTGGGGACTATGGCATAGTGGTCTAGTATGTCCATAGTTGATGAGTCGAGTAAATTATTATGAGATAACAATTCATAGGGTCAAAAGACGTTCTAATAGGAAGGACTCATGGCTAGCTCGATATTGGGCTTAGAGGGTCATACACATATAGTGGATGCTTCAGCAATAGAGGATTGAATATGAGTTATCTAATTAGCCCCTGTTCTCATTGGATGAGACTAAACATCGATGGGCTCTATTAGAATCCTAGTCAAGTCGGATCTATCTATTCATAATTAATTCAAGCTAAATTATGTTAATTTATTCAGTCGGAGTCAATTATAGGTGGAGTGAGCCCAATCGAGTCAGTTATGAGTTGGTTAGAGTTAGTTTTTATCATCGGTTAAGATGGAGTCAGTTATTATTTTCAATTAGAGTTTCTATCAGTTAGTTAGTCCAAGTTTAGTGGACTCTGAGTCCAAATCTAGAGGGACTCTTGGTAGAGCCCTATAAATAATACTGTAAACTCTTTATGAATCACTGAATGAAGATGTATGAGTTTTATCCAATAAGCAAAACCCTAGGAGGCAGATCCTCTCAAAATAATATAGGGGGCTCGATCCCCTCGTAAAGATTGATTATCCCCCTTTGATCCCCTTTTTCACCTTCTTCCTCTATGATAGAACCCTAGGGTTCTATCAATTGGTATTGGTATTAGAGTAGCATTCCTCGATACTTCTACTGCTACTGTTCATCATCCTCACTGTCGCCCTTACCATCATCATCGTCACCATCTTCCATACTGCCTCTTCTCATCTCTGTGCTGCCATCTTGCTGTAGTCTCACCATCTTCAGCATAAAAAAAGAAAAAAAGGGAAAAAAGAGGAGGACTACCGTCGGCCACCTTTGTTTCTACTCTCCTCATCTGTCGCCGGCCAACCCTCGGCAGCACACTACCCTTGCTGTCGCTACCACCCATCGGCCGTCGTTGTCCCTCCTAGACCGTTGCTCCCCCTATGCATAGCCATCGCTCCCCTGCTTCTCGTTGCCCATGCCCTCTACCGCTGCGTTATCGCTGTAACCCATGCAACCGCACCTTCCTCCCTCGCTTCTAGCCGCGACCTCCTCTGCCACCGAAATCATCTTCTTCCTGTCCCTCACCTACTTGCTGCCGCAGTACACCCACGCCTCTGCCACAACCACCTCTGCCAGCTTCCTCCCCTCCTCCTCTTTAGTGACCGCTGCAAACCGTTATTGCCATCTCCTCTCCACTCCCACTGCATCCACTGCAACCCACTCCCGTAGCCATCTTCACACAGTCGCCTCTATCATCTTCTTCTCTTTCCTGTCACTGCCATCAGTCACCTTTGTTTCTCCCCTCCTTTTCACTAATGCCGATTGTCATTGTAATGCCGATTGTCATTGTCCGGTCGCAGCCGTCGTCACTGCCCTGCAATCGCTGCCGTGCTTGTATGTTTCCTTTAGATTGGATAAGAATAATTACATGATTGTATGTTTCCTTTTTTTCTCTTATTTTAGAAATAAAATCTAATATATTAGTTCTATAAATTCAATATCAATGAGAATGCTCAGCTCGGAAGAATGGCTGGGAGAGAAGGTTGATGATGGTGATGGACGATACCTGGATCTGCTTAGTATCTAGAATCGTGCTCTGTACCAGACTGTCCCATGCTGAGAGCTGTTCCGGACGTCCCACGCCATGCATGCTGCCAACTTGAAGGAACTCGTCACCGAGATAAACTTTTACGTGAGAGAAATTAGTGACCTCCCATTTTTGACGAATTCGCTTGAAATCAGAGTCCAATTCATTGGTTGTAGTATTGCATCGGTAGAGCGCTTGGATTTAAAGTTTTCATCCTATTATTTCAGACGCTTCTTACTTGTGTGCTATCAGATTCCAACTCTATTTTGATAACAATTTCGCTTTTTTTTTGTATCATTCAATAACTACGATGTAATAACTATGTGAACAGTATGATATCCATTCGCACGAGTTGCTGTATATTGCTGCATGCAAGTCTAGCGAGTGCTAAAAGCATGCATAAGATATGATTTTCTGCAGTAATTCTTTGTTATTTGTTATTTTTACCTTACGATGTCACATTCAACAAATTGCTTGTATCTGTATGTATGTTCTAATGCCAAAGCTTAAACTAGTAACAACATTTGATTTCAATATCGAATCTATATTTCTTTGAATCACTTACACGGATTATTTATATTTAAATATTCATAATTGTATCTAAAAATAATTTATATTTCTTTTAAGAGTTAAGATTTATTTTAGCCCATATAATTTTGATCATGGATTAACTTAGGTCTTTATGGTTTAATTGCGTCCAAAATAATTCATATATTTTCAAAAAGATAGCATATAAATTTCTCCCGTTAAGTCTGAGTTAACAAACGTCAAAGTCTATTTCGTGACATGCTAACTCATAATAAACTACTAATATAATGATAAATATAATTTAAATTAAAAAATTCATGTTAGCCCCTATGTTTTTTTTCATGGACCATTTATGCCCTTATGATTTTTTTCGTATCTAAAATAACTTCTATATTTTAAAAAATATATTTTTGTCATGTACGATTTAACATACATTAGAGTTTATATATGTGACATGCTAGCTCATAATAAACTATTAATATAATAATATATATAATTTAAAATAAAAATATATCATAAACAACAACACCAAGTCGTTGTTGCCTAGTAATACGTCGTATGCACATAGTCTCTCTTATATTGACGATGA
The DNA here is from genome assembly GCA_021527575.1 of Ensete glaucum. Taxonomy (NCBI): domain Eukaryota; kingdom Viridiplantae; phylum Streptophyta; class Magnoliopsida; order Zingiberales; family Musaceae; genus Ensete; species Ensete glaucum. The sequence continues at coordinate 39,351,842 of CM038557.1, read as the reverse complement.
CCTCAAGAGCCTCTGGTCCTGCCTTGAGTGGATATGTGTCAACCAGTTCGACGTTAGACACGAAATGATTTCCTGTTCCATCCCCATCCTCTTAGACATCTTCATCCCTATTGCCTCCCACTTCGTCCTATCCTACGCCCCCATCAATCATGCCTATGACATGATGATCCAACTCTCCCTCACCTCTACCTTCGGCCTCTCCTACCTCTATCTCTCCGTTTTTGTTTGTTCCTTCCTCTTCTTCGACAAGATATACCCTTTTTTTAAAACTTAAATTACATGTATCATTATATTAATAATTTATTGTGAGCCAACATGTCACATAAGCAGACTATAATGTCAGTCAACTCAAATTTATATTTTTTTAAAATATATGGATTATTTTAGATATAAATAAAATTATAAGGACTTAAATGGTCTATGATCAAAATCACAATAGTTAAAATAAATATTAAAAAAAATATATATTATTATATTAATAATTTATTATGAGTTAGCATGTAATGTAACCAAACTCTAACGTCTATTATCTTAGATTTAACGAGATAAACTTATATATTATATTTTTTAAAAAATAGAGATTATATTATATATGAGTAAATCATAAAAAAAATTAAATGATTCATTGTCAAAATTCACATAGGTTAAAATGAATTTAACTCTCTTTTTAATACTCATAGATACGAAAACCGTTGACTTTCATGAAGAGGGAAGCTCCCATCTCCATTATGTGACCTCTGCCGTACCTACTCGATCGAGCCATGAATGGAAGGATAGCATAATTACGCATGCAAAGACTAGAGAGATCTCCGGACTCAGTGTGGAAGAATACTTCCCCGGCGCTGGGAGAGGAAGGAATGATGATGAAATGGAGCTATACCAGCAGCTTACAATGCTAGGGAGAGTTGCCTTTTACTCGGTTCTACTTGCTCCATGGATCAGATTTCCATTGTCGCAGATTAAAGATCGTGGTGGAAATGGGTAGTTGACTTGTGGATGCGGGTGCTTATGAAGCATACACGGTTTTTAGCTTGAAAAATGCAGTTTAAGCAACCCATGGCAGATGAAGAAGTGTTGGAAGGAATGACATGATTGGTGTTAATGTATCAGAAAGTCTCAACTGTTGCGTCCGATAAAGAGCCATTTCTATTGCACGGAATAGAGATGGTTGACCCCTGGGGTGGTAGCGGCGCCTCCGCACTCTTGGTGCCTGGCGATGACGTACTCCTCCGAACTACCTTCCAGGAGATTGAAGACAAAGCGTCGGCCCACCTGCGACCCAACTGGCTCGAAGCACCAGGCATGCACTCCACGTGGGTGTCTTATGCCGGTGGGACAAATCTATTCACCTGGAGGCAGAAATTAGAAGCGAAGTAAACGGTAGCATCAAGATGATTCGGTTGTGATTTCTGACCCTTCTCAATTTAGATGATAAGTTAAATGAAGTAATTTATCATGCTTAATTATGGCAGCAATCATTATGGCTAACAATGACAGCCTTGTGATAAGTTTTAAACATCCATACTTCATATTAATCAACATAAAGTTGCACATGTACCTCCTCCATAATCAATAATTTCCACATCTGTCTTTAAATTTAAATTTTGTGTACATATTATACATAAATATTTATATATAATACTTAATGTTCGAAGAATATATCCACTATATCATCCAGGTATCTTACACGTATGAGCGTGTGCAATACCCCTCAATTAAAGGAATCTCCGATGGCAAACATAATATTGTGGAGATGCCGAATGGCAAATGTGTCATTATCCTTTGCAAGGATCCTTCTAGCTTTTACTCGGGTTTTTTTGGATTTGAGTTGCGTAGTCTTTATCCGCTCTGAACGGGAATACAGAAGCTGTTGGATCTGGGGTTTTGTCCAGTCTTTGGTGGGTCGACGGTCAGGTGGGGCCTCCTCCTCTGCTTGTGCTCCATGGGTGATGATGACGATGATATCCGGAATTCACTTTGAGTGTGATGTAGGACTGCTTGGACTGATTTGTTTGGTTGGTCTCATCGTTTTGTGGAGGGGGGTTGAAATGGCAAATAAGATCTTCTATTACTAGCCGTGAATGATTGAGTTGGTGATGGTTGTGTAGATGCGGCTTCTGGTATCAATCAGAGGGGCGCAAAAATTGCATCTTTTTGGTTGTTTGGGTAGAGAAATCTCTTGGTTTTTGCTGTGTACTGAGGGTGTGGGATCATTCGGAATTTTTGTATTGATTTCTTTGGACTTGGGACCGTGAGCACAAAGATTTCCAATCATTTACAATGTTCTTTATTGTTCTTTGTCTGGCTTCTCTGGTTCCCAATTTCCCTCTGGTTAGTGCTGTGTCCTCAGGTGAGAATATTTTTCTTTCGTTTTAATCTTTGTTGATTGCAGAAAGCTCTATTTTTGTTGTGGAGTGGTGATTTTCTTCGTCTGTGTTGTTTCTTTGCATGCTGGTGTTGGTCTCTTTGATTCTTTCCCACATCTGTCCTTTCCCATGCCGGCAATGTTACTTTACAATCTTCTTTCTCGATGATTTTTCCAGCTGCCAGTTAGCCAGCAGGTGTTGATTTGCTGTTCAAGACACAGTTCGGATCCATTTTTCTATCAGCTATTGAAAAGAATTAAGTGGGACGGCTGTTTCAAAGGAAAGATCCAATCATGTGCTCATAATTTGATGGATTTGGAGCATCCTTTCTGCCGTTTGATTTTTTAGTTATATGCTTAATTGGAGAGATGGCGATGGAAGAAGAAAGCTGCGTTTCATTATGGACGAGGGAGCAGGAAAAAGCGTTCGAGAATGCCTTGGCAACTCACCCTGAGGATTGCAGTGACCGGTGGGAGAAGATTGCAGCTGATGTGCCTGGGAAAACCATCGAGGAAGTGAAGGACCACTATGAGCTTCTAGTTGAGGATATCAATGGCATCGAGTCTGGCAGAATCCCTCTACCCTGCTACCCCTCTTCCTCGGAAGGTGGTGACCTTGCTATTGATGGTGGTAGTGGTAAAATGGGAGGAAACCCACATGGTGATCCAGGTCACACTGGGAAGGCGTCGAGGTCAGATCAAGAGCGCAGAAAGGGGATAGCTTGGACCGAGGATGAACACAGGTAAACTCTGTACTCTACTTACGTATGTGTCATTTTGTGTGGAATTAGTTATATTTGTTTGATCTGTTTGCTTATTAAAAAAAATCATGTTTTGGCACTTAACCTCTAAAATATTGAGATAACAAGGCAAAAAAAACTGGCACCTGCTTTGCGATTCTTAGGACAAGAAATGATTCTTATAACAAAGGACCATACAGGATAACTTTCTTGTCGAATGGAACTTCTATGATGACCATAAGATTCGGAAGAGCTTGTTGATTTACTACTCTCAAATAAATAGTGCTTTGTGTTTTATATGGTGCATCTAGATTTTTTTCTTATTGCTTCTGGGGCTAAGCGATGAATCAAGTTTGTGGGTCTTGTGTATTGAGACTGAATCAACACTCTTATACTATTATCTTCTTGAATTGTGTCTTCATGTTATCTTTTTAGTGGTAAGATAATGGTTATTCCCCTATGGAATGAAGACAAATGTTGGGTTTTCTGCTGTAACTTATAATTGATATTAAGCTTGTAACTTCAACTATCTCATACTGGGTCTTGGATCGGTTGTGTTGTCACATGATTTGATTATTATCCACTTGACTTCTGTGGACTTTGAAGACGCAACCGCAGTATTTTTTCTATGATCATTAGAAACTCAAGATCTCTGAGGAAGGTTGTGACATACCGTAGGTCCCAAAAGATGATGCATCCAAGAAATTAACTGAAGTTCTTGTTCAAACAATTAGCTACGAAACGTCACATTAGCAACCTACAGGATCGATGTTGGGGTGAAAATTTGTTGATAATTCTTTTGCTTTCTATAATGGTGTGCCACTGAATTCAGAATAAGTCGTATCTAGTGTAAAATGAATATAACATCAGTATATTGGCCCACTATGAAGACAATATTAGCAGAGTATCAATTTTTGATACTAGTAGGATTCAGTGGTGTTTGACCAAGCTATGTCCTAATTCTCTTTCATGGAAAAAGGTTGGTTTTGTTTGGGGACGATCTCCATAGACTAGCCTGTTTGCATATATTGAATAGGATTCATATTACAAGCTGAGCCATATTTAGATCTCTTTCTTAGGAAAAAAATTCTGAGTTTTAGGTTCGGAATGTGAATATCCTTTTCATTAATTTAACAATTTATTCTAGTCAAGCCAACTATTTTGAGACTGAATCTCTCTTCAACCCAAGTTGCCTTCCTCACCATAACTTACATGTGCAATTAAAGTATGTTACCCATTTTTATCATTCAGACTACTCAGCAATTGTTTAATACCAAGAAAAGAGTAATCCTGTTAATAAATGTCCCACTGTGGAGGAAGTCTTTAAGAGAATATATTTGCTCCAGTGGTCCTCTCTTGTGTACTGTACATGCTCACATATAGTCAACTGGATGCTTTGAGAAGATTTGCAGATTCCAAATGTCATTTTCTACCATTATTGTAACCATCACCTTAGATCCTCATTTACATTGCCTCCTTGTAACAAAGAGATGCTGACACAACTCCATTTGAATAATCCAACAGCAACGAGGAACAAAAACAATAGTTTTTTAGCACTTCTCATGTTTACTAATTTGTCATGTATTCTGTTAAAATTATAGCAGTGTACCACGGACTAACTGTTTGTGAAGGCTGTTATAAATATAGCATGACGTAGTAACTGAAAGCAGGACTATAATCATGATCTAAAGATGCCAGTGGTCTGCTAGTTATGGGATTAAAAACATCCAATAATGTTTAGCTACTACAAACTCGTATTTCTTTGTAAGCAAGTAATTGTAAATAATAACAACTAACTCAATTGTTATATGATTTGAGAGATTATCAATGATAATTGCTTCTTATTTTGTGTTATTAATGCCAAATGCCTTGATTCAACTTTTATACTATATTTTGGTGGATATGATATGTCTTATAGGCATCTTTCATTACATTCATAGTTTTCATGTGCTATGAACTTCTGTCTTTTTCATCATATTATTTATTTTGACCAGAGATAAGACAGCCTTTTCTTAATGCTGTGAGATTGATCTGTTGTCAGTATCTTGCTTCTCTTGTTCGCATGGTGGGGAGTGTAATCTCCATCTTAATGTTCTCCATGCTTGCTTTACCCTTTAGAAGTATTAAAATTCTGTCTGGACCAGTTTGCTCTATAAAGCATATAGGTGAGTAAGCCAACTGCTTATGTTGCTTTTCCATGGAAGTGCCTGTGTGATCAGATATTTAGTTCGGGGATTTCTCTAATTACGTGTGTTTAGAAATTTGTTGTTATAAAATTGGAGCCTTATAATTTGTTGAATCCATGATTTAAGGTAGATTGCCGACCCTGATTTGTTACAGTCTCGAGAATTGTCTACATTACTTTCAGATTTAGTGGCATATTCATCCTACTCATTGTGACTTCAGTTGAGATACCATCCCACAGCACTTGAATTCTGCCTTCTCCTTCTATGATGAACTTTGACCTCTGGGATTATTTATTCATTTTCAAAACTAAGGAAAAATTCTTAATTGATATAGGATTTCACTCCTAAAAGAACTGAAAAGGAAGATGATATAATGTCTCAGCTGTTCAGACATTTGCTTGTTCTAACACTATATACCACACAAATATTGGTCTTGCAAATTTATGTTGTTCGATGGTGGTACACCTAAATGTAATTCATATTTGACTAAGGACCATACAGCTTGTATGGTGATCCTTGGTATTTAATGAATTGATATAGAATAAATTTGAAAATCATTGTAAACTTGCTGGAGGCCTTACTAGGGGAAGCCTGCAAGGAAAGCTCAAACCGGGAATACGGCACCTCAAGTGGCATGCTAGTTTCTTGACTAAGGTTCCCTGACCAAGCAAGTCTGAGATAGGCATGTATTATAATTTGGAGTTATCTCATGAAATAAACTTTTCTCATGTGGGCAGCAAATTTTATTTTTTGTTCTGTGGGCCAAAAATATTTGTGGTTTGTAAGGGTAGACTGCTTTTGATGTAAATCCAGTATGATATAGGAATTGTAGGTTTGAACCATTAAGCCATGGGCTAGTTTTGCTCAGACCATGGAATTCACATATGAGATTGGGTATTGAAATAGCAAATCTGTTTGGTTTTATTTAGCATATTATTCCTTAAAATGTCAGTTATTGTTCCAGCTCTATTACAAGATAGAAACTTCTCATGAATGTTGACTGCTTCACATGAGGTAACACAAGCTATATTAACATGCCTTCTAACACTTGCAAAAGCCTAGTAGCAAATTATTCACTATGTTTAACATCTAAACTGAAGCAGTTAAAATCTATTACTATTGATGGATCTTCTACAGATTGTTTCTTCTTGGACTTGAAAAATACGGCAAAGGTGATTGGAGGAGCATTTCTCGAAACTTTGTAATATCGAGAACACCTACGCAGGTCGCAAGCCATGCACAGAAGTACTTCATTCGTTTGAATTCCATGAACAAAGAGCGCCGAAGGACCAGCATCCATGATATCACCAGTGTCGCCAACAGTGATGTATCACCTCCTCAAGGGCCAATCACTGGACAGAATATCGTGTCAGTTGCAAGTACAGGGAAATCTATCAAGCAATCTTCTCAGTCATCAAGTGGTGCTCCTGGTGTTGGCATGTATGGAACCACCATTGGACAGCCTGTTGGTGGTCCTCTCACAGCAGTAGGTACTCCAGTTAATCTTCCTGTTCCTGGAGCACCTCATATGGCCTACGGCGTGCGGGCTGCAGTTTCTGGAACTGTGGTCCCTGGTGCCCCAGTGAGCACTCCACCAATCGCACATCCAACGCCTCCAGCATCATCCAACAGATAGTAGCAGTATTTCTTGTGCACAGAAGACGGGAAGGGCTACTTCTTCTCATGCGGTCTCATCATCATCAATTCAGATCAGCTGATAGCTGCAAGGACATATTCTTCTAGTTATGTTGTAGTCTCAGAGTTAGATATTGTTTAATTGTTTCATGCCTAAATGGCAAGGGGAACATGGATTTATGTACTTGATGTGTCCAAGAGTGGCTGCAGATAAAGAGACGAGCAGCTCTTAGACTTACGTTAATCCTGTCTCTTGTATGGTGACTCTTAGATCCTAATGCAGAAACAGAAGTGCTAATTCAGATGGTTTTGCACCAGTTGATTTTTCGAGACCTTTTGTCTCAACTCCAATAAGACTAAATCATATACAATAGCTTAATTTTAAGAGTTATTAATTTCAGAGATTTGATATTAAATTTTATTTTTTTTATTTAATAGTAAATTAAATTTTTATTTTTTGAGTTAGAAATCCTAGTCTTAATTGACTAAGGATTAAATTAATTATATATATAATATTTTTGACTATTTTTTCAAACAAAAAAATACAATTCAAAGCTGTTGGCTAACTTAGAAGTTGATCCCCTTGATACGATCATATATCTATCTATTTTCTTAGATAAAGTCTTAGGATTTTATCATATGGTATTAGAACAATGTTTTCTCGTCGTTTCTACATTTTTTACGATACTTCTTCGGTGTTCCTCAATCTCCTCTTCAACATTGTTAGGCCCCATCCCCACACGGCCAATAGCGACTTCACCTTGAACGTCAAGTAAATAGTGCTCATGCTTTTGATCCGAAATCAAAAACAAAACTTAGGAATTACATATCTATATCCACAATGACTATTTAAAATTCTATGAAAGCCTAATTTAAAGTCTTGGAAGCAAAAATTGAGAGCAAGCTACAATAAACTCTCAATGATTTCAAAAAGAGTCTTGAGAGTTTTAATAAAATTTAACAAGATGAAAATTCGACGTCTACAAGTAAATAACTTGATTCATGAAATCATAGGAAGAGGTTACCAAGAGCATAATAATGGCTACCCTCACATGAAAGTAAAATTTTCTAGATGAGAAGATGGAGATCCAACCAATTGGATTTCTAGAGCAGAGAAATCTTTTTGCTTTCATAAAATTTTAAAAATTTCTAAAGTTAAAATAGCTTCAATCAAACTAGATGTGAATGCTATTCAATTGTATAATTGATATGAAATTTGTCATCGAGTTCCCTCATGAGAGAAGTTCAAGAAAGGACTTCTTGTTCATTTTGGACAATCCAAATATGAGAATGTTAATGGGTAGCTTACCAAAATTACTAAATTTCTACTATATCAGAAAATCAAAGTTGATTTGAACGACTATTAAATCAGGTTAAAGATTTAAAATTGGTCTACAAGATAATTGGTGATGTCATTCATTGAAGGTCTTCATTTAAATATTTGTTGTAAAGTTAAAGTTTGCCAACCTTGCACTATAACAATTGCAATTTGTTTAGCATGATTGTATGAAGAAAAAAATTAACATGAAAAATCTCTGAACCAAGAGTGTTAATAAACATGTGATTAATAAGTCAACTACTATAAGCATTTCTAATCAAAATCATAATACTAGAATACTAACCCAAGAGGAACTCAAAGAACGATCAACGAAGGATTTATGCTGGCATTGTGATAAAAAGTGGAGTCGGGAGCATCATTACAAGCATGAAAAACTTTTGATGATTGAACCAATTGAGGAGGAGCCAAATATTGAGGCTGTGGACTCTAGTCATGAAGGTACTAATAATGATAAAATAATTGAGCCAATCACAAATACTTTTTATACATTAGTTAGTTATTCTAATCCTCAAATTATGAAAGTTAAAGGGCTTTTGAAATATCAGTCTGTTACTATTTTAATTGATACTAGTAGCACCAATAATTTTATGGATAGCATGGTTGTTGTGCATTGATATATTATATTGAACATTACGATAAATTCAAAGTAAAGGTTGCTAAGGGGTAAATTTTAACTTATGATAGTAAGTGTTCTAAAGAAAAGCTTGTTATATAGGGCTAAGAATTGTGATAGGACTCTAGTAGGGTTGAGTCATAATCTCCCTAGAAGTAGTCAATAAAACCCTATGAGATTAACCCTACCTAGCCACCTCTATCCTATCAAGAAGTGTAGTTAGGGTTTAGATTATGGCCTTAGGATAGTGGTCGTCACCCCCTTTAATGGGTCAGTCGGCCAGTGTTTCCCTTTGCTTAGGTCGGCTATAGAGCCAACCTAGCCGCCATTTGTTCCTACTTAGGCAGGTCAGCTATAGAAAGGGGTAAAGGGATAATTTTATTTAGGCAAGCACCCCATGAGCTAGGGTTTAAAATCCTATATAGTGATGTAGCTGCCCCCTCTATTTTATCAAGTAATTATCAACTTTTATTCAGTCTTCTGCTAAGTCTAGAAGAGAGGAACCCCTATAGTGTTCCAAGAGTTGATCCCCCTCAAGAGTCAAAATCTATAGAGCTCCTTCTGGGATTCTATCATCTAGTATCAAAGCTGCATTCCTACTACCTTGTAGCTATCTCAGTCATCTCCATCTTCCAAGCAATTCCCACAATTGCTTTCAACGTTGCCTCCATCCACCGTCACCCACCAAGCTGCAGATCCATCAATTTGCTGTCGTCTTCTGTATCAACATCCTAGATCTAATAAAAACTCCAAAGCATATGCCTCTTACTACTTCTATTCCTTTATCTTATATTTGGGAGAAGTTTTTCCAAAGTTTCTTTGCTGCAAAATTCTACCATCGGAAACGTTATCATCGTTGCAAAGGGGAAAAGCTGTAGAAAAATTTCAGCTGATTGTTGCCTCTTGAACCTGAACTTTTGGTCATCCTTTCTAGCTGAAACATTTATACAAATTTATAGATTATTTTAGCTTTAATCTAAGACTGATCTCTGGACTCTTTCTGGATCCGGACTTATGGCGCTGCAATTCTTCATCAAGTAGTGCTGAAATTTTATAATGAGAATTCTGCTATCTTGTTTGCAATAATTTTTCTACCATTATGCTACCAAAATTTTCTTGATTCAAATTATTACTACTATCACCATCTGAACCAAGATTTTGATATTGAAATTCTCCATAAATTTCTCAGATTTTTTCTAGAATTAACGTCTAGAAATTGATGCTTCTTCGATGGGAATTCTATTCGGTAGTATAGCGTATACCGCAGCAATCTTTCATCGAAATTTTATCAGATCTCATTGCCATCTTTTTTATATTTGAGACTTTCCTTCTCATTTTCAATCTCTACTATTACCTCTCAAAAAATCATAACAAAATCGTAGCCAAACATCCATCCCAATTAGCCCTAAACTGTGGCCTACCCAATCTCCACCGATCCACCGATCCAACCGACCACCACCTCTCCAAAACTTCTCATGCCACTAACCCGTCAATAGAAAAAATATATCAATATTACAGATCTAGAGGTATATACTATGGCATTAGAGGAGGTCAACAATGCCAAGTTCGAAGCCTTTGATAGCCGCACGGAGGAGAAGATACAATCCCTATTTACTGAATTTATTATAGGTCGACCATCAAGTCCGAGGATGTCACAGCATAGAGAGATTCCAGATCGACGAGATGATTCTCAAGACCATGGACACATCATCCCTAATTAGAATAATCTACACATGAAGGTGGACTTCCTAAGATTGGAAGAGATAGACCCGATTGGATGGATCTTGCGTGCAAAGCACTATTTTCGGTTCTACCAAACTACTAATGCTACATGGGTAGAGATTGCTGCCATCGACCTCGAGGGAGATGCTATTTAGTGGTTCAATTGATTTGAGCATACCTATGGAGGTCTCTCTTGGCAGTGATTCAAGGAAGGACTACTAAATCACTTCGGACCAATCGATTTTGACAGCATTGACGGATAATTGGCAAAGATTCATCAAACCTCTACAATATAAGAATACCAAATAAGGTATGAACGTTTATCTAACCAAACTGTGGATTAGTCTGAAAAATAATTTTTAAACACTTTTATTGAGGGCCTAAAGTTGAAGATTCGAGGAGAAGTAAAGGTGTGATAATCGTACACTCTTATGGTGGTGATTTTCTTTGCGCGTATCTAAGAAGAATGATTGAACCATGAGGTACGAAGGACAAGGGTCACTCCCCGACCAACCATGCTGATAGAACCCCAAAAGGAGCTCTATAGATTTTGATTTTTGAGGAGGATCAACCCTTGGAATGCTGTAGGGGTTACTCCCTCCTAGACTCGGCACAAGGCTAAATTAAAATTGTAGATTGCTTAATTCAAGAGAGGGGATGACTACATCATTATATAGGGATAAAAACCCTAGCCTAAGGAGGTGTTTGCCTAAGTAAAATCATCTCTTTTCCCCTCTTATAGCCAACCTGCCTTAATAGGAACAAGGGGCAGTTAGGTTGGCACTATAGCCAACCTAAGCAGAGGAAACCCTGGCCAACCAACCCAGTAAGGGGGGCGACGACCACTAAGCCCTAAGAGCTAATCTAAACCCTAGCCATACTCCTTTATAATATAGGAATGCTTTTATTATAATCTAGCAGAGTTCTATTGACTACTTCTAAGGAGATTAGGACTCAACCCTGCTGGAGTCCTATCAAACCCATCCTCTTAAAATCAGCCATGTTCTTAAGGCCGAAGTTCCATGAACTCAGGGAACTGGGTCTTCAGCTCCTCATAAGCTTGGGTGTCAATTGAAAGAACTTGAGTTGAGTTGTCATCTTTAAATTTCCATTTGAGGTGAGATACTCGACGGATCAACTGTAATCTTAATCTAGTGCGCGGAACTTATCTCCAGGTTAGGGCCCCAATGTGATCCCTAATTTTGCAAGGCCTAAAGAAATAGGGAGACCACTTCCTTAAGGCTCAAGTTTCATATTGATCGAGCTAGAGGTGTAAGAAAACTTGATCTTCAATTTTTCGTCTATTTTAAAGTTTGTTGGGAAGTTATTTCTTCTTTGCATATGCTGGCGTGAGTATATATTGTAATTCTTTTGGGCTCACTCCTCTTTCGTGCCATAGACCATCTTGCATAAGGGTGATGCCGATCCCAACTCTGGATGAGTCTGCTCTAAGTACGAACACATTGCCATGTTTAGGTAATGCTAGCATCGATATAGATGGCATCATGGCTGTGGGGGTCATGTGGATACCTTTCTCCTATTCCTTCTTGCGATAGTGGGCAGTGGATCCGAGATCATCATCAGGGAAGACTCTCCTCGATGAAGTCATGGAACTAGCCTGAGATGAGGGAGCACTACATTAGAAACTATAGCTGGTTCAGTTGAATATGACACTTCAGGAAGAGCTTATCCCTGTAGACAAAGAGTCAAAGGTTTTGGAGATAAAATATCATTACAAGGGAAGGTTGTAGTCGAATGATCCATCCTGTATCTCCTGGATGATCTTTTTAGCTTCGGTCCTCTAAAAATGTGGATAGCAATATAACCGAATATGTGTTGGTGGTTCCCCTTCTAAGACCAACATACAGGGGTCGTGTAGTTTAGTAAGAAGGAGTCGGCTCGGTTCAACGGACGTGCCTGAGATTTCAGTGAGCTTCTCCAAGCATTGTGTTGGGATCATCTTTTCTTCGTTCTCACCTTTCCGACATAAGGTCACCTATTTTCTTTTATCATTCATAAGGTCGTTGGAGTTCCTAGTATTGGCAAGGATGGTGTCGGGCTGATGCTTGATGAAGCCATCAATGCCATCAATGTCCAATATCTATAGTGGAGCATAAAAGGTGCGGGTGGCCGATTGTGGTTTTTCCTTCATATCATTTTCCTTGAACTCGAGAGTCATATCTTTGAGTTTGGATTCTTCAGTGGGCTCAACTAATAGAGGTCTCTCATTTTTACAATGGTGGTCTTGGCTCCATAGTTTATTACAATGCCAACATAGGCCTTTTGTCGATTTGTCATGAATCTCTTCTCTTGTTAACTTTTTCGGCTGAGGTGACCGGTTAGTGGTAGATGGGGCCGAGAGTCTCTGTGCTACTGGTTGTGTGGCAGCTTTGGTCCTCTGTGTATCCTGGTTTAACCTATCTTCGTGTAGTCGTGCGAAGGAGATGACTGTCTTAAGTGTGTACGGTTGTTACGCTTTAACTTCTTCTTGAATCTCTGACTTTAAGCCCTCAATGAAAGTCCTCAGTATCTATTTTTTAGACCAATTATAAGTTTGATTAGTTAACCTTTCAAACCTGATTTGGTACTCTTGGATAGTAGAGGTTTAACGGATCTTTGTTAGTTCTTCGTCAATGTTCTTGTAATTGATTAGTGCTGAAGGTTTATATGCTTTTGGTTGGGATGTGGCTCTCATGCTCTGAGCATCTTGATTGAGGTACCCTTCTTGAAGTTGTATAAAGGATATCAACGACGTCGAGGTGTAGGGCTGGCATGTCTTATCCTCGCTTCTTATTTCTGATGGGTTCTTTTTACAATCAGAATTTGCTCCATGTTGTGATCTTTTTGGGCTTGGTGATTGGTCTAATCTAAACTCCTCGAAGAGAGCACATAATTTAGCATCCATACGTATCTCGAAAGCCTCTAATTGGGTTTCGAATAAGCCCAGCGATGTCATGACATAAGGATCTCCATCTGTCAAATAAACCGACTGAAAAGTGTAGCTGTAATTTTCAGGTTGAAGGCAGTAAATGGTAGCAATGTTGGGACTGTAGGGGTGAAGTCTCCAAGTGGAGGATGGCAGCCAAGGGTAGCAGCAACGATGGAGGAAGAAGAGGGTAGTAGCAACTTCGATTGTGACTACGCTGCGACTTTGTGGCTGTAAGTGGCGTCGGTTGCAGCAAGGGTGCGGCTGCAATAGGAGGAAGATGGGGCAACGATATACACGACTATTGCAGAGGAGGGCAGTAGCAGTATGGAGTGAGAGATGGTTGTTGTTATGTTCAATTTGTTGCTGGCCACGATTAAGATAGTTGGCAGTGAACGATTATTGCGGCTGCGATGTAAACAAATTACAGTGAAAGATTGCTACTGGTAGCTTTTTACCACAAGGATCGCTGCTGGCTGCGATCAAGGAGGATGACAGCATGAGGTCGCTGTTGGCAGCGTTGGACAGTGAAAGATGCATCTTGCGGTTAAAGAGATAAGGGAGATTGGGCAGCTGAAAGGTTGGTAGACCGAAGGCTTTGGTTTTTAGGTGTGGTTTGTGGCTATTTTGGGTGCAATTTGAGGCTGCAGTTTTATAGAGTTTAGGCTACAAATTGGTGTGGTTTTAGAGCTATAATAGTAGTAGATGAAGGTTAGGGAAATATATTTTAGATCTGGGATAGATGGCAGTAAAGGTAGGTGTATCGGTAAAGAAAATTGACTAAAACGGTAAGTGGATTGATAAGGAAGTAGGCTACGGTTTAGGGATGATTTGGGTGGCTGTTTGGGATCAGTTTAGGGTGTGGTTTAGAAGTATTTTTTTATAAGGATGTTAGAGTTTATAGATGAGAGAAAGAGAGTCTAAAATCCCACAAAAGATAGCACTCACAATCGATGGAATTCGACGAAGAAAGGTACTGCGTTGTGTTGTCCTGTCGAACATATTTTATGCCAGAGAAATGATAAATTCTTGACATAAATTCTAAAGGAAAATTCAAGAAAAGTATGCAAAAATACTTGATTTAGATGTTTGGAATACTAATAAAAAGTTTGACAAATTTTGGCAGCGTAATAGTAGGAAAATAGGGGAAAAGACGAAAAGTAGATCCTTCATCATAAAAATTTTAGAACTATGTGCTAGTGAAAGATTGCACAAGAAAACTGGTTCTAGAAGAAATTTTTTTGAGAAATCAATCCCAGATGAAGGCCAAGTTGATCTTTGGAATTGTTTAAAAATTTTGGCCAAAAAGGATGAACAAAAGTTTAGTTTCAAGGGGCTAATATATAGAAGGTAGATTCTCCATCGTAAAATTTTAATACTGCACGATGAAAAATCATAGTGCTATAAGTCTGTATCCAGAAGGAGTTTTTTCATGAGATCAGTCTTAGATAAAAGCTAAGATGATCTATGAAATTATATAAATGTTTTAGCTAAAAAGGATGATTAAAAGTTCAGTTTCAAGAAGCAACAATCAATTAAAAGTTTTTGTAGCATTTTACCTTCGCAATGATGATAACGTTTGCGACAGTAAAAGTTTGCAGCAAGGAAACATTTGGAAAAAACTTCTCCCACATATAAGATAGAGGAAAAGTAGTAGCAAGAGGCGTGGGCTTTGGAAATTTTACCAGATCTTTGATGCTGACACAGAGGAAGGTAGCAGATTGATGGATTTGCAGCTTGGTGGGCAACAATGGAAGTGATATCAAAAGCAATTATGGGAATTGCTTGGGAAGGTGGAGATGTAGATGATAGCTATAAGAGCAGCAAGATCACTGCTCTGATACCAGATGATAGAACTCTAGAAGGAGCTCTATAGATTTTGATCATTGAGGGGGATCAACCCTTGGAATGCTGTAGGGGTTCCTCCCTCCTAGACTCGGCACAAGGCTGAGTTAAAATTGTAGATTGCTTCATTAAAGAGAGGCGGTGGCTACATCATTATATGGGGATCAAAATCCTAGCCTAAGGGGGTGCTTACCTAAGTAAAATTATCTCTTTGCCCCTCTCATAGCCAACCTGCCTTAATAGGAACAGGGTGCGGTTATGTTGGCTTTATAGCCAACCTAAGTAAGGAAAACCTTGGCCAACCGACCTAGTAAGGGGGGCGACAGCCACTAAGCCCTAAGGGCTAATCTAAATCTTAGTCATACTCCTTTATAATATAGGAATGACTTTATTATAATCTAGTAGGGATTTATTGATTACTTCTAGGGAGATTAGAACTCAACCCTACTGGAGTCCTATCACATGCTGAGGCCTACAACCTCCTCTACTGCCATCCGAGCCCCTACACCAAAAAAATTAATAAGAGATGAGCTTCATGAATGTTTGGTTAAGGGGTTGTGTTAGCATTGCGATGAACCATGGAGCTGAGAACATCGTTGCAAAAAGGGCCGGTTCCTCATGATTGAACCAATGGAGGATGAGGATAGCAAATCATCTGAAAAAGTCCTCAAACCTAAAGAGGAAGCCATAGAGGAAGAGCCCCAACTAGCTGATTATGCAGTGCACACGTTGGTTGACTACTCCAATCCGTAGACAATAAAAGTTAGAGGACTTCTAAAATAGCAACCCATCACCATTCTCATTGGTATGGGCAGCACAAATAACTTCCTCAATAGTAAGAGTGCTGCACATATGACGCTTCAAACCAAAGGTTGCAACAAGTTTGACATAAAGATCGCCGACGATCGAATCATCAATTATGACCAATGGTGCCCGTGGGTGAAACTACTCCTCCAAGACTAATAAGTGGTAGCCGATTTCTTCCTCCTGCCCATCGATGATTATGAAGCCGTGCTCAGGATCGAATGGCTCACAATGCTAGGTGATATCTCCTGAAATTTTTCTAAACTAATTATAAAGTTTTATTGCAAAGGGAGACAGGTCACATTGCGAGGCAAGCACGGGAGCCATATTTCCACCATTTTAATGCAACAGATGGAGAAAGTTTTGCACAAAACATATGAAGGATTTTTTATGTATATCTAGTAGCTATCTAAAGGGAAGAATATGTAAAATTCAGATCCTAAGCTTACCCTCTTGCTGGATGAATTCACCGATATCTTAACGGAGCTACGGAAGCTGCCCCCTAACTGACCGCATGACCACCGTATTCCCATTATGATAGGCAAACCTTCAGCAAATTTGAGACTATACCACTAAATTCACTTGTAGAAGGATAAGATTGAGAATATTGTTAAGGAGATGATCAACACCGGAGTAATTCGACCAAGCTGCAGCTCTTACTCCTCATTGGTGTTGCTAGTACGCAAGAAGGATGGTACGCGACAGATATACATTGATTATCGAGCCTTGAATGCTATCACCGTGAAGGATAAATATCCTATACCAGTAGTAGATGAGCTATTGGATGAGCTAAAAGGAGACTAAGTCTTCACTAAATTGGATCTCCATTTCGGTTATCATCAGATTCGGGTATAAATTAAAGATGTCCCAAAAACTATATTCCGCACGTATAATGGCCACTATGAGATTTTGGTAATCCCCTTCGGACTTACGAGTGCTCTTTCTACTTTTCAAAGTCTGATGAATGACATCTTTCGGAGGTTTCTATGCAAGTTTGTGTTGGTATTTTTTGATGATATCCTTATTTAAAACCCTACACTTGATATGCATTTTTAGCACTTACGAACTGTTCTAACGATTCTTCGGGAGAATACTCTTTATGTTAAACAGTCAAAGTGTAATTTTTTACAGTGAAGTATCTAGGGCATATTATATCAAAGGATGGAGTAGTGGTAGACCCGATAATGATCGAAGCAATACAATAATGGTCAAAACCTACGAACATAAAATCGCTGCGCGGCTTCCTTAGACTTACGGGCTACTATCAGAAATTCGTAAAAGATTATGACAAGATCAGTGCCCCACTCATGTCCCTACTAAAGAAAGACCCCTTCTTACGGTCGGATAAAGCCTCTGCAGCCTTTGAATAATTCAAGGCAGCCATGACGATGACACCGATCCTAGCGCTGCCCGATTTCAGCCGCACCTTCGTCATTCAGGTCGACGCATCCAGAGATGGAATTGGAGCTATTCTAATGCAAGATGGCCGAGTCCTTGCTTACACCAATAAAGCTTTATGTCTCTCACATCTTAAAATGTCCATGTATGATAAAGAAATGCTTACCATCATACACGCAGTCATAAAGTGGAGACCCTACCTGATTGGCCGACGCTTCCATATTAAGACCAACCACCGAGCCTTAAGTATTTTTGGAGTAAAAATATCTTCCCCGGAGCAATAACATTGGGTAACTAAACTTCTTGGCTTTGATCATAAAATTACTTATCGAAAGAGGAAAAAGAATGTTGTTACAGATGCTCTATCATGGTTACCAGGATAAGCTAAAATTTTAGCCATCTCCTTCCTTCCACCAACTTCCTTAAAGACATTATTGAGGAATGGAAGAATGATTCAGAGACCCGAGACATCATAGAAAAATTAGAGAAGGATCCGGGTTCCATAGGTCACTACACGTGGGATTCAAGAACTTACATTATAAAGACCGAATTATTGTCGTTCCTTCTTCCTCTTACATTCAAGTTATTTTACATGAGATGCACTCTTGATCTTCAATAGGGCACTCTAGATTTCTGAGAACTTACAATAGGGTAGGAACAAAACTTTTTTGGGAAGGGCATGAAAAACTCAATTTATGACTATATATTCAAATATGATGTATGCCAACAGTAGAAAGGTGAAACGATGACAAATCCAGAAAAACTATAGTTGCTACCTATACCGGATTCAGCATGGATTGATATCTCCATGGATTTTATCGAAGGGCTACCATCATCTCAAGGTAAAAGCATGATTTTTGTGGTGGTAGATCATCTAACTAAATATGCTCATTTTTATGCTGTGAGATATCTCTATACCACTGAAAGTATTGCTCAGCTTTTTGTAGAAAATATTATAAAACTGCATGAGGTGCCAAGGTCAATTGTGAGTGACTGTGACAGGGTGTTTACAAGTAAATTTTGGATCGAGCTCTTCCAACTACAAGGCACCCAACTGAAGATGAGCATAGTCTATCATCCACAAACGGATGACCAAACAGAAGTGGTGAACAGATGCCTCGAGATTTGCCTACAGTGCTTCACTAGTGACCGACCCAAAGAGTGGATAAGGTGATTATCTTAGGCCAAATGGTGGTACAACACAACTTATCATTCATCAACCAAATGTACCCCTTATGAGGTATTATATGGCCGACCGTTCCCTGTAATACTAAAATTGGTACGACCAAAGTAGATCAGGTCGACCAAAATTTAATTGATAGGGACAAGCTCCTACAGCTGCCGAAGGACAACCTAATTGCTGCTCAAGCCCGTATGAAGCAATAAGCAGATATTCACCGGAGCGGACGAGAATTTTCAATAGGAGATTGGGTCTACCTTCACCTACAATCGTACAAGCAGTTGTCAATCAACACTAGAGCATCAATGAAGCTATCTCCATGATTCTATGGACCATATCAGATTTTGGAACGTATTAGAGCCATGGAATACAAATTAAAGATTCTAGATGATGCTAAGATTTATCTCGTCTTCCACGTATCCTTGCTAAAGCCAAAATTAGGAGAACGAGAGTTGGTATAGACTCAACTGCCGAATACTACAAATGATAGTGAAATCCAAGCCTAACCTGAAGCTATACTTGATCGAAGAATTGTGATGTACTAACGATGCCCTTCAACTGAAGTATTTGTGAAGTGGAATAATTTACCATCTGAAGATGCAACATAGGAGTCGCATGAGGAGCTGAAGACCCGATTCATAGAATTTATAAACTCTTAGCCTTGAGGATAAGGATGATTCTAAGAGCGCAGACTTGATAGGACTCCAATAGGGTTGAGTCCTAATCTTCATAGAAGTAGTCAATCAAACCCTGTGAGATTGTAATAAAACCCCACCTAGTCACTTCTATCCTATAAAGAATATAGTTATGATTTAAATTGGGGACTTATGGCCCTTTACTGGGTTAGTCAGCCAGAGTTTCCCCCTGCTTAGGTCAACTATAGAGCCAACCTGGTCGCCACATGTTCCTACTTAGGTAGGTCGACTATAGAAGGGATAAAGGGGTAATTTTATTTAGGCAAGCACCTCATGGGCTAGGGTTTAGAATCCTATATAATGATATACCCACTCCTTCTCTTTTATTAAGCAATTATCAACTTTTATTCAGCCTTGTGTCGAGTCTAGGAGGGAGGAACCACTATAGCGTTCCAAGGGTTGATCTCCCTCAAGGGTCAAAATCTATAGAGCTCATTCTAGGTTTCTATCAAATTGTTCATGGATTTATTCTTACTACCATTAGTGGACTATGATGTTATGTTTGTAATTGAATGGTTATGAACTTTGGGTGATATCTATTAATTTTTAAATTAATTATTAAGTTTTTTTATCAATGGAAAGCAATTAATTCTAAAGGGAAAGTAAGGAAATAAGGTCACAACTATTACTAGCGAAGAATGGAAATAGTTCTTTAGAAGGCACATTATAAATTTTTGATACAATTATAAAGCATTAAAAAGGAAACTGTAATACATAAACAAGATGAAAATGTTTAATCATTACTTGAAAAATTTGTGGTTATATTTGCTGAACCATAAGGACTTCCACCTCTTCCATCATATGATCACTTAATTCCTTTATTGCCTAGGAATGCACCAACTAATATTCAACCCTATTGATATCCACACTTTCAAAAGATAAAGATAGAGAAAATTGTTAAGAAGATACTTGAAGCAAGGGTCATAGGGGCTAGTGTTAGTCCACACTCCTCTCTAGACTTATTAATAATAAAGAAATATAATTTTTAGTGGATATGTGTAGATTATCAAGCACTCAATAATATTATAGTGAAAGACAAGTATTATATTCTAGTAGTAGATGAGTTACTTGACAAATTGGGAGG
The DNA here is from genome assembly GCA_021527575.1 of Ensete glaucum. Lineage (NCBI taxonomy): Eukaryota > Viridiplantae > Streptophyta > Magnoliopsida > Zingiberales > Musaceae > Ensete > Ensete glaucum. The sequence continues at coordinate 39,331,310 of CM038557.1, read as the reverse complement.
TGCACAAGTTTTTCGTAAACTAGATTTACGGTTTGATTATCACCAAATCCGTATACATGAAGATGATATTTAGAAAATTGCTTTTAGAAGCAATGATGATCACTATGAATTTCTAGTACTACCTTTTGGGTTAAGCAATGTGTCATAGATATTTTAGAGCTTAATGAATGATATCTTCCAAGTTTGTTTTTGTAAGTTTATTCTGATTTTTTTATGATATTGTATAGTCTATCTTCAAAAAGTTATTTATTATATTTACGGGTTGTTTTCACCCTTCTTTGTAAGTATTATTTTTTTGACAAGAAATTAAAATGTAACTTTATTTAATATGAGGTAGAGTATCTTAGCCATGTTATTTCTTGAGAGGGTGTTACAGCTGATTCTTCCAAAACCCAAGCAATGAAAGATTGGCCAATATCAAAATCATTTAAGGCTCTAAGATGATTCTTGGGACTCACTGGTTATTATTGAAAGTTTATGAAGAACTATGGTAAAATTAATGCTCTTTTGACATCATTTTTGAAGAAAGATGTATTTATGTGGACAGAAAAAAACTACTCAATTTTTTATTTCTCTAAAGTATGCAATGACTACAAGACCAATTATGCTTTTAGAGCTGGTATTGGAGCTATACTAATGCAAGAAGATCGTTTAATTGCTTATACTAGTGAGTCACTTTCCCATCTAATTTTCGTTTATCTATTTACGAGAAGAAGGTGAGAGCCACTATTTATGTAATCACTAAGTGGAGGCCTTAATTGATTGACATGTTGTAATGTGCGATAGATATCCCGATAATAAGGTGCTTGTACGATGAGCCAAATTATTAATTAAAGATGTCACTTGGGGGTTTTACAATGCATTGGAGAAGTTGTTATTGCTCAACCTTAAGAACAAGATTGCTTGGAGAGATAAAAAATGTTAGAATTATTTAATTTTAATAGTCTTTAATTTTAGAGATTTGATATTAATTTTTATTTTTCTATTTAGGTTTTTGGTAGGAGTTTTTAAATTTTTCCTAATTATATTAGGAGTATATATATATATAATATCTTTGGTTATTTTTCTCAAACAATAAAAAATAACTCAAGGCCTTTAGTCAACTTAGAGGTTGATTTACTCAAAATGATGAAAAAGAGATTGATGTTCTTGAAACAATCAAATCCATATTTATTTTCTTTGATAAAGCCCTAGAGTTTTATCATAGCGATTACATAATTCATGTCTGGTTTTGTTCTGGTTTAGTCTCATAAACTAAAATAAAATGAATAGGTGGATCTCATGGATGATTTATGAACTGATAAAGATAACAATGGTTCAGACAAGGGTGTTGATTGTGGCCCCAACAAATCTTATCTAGACTTTTATATTGCTGGGTTGGAAGAGACAAGTTCTAGTGGGTGGCCTTTAGGATACCCTTCCCAAATGCAGATGGAGAGAGAAATCTTTGTGCTGGGTCTCGCAGTGCATCTGGTTTTTCTGTTTCCACAGATTGATCCCAAGCAGTTTCCTTTCATCATAAGTCTCCCTTGATCACTTCCTTCCTCCAATCTGATTCAGCATGAACTGTTTACACTTCTCTCCAGCTATGCAAAGAAACCTGAGTCTAGTCTCTGGCTGAAAAGCTTCTACAAAGTCACCAAACAAGGACAGCTTAGTGAGCTGCTGACTCACTCTTGGGTCAGCCATGCTGCATGCTGCTATGGAGCATAACTTCGAGTAATTAGTTTCAAAAAGAGGGTGGAGGTGCCTTTGCTCAATGTAAGCACATGGCATGTCTCTCTATGTTATGAGCAAAAGACTTGATCAACTTCTAACTTCATAATAAGATGATAAGATTCTTCAACGCTAGCTGGATGCTTTTCTGAGAACATGCTCAATTGATTAATGCTGAAAAATTGATGACGAAGAAAGTGCATGAGAGCTTTGGGGACTTTCTTTTTCTTCTCTTGAAAGTTTTTATAGCTGATGATGAATTGATGATTCACCTTTCTTTTTCTTTTCTGGCTTCATCATATTGCCTTTATAGTTGATGACCCCATGCTGACTCTGCTTCACCTTATAAAAGGCTTCCTCGCGCCTCTCAACTCGTGGAAACAGTTCTGGTGCATCATCCCAGCATGAAGAACACAAACCATGATCAAGCTGTTGGCATTCCTGTTAGGTCGATCACAGCAGAAATGGCTGGAAAATCTCAGGTCAACACACTCTGTCTGCAATCCACTTCACACAACTCCAGTATGAACAAAGTAATATCATCTTTCTCACATGAAGTTCACATATTATTTTCATTGTGTTAGAGAAACTCAAATAGTTATTTTGATGCAGAAATGGATTCACCTATTGCTTGGATGAGCAAGTTCAGCAAAAAGGCAGACAGCTCTGTTAAGGGCATCAAAGATCATGGTGAGTTTACAGCGACCCTACTGTGAAATGTTCTGCAATGCTGTCTTTAGTATGTTTTGTGTGGCAACTACTTGGAGTTCATGTATAGAGCTAGATAACAATTAGTCCTGCCAAAGATAGTTTCCCGGTAGCAAGAAACCTCGCATTCATGACTTGAATCTTTTGGTTTCATGTAAAATTGCAGTGAGTTTAGGACCCAAAATTTCAGAGATTGTGAAGGGAAAACTCAGCTTGGGTGCAAAGATTCTTCAAGCTGGAGGTGTTGAGAGAGTTTACATGCAAAATTTCTAAGTTGAAAAAGGAGAAAAGCTGCTGCAAGCATTCCAGTGCTATCTGTCAACCACAGCCGGTCCTATAGCAGGACTACTCTTTATTTCAGCGCACAAGATTGCTTTCAGGAGTGATAGACCCATCAGAATCACTTCTCCCGGAGGAACTTTGGCCAGAGTTCCTTACAAGGTACTTCCTTTTAGAATCCAATCTTCGCGAGGCTATAACTGTAGGCAACAGAGCTGAAAAATTTTCTGAAAGTTCAACTGAATTCAGTGACTTCCATTCACAGGTTTTGATCTCATTAGGAAGGGTGAAAAGAGCCTCTGTGAGGACTCACAAAAGCGTAACCAAAAATATATCCAAATAGTGACTGTGGATGAATTTGAGTTCTGGTTTATGGGATTCCTCAGCTATCAAAGATCCTTGAAGTATCTAAGAAGAGCAATCTCAAGATCACATAGAGTTCAGCAGTATAACTATTAATTAGATTTTGGAAGCTGCTTTCCTTCATTCTACTCTCTTAGAATCCTAGTAGATTCTAAGCTTGAGGGTGATCATTATAGGGGATCGACCTCCTTGAAACTCTATAGGGGTTCCCTCCTCTAACTTCCTGCTCAAAAGCTACAAAAATACTCTTCTACTGATGATAAAAAGTAGAGGATTACAAGACTATTTATAGGCCTTCTAACCCTAATTCCTTAGAGGATTTCTACTTCAAGACTTATACTCCTAACCAACTCCTAAAGTAATTCATAATGCAACTCTAAGTCTAACCTCCAACTAGCCCATCTAGGGGTGGCCGGTTGCTTTATTATTTTCTAATCCTATTATAACTTAATCCTCTTCTCAACCAACCCTCTCTTTAATTAGGATAAGAGATAGTTAATTAGAGTAACATGCATCTTACTCTCCCTTTAAATATCTTCATCAACTAATCCTAAATAGGGGTTGGCTAGATAGGATTTATATGAATGCCCATAGATTTTACATGATTGCCCTCTTTAGTGAAACTAAATTAGGAGTCCCCTAGCTAAAGTTCTAACAAACCCGTCCTCTTCAAATCAGTCTTATTCTCGAGGCCGGTGCTCTATGAAATCTAGAAATTTGATTTTTAAATCATCATAGTTCTCCAAAGTGGCCTATTCTTTAGAAGATTCGTCCACTATATTAGCACTTCAGTAGTGGGTCACTGTCATCATGTCATGATCTTTTGGTCAATAATGGCACTCGGCTGAGTCTAGAGCTCTCCTTGGATTGTCATATTAGGTAAATTATCTTTGAACTATCTCGTCTTGTCCTAATTTAAGCTTCAAGCACGACACATGAAAGACTAGATAGATTCAGGAGTTGGTGGGTAAGTCCAATATGTATGCTACTACCCTGATACGCTCCACAATCTGGTAGGATCCATAGAACTGAAGTGAAAGCTTCATGGATGCTATGGTCTATATTGATGTTTACTTGTATGGCTGGAGTCGTAGAAATATCCAATCTCCTACTGCAAATTCTCTTTCGCCTTTGTGTTGATCATATTACTGTTTCATCCTTGTTTGAGCTATAGAAAGGTTGTCTTTTAATAGCTTCGACATTTTATCTCTGTTATGTAATTCCCTGTCTGCTTGTTCTACTTTAGAGGTGCCCAATACATAGCCTCATAGGGTGTAGTTTTCGTGGATGAATGATAAGTTGTGTTATATCACCACTCGGCCTAAGGGAGCTACTTTATCAACTCTTTTGGCCGGTCACTAGTGAAGCATATGAGGTATGTCTCTAAACACCTATTCACCACTTCAGTTTGGTCGTTGGTTTGTGGGTGATATACTATGCTCATCTTCAATTTAGTGCCCTGTATTTGGAATAATTCTATCTAGAATTTGCTCGTGAAGACCTTATCACAATCATTTACAATATATCTTAGCATCCCATATAATTTTACAATATTTTCCATAAAGATTTGGGCAATGTTGGAAGCAGTGTAGGGGTTGCGACTTACACAGAAGTGAGCATACTTCGTAAGGTGATCAACAACAACAAGAATCGTACCTTTTTCTTATGATGAGGGTAGCCCTTCGATGAAGTCCTGATAGAACCCCAGAAGGAGCTCTATAGATTTTGATCCTTAAGGGGGATCAACCCTTGGAATGCTGTGTGAGTTCCTCCCTCCTAGACTCAGCACAAGGCTAAAATAAAATTGATAATTACTTGATAAAAGAGAGGGGGCGGCTACATTATTATATAGGGTTACAAACCCTAGCCTGGGGTGCTTATTTAACTAAAATTACTTTTTTACCCCTTCTATAGCCTATTTGCCTTAGAGGGAACATGTGACAGCTAGGTTGGCTCTATAGCCGACCTATGCAGGGGGAAACCCTGGTTGACTAGCACAATGAAGGGGGCGGCGGCCACTAAGCCCTAAGCCCCCGAAATAAACCCTAGCCACACTTCTTTATAGGATAAAAGTGACTAGGTGGTGTTTTATTACAATCTCACAGGGTTCTTATTGATTACTTCTAAGTGATTATGACTTAACCCTGCAAGAGTCCTATCAAACCCGCCCTCTTAAAATTAGCCTTGTCCTCAAGGCTGAGGTTCCATGAACTCGGAGAATCGGGTCTTCAACTCCTCATATGATTTTCATGCTATCATTAACTGAACTTTGGCCTCCTTATCAGCTGGGGTGTTAGTTGGAAGGATTTGGGCTGACTCATCTTCTTTAAATTTGTATTTGATGTGGGATACCTGGCGGATCAACTATAACCTTGATCTAGTGCACGAATTTGATCTCCAAGTTAGGGCTCCATTGTGATCCTTAAATTTACAAGGCCTAAAAAAATAGGAAGACCACTTCATTAAGGCTCGAGTTTCCTATTGATCGGGCTGGAGGTGTAGGAAAACTCGATCTTCAATTTTTTGTCCATTCTGAAGTTTATCAGGAGGTTGCATGTGCTGCTATATGGTTAGTCTTTTGTAATAGCCAATCTTTCTTTTGGAATAGTGACTACCCTCTAGTATAGTTCAGGATTATGAGAGCCCATTTTGGCATGAGCATGGATTACAATTCTTCTAGTTTTACTCCTCTTTCATGCCATGGACCTGTATCCAGCCATATTTTAAATTTGGTAGTAATTAGTATCCCTTGTAAAAATCTCGTGTGGAGTATAGGGGAAGCCTTGGTGTAAATTAGGAGTCGACCATCTTACATAAGAATAACCCCAATTCCAACTCATGATGCATCAGCCTCAATAACAAAAGTGCGATTGAAATCGAGTAGTGCTAGGACCGCGTTGTCGTTATGGCTGCCTTGAGTCATTCGAAGGCTGCGGAGGCTTTATCCAACCACAAGAAGGAGTCATTCTTCAATAAGGACGTGAGTGGGGCACTGATCTTACCATAATCTTTCATGAATTTTTGGTAGTAGCCCGTGAGTCCAAGGAAACCATGTAGTGATTTTACATTTGTAGGTCTTGGCCATCCTTGCATTACCTTGATCTTTGTTGGGTCTACCGCCACTTCATTCTCTGATATAATATGCCCATGATACTCTACTTTACACTATAAGAAGCTGCACTTTGACTGTTTAACATAAAGAGTATTCTCCCGAAGAATCGTTAAAACAGTTCATAAGTGTTGAAAATATATATCAAGTGTAGGGTTGTAAATGAGAATATCATTAATGAATACCAATATGAACTTTCATAGAAACCTTCGGAAGATATCATTCACCAAGCTTTGAAGGTAGAAGGAGCATTTGTAAGTTCGAAAGGCATTACCAAAAACTCATAGTGGCCGTTATGTGTGCGGAATGTAGTTTTCAGAATATCTTCAGTGCATACACGAATCTGATGGTATCCGGATCGGAGATCCAATTTAGTGAAGACTCAGGCTCCTTTTAATTCATCCAAAAGTTATCTACGACTGGGATAAGATATTTGTCCTTGACGGTGATGATGTTTAGAGCCCGGTAGTCAACGTACATCCATCACGTACTATTTTTCTTGTGCACTAGCAACATCGATGAGGAGTAAGGGCTGCAACTCGGTCGAATCATCCCAGTGTCAAGCATCTCTTTAATAATATTCTTGATCTCATCCTTATACATGACAAAATAGGAATGCGGTGGTCATGTGATCGGTCAGGGGGTAGCCCGCGTGGCTCTTAGAAAACATCCATGAATTCGTCCAGCAAAAGGGCAAGCTTAGGATCTTAGTTTGTACGTTCTCCCCTTTAGATGGCTGCTAGATATGCATCAAGAATCCATCATGTGCTTTATGCAAAACTTTCTCTATTCGTTGCGACGAAACTATGAAAATTTGGCTCCCGTGCTTACCTCGTAACGTGACCTATCTCCTTTTACAAGAAAATTTTATGATTAATTTTAAAAAAAATTCAGGAGATATCATCTAGTATTATGAGTCATTCGATCCTAAGTACAACTTCATAATCATTGATGGGTAGGAGGAAGAAATCAGCTACCACTTCTTGGTCTTGGAGGAGTAGTTTCATCAGCGGGCATTGTTGGTCGCAATTGAAGATTTGGCCGTCAGTGACCTTTACATCAAACTTGTTGCAACCTTTGATTTGAAGCACCAAATGTGTTATAACCTTACTATTGAGGAAGTTATTTGTGCTGCCTATGTCGATGAGAATGGTGATGAGTTGCTATTTTAGAAGTCCTCCAACTTTCATCGTCTGTGGGTTAGAGAAGCCGACCAATGCATGTACTGTATAGTTGGTCGGTTGGGACTCTTCCTCCATGGCTTCTTCTTTAGGTTCAAGGGCTTCTTTAGATGTTTCACTGTCTGCATCCTCCGCTGGTTCAATCATGAGGAGCCGGCCCTTTTTACATCGATGTTCGTGGCTCCATGGTTCTTCGTAATGCCAACACATCCCCTTGGTCGATCATTTGCGAAGCTCGTCTCTTATCAACTTTTTTAGTGCGGGGGCTTGGATGGCAGTAGAGGGGCTAGTAGGCCTCGACATAGCTAGTCGAGGAGTGACCCTTGTCCTTTGTACCTCATGGTTCAATCGTTCTTCCTAGATACACACGAAGGAAATTACCACCATAAGAGTGTACAGTTGCCACGCCTTTACTTCTATTCGAATCTCCAGCTTTAGGCCCTCGATAAAAGTACCTAAAAGTTATTTCTTAGACCAATTCTTAGTTTAGTTAGATAAATGCTCAAACCTTATTTGGTATTTTTATATTATAGAGGTTTGATGAATCTTTGCCAATTGTCCGTTGATGTTGTCGAAATCGGTTGGTCCAAAGCAGTTTAGTAGTCCTTCCTTAAATTGCTACCAAGAGAGTCCTCCAAGGGCGTGTTTAAACTAATTGAACCACTGAATAGCATCTCTCTCGAGGTGTATAGCAGCAATCTCCACCCATGTAGCATCGACGGTTTGATAGAACCGAAAATAGCACTCCGCACGCGAGATCCATCTGATCGGGTCTCCTTCTTCCCATCTAGGGAAGTCAATCTTCATGCATGGATTGTTGAGATCAGAGATGATGTGGCCACGTTCTTGAGGATCATCTCACCAATCTGAAGTTTCTCTGTGTTGTGATTTCCTCGGGCTTGACGGTCGACCAATGTTGAATTCGGGGAAATTGGATTATATTTTCTCTTCCATGCAGTTTTCAAAGGCTTCAAGCTTTGCATCAATAGCCTCCTCTGATGTCATAGTATATGCCTCTAGATCTATAATATTGAGGTCTTTTTTCTGTTATCAGGTTAGTGGTATAGGAATTTTGGAGAAAGAGGTGACCGGTTGGAAGGTGAATCAGTTTGGATGGGAGTAGGTTGCGGTTTAGGGCAGAATTGGGTGGCTGTTTGGATTCGGTTTAGAAGGGTTTTTGATGATGATGTTATGATTTTGAGATGAGGAAAATAGAGTCTAAAATCTCACAAAAAATAGCACTCAAATCTGATAGAATTCGGTGAAAAAAGTGATACGATATGCTCTCCTACTGAACCGATTTTATGTTGGAGATACGATGACTTCTCGATATAATTTCCAAAGGAAAGTTCAAGAAAATTATACAGAAACCCTTGGTTTAGATATTATCAATATTAGTAAAAAGTTTGACAAAATTTTGGCAGCATAACAGTAGGAAAATAGGGCAAAAGATAAAAGGTAGATCCTTCATTGTAAAATTCTAGAACTGCATGATGGTGAAAGATTGCACAAGAAAATCGGTTCTAGAAAGAGTTTTTTCCAAAAATCAAATCCAGATGAAAGCCAAGTTGATCTCTAGAATTTTATAAAAAGTTTTACTAGAAAAGAGAAGAAATAAACTAGTTTCAAGAGGCAAAAATATAGGTGAAAATTTCTGCAGCATTCCGCCTTTGCAACAATGATAATATTTACGATGAACAAAATTTACAGTAGATAAAATTTGAAAAAAATCTTCAATATATAAAGTAAGAAATCTTGCAGTATTGAAAAGGTGTGGATGATGAAAAAAATATCAGATTTCTAGATCAAACGCAGTGGGTAGTAGCAGACTGATTTGATCTACGACTGGGGTGGAAGGTGGAGGCGCATGTCACAGTAATTATGGAAACTGCTTGGGAAGGTGGAGGCGGCTGAGATGGCTATAGGGGTAGTAAGATCATTGTTCTGATACCAAATGATAGAACCCAAGAAGGAGCTCTATAGATTTTCATCTTTGAGGGGGATCGACCCTTGGAAAGCTGTAAGGGTTCCTCTCTCCTAGACTCAGCACAAGGTTGAAATAAAATTGATAATTGCTTGATAAAAGAGAGGGAGCAGCTACATCATTAGATAGGATTGCAAACCCTAGCCCATGGGGTACTTACCTAACTAAAATTATCCTTTTGCCCCCTCTATAGCCTACCTACCTTAGAGAAAATAAGTGACGACTAAGTTGGCTCTATAGCCGACCTAAGCAGGGGGAAGCCCTGGACGATTAGCCCAATAAAGGGGGCTGCAACCACTAAGCCCTAAGGCCCCAAAATAAACCCTAGCCATACTTCTTTATATGATAGAAGTGACTAGGTGGGGTTTTATTACAATCTCACATGGTTCTTATTGATTACTTCTAAGTGATTAGAACTCAACCCTGCTGGAGTCTTATCAAGTCAATTGATATATCAGTCTATATTGAGTCTAGGATGGGTAGAGGTTGTAGCTTTCTGAGGCTTGCCATTGTTTTGCCTTTATGTCATTGGCACACATCGTATTGTGCTACAAATTTAGGAATAATATTTTTATCCCTTCCCAATAAAAACTTTGCTTAATTCTGTTGTAGGTTGTAAGGAACGCGGAATGCCCGACCGTGGGTGTGGAATGCATCACTTGAAGGATGGTCTTTATGTAACTAAAATTTGGTGCAAGCACAATGCATCCCTTATAGCGTAGGTCTTTTGAGTCCTAACTGTAATGAGCCACAGAACCTGGTTCTTCCTCTAATTCTTTATGATCTTGCTGGTTCTTGGATCATCTTGCCATTATTTTCTAATGCCCTTAAGGAAGTTACTGGCCGGAAGTGAACTAGCCAAAAATTCAGGTTGCATGAGTAATTATGAAAGCACATTTACAACAACATTCTATTTCCCTTTTTTATAAATTATTTCATAATCATATCCAAGAAGCTTTATTATCCATTTTTACTACTCAGAGGAAGATATCTTCTGCTCCAAGAAATATTTCAGGCTCTTATGGTTTATCTTGATTTGGAAGCGTCGCTCGATTAAGTACGATCTCTACTTAGCCACCACGTGCACAATCGTGAACATCTCTTTGTTATAAATAATCATCTTGAGGTGGGAAGGAGATAAAGTCTTGCTTATGTATGCTAGGGGGTGGCCATCTTACATTAACATAGCACCTATTCCCACTCCAGAGGCATCAACTTCAATAACAAAAGTCTTGTTAAAGTCGGGTAGTGCTAGCATGGGCGTTGTCATCATTGCAGTCTTAAGTTCGTCAAAGGCGATAGAGGCTCTATCTGACCACTGTAAAGCATCTATTTTTAGCAAGGAAGTGAGAGGCGCACTGATCTTCCCATAGTCTTTCACGAACTTGCGATAGTAGCCTGTTAAACCAAGAAAGTTACATTTCTTAGGGTTGGCCAGTTTTGCATTGCTTCAATTTTGGAAGGGTCCACCACTACTCCTTTCTCTAATATGATATGTCCAAGATACTCCACCTTTTATTGAAGAAAGCTACACTTCGATTTTTTGACAAAAAGGATATGCTCTCGAAGAATCGTCAAAAGAAGTCGTAAGTGCTCAAAATGACTTTCAATAGAAGGGCTGTAGATAAGGATATCATCAAAGAAACCCAATATAAACTTACGAAGATAATTTTAGAAGATATCATTCATAAGGCTTTGGAAGGTGAAGGGAGCATTGGTGAGACCGAAGGGCATTACCAGAAATTTATAGCGGCCATTATGCATCTGAAATGTGATTTTCGGTATGTCTTCTTCATATACTCGTATTTGATGATATCCGGATTGAAGGTCCAGCTTTGTTAAGATTCGTGCTCCCTTTAATTTATCAAGGAATTCATCTACTACTAGAATAGGGTACTTATCCTTAATAGTTATATTGTTGAGAGCTTTATAGTCTATGAACATTCGCTGTGTTCCGTCCTTCTTTTGTACAAGGAGTGCCGATGAAGAGTAGGGGCTGTAACTCGATCAAATGACTCATGTTTTGAGCATCTCCTTCACAATCCTTTCTCTTTCATCCTTCTATAGATAAGGGTACTAATATGGTTGAGTATTTATTGGAGGTCTGCCCGGAAGAGTCAGTATTTGATGATTATGCTGGCAGCTAGGAGGTAGGCTGCACAGTTCATCAAATACATCTGAAAATTCAGCAAGCAAGGGAAGTAGATTTGGGTCTTCAACTTCGGTTGCCTCCCCCTTAGATTGCTGCCCAAGTTGTACTAAGAAGCCGTGACATGTTTTGTGCAATACTTTCTTCATTCGTCATTAGCAAGTCGTTGATATGTTGCTCCCACATTTGCCGCATAGTATCACCTATTTTCCCTAGCTGTAAAACTTCATGATTAATTTTAAAAAATTTTAGAAAACATCACCTAATGTCATCAGCCATTCGATGTCAAGCTCGACTTCATAATCATCAAGAGGGAGGAGGAAAAATTTATGATTATTTCTTGATCCTGTAGCAAAAGCTTCACCCACGGGCACCGGCGATCACACTTCAGAATTCATCCATCGATGACTTTAGCATTAAAAATGCAGTAATCTTCAATAGGTAAGGTCATCCGGATAGCAATCTTATTGTTCATAAAATTATTAATACTCCCAGTGTCAATGAGAATGGTAATCGATTGTTGCTTTAGAAATCCTCCCACTTTCATCGTTTATGGGTTCACATAGCTGGCAAAAGCATGAATTGTAATATCAACCGACTGTTCTTTTTCATCCATGACCTCTTCCTCATGCTCTTGGACCTCCTCCTCCACATCTTTAAGAGGTTCAATCAATAGGAGGCAGCACTTTTTGCAGCAATGATCATGACTTCAAGGTTCATCGCAGTGCCAACAAAGCCCCTTTATTGATCAGTCACGTAGTTCTTCTCTTGTCATTTTTTTTGACAATGAAGGACGATTGGGAATATAAAGAGGCTTGTATGTTGTGGGCCTAGGAGTGATTCTCAACCTTATGGTATCTTGGTTGAGCTGCTCTTTCTGTATTTGGGCGAAGGAAATTGCAGCAGCTAAGGTATGGGGCTGCCACGCCTTAACCTCCCCTTTTGTTTCGGGCTTGAGTCCCTCGATGAAAGCACCTAGCAATTGTCGGTCAGTATAATCATGAGCAAGGTAGGATAGCTTCTCAAACCTAGATTGGTACTCTTGAATTATAAAGGTTTGTCGGATTTTTTTGAGTTAGCCTCGATATTTTCGTACTATATAGGTCCGAAGCGGTTCAATAATATGTTTTTAAATTGATTCCATGTCGAAGCCCCATGATTATATTCCAGCCAATTGTACCATTGAATAACATCTCCTTCAAGGTGGATATATAATATTCCTCATTTTCAAAATATTGTAATGATCTATTTTAAATTATTAATGAGGATTTATTTAATAATAGATTATTTGTGAGGACCTATTTATAAATATGAGGTTTGTTTAATAATTTTTTTAATTAAATAATTTTATATTAAAAGTTTTATTATTAGGGACCTAAATATAAATCTTAAAAATATGAGATAAATTATGGAAGATTCACATTAAGTTATATATATATAAAAGGGAGAAGATATGTGTCATTACCCAGTTAAAGGTGGTGCCACTTATGCTTGTTGCATAGGTGACACATGTCCACCTTACATGCATGCTTGCCACCTACACCCCATATGTTAGCTTAAACAATTAACAATTAGAGAAGAAAGGGGTTTTGGCTGCAAGGTGAACTTGAGGAGAAGAAGAAAGAAGAAGAAGAGAAGGAAAGAACAAGAAGAAAATTGAGGATTTTGAGATTATGATCTAATCCACACCTTTGGGATCAAAATATTTATACGCAAGTATTTTATCTTCCTCCTACTTAAATTTATCTTTGTTTTTGCCTTAATTTATGAAGAAAATTTTAAATAAATCTGAAATCTTTTGTTCACTGCCTAGGTATGAATCTGTAATATTTTTAAGAATAACCTATCTGCCTTATTTTTACTGTAACTTTTAGTACAAACCTCTGATTTGGATAAAACTTAATTTTTTAAAAATAAATTCACATATCTTTCTTTTAAACCTAAGTTTAAAGAATTTAGGGATCATTCGCTAGCCCAAATATTTATTTCAATTGAGCATATAAAATTTATAAAACAAAGTCGATAGCTCCTGACCATTCATTACTATATTGCTTATATCTTCCTATTGGAGTTCCTGATTTATGTAAAACATAATTTGTTAGAAAATAGGCTTATAGATCTTTCTGTTAAAACTAAGATTAAAAGATTTGAAGTTCAAATGACTATCAAAACCCCAATTTTGATGGACCATATGGATTCTATAAAATAGGGACTATGATTTCGGACCTTTGGTTGTAAAATCATCAACAACTCTTTGTAGAGACCTTCAATTTATATGAAACTTATTTTGTATAAAACTAGATTGATTTACTTTTCAATAACACCTTTGTTAAGTAATTTAGAGTATGTTTGATCATCTAAATTACTTTGTATTTTGCCTTCAGAATTATGCCAGAATAGAGATTGTATCAATTCTGCCTATACTTACCTTATCCATTTCAAAACTTAAATATCTCATGCTCTTGTCTTTGACTTCCTTACATATCAAAATATGTTATATATTAATTGATGTTACATCATATTATTCTATTTAGGTGCATGCATGATTTATTGTTCCATATGTGCTTCTGATATATGTCAAATTTATTACTCATGTCCTTTTGTACTCTAGTGTTTGTGGGATATTCTGGATCTTTGCCAAAAATGGTAAAGGGTATTATGCTTATAGCCTATGATGCTCTACTTCTATCTGATGGTCATCCATAAATTGATAGACTATATTATATATATGATCCTATATCATCATCTATGTTTTTTTGATATGATATCGGATCATATTCTGTCTGTGATCTAGCTAAAGTCTTTCTTCTTTGGAGCATTATATCATTATTTTAAAATTTTACGTACTCTCATTCCTTATTCCTTACCTATCTGAATGTATATTATGAATATTTATGTATTCATCATATTATTTTATATTTGGCACATGTATATTTTGTTGTTCCGTATGTGCTTCCAATATATACCAATTTTGTTGCTTATGTCCTTTTGAACTCTAGTGTTTGTGGGATAATTCTGGACCTTTTCCAGAAATAATAAAGGGTATTGTGCTTAGAGCCCATGATGCTCTGTTGGCCCCCATTGACTTCACTCAGACGTGGGTGGATGAAGCTCATAGATATGGGAGACTTATGTTTGGTGGTCATTCAGTGATTGATGATCCACATTATGTTTATAGTCCCACTACACCCTCTATGTCTTTGATATGATATCCGAAGCATTACTTATGAGTTTGTTTTTGTGCTTTGGATAAGAATCAAATAAATGTTGTCTAAATGATATTTGAGCTTCTGTTCATTACTTGTTCATTTGATAAGCTTTTGAGATTATTCGTACACTATTAATCTCATTCGAAATATATCCTATGCATCTTTGATATGTTTCAGAATGTTTCATTTGCTATTGATATATTCCGAAACATTTCACACATAATTGATATATTCCGAAATGTCCAATACCTCTTTGATATACGCTGAAATATTTCATATTCTCATTGATATGCTCCGAAATATTTTGTTTGCCATTGATATGCTACCTGACATTCTTACGCCTATGATATACATCCAATTTCAAATGTGACATATGAGCTTAAGTTTAATATTTGTTTACTTGACATGTTCAGAGTTATTTCATGTGTTATTGATATGCTCCTAAAACTTCATATGTCATTGATATATACCAAAATATTTCTGATTGTCATATATGTTGCAATTACCTTCTCAAGTTATTATGGATTCAAGTATGCTTCGAATAAGATGAACCTTGTGGATTTAAATATGATCTGATGCTATATGTGAAAACTTTTATATTCCCTATCTTGTAATCTTATATTAGGTTCAATTTGTAAACACCATTCCTTGCCTTGAACATATCTGATACTTATTGGGCTTCTTAGCTCACTCTATTGCTATCTAATTATCTTCATATTAGCTTGGCATTTATTGAAATAATTGATACGGGGCTAAAGCAATGGGATAGTAAGAATTTCTTGAGCTAAATCTTTATTTGACAATATGTAATTATTGTATGTGTACACCTTATGTCTAATTGTAAAGTTATAGACATATTTTGAAGTGGGGTAACTATGTAATGGTCTTAAGGGTACCCCCTTGTTTGGGATATCGAATGTTAAACTTGCTATAAAACATATGAAGTGGTAGTATATGGTTGTTTTCAAAGTCATATAGATTTTATCGTATTGGTGGACTTTATGAATATAGATTATATTTAGCTGCGCTGGTTTGGATCGGATTTGTGATTCATTAGGAGAATATGAAGAGATTATAATCTACACAATTTTTTATAAAAGTGATTGAATGACCCTGCATGTTATTCTTAATATCCTCAAATGATTGTTTGGATCTTGGATGGATTATGTTGTTGATAATGTTATCTTTTTAGATTAGAGTCACACCTCTCGAATGTGATATAATTCAGGGGGGCACCGGGGGGTAGGGTGTGGGCCAAGGCGTCAGGCGTGGTAGGATAACAACGATTTCCACCATAGCATCGTTCGACATTTGGTAGTAGCGGAAGTAACATTCGGCGTGTGAAATCCACTCCGCTGGGTCTCCTTCTTCCCATCATGGGAAGTCCATCCTCATACATGGCTGAAGCATGTCTGAAGGTTGTCCCTCCTTCTCTGGGGGCCTCTCAGAACTCTCTCCTCACTGAGATTTTGTTGGACTTGGTGGTTGTCCAATTTTGAACTCCGCGAATAAAGCGTGTAGTTTGTCCTGCAAGTGCAATTCGAGCCACGATTCAAGCCGAGATCCTAATACTTCAAACTTGGTATCAATTGGATCTTGGGAAGCCATGGTGTATGCATGTAGATCAGATATGTTCTTATATTTTTTCTATTGACGGGTCAATGGCATGGGTGGTGGAAGATTCAGATAATCGGTTGGTGATAAAGGGTTCGGCTACAATGGTTTTCTATTTTAGGTTATGATTTTTGGGGGTGTTAGGGTTATGAAAATAAGTTATGATAGATGCATCTTAAGGCTAGAGGGATGCCCTAAAGATATTTTAGGTGGTGGCAGTGAGATGGTTGGGTTTCAGTGGGTTAAGAAGAAGGACAAAAGTGCTGTAGCAGATTTTTCATCAAAAAAATTCTAATAGTGATGATGTAATTTTTTTCAAAAAACTTTTAATGAAAATTCAAGTGAAACTTAAGGAGAATCTTTTGGTAAAGAAAAATTTTATGGAAAGAAATAACATCAATTGGTTCAACAAAATCAAAGATCACGAAGAAGTATGATAGTAGATTTTTATGTCTAAACTTCAATAGTTTGAACGTAAAAGATAAGTAGGTTTTCTTGATGATTTTTTAACGAAACTAAAGGGAGATCCAAGGATAGGAAGTTATAAAGTCGTGGTAGAAATTTTATATAAATTTGATTAGTAAAAATATAACAACAAATCAAATAGTAAAGGGTGTGTGGTTGGAATTCTATGACGTAATTTTCATCGTAAAGATAAAAACTTCACGATGAAAAGTTTGTGCAGCAAATAGGAACAATTTTTTTTATTTTTTTAATAGGGATAACTAAATTGTAGCAGCAGTAAGGTAGAAAACCAAAACCTATTGCAATTCACAGGGAGATCAAAGGATGATCTACGGTAGTAGAGATGATAGTAGAATTTGATGACGATCTTCAAGCAATAGTAGGAATTTCTTTGAACGACTATAGAGGGCTAATGGATGGCTGTGGGAGGGTAGCGAGATGCCAAGAATGTTGCTTTGATACTTAGTGTAGAATCCTAGTGGATTCTAAGCTCGGGGTGATCACTATAAGTGATCGACCTTCTTAGAACTCTATAGGGGTTCTCTCCTCCAATTTGCCACTCAAAGGCTGCAGAAATACTCTTTTATTGATGATAAAAAGCGTAGAATTACAAGACTATTTATAGGCATTCTAATCCTAATTCCTAAGAGGACTCCTAGTTTAAGACTTTTACTCCTAACTAACTCATAATGCAACTCTACATCCAACCTCCAACGGCCCCATCTAGGGGTGGTCGGCTGCTTTATTATTTTTTAATTCTATTCTAACTTAATCTCCTCCTCAACCAATCCCTTCTTTAAAAAATCTTCCTCAACTAATCTTAACCTAGCCAGCCTCTTTACTTTTCTTAATATGGGTCGTCTAAATAGGATTTATATGAATACCCTTAAATTTTATATGATTATATTTTTTAATAAAACTAAATTAAGACACTGTCACTTTTGTATATATGTAAATGATGAAAGTATTATACCTTTTCTCGTACTTGATACTGAAACTACTTTCTTTATTTGGAAAGTCAGGTTCAGTTAGATTCTGAGAATGGAATCCTTCATTCATCTCCAGCAACCACTTACATGTAATACTTCAACTTGTCCTCGGTAGAGTTCATGCTGACGATTTGTGGGACACTTCAATCTTAAGAATTAGGTAGAGAAAAAGAGTGGTTACACAACAAGAGAAGAACATTGATTACAGCCATATTTACAGCCAAGAGAAGACCATTGATTAGTGGTAACACAAAGAGAGTGTGATTGCCATATTTGCAGCCAACTAATGGATGAATTACACAAAAGAGAAGACCATCGATCAGTGAGTAAAGAGGATATAATCATGAGTAGGATGCAGATGACAGCATAAACAGTGTTCAATTGTATTTGATCATAATTGATACAAGTTCAGACATATGGCAGGCAATTGTCTCTCTACTTCATCTTACTTCAATACAACCTCAAGTATCTACAAACTTCACTAAGCTCTTTCCTTTTTCTACTCCATTAGTTAATTATTCTCACCAGCATGAACAAATGACACATTTCCAAGTTCTACACAAATCATACTTGTGTGTCTGGCAAATGGCTTGCCACTCTGATAACACCCACTCATTTCTCCATTCAATAAAACACATGCAATAACATCAATTAAGAGAGCATTGCAATAATATCAAGAGCAACAAAAAGTTAAATAGGAAAGCGACGATCTTTCTTTTTTAAATAAATGTTCTGAAAGTATTCACCAAAAGAAATGGTTGTTTGTAATCAATCTGATGATGCCTGGCATATGCAAATTAACAGCCAGGAAAAGAAGATCTCTGCAACAAGTGATAACACAGACCTCCAGAAAGTTGACAAGCTGAGAACTGTAGAGACCTGGATGACTTCTGAAGTGATCAACATGAGGCGACGACAAAAAATCACATGCCCTGACCTCATGCCCAGCCCTTCTTTGTCTTTCTACAAAACACTGTCGGCAGCGCTATATATATACAACTGAGGGCACTTTGGTTGCTCTGATGTTAGTAAATTTAGCACATCAGACAATCTCCTGTAGAAGTTGCCAGAAAACCTTCAATTAGTTACTGGATTTCCACGATTTAGCAGTGGACAAAGATCATAGGACACAAATGACGGCAAATGTAATCAAATAGTCAAATGTTCCTATGGCAACAACCTAAACATCTCAGTTTACATGAGTTATCCCTTCAAGACTACTTTTAATTTAAGATCAATTTATTTGCATGTGATGTCTAGACTTGTTTGAGCTTCAGAAGAATTATTCCACCCTCATATTAGCAATTAAGATGAATCATATAAAAGATGCTGATAATTTTCTTGCAGATGAAGAACACATGTTACACACCAGTCAATCTGAAAATAATTTCTATCGTAGAAGGAAAGTCTAGAACCACCTCGAGAACTTCTTGAAGGCCACTAACAAAGCAGTTTCAGTGACTGTAGGTTTAGGATCCCCATATGAACCATCAGCAGCTGTCGTGCCCCTTCCTGTGACATTTGAATTCGCCATTCCCTTTGTTACTTCACAACTCTTTTTCAAAAGTCTTTTTCAAAAGAGCAGCAGAAAAAGCCAGAAGCCCAAACCTACAACATTCATTGGTGAAATACATAGCTCACCAATTTGCGAGAACTAGCAACAATACCAAAAACTGCACCATGACCATGACCCTTTCCCCAAAAATTGCTACTATAAGCAGATAGCACACACAATGTCCTTATATCTGATCATGACAAAGCCTTGCTTAGTACTAGTAAAACAGGTGACCTTTCTAGATGTGTAACCATTGTCAATAAAAAAAATAAAGACAATCAATAGAAGCATGACAAATATAGTGATAGTAAGTCAATTTTATTGAACAATATCACTCATTTTTTTCTT
Source organism: Ensete glaucum (assembly GCA_021527575.1). Classification (NCBI taxonomy): domain Eukaryota; kingdom Viridiplantae; phylum Streptophyta; class Magnoliopsida; order Zingiberales; family Musaceae; genus Ensete; species Ensete glaucum. The sequence goes on along the minus strand of CM038557.1, from coordinate 39,311,641 downwards.
TCAGAGAAACATCACTAATTGGAAAATGATAGAAGCTGACAATAAAACAATAACAAGAACAAGTTATAACATCTCAACCACGTGTGATTGACTACATATATCTGTGGCCATTGAGCTCTACACAAAGCAATGTCCTTAGTGATATTAAGGATATTTAAATCCTTATTTATAGTTTACAATAAAGTCTTCTTAGTTTTTCCTCCACCTCCATCTCTGCTCAAACCACGTATACTTGTCTCACCTCATCCAACTACAACGGTTTATCCCCTGATAAGAAGATAAGTCCAGACACAGACAGTGATAAAGAGAAAAAGATATGTCTGAGTTATGTCATAAATCTACAAGGCAAGTCTAGAATTGAAGTGAACACAAGCATATTGTCATTGAACTATACACTAATTGTCACAGGTTATACCAACGCAAAACATCAACACTGAATACCAGACTAATACTCAAATCGAATGAAGCATAAATCAGAAAACTAGTCCAAATAAACCCTTTACCTTAGGATCGAGCGCTGCAATGGGAGCTGAGTCTACAATGCAACATTTGATCTTTCCAATTACAGAGGGTTCCTGCTTCCGAAACTTCTCGAGTAATACACCATATCTACGATGCGAAAGGGAAGCATGTCGACAGCAAAACCTCCGGAAAAGGAAAAAAACGGAAAAATGCAAGAACAAGATTCGTGAGAGCACACACATAAACTAGCCTGTGTTACTGAAGGTGTGGAAAACCAAGCTCTTCCCATTCTCTTCTGAGACCCAATCCACCAGATGTTCAGCAAGCAATTCCACGTTCTGCTCAACCTTGCCCCCAACCTTGTAGCTCACGATATCTGACAAGGGGAGCGTGAAAGAGACGACATGAAACCCCCTCGAAGTGTACCAATCTACATACTTCTTGATATAGTATATCCCGATTTCTCACTCCATGAAGGTCCTGAATTGTCATAACAGAATCAATGTGACACACCAAGTTAACTCAGCACTACAAACCTAGAACGAGACAACTGTATGTCCTCCACTTTGATAGCCCCGGCCCAACTTCTCCCGAGGATGTACAGATCAATGTAGCATCGCATCTGATTATGTACGAAGTGAAGAGCAACGCTGAACAATCCAAGCGGCGCTTGAGCCCAATGCATAGTCTAGCCACTCGAGGTGCCAACAAACATTAAACACCCACGTACGCTGATATCGATGATAATAAAACCACCTCGTACTTTAACCCTGGACACCAGGTATAAAAGCCACCCCCATGAATAAAACTAGGTGGAATATATCCATATTACAGTTCTTTATTTTCTTTGAGCTTCGACTTCGACTAACTTAAGCATCGAAGGATCAAGTCGGGGACTCCTTCATGCAACTCTAACCTTCGTGCAGAGTATAATTGGTCGGGAGGCAAGAATGATCGTCGGCCACGTCTTAGAACATTGACCCAAGATCCCACAACTGGATTTTCCGTCAGTTCTCTCTAGCTGGCTCGGTGTTATCGTTAGCGATTTGTGCACTTAGATCAGATTAGGCCATGTTGACACTTCTACCATGACATAAAGTATTATAACATTATTGACACTAGAAGGAGAGCCGATGTGGCAATAATACTAACAGCTGAGCAACCCCAACGAGCTAGTTAGAGAGGAAACTCACATGGCACACTCAACCCTCGGGGACAATCCTCTTTCACTCCTTCCTAGGATGGAAATGCTCTGTCCCAAACCCCGAGCCTATACTAGAGGCTATTTAATGACTCGGGGCTCTCTACCCCGGGGGAGGGGTGTGGGGCATCTTGTCGTCTTGCCAGAAGTGTTTCTTAGCCTCACACCATAGGTCCAAGCTCTAACTGGAATGATGCAACCCATTATTTCCCTCATCCCCAAAGCGAACTTCCCTACCCCCTCCCCTAGTTCACTCAGTAGATCGCACCATCATTGGTGCCCCAACCAACTCTTTTCCAAGCATCGGCGGACCCCCATGTGTCGACAAGCAAGCTTGAGATGGCTGCCCATCGAATGAAGAGTCGCTTGGAGGAAGACGATCCACACCTTGAGAGTGGGACTTCGGTGGCCCCATTGGCTCCTATAAGCCATCCTGAGCCGGATACTTTATCGTTCAACCTATCAGATTCTTTTGGGCCTAACTGTGCTAGGTTAATCATTGTTGTGATGAAGTCTAAAGAGAGTTTCACAAATCAAAGAAAGAACATAGGAAGGCTTTCTCGGGGATCCCCTTTCGTTTAGAAAATCTAAGACAAGTCGATCCCCTCCAACTTTCGCCTATTGATGCTAAAGGCCTATGATAGAAGCTCCAAATTGGCAAAGCATGTCACCGCCTTTTGAGCCTATATGGCCCTGTATGGCATATCCGATGCCCTGATATCAAGGAACTCAAGAACCATATCAAGGAACTCATCTGTAAGGGATACCCCGAGCATTACATAAAGAGGCCCCAAGAGCCGTCCCCTCACCTCTATAGTCTGATAGAGAAACAGATTGACGTCATCGTCGGCGGACCAACATTAGGCAGAGATAGTACGTCAGGCTGAAAGACTTATGCCCGAGCCATCATGGAGAAATGCCCCAGGCAAAAAGATGAACCCGGATCGCTTTTAAGCTAGGGGAAATCGAGTATCCCGACCACGATGATGCCTTGGTGGTTTCAATCCAAATCAACAATGCTTGAGTCAAGAGAGTTATGATTGAAACTGGAAGCTCGATCAACATCTTATATTTTGATGCCTTCCAAAAGCTTGGGTTGGCTGCCACTGACCTGTCGTCGATGAACTCAACCCTTACTAGGTTTACAAGTGGCTACATCACCCCTTTCGGGACAACTATTTTACTCGTCACCATCAGACGAGAATAGAGGTCCAAGACCATGATGATCACATTCATGGTGGTCAACCTCCTATCGGTGTACAATGTCATTCTTGATCAATCGGTCCTCAATAAGTTGAGAGCAATTGTCTCCACCTACCATCAAGCGATTAAGTTTTCGACCCGAGCAAGGATCGAAAAAGTAAGAAGCGACCCTCAAGAGTCCCAACAATATTATATGATTGCTATCATACTGCCCAAATGGTTGAAGCCTGATCCAGATCATTTGATCCTAAAGGAAGTAGAGTGGTCGCAACCGTGTTTCAACCACCCTTTGGATGACCCCGGAGAGGCATCCTAGACCCTACATAGGCCAGAGCTTAGGGAGTGGGTATTAGAAGTCCCCCTCGACAAACGTCAGCCTGACTGGGTCATAAAGATCGGGTCCATGCTTCCGAAAAGGACTAAGTTTAGCTTATCAATTTTCTGATGAAGAACGCCGATGTTTTCACCTAGTCATCTAAGAACATGTTGGGCGTCAACCCCCAAGATCATGCAACATCATCTTGATATCCTTCCTGAAACATGATCAGTGAAATAAAGGTCTCAGAAGTTTGCTCCAGACTAACATAAGACAATCAACGATGAAGTGGATAGGCTGATGGAGGTAGGGTTCATAACTGAAGCCAAGTACCCTCAATGGCTCTCCAATGTAGTCTTTGTCAAAAAAATCTAATGGAAGCTGGAGGATATATATTGATTACACTAATCACAACTGGGTATGTCTGAAGAATTGCTACCCCCTCTCGAGGATAGACCAATTAGTCGACCAAACTTTGGGGCACGAACTCTTCGTATTTATAGATGCCTTCTTAGGTTATCATCAAATCTGCATGGCTCCTAAGGACTGGGAGCACACCACTTTTATCACTAATAGAGGAATTTACTATTATAAGGTCATGTCATTTAGCCTGAAGAACGTCGGAGTGACATACCAAAGGATGGTGAACCAAATGTTCAAACACCAAGTAGAGAGAAATATGGAGGTATATGTTGACGACATGATTATGAAGAGCAAAGTTGCTGAGACTCACTTGGAGGACCTTACCAAGACATTCTGAACCCTCCGAAGGTTGGAATGCATCTTAACCTTACCAAGTGTGTCTTTAGGGTTGGTACGGGCAAGTTCCTTGGCTACACCATTCATCAAAGGGGGATAGATGCAAATCAAGAGAAGATCCGAGCTATAACCGAGATGCAACCTCTTCGGAAAATCAAGAGACACAGTGACTCATAAGAAAGTTAGTCGCCATTAACCAATTCTTATCTCGATCAAGGGACAAATGCCTCCCCTTCTTTCCCATGTTGAAACATGCCAAAGATTTCTAGTGGAACTCCAAGTACCAAGAAGCCTTCGAGAAGTTGAAGGAACACCTTGCTGCCGCAACTCACCTCAGCAAGCCCAGGTAAATCACTCAGCCTCTACTTGGCTATAATATCTCTCATTTCTGAAATATTTATAATGATACATTTTAAATTATTTATGACGACCCATTTGTAAATTTAAGGATTTATTTATTAATTTTATTGATTAAATAATTTTATATTGAAAGTTGATTGCTACGGACCTAAATATGAATCTTAAAAATATGAAATAAATTATGAAAAATTCATGTTAAGTTATAAAAAAAGTCATAGTAAGGACATGTGTCACTACCTTATTTAAAGTAGTGCCACTTGTGCATGTGCATAGGTGACACAATATTGTACGCATGTTTTTCACCTATCAACCCATATATTAGCTTAAATAATTAACAATTAGAGAAAAAAAATGGGTTTTGACTGCAATGTGAACTTGAGGATAAGAAGAAGAAGAAGAAGAAGAAGAAGAAGAAGAAGAAGAAAAGAAGAAGAATAAATTTGGGGATTTTGAGATTATGATCTAATCCACTCCTTTGGGATCAAAATATTCAAAGAAAAGTATTCTATCTTCCTCCTACTAAAATTTATCTTTGTTTTTACCTTGATTTATAAAGAAAATTTTGAACAAATCCAAAATCTTTTGTTGGCTACCTGAGTATGAATCCGTAATATTGTCAAGACTTACTGTAACATTTAGTACAGACCTTTGATTTAGATGAAACTTAGTTTTCTATAAAATAGATTCACATATCTTTCTTTTGAATTAATTTGAAGAATTTAGAGTTTATTTACTAGCCCTAACATTTATTTCAATTGAGCATATGAAATCTATAAAATAGAGTTTATAGCTTATGACCTTTCATCACTATATTGCTTATATCTTCCAGTTGGAGTTCCTGATTTATATAAAACTTTATTCATTAGAGAATAGAATTAAAGATATTTTATTTGATATCTAGATTGAAATATTTGGAGTCCAAATCACTATTAAAATTTCTATTTTGTTAGACCTTATGGATTCTATAAAATAGAGATCATAGCTTCTGACCTTTCATCACTATATTGCTTATATCTTCCTATTGGAGTTCGTGATTTATATAAACTTGATTCGTGAGAAAAGAGGCTCATAAATCTTTCATTTGAAATCAAGATTGAGAGATTTAGAGTCAAAATCACTATCAAAATTTTTGTTTTGTTAGACATTATGGATTCTATAAAATGGGGATCATAACTCTTGACATTTTGTTGCGAAATCATCAATAACTCTTTTAGAGACCTTCAATTTGTATGGAACTTATTTCATTTGAAACTAAATTGATTTATCTTTCCAACAACACCTTTTTGAGAAATTTGGAGTATGTTTGATTATCTGATAACTTTGCAATTGCCTTTAGAATTCTGCCATAATAGGGATTGTATCCATTCTGCCTATACTTGCTTCATCCATTTCAAAATTGAAATCTCTAATGCTCTTGTCCCTGACTTCCTTATATATCAGAATATATTATGTATTAATCGATGTTACATTATATTATTCTATTTAGGCACATGTATAATTTATTGTTCCGTATGTACTTCCGATATATACCAAATTCATTGCTTACGTCCTTTTGTACTCCAGTGTTTGTGGGACAATGTGAACCTTTACCAGATATGATAATAGGAGTTATGCTTAGAGCCCGCGTGCTCTGTCGACCTCTATGGCTTCACTCAGACGTGGGTGGATGGAGCTCCCAAATGTGAGAGACTTATATTTGGTGGTCATTTAGCGATGGGTGTTCCATATTATGCTTTTGGTCCCACTTCACCCTCTATGTCTTGATATGATATCTAAAGTATTGCTTATGAGTTTGTTCATGTGCTTTGGATAAGAATAAAATGAATGTTATGTCTGAATGATATCTGAGCTTTTGTTCATTACTTATTCATTTGATATGCTTTTGAGATTATTTATACACCATTGATATGCTTTCGAAATATATCATATATATTTTTGATATGTTCTGAAATATTTTATTTATTATTAATATATTTTAAAACATTTTATACATCATTAATATATTCCAAAATATCCTATACCTCCTTGATTTACTCCAAAATGTTTCGCATTCTCATTGATATGCTCTGAAATATTTCATTTGCCATTGATATGCTGCTTGGTATACTTACGCCTATGATATTCATCCAACTTCAAATGTGACATACGAACTTAAGTTTGATATTTGTTCCCTTGATACATTAAGAAGTATTTCATGTGTTATTGATATGCTCTTGAAACTTCATATGTCATTGATATATACCCAAATGCTTTTGATTGCCATATATGCTCCAATTACCTTTCCAACATTGTGATGGATTTAAGTATGCTTCGAACGAGGCGAACCTTATGGTTTTGAATCTAATTTGATGCTATATGTGAAGACTTTTATATTTCCTACCTTGTATTATTATATTCAGTTCAATTTATAAACACCTTTCCTTGCCTTGAACCTGTTTGATACTTGTTGGGCTTTATAGCTCACCCTATTGCTATTTAATCTTCTCTAGGTTAGCTTGGTATTTATTGAAATACTTGATACGGGGCTAAAAGAAGTGGGAAAGCAAGAAGTTCTTGGGCTAAATCTTTATTTGATAAAATATTATCGTTATATGTGTACACCTTGTGTCTAATGTAAAGTTGTAGATATATTTTGAAGTGAGGTAACTATGTAATGGTCTTAAGGGTACCCTTGTTTGGGATATCAAATGTTAAACTTGCTATATAACATATGAAGTGATAGTATACTGTTGTTTTTAAAGTCATATAGATTTTATCACATTGGTGGACTTTATGAATGTAGATTATATTTATTTGTATTGGATTTGGATCGATTTTATGATTTATTAGGAGAATGTGAAGAGATTATAATCTGTACAGGTTTCTATGAAAGTGATTGAATGACTCTGTATGTTATTCTTAGTATCCTCAAATGATTCTTTAGATCCTGGATGGATTATATTGTTGATAATATTATCGATCTTTTTAGATTAGAGTCACACCTCTTAAATGTGATATAATTCGGTGGAGCGTGACAGAGATGGTATCAGAGCATGATTTGAGGATCGCTAAGACCTACTAGTAGATATGCCATATTTGAAATATACATTAAGGTCTAGTTATTTTTATAGAATGAGTGACAAACAAAAATTTTCTTTTGATGAAATTAGGAAGGTAAAAAGATTTGAGAGAGGTCTAAGACCGATGATAAGGAGTCAAATATTAGCCTTAAAACTTCCTTCATATGTTGATGTAGTAGAAAGGACCTTAATAATTGAAAGAAACTTGGATGAGATATAGGAAATTATGGGTAAGAACTACAAGGACAAGTTTACAAGCAAAAATATGAGAGTAAATAAATATGAAAATAGTAATAAGAGGGTCAAGATGTCAAGATTAAAGAAGGGAAAGCCACCTCAGAGAACTCAGTCATATGCAAAATATGGATATAATCATAAAACAAATAAATATTTTTGGGTGATTGGATCCTATTTTGCTTATGGGAAACTAGATCATAAAGTAAAGGATTGTCCACTGAATAAGAAGAAAGAGCCACTGTAACCTAGAACGACAACCCATACTAGAGTATATGCCATCACTGAACAAGATTCCCAGGTTTCTAAATCAATAGTAGAAGGTATTATTCATGTTTCTAATAAGAATACAAAGGTTTTATTTGATCCCGGGTCCAATCTATCTTTTGTTTCATAAACTTTTACTTGTCACTTGGGCATTCAACCTAAACCATTGGATTATGAGTTGTATGTACTACTGCAGTTTGCGATACTTTGATATCAAACTTTCTTTATCAGTCTTGTTTGATTTTTATCAGAGAACATGAACTCCTTGCTGATTTAATCCTTGTAAAGATTCAGGACTTTGATATTATACTTGGTATGAATTGGCTATCTTCCTATCATGCTAGTATTGATTGCTACACAAAAATATCACTTTTTGCATACCAAATCAGCCCATCTTTTATTTTAAGGGTATTAGGCATGACTCACTTCCTTGCCTAATATCGACATTTCAAGCTCATCGATTTATATCAAGCAGCTCATCTAAATGAAATTTCGATAGTCAGAGAGTTCCTTGATATTTTTTCATATGACTTACCTAGATTACCTGTAGATAGAGAGAGTAAATTTGTTATTGAAATTATCCCTATAGAATGGCACCACTCGAGCTAGAAGAATTGAAAAGGCAATAAGAACTATTATATAAAAGTTTTATTTGACCCAGTGTTTCACCATGGGGTGCTCCAGTACTGTTAGTTAAGAAGAAGGATGGGCCATAGAGGTATTGTATTGATTATAGATAGTTGAACCAACTAACGATAAAAAATAAGTATCCTCTACCCAGAATTGATGATTTGTTTGATCAATTACAGAGTGCACAAGTATTGTCCAAGATTGATTTAAGGTCAGATTATTATCAATTAAATATCAAGAAAGGAGATATCCCTAAAACTACTTTCAGAACTCGGTATAGTCACTATGAATTCATAGTAATGCCTTTTGGTTTGACTGATGCCCCTACAGCTTTTATGGAATTAAGGAATAGGATATTTCATCCACTCTTGGATAACTGTGTTATCATATTCATTGATGATATATTAGTGTCTTCAAGGAATAACTTGGAGCATGAGGAGCACTTAAGAAATGTATTATTAATACTGAGAGAAAAAAAGTATAAAATGTTTAATAAATGTGAGTTGTGGTTAAATGAAGTTACCTTCTTAGGCCATGTGATTTTAGGCAAGGGCATCTCTATTGATCCAAAGAAAATTGAAGATGTAGTTAGTGGAAAGTACCAACAAATTAACTGAATTAGAAGTTTCTTGGGCATGACAGGTTATTATAGGAGATTTGAGGAGGGATTTTCTCGAATTGCTAATCCCCTCACCAAGCTAATTCGAAAGAATGCGAGATTTGAATGGGTTAATGAATGTGAACAATGCTTTCAGGAGTTAAAAAGAAGAATGACTAGTGCTCCTATTCTCATAATTCCTAGTGGTAACGAAGGATTTGTAGTTTACACCGATGCTTCAAGGAAGGGCCTTGGATATGTTCTGATGCAAGAAGGGAAAATAATTGCTTATGCTTCTAGATAATTGAAGATTTAGGAACTAAATTATCTAACCCATTATTTGGAGTTAGTAGCAATTATTTTTGCGTTGAAGATTTGGAGATATTATTTATATGGGCGGACATTTAAAATATTTACCGTTTATGAGAGTCTAAAGTATATCTTTACTCAAAAGGAGTTAAATATAAGGCAACGAAGATGAATAAAACTTTTAAAAGATTATGGTTGTACCATTTGATATTATCCGGGCAAGGCCAATGTTGTAGTTGATGCACTTAGTAGAAAATCTATAAATTTTATGGCTAGTTTAGTTGTAAAATAATGGGGATTATTGAAAGAAAATGGTGATAAGGATTCTCTCAGGAATGAGCAAAACTCAATGATATTGATGGTGTCTATCCATGTTCAATATGATTTCATTCAACAAATTAAAGAGAGATAGTTACGAGATCCACGTTTAATCCACTTGAGGAAAGAAGTAGAAAAAAGATCAAAGCCTAGTTTTCATATTTTAGAGGATGGCCTATTGAGAATGGGGAATAGGGTATGTGTTCCAGATGACCCAGATATCAAGGATCAAATCTTGAAAGAAGGTCATAGTTCCAAATTCACCTTGCACCCGAGTAGCACAAAAAGGTATAAAGATCTTAAAAGTCATTACCGGTGGAAAGGCAAGAAAAAGGAGATTATAATATATGTATCAAAATGTTTAACTTGTCAGTAAATCAAAATTGAACACCAAAGACTTGGGGGGTTATTATAATCTTTAGATATTCCTAAATAGAAATGGGAAAGTATCACCATGGATTTTATTTCAAGTCTACCCATAACCTTCATAAAGCATGATGCTATATGGGTGATTATTGATAAGTTTACCAAATCGACACATTTACTACCGATCAATATGACATATTCTATGGATAGGCTTGTTGAATTATATATTGGTGAAATAGTAAGGCTTCATGGTGTTCCAAAGGAGATTATCTCTGATAGAGATTCCAGATTCCTTTCTAGATTATGAAAAAGATTATAGGAATCTATGGGCACTAAAGTCAAGTTTAGCACTACTTATCACTCTCAAACTGATGGACAATTATAAAGAATAATTCAAATATATGAGGATTTGCTAGAGCATATATCACGGATTGGAAAGGTGAGTGGGATAAAGATATTTCTCTTGTTGAGTTCACCTACAATAATAGTTATTAGTCTAGTATTCAGATGGCTCCTTATAAAGCTTTGCATGGGCGAAAGTGTAAAACACTTATTTGTTAGGAGGAAGTTGGCAATAGTAAATTGTTACCACCCGATAAATGCAAGAGACTACTGAAGAGGTTTAAATTATAAGAGAAAGACTAAAGATTGCTCAGAGTCATCAAAAGAGCTATTCTGACAATAGAAGACGAGAAATTGAGTTTAAAGTATGGGATTTTGTATTCTTGAATCTCTCCTTCCAAGGGCGTGATAAGATTTAGGAAGAAAGGAAAGCTAAGCCCTAGATTTCTTTGACCATTTGAGGTCCTTGAGAGGATTGGTTCTGTCGCTTACAAGATTGCCTTGCCACTATCCTTTAGTCGTATCCATGGTATATTTCATATTTTTATGCTCAGAAAGTATATTCACGACCCTTCTCAAATCATTTAGTATGAGCCGATTGTAATCAATCATAACTTATCTTATATGGAAGAACCTATATAGATTATTGATAAGAAAGAAAAGATACTAAGAAATCGGGTCATTTCTCTAATTAAAGTGATATGAAGACATTATTCTATAGATGAAACAACTTAGGAGGTAGAGGTAGAAATGAAGAAAATCTATCCTCATCTTTTTGTCGATGGAGGTATGATAAATTTAGAGGACTAAATTTTTATTTTAAGGGGGGGAGAGTGTAATATCCCTCATTTCTGAAATATTTATAATGATATATTTTAAATTATTTATGAGGATCCATTTGTAAATTTAAGGATTTATTTATTAATTATTTTAATTAAATAAGTTTATATTAAAAGTTGATTGCTAGGGACCTAAATATAAATCTTAAAAATATGAAATGAATTGTGAATGATTCACATTAAGTTAAAAAAAATATGGTGAGGACATGTGTCACTACCTTGTTTAAAATACTACCACTTGTGCATGTGCATAGGTGACATATAGACACATTGCATCCATGTTTACCACCTATCAACCCATATATTATCTTAAATAATTAATAATTAGAGAAAAATAAAATAGGTTTTGGTTGCAACGTTAACTTAAGGAGAAGAAGAAGAAGAAAGAAGAAGAAATTTGGATATTTTGAGATTGTGATCTAATCCATACCTTTGGGATCAAAATATTCAAAGGTAAGTGTTCTATCTTCCTCCTACTGAATTTTATCTTTATTTTTGCCTTGATTTATGAAGAAAATTCTGAACAAATCCGAAATCTTTTGTTAGCTGCCTGAGTATGAATCTATAATATTGTCAAGATTATGACCTATCTGCCTTATTCTTGCTGTAACTTTTATTATAAACCTATGATTTAGACAAAACTTAGTTTGTTCAAAAATAGATTAATATATCTTTTTTTCGAACTAAGTTTGAAGAATTTGGAGTTCATTTGCTAACCTACACTTTTATTTCAATTGAGCATATGAAATCTGTAAAATAGATTTGGAGTCCAAATCACTATCAAAATTTCTATTTTGTTAGACCCTATAGATTTTGTAAAACATGGATTATAGCTCCTGACCTTTCATCACTATATTGCTTATATCTTCTTGTTGGAGTTCCTAATTTATGTAAAACTTAATTTGTTAAAAAATAAGCTCATAGATCTTTCATTTAATACTAGGATTAAAAGATTTGGAGTCCAAATCACTATCAAAATTTCTATTTTGTTAGACCTTATGGATTCTATAAAATAAGGATCATAACTCCTGACCTTTGGTTGCGAAATCATAAATAACTCTTTGTAGAGACCTTCAATTTGTATGAAACTATTTTATTTGAAATTATATTAATTTATCTTTCTAACAACACCTTTTTGAGTAATTTAGAGCATGTTTGATCATCTGAATAACTTTACAATTTACCTTCAGAATTCTACTAAAGGTATTGTATCAATTTTGTCTATACTTGCTTCATCCATTTCAAAACTAAAATATCTAATGCTCTTGTCCTTGAGTTCCTTACATATCATAATATATAGTATTAATCGATGTTACATTATATTATTTTATTTAGGTGCATATATAATTTATTATTCCTCATGTGCTCCCGATATATACCAGAAATGGTAAAGGGAGTTATGCATAGAGCCCGCATGCTCTGCTAGCCCCCTGTGACTTCACTCAGACGTGGATGGATGGAGCTCCCAGATGTGTGAGACTTATGTTTGGTGGTTATTCAGTGATGGATGTTCCACATTATACTTATGGTCCCACTTCGCCCTCTATGTCTTGATATGATATCCAAAGCATTACTTATGAGTTTATTCATGCACTTTGGATAAGAATAAAATATATATTATGCTTGAATTATATTTGAGCTTATGTTCATTAATTGTTTATTTGATAAGCTTTTGAGATTATTCATACACCATTGATATACTTTTAAAATATGTCCTTTGCATTTTTGATATGTTTCAAAATATTTCATTTGCTATTGATATATTTTGAAACATTTCACACTTCATTGATATATTCTAAAATGTCCTATACCTCTATGATATGCTCTAAAATATTTTGTATTCTCATTGATATGCTCCAAAATATTTCATTTACCATTGATAAACTACTTGACATACTTACGCCTATATGATATTTATCCAACTTTAAATGTGACATACGAGCTTAAGTTTGATATTTGTTCCTTTGACATATTCAGAAGTATTTCATGTGTTATTAATATGCTTCTAAAACTTTATATGTCATTGATATATGCCAAAATGCTTCTAATTGTCATATATGCTTCGATTACCTTTCCAAAATTGTTATGGATTTAAGTATGATTTGAACGAGATAAACCTTGTGGTTTCAAATCTGATTTGATATTATATGTGAAAACTTTTGTATTCCCTACCTTACATTATTATATCAGGTTAAATTTGTAAACACTTTTCCTTGTTTTGAACTTGTTTGATACTTGCTGGGCTTTATAGCTCACCCTGTTGCTATCTAATCTTCTCCAAGTTAGCTTGACATTTATTGAAATACTTGATACGAGGCTAAAAGAAGTGGGAAAGCAATAAGTTCTTGGGCTAAATTTTTATTTGACAATATGTTATCGTTATATGTGTATACCTTGTGTCTAATGTAAAGTTGTAGATATATTTTGAAATGGCATAACTATGTAATGGTCTTAAGAGTACCCCCCTTGTTTGGGATATCGAATGTTAAACTTGCTATATGATATATGAAGTGATAATATATGGTTGTTTTCAAAGTCATATAGATTTTATCACATTGGTGGACTTTATGAATATAGATTATATTTAGTTGCATTGATTTTTGATCGATTTTATGATTCATTAGGAGAATGTAAAGAGATTATTATCTATACAGGTTTCTATGGAATTGATTGAATGACTATGCATGTTATTCTTAGTATTCTGAACTGATTATTTGGATCTTGGATCAATTATGTTATTGATAATATTCTCGATCTTTTTAGATTAGAGTCACACCTCTAGAATGTGATATAATTCGAGGGGGGGGTGTGACAATCAAAGAGACATAATGACTCATAAGAAAGTCGCCATCAACCAATTCTTATCTCGATCAGGGGACAAATGCCTCCCTTTCTTTCCCATGTTGAAACATACCAAACATTTCTTGTGGAACTCCAAGTGCCAAGAAGCCTTCGAGAAGTTAAAGGAACACCTCGCTGCCGTAACTCACCTCAGCAAGCCCGGATAAACCACTCAGCCTCTACTTGGCTATCTCTAAGCACGCTGCTAGTTTGGTTCTGGTTCAGGAAGAATCAGCCACACAGTGGCCCATTTACTATTCTAGCCATGTCCTGAACAGACCCGAGGATTGATATCCCCCAATCCAAAAATTGGTGCTAGCCTTAATTAATCCAAGTAGTCAGGAAACTACGCCACTACTTCTAGGCCCACTCTAATAGGGTGGTAATGGACTAGCCCCTCTATCAGATTCTTTCTAACTTCAATGCATCGAGGCAAATGCTCCGATGGTTAGTCGAGCTAGGGAGTTTGATGTTCAGTACATCCCGAGGATGGCCACTAAAGCGTAGGCATTTGTAGAATTTATTTCTGAATCAACCCCCATTTTAGACAACCCTCTCGGGAGTACAGCAAAAGAGTGGACCCTGTTTGTCAATGATTCGATCAACGTAAAAGAGTAGGAGCATGCCTCATATAGCACAACTAGCTATATAAACATACACTTTGGTTCGAGTTCAAAGCTACTAACAATAAGATCGAGTACGAAGCCTTGATGTCCAGACTACACCTAGCCTTAGAATTGCACGTGAAGGAGCTCAGGGTCTTCAGCGACTCCCAATTGGTGGTTAGCCACATCAACGGAGACTATGAGGCTCGAGATCTTACCATAGCTAAGTACTTACAAGGTACGATGTCTAATCAATAATTTCTAATATTTTTCTATGACCATAGATCCTTGGGCGGAAAACATACAAGCCGATGCATTGGCCATGGTGCGAGGAGCTGGGGGCCACCTGTCGGATATACATGCAATCCCCACTCATTATATCGCAAGTCAAGACATAGCTACTATGGAAGTCGCATCTAATTAGATGGAGGAGATCCTCCGATACAAGAAGGATGGGACACTGCCAATTGACTCAGCCACTACCCAGCGGTTGAGGCGCACACAAGCTTGGTATTGCGAAGTCAATAGTCGACTCTACTATAGGTCATTTAGCCTATCCCTCATTCGGTGCCTTGCACCCATAGAAGCAGAAATCGTGCTGGCTGAGATCTATGATGGCATCTGCGGAGAACACATAGGTGGCTGAACCCTGGCATTCAAAGTCCTCAGGTAGGGCTATTATTGGTCGTCCATTCATTGGGCTACTTTAGCCTATATACAACATTGCCTGTAGTACCAGAGGCATGCTTAAGTGCAACATCAACTAAGTTGATTGAGTCCAAACCCTTAGCATCCATAACCAAAAAGCAAGTTGAAAAGTTTATGTGGGAAAGCATGATCACTCGGTTTGACTGATAGAACCCAACATAATTATGTCATAGTTTGATTGCTTGAAGGGGATCAACTCCTTTAGAATGCTATAGGGGTTCCTCCCTCTTAGGTAGTCGGCCATAAGGCTTAAATAAAAGAGATCATTAATTAATTAAATGTGGTGGTTTTACCTAAGTCGTGCGACACCCTTACAAGTCTGTCCGTAAAGGTCATCCTCCTTGAACCCTCCTACGGTCCCTTAGGACTTACAAAAGAGAAAACAGGTTAGGAAACACTTCTCACAAGATCTACAAGCAATAGCTTTAGCAAATACTTTATATAGCCAATGCAAATTACAACTATGAACTTTACAAGTTTTGAATGTTGCACACAAAGGACAATGGTCCATTACAGACTGAAGTTCCCATAAGTGTCTACATGCCATGACTCTCATTTACAAGCTGAAACCAGTCATGAAAGTTAACCAAATGAGGGTTGCCAAACCTACTGTAAGCCCACTACTTGCTATATAAAACATATATAAAAACTGAAGGACATGGACAATCATAAGCATTATGTCAAACACCTTATTTATATTTTTATCTGTGACATTCTCCCTTACTTATTCCTTCAATGTCCTTATCGAAGCCACTTCAGACGTTGCATTTCCTTACCTTTTACCGAATCTTCAATCTTTTGCTATGGTTGTAACACACCTCTTGGCTCCCAATTGCTCTTCGCCACTATTGTTGAGTAGTCGAACTCCGATCCGCCATGCACTTTAACTCGCCAATGGCTAACTCTGTTGTGGGGTTGGCTAAGCTGTGCTAATCCTTGTTGATTCCTACAAATCATTCTAATAAAAGAAAGGACCTTTCTTATTATGTGCCAATATCATAATGATTTCATGTTGCTTAAACTGGGTGGATGCTTGTTGGAGCTTTAACGAGCATCGCCTCGCAGACTTTGAAGTTTTTGAGGTACTTCCTTCACAAAATTTGCCCATCAATTCTTCTTAAACTTAATTGACACTTCTAAGTAGGTTCACATGATAGAACCCCAGAAGGAGCTCTATAGATTTTGATCCTTGAGGGGGATCAACCCTTAAAATGCTGTAGGGGTTTCTCCCTTCTAAATTCGACACAAGACTGAAATAAAATTGATAATTACTTAATTTAAGAGAGGGGGCAGCTATATCATTATATAGGGATTAAAACCCTAGCCTAAGGGGGTGCTTACCTAAGTAAAATTACCCCTTTGCCCCTCCTATAGCCAACTTGCCTTAATAGGAACAGGGGGCGACTAGGTTGGCTCTATTGCTGACCTATGCAGGAGGAAACCCTAGCCAACCAACCCAGTAAGGGGGAGATGACCATAATCCCTAAAGGCTAATCTAAACCCTAGCTATACTCCTTTATAAGATAGGAGTGACTTTATTACAATCTAATAGAGTTTTATTGACTACTTCTAGGGAGATTAGGACTTAACCTGGATGGAGTCCTATCAAACCCACCCTCTTAAAATTAGCCTTGTCCTCAAGGCTAAAGTTTCATGAACTCAGGGAATCAAGTCTTCAGCTCCTCATTAGCTTGGGTGTTAGTTGGAAGAACTTAAGCTGAGTCATCATCTTTAAATTTCCATTTGAGGTGGGATACTTGGAGGATCAATTGTAATTTTGATTTGGTGCACGGATTTGATCTCCATGTTAGGGCTCCAATATGATCCCAAATTTTGCAAGGCCCAAAGAAATTATGAGACTACTTTCTTGAGGCTTGAATTTCATGTTGGTGGAGCTGGAGACGAAGGAGGACTTGATCTCTCTTAAGAAACTTTCTTCTGCTCTGGCGTTTGTCAGGGGGAAGTTTCTTCCTTTCATGGGCTCCCACATGGTTGCTTTGTAATAGTAGTTGTGCCTTCTTTTGGAGTGAGGGCTGTCCTCTGATAAAATCTCTAGTGGTGTGAGCCTGATATGAGTCTGAGGTGGGTAGGAGTGGTGATTTTTGGGGTCTATTTTCACTTCTTCGTGTTGTTGACTATCTTGCATGAGGATGGTGCTGACCCCCACTTTGGATATGTCTGCTCCAATAATGAACATCTGGACACAATTTGGTGTGGACGACATCATGGTCGTGAGGCCTATAGTTCCACTCGGCCAAGGTGGTGCATCTTTCTTTATAATCAGAGGGATGATGTTCATGCTTCGTTGAGTCCTACGAATGCTCCTTCCCCTTTTCTGATTTCGCCACTGGTAGGGCTCAATTTTCTTGCTGTCTTGAGTCGTATATCAGAGGTCATTATCAAGGAAGTCTTTAAGCATCATGGTCCGATCCTGGGGAAAGTCATGGAAGTCTCCTGAGATCTGGAAGTGTTGCATCAGCAACCATGGTATGTTCGACAAGATGTAACACTTTAGAAGTAGCTTATCTCTAGGGAAAAGGATATAGGGACGTGTCGTAGCAGGAAACAAGTGTGATCGAACAATCTATGTCTTTGTCGATCTCTTGGACGGTCCTTTTATCTTCGACCTTCTGAGGTTGTATAAAGCAATCTGGTCAAGAAACAACTGGTATAAGTTTTGGCTTGTTCAGCATATAGGGGTCAGCCAGCTTTAGAGGAGGTGTTCGGCTCGGTTGGGTGGAGACGTCCAAAAATTTAGCAAGCTGTGGGAGAGGTTTTTTTATCTTTAATCTCATAAAACTCTTGAATTGGAATTGGGAAACCACTGGATTCTTTTTTTGGTACCCCCTCTAAGTGTTGTGTTGTAGTTGTAGTCACTGAGCTCCCTCGTAGAATCACCTGCTTTTCTTTTCTAAAAAATTTTATGGTTAGCTTCGAAAAATTTTGGAAAACATCTCCAATCATGGACAACTAATCAATGCAATCACTATATCAAAACCATCAAGAGGGAGGAAAAAAAAATTAGAAACTACGTCTTGCTTCTGTAGGATCAGTTTTACTCGTGGGCACTTCTGGTTGCGCTTCAAAGTTTGGCCGTTAGCTACCTTGACTTTGAACCTATTGTAATCTTCTTTTTGGAGTATTAAGTGGGCAGTAACCTTACTGCTCATGAAGTTGTGTGTGCTCCCGGCGTCGATGAGGATGATGACGGACTACTACTCGAGAAACTCTTCGATCTTCAATGTTTGTAGGTTGGTATAGTCGGCTAAGGTAGGGACCGTGTGAGTGGCCAGTTATGGTGTATCCTTCTCCTTGGGCTCGAGAGTCATATCTTCAAGTTTGGATTCTTCAGTGGGCACAATCATCAGTGGTGTCTCCTTTTTACATTTGTGTTCTGGGCTCCACAGTTTATCACAACACCCACATAGGCCCTTTGTCGATCCGTCATGAAGGTCTTCTTTTGTTAATTTCTGTAACTGACGGGGTCGACTGATAGTAGGAGGATGTGAAAGCATTGATGCCGCTGGTTAGGGAGCAACTCTAGTCTTCCGAGCTTCATAGTTCAATCACTCCTCTTGATGTCGCACAAAGGAGATGGCTGCCTTAAGTGTGTACGACTATCATGCTTTAACTTCTTCCTGAATCTCCAGCTTCAAGCCCTTAATAAAAGTCCTTAATATCTATTTTTTAGACCAATCATAAGTTTGATTAGATAACATTTCAAACCTGGTTTGGTAGTCTTGAATGGTGGAGGTTTGACGGATCATCGCTAGTTCTTCACTGAGGTTCTTTTTACATTCCAAATTTGCATCGCATTGTGATCTTATTGGGATCAGTGATCAGTCCAATCTAAACTCCTCAAAGAGAGCATGTAATTTAATATCCAGATGTATCTCAAGAGCCTCTAATTTAGCTTCGAATAAGCCCACCAATGTCATGACGTAAGGATCTCCAACCTGTCAAATCAAATCGATTAAAGAGTGTAGTTACAATCTTTAGGCTAAAGGCAGCAATGACAGCGATGTCAGGGTTACATTGGTGAAGTCTCCAAGCGGAGGATGGCAGCCAAGGGTAGCAGCAATGGTGGAGGAAGAAAATGGTAGCAGTAACGTCGGCTGCGATCCTTTGGTGATGCTGCAATGTTGATGCTACAATATCGTCGAGGCTATGATTTTTTAGATGGTTGATATTTGTCAAAAGATGATAGCCAAGAGATCTGAGTTGGACGATAGCAGCGATGGTGGAGGAAGAAGAGGGCAATAGCAACGTCGACTGTGGCTGTGGTGTGACTTCATGGCTGCAGGTGGCGTAAGTTGCAGCAAGGGTGCAGCTGCAATAGGAGGAAGATGGGGTAGCAATGTACATAGCTATTGTGGAGGAGGGCAGCAGTGGTATGGAGCGAGAGATGGCTGCTATTGTGTTTAATTTGTTGCTATCTGAGATCAAGATAGTTGACAGCGATGACGATTATTGCGCTGCGATGTAAACAGATTGCAGCAAAAGATCGCTGCTGGTAGCTTTTTGCCGCAAGGATCACTATTGGTTGCGATCAAGGAGGATGGCAGCAAGAGATTGTTGTTGGCAGTGTTGGGCAATGAAAGATGCATGTTGCGATTGAAGGGACAAGGGAGATTCGGTGGCTGAAAGTTTGGTGGAACGAAGGCTTCAATTTTTAGGTGCGGTTTGTGGCTGTCTTGGGTGCAATTTGGGGCTGTAGTTTTATAGAGTTTAGGTTATAAATTGATGTAGTTTTAGGACTATGATAGCAATAGATGAAGGTTAGAAAAATATATTTTAGATCTGGGATAGATGGCAGCAAAGGTAGGTGTCTCGGTAAAGAAAGTTGGCTAAAAAGGTAAGTGGATCGATAAGGAAGTAGGCTGATTTGGGGGGCTATTTGGATTCAGTTTAGGATAATATTTGGAAGAGTTTTTAGTGAGGATGGTAGAGTTTGGAGATGAGGAAAACAGAGTCCAAAATCTCACAAAAAATAGCACTTAAATATGATAGAACTCGATGAAAAGAAGTGTTGCGATGTGCTATCCTATTGAACCAGTATTTATGGTAGAAAAACAATGACTTCTCAATGTAAATTCCAAAGGAAAGTTTAAGAAAATTATGTAAGAACTCTTGGTTTAGTTGTTATCAATACCAGTAAAAACTTTGATGAAATTTTGGCAGCCTAACAGTAGGGAAATAGGGCAAAAGATGCAAGGTAGATTCCTTCATCATAAAATTCCAAAACTGTGTAATGGTGAAAGATCATACAAGAAAACCGGTTTTAGAAGGAGTTTTTTCATGAAATTAAATAAAATGAAAGCCAACTTGATCTTGAGATTCTGTAAAAATTTCGGCTAGAAATGATAAACAAAAGTTCAGTTTCAACTAGCAATAATCGGCTAAAAATTTCTGCAGTGTTTCACCTACGCAATAATGATAACGTTTACGACGGTAAAAATTTATAGCAAGAAAACTTTGGAAAACTTCTCTCACATATAATATGAAGGATCTTTCAGTAGTAAAGAGGCATGGGTTATAAAAATATACAAAAATTTTAGATCAAAGATAGGGGGCAGTGGTAGACTGATTTGATATGCTAATAGAGTGGAAGGTGGAGGTGCATGTCATAGCAATTGTGGGAATTACTTAGGAAGGTGGAGGCAGCTAAGATGGCTATAGGGTAGCAAGAATGCATCTCTGATACCAGATGATAGAACCTTAGAAGGAGCTCTATAAATTTTGATTCTTGAGAGGGATCAACCCTTGGAACACTATAGGGGTTCCGCTCTCCTAGATTCGGTACAAGGCTGAAATAAAATTAATAATTGCTTGATTTAAGAGAGGGGACAACTAAATCATTATATAAGGATTAAAACCCTAGCCTAAAGGGGTACTTACCTAAGTAAATTATTCTTTTGCCCCTCTTATAACCAACCTGCCTTAATAGGAACAGGGGGTGACTAGGTTGGCTGTATAACCGACCTAATTAGGGGAAAACCTTGGCCAACAAACCCAGTAAGGGGGCGACAACCACTAAGCCCTAAGGGCTAATCTAAACCCTAGTCATACTCCTTTATAAGATAGGAGTGGCTTTATTATAATCTAGCAGGGTTTTATTGACTACTTACAGGGAGATTATGACTCAACCTTGCTGGAGTCCTATCATCGCATCACTTCCACTTTCGATTGACATTCTATTAAAAAATGAAGCGGACAATCTACTCTCAGTAGTACTAATTACTATCGGTGAGGATTTGACAACTCTTCTTTCATTAGATTTCTTTGAAGGGTCTTGGAACTTATGCAGAGCTCCTCAACTAGATAAATAAGAGAATTGGGGTACTAAGGTTACTTGATTTCACCCACCTCCTCGAGGTACAAGGTCTGGGGTACTCAGTTTCACCCACTCTCTTGAGTTGAGAAGGCAAAGATTATTTGATTTTGCCTGCCTCCTTGAGGTGGTACTTCATACATCGAGCTGGTTACTAGCATTTCGCCTGCTCTTTGCTCACACTTTTGAAGCACTTGAAGTGTTTGCACTCCTTACGTTAAGTTAGCTATTGTGATTCACCTTCCCTTTGCCTTCGAACTTTCGAAATGTAAGAAGTTTTGCCCAAAAAGAGCAAAAAAGTTTACCCCAACTTGGAGTCCCCCAACTTGGAGTAAGTCTTTGATAGTTCTTGTTGCCTCTAGGATTGTATCATATTCTCCATCATCTTCGCCACCTACTCCTCTGAGTAAAAAAGCTATAGCAACATATATTGCCTACTTCTTTCTTGGTCGAGCACTCCTGCATCAACTTGAAGTCTCTAACTTTCGACTATTTTGATGAGAACTCCATCGACATCGGTCTTATGAAGTTCCTTGGCCTCTGTCCTTCTGTCCTGTCTTGGTACTTGGAGTTTGCCTTTGCATTCTCCACCTTCTCGGCCCCTTTTACGACCAACGCTCTCCCTCCATGAGAGTAAGGGATTGATGACTCTACGGAAGTCCTGCCTCTGTGGTACTATGACCTTGCCAGCCCATGGCCCTACTATCCATTGCCTTGCATCCGAGTCCATTTCTTCATGAATGGTAGATCTACCTCTGTGACATTATGGCACTCCTCCGAGTCCATCTCCTTTTTAACTAACACTTTGCTTTTGGGTAGCTAAGCTCCTTTAGACTCGTTGTCGTTTCCTTACCCCTTTTGACCAACTGCTTCAACACCTCTATATTCTCCAAGCAGCTTCCCTTGGTCATTAGAAAGATAGACTGTGACTCCTATGCTTGGCCTCCTCTATCTTGTTGTAAGGCTCGTGCTAATTCTATTCTTCTTAGCTTCCTTGGTAGTAATGTTGACTTACTCGGCCTTGTCCTCTGACTTGCCGGGCTCCCTTAAGCGAATATAAGTACTAAAGTAGTCCAACTCTCCAATCACTCCGATTATACCTCTATATGATCAATCCCCTCCATGGGACTCACTGGTACTTATAATCTGACTTCTCTCTCAATGGTACATAGCACTCATATACTGATCACAAAAGCTTTTATCCGATGTAAGATTCCATGCGCACACACAGAAGACCTACCGCTGCGGTACCATGACATTCACTCCTTGAATCCATAGCCCTTCTTTTGTCACACCCCCCCAAATTATATTATAATTTGAGAGGTGTGACCATGTCATAAATTAATAATATTATCAACAACATAATCCATCCAAGATCCAAACAATCATTTGAGGATACTAAGAATAACATGCAAAGTCATTCAACCACTTTTATAGAAACCTGTGCAGATTATAATATCTTCATATTCTCTTAAGGAATCACAAATTGATCTAAAACTAGTGTAGCTAAATATAATCCACATTCATAAAGTCCACCAATGCGATAAAATCTATATGACTTTGAACAACCATACACCACCACTTCGTATATTATACAACAAGTTTAACATTCAAGATCCCAAATAAGAGGGTAGTTTTAAAAATATTACATAGTTATCCCTCTTCAAAACATGTCTACAACTTTACTTTAGACCTAAGGTGTACACACATACAATGATAACATATTGTTAAATGAACATTTAGCCCAAGAACTTCTTGCTTTCCTATTGCTTTAGCTCGTATCAAGTATTTTTATAAATGCTGAGCTAACCTTAGAAGATTAGATAGCAACAGAGTGAGCTAAGAAGCCCAACAAGTATCAAATAGGTTCAAAGCAAGGAAAGGTGTTTTCAAATTGAACCTGATATAAGAGTGTAAGGTAGTGAATACAAGTCTTCACATATAACATCAAATCATATTCACAACCACAAGGTTCATCTCGTTCAAAGTATACATGAATCCATAACAATTTGGGAAGGTATTTGGAGCATATATTATCACGGGATTTTTCTTAAGCCGTGTGGCACCCATGCGTGTCCGTCTACAAAGGTCAGCCCTCCTCGAGATCTCCTAGAGTCCCTTAGACTTACAAAATAGAAAATGGGCCAGAAGAAACAATTCCCACGGGATCCACAAGCAACTGCTCAAGCAAACACTTTATAAAGCTAGATACAAATTATACCCATGGACATTACAAACTCAGAGAGGTTGCACACAAAAGATAATGGTTCATTACAGACTGAAGTCCCCACAAGTGCCTACAAGACACACTTATATTTATAAGTCAAACTTGGCCATAAACTAAATCAAACTAGGGCTACTAAGCCTACTGCAAGCCCGCTTCTTGCTGTATAAGATATGTGCATAAACCGAAGGACATGGACAAATATGAGCATTTCATCAAACACCTTATTTACATTGTTGTCCATGAAATTCCCCCCTATTTATTCCTTCGACGTCCTCGTCGAAGCCACTATAGACGCTGCATCTCCTCGCATTATGCTAAATCTTTAATCTTCTATTTTGGCTGCAACACGCCCCGTTGGCTCCCAGCTGCTCTTCGCCGCTGTTGTTGAGTAGTCGAACTCTGATCCTCCATGCTGCTTCAACTCACCAATGGCTGAATCTGGTGTGGGATTGGCTGAGTTATGCTGATCCTTGTTGGTTCTCGTGGATCCTTCTAATGAAGGAAAAGACCTACCTTATTATGTGCCAGTATCACAATATACTCATATTGCTTGAACTAGATGGATGCTTCTTGGAGCTTTAACGAGCATCGCCTTGTAGACTTTGAAGTTTTTTAAGGTCCTTCCTCCATAATGTTTGCTCATTGAACCTTCTTCCGTTGTTAGTTGTTACTTCCAAGTATGTTCACATCACTCCCGCTTTCTATTAGTCAATTGGGAAATAAAGCGGACAATCTACTCTTAGTAGTATTGATCACCAATGGTGAGGATTTGACAACTATTGTCTTCCATAAGCTTTCTTTGAAGGGTCACTGAACTTATGTAGAGCTCCTCTGTTGGATAGATAAGAGAACTGGGATACTCGACTTCACCCATTCTCTTAGTAGTTGAGAAGGCAAGGTTACTTGACTTTACTCACCTTCTCAAGTTAAGAGAATTGGGGCACTCAGTTTCGCCCATTCTCTTGAGTTGAGAAGGCAAAGGCTACTCGATTTTGCTTGCCTCCTTGAGTTTCTACTTCATACATTGAGCTTGTTACTGACATTCGCCTTCTCTTTGCTCACACTTCTGAAGCACTTGAAGTGTTTGCACTCCTCGCATTGAGTTAGCTACTGTGATTCACCTTCCCACTGCCAATGAACTTCTGGAATGCAAGAAGTTTTATCCGAAAAGAGTAAAAAGTTTACCTTAACTTGGAGTAAGTCTTTGATAGATCTGGTCACCTTTGGGATTGTACCATCTTCTCCATCACCTTTCTCGTCGACTCCTCTGAGTAGAAAGGTACAGCACCACGTACTGTCTACTTTGTTCCTTGGTCGAGCACTCCTGCATCAACCTGAAGTCCCTCGCTTTCGACTATCTTAATGAGAAGGCCATCGTCATCGGTCTTATGAAGTTTCTTAGCCTATGCCCTTCTACTCTATCTTGGTACTTGGAGTTTGCCTTTGTATTCTCCACCTCCTTGGCCCCTTTTATGACCAATGCTCTCCCTCCATAAGAGCAAGGGATCGATGACTCCACGGAAGTCCCGCATCTGCGTACCATGGTGTTGCCAAGCCTATAGCACTACTATCCGTTATCTTGCATCTTCATCTCTTCCTTTGCGATCAGTAGATCTGCCTCTGTGACACTGTGGCACTCCTTCGAGTCTACCTCCTTTATAACTGATGCTTTGCTTTTGGGTAGCTAAGCCCCGCTGAACTCGTCGTCACTTCCTCGCCCCTTTCGACCACCTGCTTTAACACCACTGTGTCCTCCTAGCAGTTCTTCTTAATTGATGGAAAGACAGACTGTAACTTCTCACGCATGACCTTCGCCATCTTGTTGCAGGGCTTGCGTCGATTATGTTCTCCTTAGCTTCCTTGGTAGCAACGTTAGCTTACTTGGCCTTGTCCTTTAACTTGCCGGGCTCCCTTAAGCGAATGTGAGCACTGAAGCAGTCCAACTCGCCAACTGCTCTGATTATATTTTTGTATAATCAAGTCCCCTCTATAGGACTCACTGGTACTTGCTATTTGACTACTACCATGGTGGTACACAGCCCCCATATGCTAACGACCAAGGCTTTCATCTGATGTAAGCTTCGATGCATACATACGGAAGACCCACATCTGCAGTACTATGACATTCACTCCTTGAATCCACAGCCCTTCTTGCCATTATATTGTTCATCGAAGCGTAGCTCCAAGTAGCTCCTGATCGTTCAAATGATCATGTCCCCCTTTATGGGACTCATTGGTACTTGCACTTGGACTTCTTCCTCGGTGGTATACAGCCCCCATATGTTGATGACTAAGGCTTTCATCCAATGTAAGCCTCGATGCACACATAAAGACCCACCTCTACGGTACTATGATATTCACTCCTTGAATCTATAGCCCTTCTTCTTGTTGTGTCGTACACCAAAGTGGAGCTCCTAGTAACTCCTGATCATACCTCCGCATGATCTTGTCCCTCACGGGACAGGATTGCCTGTATTGCATTACCATGAATTATTTCACCACGATCCGCTGCACCATGTCGTCTCCTGGTGATATCTCCATTGCATACAGATTCTCGTGTGATGAACTCAGACTACGACTTCTCCACGTGTGGCCTCTACCAACACATCATAGGGTCTCCGCCATCTCCAATTTTTAGTTCGCTCCCTTGGCAATTTACCTTCATCCACCTACTCTTGGGTCACACCTAGACGAAGTATAGCTCTAGGATAGTCCATCGCCTAGTAGCTCTTAAAGTCCCCCTTACTTTGCTAGAATTGGTGTACCATTGTCTGGATCCTGGGCCTCTATCCCCTACTAGCATAATCTCTGCTATGCACCTTTTATTCCTGACAACTCGAATGGTAACACTATGACATATTCTTCAAGAGTACCTACCTCTGTGTCCTCTTGCCCCGTGCTAAGGTCTTATGATCCAAACTTTGCCTTCACAAGTTGAATTACCTTAGTTACTTTGTCAAATGCATCTTTGAGGTAAGGTGCATGTGCCTCGAAGCTCCCTTTGTATTTGGCACCATGCAAGATAAGTCTGCCCATCAGAATGAAGAGCCCATGGAATGACATGATCCCACTCTTGCCTCTACAAGAGTTCATGCCCTTGACCTCCATCCTAGGAAAGCTGTGTGCCTCCGCTCCATGTTCCATCTTCTATGTCGACTCTCTTCATGCAGCTTGGATACTTCACTGAGTTCGACCCAAGTCGCTCCGCTCCTCGATATGCATTGAGTTGATAGTGGCCCTTGCGTCCACTATTCCATGGGTCAACCCTCCATTGAGTTCGATTTCTGCATCGACTCTAAGTGTGCCTTTATATGATGTTGCCTTCGATTGCTCGCCCACTTGATCTTGAAATGCATCCACCAATGCATTATCTCATTCGAGATCATGCGAGGACTCTTCGTCACTCACTCGATCCATTGAGCTTTGTGGAGTTATAGCCTTGAGGAACTCTTCCTCAATATGTGCAGTCCATTGCACATGATTCTTCCTCTAGAGAACTAGGACTTATCCCTCCTGGATATCTGTCCTACTGGAGCAAATTTTCTCTTCACATGCTTCTCACTGGAAGTTTCAGAGACCACTATCCCCTTTGGACTATTCTGTCTTATTGAACAACTTATGCCTTGTTTTGCCCCCGCAAATGCACTTGCTAGATTACGACCCTTCGCCAATACAATCTCCACTGCACCCTTCAAGGTCTGGCAATGTGTTGAACTTATTATACATTTCAGCCGTCTACGGATATATCTTTTCCATGTCGAAGAGAAAGTTCTAATCCTCCATGGCGCGGAGTTCCGATCATGCCTTGGGATGGCCATGAACACTCCGTCATCCGTATACAAGCCTTGCTTGAGTACCGAATCCTTTGAGTTAGCAATTTCCCTCACCTCTGTGAGTTTTGCGTAACTCTTTCGGTCGTTATGTAACAACTCCCACTTTGCATGATCTCATCTCTCACCAAGCACCCCGCTTGCGTTGAGCACCATCAAGTTTGGTTGCCAACATCGAGCCATAGCTTGAACTCAACCATCCCAATCTTTATACGCTATGTATTCTTCTTCGCTTGCTTGTCCTCATGGTGCCTCTCGCGCAAAAGGATTGACTATTCCTCTGAATGCCATATCTGGATGCCTGCTCCTCTAAGCGACTGCTTTCCCTACATCTCAATGTTTATTTTCCCCCAAACGGTTGCGCATGCTGGCTGTCCTCCATACAACCCAGCTAGGTCCCCTACGTTTGTATGGCAAGTGTTTCTGCGTGTGCTTGTCCCGCTCTGATACCATATTATCACAGGCTTAGTTGATTTTGCCTAAGCCGTGCGATACCTATGCGTGTCCATCCGCAAAGGTCAGCCCTCCCCGAGATCTCCTAAAGTCCCTTAGACTTACAAAAGAGAAAACGAGCCAGAAGAAGCAATTCCCACGGGATCCACAAGCAACTACTCAAGCAAACACTTTATAAAGCCAGATACAAATTACACCCACGGACATTACAAACTCAGAGAGATTGTACACAAAGGATAATAGTCCATTACAAACTGAAGTCCCCGCAAGTGCTTACAAGACACACTTGTATTTACAAGCCAAACTTGGCCATAAAGCAAATCAAACTAGGATTGCTAAGCCTACTGCAAGCTCGCTTCTTGCTATACAAGATATGTACATAAACCGAAGGACGCGGACAAACATGAGCATTTCATCAAACAACTTGTTTACATTATTGTCCATGACAATATGGCAATCAAAAGCATTTTGGTATATATCAATGACATTTAAAGTTTTTAGGGGTATATCAATAATACATGAAATACTTTGGAATATGTCAAAGGAACAAATATCAAACTTAACCTCATATGTCACATTTGAAGTTAGATGAATATCATAGGCATAAGTATGTCAAGCAGCATATCAATGACAAACGAAATAATTTGGAACCTATCAATGAGAATACAAAACATTTTAGAGCATATCAAGGAGGTATAAAATATTTTTGAAAGTATATCAATGGTGTATGAATATTCTTAAAAGCGTATCAAATGAATAAGTAACGAACAGAAGCTCAAATATCATTCAGACATAACATTCATTTTATTCTTATCCAAAGCACACAAATAACTCAAAAGTAATGCTTTGGATATCATATCAACAATATAGAGGGCGAAGTGAGACTATAAACATAATGTGGAATATCCATCGCTGAATGACCACCAAACATAAGTCTCTTATGTCTAGGAGCTCCATCCACCCACGTCTGAGTGAAGTCATAGGGGGGCTGGCAAAGCATGAGGCTCTAAGCATAACTCCTTTACCATTTCTGGCAAAGGTTCACATTGTCCCATAAATACCGGAGTACAAAAGGACATGAGCAATAAATTTGACATATATCGGAAGCACATGCGGAATAATAAATCATACATATGCTTAAACAAAATAATAGAATATAACATCGATTAATACATAACATATTTTGATATATAAGGAAGTCAAGGACAAGAGCATTAGAGATTTCAGTTTTGAAATGGAAGAAGCAAGTATAGGCAGAATTGATACAATCCCTATTCCAACTGAATTCTTAAGGCAAAATATAAAGTTATTTAGATGATCAAATATACTTCAAATTACTTAAGAAAGATATTTTTAAAAAGATAAATCAATCTAGTTTCATATGAAATAAGTTTAATATAAATTGAAGGTCTCTACAAAGAGTTATTGATGATTTTGCAACCAAAGGTCCAGAATCACAGTCTCTATTTTGTAGAATTCATATGGTCCATCAAAATGGGGTTTTGACAGTCATTTCGACTCCAAATCATTCAATCTTAGATTTAACAGAAAGGTTTAAAAGCCTATGTTCTAACAAATTAGGTTTTACATAAATCAGGAACTCCAACACGAAGATATATGCAAAAAAGTGATGAAAGGTCTTGAGATACAGATTCCTATTTTACATATTTCGTATACTCAATTAAAGTAAATGTTTGGGCTAGCAAATGAACTCCAAGTTCAAAAGAAAGATATTTGAATATATTTTAAGAAAACTAAGTTTTGTCTAAATCTGTAAAAGATTTAGATAGCCAACAAAAGATTTCGGATTAGTTAGGCAGCCAACAAAAGATTTTGGATTAGTTTCAGAATTTTCTTGATACATCAAGGCAAACACAAAGACAAATTTCAGTAAAAGAAAGATAGAATACTTACCTTTGAATATTTTAATCCTAAAGGTATGGATTAGATCACAATCTTAAAATCCCCAAATTTCTTTCCTTCTCTTCTTCTTCTTCTTCTTCTTTCTTCTTCTTATTCTTCTCCTCAAGTTCATGTTGCAGCGAAAACACCCCTTTTTTTTCTCTAATTGTTAATTATTTAAGCTAATACATGTGTTGATAGGTGGCAAACATGCATGCAATATACTTATGTGTCACCCTTGCACATGTACAAGTGGTACTACTTTAAACAAGGTAGTGACACATATCCTCACCATATATTTTTTTAAATTAATGTGAGTCTTTTATAATTCATTTCATATTTTTTTTTTAAGATTCACACTTAGGTCCTTAGCAATTAATTTTTAATATAAAATTTATTTAATCAAGAGAATTAATAAATAAATCCTTAAATTTTATAAATAAGTCATCATAAATAATTTAAAATATATCATTATAAATATTTCAGAAATGAGGGATATTACATTCTGCCCCCTTAAAATAAAAAATTAGTCCTCTAAATTTATCATACCTTTATCGATGAAAAGATTAGGATAGATTTTCTTCATTTCTTCCTCTAGTTCCCAAGTTGTTTCATCTATAGAATGATGCCTCCATATCACTTTTACTAGAGAAATGACCCGATTCCTTAGTATTTTTTCTTTCTTATCAATAATCTGTATAGGTTCTTCCACATAAGATAAGTTGTGATTGATTACAATTGGCTTATACTAAATGATGTGAGATGGGTCATGTATATACTTTATGAGTATTGAAATATGAAATATGTCGTGGATATGACCCAAGGATAGTGGCAAGGCAATCCTGTAAACGACAGAACCAATCCTTTCAAGGACCTCAAACGGTCTAATAAATCTAGGGCTTAACTTTCCTTTCTTCCAAAATCTTACCATACCCTTGGAAGGAGAGATCTTCAAGAATACAAAATCCCCCACTTGAAACTCAATTTCTTGTCTTCTATTGTCAGCATAGTTTAGTCTTTCTCTTCCTTATAACTCTGAGCAATCTTTAGTCTTTCTCTTAGAACTTGAATCTTTTCGGTAGTCTCCTGCACTTTATCGGGTGATAACAATTTCCTATCGCTAACTTCCTCCCAACAAATAGGCGTTCTACACTTTCGCCCATACAGAGCTTCATAAGGGGCCATCTGAATACTAGACTGGTAACTATTATTGTAGGTGAACTCAACAAGAGAAATATCTGTATCACACTCACCCTTCTAATCCATGATATATGCTATAAGCAAATCCTCAAGTGTTTGAATTGTTCTTTCTGATTGCTCATTGGTTTGAGGGTGATAAGCAGTGCTAAACTTGACTTTAGTGCCCATAGATTCCTATAATTTTCTTTAAAATCTAGAAAGGAATATGGAGTCCCTATTAGAGATGATCTTCTTTGGAACACCATGAAGCCTTACTATTTCACTGATATATAATTCAACAAGTCTATCCATAGAATATGTCATATTAATCGGTAGAAAATGTGTCGATTTGATAAATTTATCAATAATCACTCATATAGCATCATGTTTTCTAGAGGTTCTGGGTAGACCAGAAACAAAATCCATGGTGATATTTTCCCATTTTCATTCAGGAATATCTAAAGGTTGTAACAAACCTCCAGGTCTTTGGTGTTCAACTTTGATTTGCTGGCAAGTTAAACATTTTGATACATATATTACAATCTCCTTTTTCATGCCTTCCCACCAATAATGACTTTTAAGATCTTTATGCATTTTTGTGCTACCCGGGTGCAAGGTGAATTTGGAACTATGACCTTCCTTCAGGATTTAATCCTTGATATCTGGGTCATCTGGAACACATACTCTATTCCCCATTCTCAACAGGTCATCCTCAGAAACACGAAAACCAAGCTTTGATCCTTTTTCTATTTCTTTCCTCAAGTGGATTAGATCTCGTAGTTGTCTCTCTTTAATTTGTTGAATGAAATCAGATTGAACCTGGATAGAGGCCATCAATATCATTGAGTTTTGCTCATTCCTAATAGATTTCTCATCACCATTTTCTTCCAATAATTCCTATTGTTTCAATACTAAACTAGCCACAAAATTTATAGATTTTCTACTAAGTGCATCAGCTATAACATTGGCTTTACCTGGATAATATCGAATGATATAATCATAATCCTTTAAAAGTTCTATCCATCTTCATTGCCTCATATTTAACTCCTTTTGAGTGAAGATATACTTTAGACTCTTGTGATCGGTAAATATTTTAAATGTCCACCTATATAAATAATGCCTCCAAATCTTCAGTGCAAAAATAATTTTTGCTAACTCCAAATCATTGGTTGGATAATTTAGTTTATAACTCTTTAGTTGTTTAGAAGCATAAGCAATTACTTTCCCTTCTTGCATCAAAACACATCCAAGGCCCTTCCTTGAAGCATCAGTGTAAACTACAAATCCTTAATTACCATTGGGAATTGTGAGAATAGGAGCACTAGTCAATCTTCATTTTAGCTCCTGAAAACTTTATTCACATTCATGAACCAATTCAAATCTCACATTTTTTCGAGTTAACTTGGTGGGGGTGGGGGGTGTTAGCAATTCGGGAAAATCCCTCTACGAATCTCCTATAATAACCGCCATGCCCAAGAAACTTCTAACTTCAATTACATTTGTTGGTGCTTCCCACTTAATTACTACTTTAACTTTCTTTGGATCAACAGAGATGCCCTTACCTAAGATCACATGGCCTAAGAAGGTAGCTTCTTTTAATTAAAACTCACATTTACTAAACCTTGTATACAACTTCTTTTCTCTTAGTATCAATAATACATTTCTCAAGTGCTCCTCATGCTCCAAGTTATTCCTTGAATATACTAATATACCATCAATGAATACGATAACACAGTTATCCAAAATGGATAAAATATCCTATTCATTAATTCCATGAAAGTTGTAGGGGCATTAGTCAAACCAAAAGGCATTACTACGAATTCATAGTGACCATACTGAGTTCTGAAAGTAGTTTTAGGGATATCTTCTTTCTTAATATTCAATTGATAATAACATTACCTTAAGTCAATTTTGGAGAATACTTGTGCACCCTGCAATTGATCAAACAAATCATCAATTCTAGATAGAGGATACTTATTTTTTATTATCACTTGGTTCAATTGTCTATAATCAATACAAAGCCTCCATGTCCCATCCTTCTTATTAACTAACAGTACTAGAGCACCCCATGGTGAAACACTGGATCGAATAAAACCTTTATCTAATAGTTCTTGTAGTTGCTTTATCAATTCTTCTAGCTCGAGTGGTGTCATTCTATAGGGAGACTTGGATATTGGTGTTGTTCCAGGGACAATATTAATAGCAAATTCACTCTCTCTATCTAGAGGTAATCCCGACAAGTCATCTGGAAAAATATCAGGGAACTCTCTGACTACCAAAATTTCATTTAGATGAGCTGCTTGATTTAAGTTCTCCTTTACACATATAATATAACAAGAACAACCCTTGTGCATAAATCGACGAGCTTGAAACGTCAATATTAGGCAAGGAAGTGAGTCATGCCTAATACCTTTAAAATAAAAGATGCGTTGATCTGGTATGCAAAAAGTGATTATTTTTGTATAACAATCAATACTAGCATGATAGGAAGATAGTCAATCCATGCCAAGTATAATATCAAAGCCCTGAATCTCTAGGAGAATTAAATCAGTAAGGAGTTCATGTTCTCCGACAAAAATCAAACAAGACGGATAAAGCAAGTTTGATATCAAAGTATCCCCAACTGCAGTAGTTACATATAACTCATAATCCAATGGTTTAGGTTGAATGCCCAAGTGACAAGTAAAAGTTTTTTAAACAAAAGATAGATTGGACCCAAGATCAAATAAAACCATTGCATTCTTATTAGAAACATGAATAATACCTTCGATTACTGATTTAGAAGCCCGGGAATCCTGTTCAGTGATGGTATAAACTCTAGCATGGGCTATCGTTCTGGGTGGCAATGACTCTTTCTTCTTATTCAGTGGACAATCCTTTACTTTATAATCTAGTTTTCCACAAGCAAAACAGGCTCCAGTCACCCGAAAACACTTACTCGTTTCATGATTATATCCATATTTTGCACATGACCGAGTTCTCTGAGGTGGCTTTCCTTTCTCTAATCTTGACATCTTGGTCCTCTTATTACTATTTTTATATTCATTCACTCTCTTACTTTTGCTTGTAAACTTGTCCTTATAGTTCTTACCCATAATTTCTTGTATCTCCTCTAAGTCTCTTTCAATAATTAAGGCCTTTTCTACCACATCAGCATATGAAGGAAGTCTTAAGACTGATATCCGACTCCTTATTGTCGGTCTTAGACCTCTCTCAAATCTTTTTGCCTTTCTAATTTCATCATCAGTCCTTTAAGTGGCAAATCTAGAAGCTCAGTGAATTTAGCTTCATATTTTGCTACAGTCAAGTTTCCTTATATAAGATTTAAGAACTCCAGTTCCTTCTGCTCCCTGATACAGTCTGGAAAATATTTATCATTAAACTTTTCTATGAATACTTTCCAAATAATGAGCTCATGCCTAATTTCACTCATTCTCTTCGTTGTTCTCCACCAATGTTCAACTTCCCCTTCAAACATGAAAGTGGCAAAAGGAACCTTTTGATCTTCAGGACAATATAAGACGTCAAATATCTTCTCTATTCGCATCATCCATTGTTCAGCTAGCATTGGATCAGATTCACCACTAAAACTTGGAGGACTAAGCTTTTTGAACTGTTCTATTCCCAATCCAGCCTGAGTTAATGTTCCAGCTTTATCATTTCCTCCTTGTTGGACTTACTATTGTATCACATATGTCATAGCCTTAAGAGATTTCATAATTCCACTTAATTGATCAACCACAGGAGGACCTGATGACCTCATCATTCTTGTTTCCTAAAATCATCAAAAAGAAAATGTTTATTTGTCAATCATGATAAAATTACTAAACCTCAATGTATATTTCAAATATGATATTTCTACAGTATGTCTTAGTGACTTAGTAATCCTCAAACCATGCTCTGATACAATCTATATCATACCCACCCGAATTACATCATAATTCAAGAGGTGTGACAATGTCATAAATCGATAATATTATCAACAACATAATCCATCTAGGATCCAGACAATCATTTGAGGATACTAAGAATAACATGTAGAGTCATTCAACAACTTTTATAGAAACCTGTGCAGATTATAATCACTTCGTATTCTCTTAAGGAATCATAAACCGATCCGAAACCAATGCAGCTAAATATAATCCATATTCATAAAGTCCACCAATGCGATAAAATCCATATGACTTTGGAAAACAACCATACACCACCACTTCATATATTATACAGCAAGTTTAACATTCAAGATCCCAAATAAGAGGGTAGTTTTAAAAACATTACATAGTTATCCCTCTTCAAAACATGTCTACAACTTTACTTTAGACCCAAGGTATACACATACAATGATAACATATTATCAAATGAACATTTAGCCCAAGAACCTCTTACTTCCTATTGCTTTAGCCTGTATCAAGTATTTTTATAAATGCCAAGCTAACCTAAAGAAGATTAGATAGCAACAGAGTGAGCTAAGAAGCCCAGCAAGTATCAAGTAGGTTCAAAGCAAGGAAAGGTATTTTCAAATTGAACCTGATATAAGAGTGCAAGATATTTGGAGCATATATGGCAATCAAAAGCATTTTGGTATATATCAATGACATTTAAAGTTTTTAGGGGCATATCAATAATATATGAAATACTTTGGAACATGTCAAAGGAACAAATATCAAACTTAAGCTCATATGTCACATTTGAAGTTGGATAAATATCATAGGCATAAGTATGTCAAGTAGCCAATGGCATACGAAATAATTTGGAACCTATCAATGAGAATACAAAATATTTCGGAGCATATCAATGACGTATAGGATATTTTTGAAAGTATATCAATGATGTATGAATATTCTTAAAAGCATATCAAATGAACAAGTAACAAACATAAGCTCAAATATCATTCAGACATAACATTCATTTCATTCTTATCCAAAGCACACAAATAACTCAAAAGCAATGCTTTGGATATCATATCAACAACAAAGAGGGTGAAGTGGGACCATAAACATAATGTGGAACATCAATCGCTGAATAACCACCAAACATAAGTCTCCAACGTCTAGGAGCTCCATCCACCCACGTCTAAGTGAAGTCATAGGGGGCTGGCAGAGCATGTGGGCTCTAAGCATAACTCTCTTTACCATTTTTGGCAAAAGTTCACATTGTCCCACAAACACCAGAGTACAAAAGGACATGAGCAATAAATTTGGTATATGCGGAATAATAAATCATATATATGCCTAAACAGAATAATAGAATTTAACATCAATTAATATATAACATATTATGATATGTAAGGAAGTCAAGGATAAGAGCATTAGAGATTTCAGTTTTGAAATGGAAGAAGCAAGTATAGGCAAAATTGATACAATCCCAATTCTGACTAAATTCTAAAGGCAAAATACAAAGTTAATTAGATGATCGAACATATTCCAAATTACTTAATAAAGATTTTGTTGAAAAGATAATCAATCTAGTTTCATATGAAATAAGTTTCATACAAATTGAAGGTCTCTACAAAGAGTTATTGATGATTTTGTAACCAAAGGTCTGGAATCATAGTCTCTATTTTACAGAATTTATATGGTCCATTAAAATGGGGTTTTGATAGTCATTTCGACTCCAAATAATTCAATCTTAGATTCAACAAAAATATCTAAAAGCCTATATTCTAACAAATTAAGTTCCACATAAATCAGGAACTCCAACACAAAGATATAAGCAATATAGTGATGAAAGGTCTTGAGATATAGATTCCTATTTTACAGATTTCGTATACTCAATTGAAATAAATATTTGGGCTAGCAAATGAACTCCAAATTCTTTAAGCTTAGGTTCAAAAGAAAGATATTTAAATTTATTTTTAGAAAAAACTAAGTTTTGTCTAAATTTAAGGTCTGTACTAAATGTTATAGTAAGAACAAAATAGATAGGTCATAATCTTAATAATATTACAGATTCATACTTAGGCAACCAAACAAAAGATTTCGGATTAGTTTCAGAATATTCTTCATAAACCAAGGTAAAAATAATGATAAATTTTAGTAGATAGAATACTTGCCTTTGAATATTTTAGTCCCAAAGGTGTGGATTAGATCACAATCTCAAAATCCCCAAATTTCTTTCCTTCTCTTCTTCTTCTTCTTCTTCTTCTTCTTCTTCTTCTTCTTCTTCTTCTCCTCAAGTTCACGTTGCAGCCAAAACACCCCTTTTTTTTCTTTAATTGTTAATTGTTTAAGCTAACATATATGTTGATAGGTGGCAAACATGTATGCAATATACTTATATGTCATCCATGCACATACACAAGTGGCAACACTATTTTAAACAAGGTAGTGACACATGTCCTCACCATGTTTCTTTTTTTTTTAACTTAATGTGAGTCTTTTATAATTTATTTTATTTTATTTTTAAGATTCACACTTAGGTCCTTAGTAATTAACTTTCAATATAAAATTATTTAATCAAGAGAATTAATAAACAAATCCTTAAATTTTACAATGAGTTATTATAAATAATTTAAAATATATCATTATAAATATTTCAGAAATGAGGGATATTACATCTTTCTATTGTATTTTTCATCGATGTGGAGCTCTTAGTAGCTCCTGATCATACCTCTGCATAATAGTGTCCCTCACGGGACATCTCCGCATGTGTTGTATTGCTACAAATTATTCTACCACGATCTGCTACACCATGTCGCCTCCTTGTGATATCTCCATTGTATACAAATTCTTGTGTGATGAACTCAGACTATGATCTCTCCACGTGTGGCCTCTGTCAGCACATCATAGGGCCTTTATCACCTCCGATTATGTTCACTCATTTAGCAATTCACCTTCGACCACCCATTATCGGGTCACCTCTGGACGAAGTATCGCTCTAGGATAGTCCGTCGCTTAGTAGCTCTCAAAGTCCTCAGACTTCGCTAAAATTGGTGCACCATTGTATGGATCCTGGGTCTTAGCCCCACCAGCACAATCTTCGTTGTGCACCACTTCTTCATGACAACTCAAATAGTAGCACTGTGGCATATTCTTCAAGAGTACCCGCCCTCACGTGCTCTTGCCCCATGCTATGGTCTTTTGATTCCAACTTCGTCTCTACAAGTTGAATCACCTTAGTACCTCTATCAAATGCTTTTTTAAGATAAGGTGCATGTGCCTCGAAGCTCCCTTCATTTTTGGCACTATACAAAATGAGTCCATCCCATCAGAATGAAGAACCCATGGAATAACATAATCCCACTCCTACCTCTACAAGAGTTTATGTCCTTGACCTTTATCCAAGGAAAGCTCCATACTTCAACTCTATGTTTCCATCTTTTGTCAACTCCCTTCATGCAGCTTGGATACTTCACCAAGTTCTACTCAAGTTGCTTCACCTCTCGATTTGCATTGAGTTAATGGTGGCCCTCATGCCCACCATTCCACGGGTTAGCTCTCCATTGAGTTCGATTTCCATATCGACTCTAAGTATGCCTTCGTATGATATTACCATTGTCGCTCCCCCACTTGATCTTGCAATACATCCACCAATGTATTATTTCATTCAAGATCATGCAATGACTCCTCATTGCTCTCTCGATCTATTGAGCTTTGTAGAGATATTGTCTTGAGGAACTCTTCATCAATATGTGCGGTCCGCTACACATGATTCTCCCTCTGGAGAACCAGGAACTATTCCTCTTGGATATCTGTTTTGTTGGAACAACTTTCCTCTTTGCATTCTTCCCTCTAGAAGTTTCAAACCATCCCCTTGGACTACTCCATCTTACTAAATAATCTGTGTATTGTTCTGTTCTCGCAAATGTGCTTGCTAGATTATGACTATTTGCCAATATAGCTCCCGCTACACCCT
Organism: Ensete glaucum; assembly: GCA_021527575.1. Taxonomy (NCBI): domain Eukaryota; kingdom Viridiplantae; phylum Streptophyta; class Magnoliopsida; order Zingiberales; family Musaceae; genus Ensete; species Ensete glaucum. The sequence continues at coordinate 39,272,448 of CM038557.1, read as the reverse complement.
TCAAAGCCTAGCAACATACTAAACTTGTTGCATACTTCAGTCTCCTATGGACGTATCCATTCCATGCTGAAGATAAAGTTTCAATACTCTATGGTGCCGAGTTCTGTTTACCTTGGGATGGCCACAAACACTCCGTCGTCCGCATACAAGCTCTTGCATGAGTACCAAATTCTTAAAGCCAGCAATTCTCCTTACCTCTGTGAACTTTGCATAACTCTTTTAGTCGTTGAGCAACACATCCCACTTTGCATGGTCTCATCTTTTACCAAGCGCCCCACTTGCCTTGAGCACCGTCAAGTTTGGTTGCCAACGTCGAGCTGTAGCTCGAACTCAACCATCCTAACCTTTATACGCTACATATTCTTTCTAGCTTGCTTGTCCTTGTAGTGCCTCTCACACAAAGGGTTGACCATTTCTCTTATTGTCAATCAAGGATGCCCATTCCTCTGAGTGACTCCTTTCCCTACATCTCCATGTCCATTTCTCCCAAATGATCGCACATGCTGGTTGGCCTCCTTGTAACCCAGCTAGGTTCCCCTCGTTTGCATGTGCTTGTCCCGCTCTGATACCAAATGCTGGTTTTGCCTAAGTTATGTGGCACCCTTAGCCTCCCTGAACCCTCTTAGGGTCCCTTAGGACCTACAAAAGAGAAATCGGGTTAGAGGAAGCACTTCTCACAGGATCCATAAGTAACATCTTTAACAAACACTTTATATAGCCAATACAAATTACAACTATGGACTTTACAAGTTCTGAACAGTTGCACACAAAGGATAATGATCCATTATAGACCGAAGTCCCCATAATTATTTACATGATATGACTCTCATTTACAAGCCGAAATTGGCCATGAAAGTTAACCAAATGAGGGCTACCAAGCCTACTACAAGCTCGCTACTTGCTATACAAAGCATATACAAAGACTGAAGGACATGGACAATTATGAGCATTACGTCAAACATCTTATTTATATTTTTGTCCGTGATAGGTAGTCGGTCACAAGATTAAAATAAAAGAGATCTTTGATTGATTAACTGTGGTGGTGGCTACATACTTTATATAGGACTCCAAACCTAACCCTAGAGAGACTCCTCCACTAAGTTAAATTCCCTCTCTACCCTCTCAAACCCTAGCCGACTTTGGCTAGACTCCTTCCCCCAAAACTCTAGCCGACATGCTTTATATGATAGTAGGTGGCTAAGTGGGGGTTTATTACCAATATCTTAAGGTTTTATTAATTGCTACTTGCTTGAATAGGACTCAACCCTACTAGGTGTTGGGAAACCAACAACGGGTGCATCACATATGCAGTGAAAATCAATACAAAAACCAATTTTCCACGCAGATCAAATCGTCGTGTAAAAAATTAAGGTCGCGAGAAAAACTACAAAAACCGATAAAACCATGATACGAGAGAGATTTATTTTAACTAGGGAGATCATATATCCTTGTATTCCAAAGCCGGATGGAGAAGATGAAGGAGGTCAAGCGTCCTCTTCTCTAGCGGTATCAACACGATGGATCTCTGTAGCGAAACTCCTTTAATTTGATCTTGTAACTCTTGCTTAGATGGAGGGAGGAGAATAGGAGGTGGTGGCTAAGGCTGTAGCCTATCAACCAAGAGTCTCCCCTCCTATTTATAGAGAGCCACCAGAAAACCCTAGGGCTCCTGCCTTAGTGGGTATTGGATCTCCATCCAATAACCCACTAACCTTGCATTATTGGATCTCTATCCAATAATCTCCTTAGGCCTCTAATTGGATCTTAAGCAAGGAGCCCATCATCATATGGTCTTATCTAATGAGAATAGGGGTTAATTAGATCTCCATCCAATCCTCTATTCATTGAAGCATCCAGCATATGTGTGTGACCCTCTAGGCCCGATACCGAGCTGGCCGTGAGTCTCTCCTACTAGAACTCCTAATATAGTGAATTATGATCCTCATAATAATTTACTTAATTCATCGACTATGGACGTACTAGGCTACTATGCCATAGTCCCAAGACGATACAAGGGGGATCAGATCCATCAGACCTATCTGTCCACAGTTACCATGTATCTATAATCCCTCATCCAACTAATATCCCAGAGACTGTATATTGGATATGGTACTGTCAGGTCACATATGGAATCAGTTTGTCTTGCTCTAATCGGATTCTACTAGAGAACTCCTTCTCTCTCAATCCGAATGACCCTGGCCAGGGATTTGTCTAAGCAAACATATATGGGATATTTCTCTCATGATACCGAGAGTGGATGATCCTCTATTGACACTCAATTGCCTTCGTAAGGTTGGCTACCAATTCTGATAACCAACTGTACGAGATCTAGAGCTTTCTAAACCTATAACTATGGTGTCAAAGAAAGGATTACACATATAAGGCATCCTTGGTGTCTCAAGTCCAAGGACCAGATACATAACTGGGACTATGGAATCGTTATCTGATATTAGGTATAATTAACCATACAATATTCTATAAGCAGATCAATTAGTAAACTCATTCTCTAATGAGCACCTATACTATATCCTTAGTGTCTCCACACAAGTGGCTATGAGACTAGCCGCCTCCATCATATGGACGGGTATATAGTACACCGGTATGTCTGGTTATCTCGATGTCCCTCTCGAGTAACCTATGATCGAGATTATTTAAAATCTGTATTTAAAGATGAATTGATCTCATTATCATGATCTCATCACGATCCGATTCCCATTGCATAGTACCAAGGACATCACAATATATATGCTACATATAATATAATGTGAGAATATATCAATATTAATCATAAGCAAAAAGATTACGTAGTGTGTAACACGTGCCATCACTCGCGTGATTGGCTTGCAGGGCACCTATAAGTAGCAATCTCCCACTTGACCTAAAGCCAATCACCTATTTGTCTAATCCCCATTAGACCCCTGTGATGCTAAAATACAATCTGAGCCAACGGGATCGTCAATGGATCTGTAATGTTATCTTCCGATGGAACTCTTTTCATTGTTATATCTTTTTGGATCATAATTGCTCTAATCAGATGGAACGTCCTCTGAACAATTCTATTGAGACCTGAGTTCCTTTGTTAGAGTTATCGCCCTGTCGCTGTTATAATATATGGGAGTCAGCTCCACGCTGCTTGGTATGACTTCCAAATCCTTTATGAACTTCTTCATCCACACCCCTTACTGCTTTTACTACAGCAATGTATTCCACCTCTGTGGTCGAGTCAATAGTAGTATCTTGCTTGGAACTCTTACAACTTACTACTCTTTCATTTTAGGGTGAAAACATACCCTAAATGTGACTTGCTATCATCAATGTTAAATTGAAAACTCGAGTTCGTGTAGCCCTCAACCCGAGGCTACCTCCTCTATATACCAGTAAAAGATCTTTAGTCATTCTCAAGTACTTAAGGATACACTTTACTAATGGACTTAAGCATGGACTTAAGCAAGTCCATTAGAAATCTTTAGCCCTCAACCTTTTCACCTATAGCCATGCTTGATACCTGCTCGTGACACTCAGAGCATGTGCTATATCAGGCCTAGTACATAGCATTGCATACATGATAGACCCTATCGCTAAGGCATAAGGTATATTATCCATGTCTGCCCTTTCTTTAGGAGTCTTTGGGGACATACTCCTAGAAAGTGATATTCCATGTCTCATCGGTATGAGACCTCTCTTGGAATTTTTCATGCCAAATATTTTGACAATGGAGTCTATGTACCTAGACTGGGACAAGCCAAGCATCCTTTTGAATCTATCTCTATAGATCCGGATCCCTAAAATATAGGATGCTTCCCCTAAGTCTTTCATAAAGAAGTTTCTAAATAGCCAAGCCTTTACTATGGAGAGCATTCCTACATCGTTCCCACTGATTAAGATGTCATCCACATATATCATTAAGAAGGTGATAGCGCTTCCACTTACCTTCCTGTACACACAAGGCTCATCTTCGTTCTTAACGAAGTCATAAGATCTGATCACCTCATCAAATCTTATGTTCCAACTTTGGGAAGCTTGTTTCAATCCATAAATGGATCTAAATAACCTACACACTTTATCTAGACTTTCTTTGGATATGAATCCCTCTGGTTGTATCATATACACCTCTTCCTCGAGGTTGCCATTAAGGAATGTTGTTTTGACATCCATCTGCCAGATCTCATAGTCATAGTGTGCTGCAATGGTCAAAATAATTCTAATGGACTTAAGCATGGCTATAGGTGAAAAGGTTTCCTTATAGTCAACTCCTTGTCTTTGACGATATTCTATAGCTACCAGCCTTGCTCTATAGGTCTCTACCTTTCTATCCACTCCGATATTCTTCTTGAAGATTCATTTGCAGCCGATGAGTACAATACCCTTTGGTGTATCTACAAGGTTCTAAACCTTGTTAGAGTACATGAAATCCATCTCAGAATTCATGGCTTCTTACCACTTCCCAGAGTCTATACTCATAATAGCCTTCTCGTAGGTCTGAGGATCAACATCCTGAGAGTCATCTCTACTGATATGTCTCACATATCTTTCAGGAGGGTGAGATACTCTACTAGACCTACGTAAATTTAGAATTTGTGTGTTAGGTACCTGAACAGACTCAAGCTCTGGAATGGTGCTTGAGCTAGGTTCTCCAACCTCGCTCAATTCTATCTCACTCTCATTGTTTCCATCAAGAATGTGTTCTTTCTCAAGGAACATATTTCTCTTGGCAACAAATACCTTTCAGTCCTTGGGATGATAAAAATAATACCCACAATTTTTCTTTTGGTATCCCACAAATATGCACCATTATGTCATTGATTCCAACTTATCGGGGTTGTGTCCTCTAACGTGGGCAGGACAACCCTGGATCTTAACAATTTTAAGATCGGACTTCTTCCCTTTCTATATCTCATATGGTGTAGACACTACCGACTTTGATGAAACTCTGTTCAGAAGATAAGCTGCAGTCTCTAGGGCATACCCCTAGAATGAGATGGGTAGGTCAGCGAAACTCATCATAGATCACACCATATCTAACAGCGTTCGATTCCTCCTTTCTGATACACCATTGAGCTAAGGTGTATAAGGAGATGTCCACTGGGATAGAATCTCATTATCCCTAAGGAAATGAGTGAACTCCGTACTCAAGTACTCTCCTCCTCGATCTGATTGAAGAGTCTTGATACTCTTTCCAATTTGGTTCTTTACATTATTCTTATATTCCCTGAATTTCTCGAAGGCCTTAGATTTGTACTTCATTAAGTACACGTGTCTATACCTAGAGAAATCATCAGTGAATATAATGAAGTATGAGTAACCACCTATAGCTTGAGTCAACATGGGACCACATACATCACTATATATGAGTTCCAATAACTCAGTGGCTCTCTCTCCAGTTCCACTAAAAGGAGATTTGGTCATCTTCCCACGAAGGCAAGGTTCGTAAGTTACATATGTCTCATAGTCAAATGGATCTAAGTATCCATCTTTTAGCAACTTTTAAATCCTTCCCTCATGTATATGACCTAGCCTACAATGTTATAGGTATGCATTATTCAACTCATCTATTTTCCTCTTAGACATATTTATATTCATGATATGTGGAGAAGTGTCTAACACATATAAGCCATTTATTAGGGTCCCTCTAGTGATGATCTTATCATCCATAATTATTAAATAATTATTATTCTCAAAAACTAATTTATATCCACTAATTATCAAACAAGAGATAGAAATAATATTTTTAATAATAGAGGGAACAAAATAACATGCATCTAATGTAATAATAGCTCCACCAGGTAGATGTAGGGTGACCTCTCTAATAGCAACTGCAGTAACTCTTGCTCCATTGCTAATCTCGCCTTTACCTAATCTCCTAGATCTTGCCAGAACTTACAACGAATTAAAGATATGATAAACATTCCCGATATCTAATACACATGTGTTATCATGAAAATCTAACCAGTGGAGACTAATCATGAATATACTTGAAGCTTCTCCAAGCTTCTGTTTCGCTTTATCTGTAAGGTAGTCCTTACAGTTCCTCTTCTAGTGCCCATCTTGGCCACAATAGAAGCATTGTCCTTTGTCCTTTGCTAAGTATTTCTTGGCAACCTTTGCCTTACCTAGTCTTTCTTTGCCCTTCCCCTTCTTAAGGGTCCTGTTGGCCTTCCTTTTCTTTTTGGTCTTATCAATATAGAGAACTGGCTTCTCCTTCTTGATGACACTCCCAGCTTCCCTCAACATATTGAGGAGCTCAGGAAGAGTTACCTCAAACTTGCTCATGTTAAAATTCATGATGAAGTGAGAAAAGGAATTTGGTAGGGACTGAAGTATAAGATCAACGTACAGATTATCCTCTATGACTATTCCTAAACCTATGAGTTTCTCAATCCACTCTATCATCATTAGGACATGGTTATCAACCGATGTCCCTTCTGTCATCCTAGCTTGGAAGAGTTTCTTAGATATCTCATACTTTTTAGTTCTTCCCTGTTTCTCAAGCAGTTGACGGAGATGAAGAATAATAGAATCTGCATCTATGCTCTCATGTTGTCTTTGTAACTCAGGAGTCATAGAGGCTAACATGTAACGTTTTACTAACATGGAATCATCTATGTATTTCACATAGCGAGCGAGCTCATCCTCGCTTGCCCCTTCTTCCGGTGCGGGCACGATTGTATCAAAAACGTATGCGATTTTCTCCATCGTGAGAACAATTCTCAAATTGCAGAGCCAATCTGTATAGTTTGGACCAGTGAGGTAGTTGGCATCAAGTATACCACGTAGGGGGTTTGTGAGCGACATGTTTCTGACAAAACAAGATATAGCAAAAATAAATAACTTATAGATTTTATAGAAAATACTAATTAAGATATGGACTTCTATCTTAATGTTCTCCCACTATTTTCTTAGTGAATCACGCGACACCCTCGACACATGAGGCGGAAGTCTTCGGCAGACTCCTAGTGGGGATCGGGATCCAATTGGCGTCTTAGTGCAATCTCGAGGGACTCGACTAATTGCATTAAGCCCAAAAGGTAGGTAACTCTTGCCAAAATTACAACTCCTTATGATTTCCATCACATTCGGCCTCCGAATCATCATGGTCTCGAGGGACTCGACTAACCATAATGTTCAGTTAAGTCATCACCATCGTTACAAGATGAGTTTAATTCAATGATATGCCCTTGAGGGACTCGACCAAGCATACCATATCCTCAGGTCACATGTGACATCTCTATGTCGTAGGCAAGAACTCGATCACGTAGATAGGTGAGCCTCGAGGGACTCGACCAACTCAACCTATGTCATGATTCAATTTCTTCCTATAACAATAGAAGGCCACGTGGGTCAATCTGATTGCCTCATGCTTACCGACTTAATATTATCTTAGGAGGGGTTTTTATTTTCTATCAGTCTCCTAATATATCGTGTCACACACATACATATTTAATATATATCTATATCGCATGCAAATATATATATATACATATATCTAGTAGGTGTATAACACATCACACATGCAAGCCACACCAGATGATCATGAGCCATCACCTAATATGATGAGGCCCGAGCCAATGGGCCTAGTCACTCACAATAGAATCTGTGTACATTAGCGCATCTCCATGCACTATGATTATTGATCTTATCATCATCGGTTCCGTCGGATCGATGCATCACCATGCGTCATAATCTCCTGTTACGACATCGTGGGTCCCGCTATCATTTCCACGCTCCGGACACGCCTCTCCATGTAATTACAAATAATCACAGGCATGCAGGCTCGATAAAAAATGAGAAAAACAAAGGCACGCAGGCCCCAATAATAATAATAATCATAATTACACACATCACAATACATGGCTTATGATTATCCATCCACATCATACATCACATGTACATTACATCATATGTAGGATTAATATATATATAATAATTAATTAAACTATTTAATTAATTATTTTTTGGAAATCAAAACATGCTCGGAATTTTCAGAATTATCAAGGGCATTTTCATAATTCTGGATAAGAGGACAGTCCTCAAAATTTCTAGAATTGTTGAGGGCATTTTTAAAATTCTACACATGAGGACAGTCCTTAAAATTTTTAAAAATCAAAGGGGCAGGATCATCCTTTTTCTTAAAAGGATGCCCTAGCCCTCTCCTTCCCCCATCTGCGCCACCGCCGCCCCACGCAGTGGCGTCGCCTGTTGCGCCCCTACGTGAGGCATTCGCCGAGTGGCACCTCATGGGCTGGAGGCGTCGCCTTGCATGGGCATTGCCCTGGCGGCCCAGCGCCGCCCTTGTAGGGTGCACTGCTGCGGCCTTGCGACCTGTTGGCAACCACCACCTACCGCGGCTGGGTGCCCCTTCGGCCGGTGCGCAGCCCTGTGGCTGGCCGTTAGGAGCCCCTTATGGGCTGGCCGTAGCTAGTCATGCCCGTGGGGCTATTGCCCATGCGGGTGGCCGCCCCTATGGGTGGTCGCCCCTTTGCAGGGGAGCCTTGGCTGCAGCAAGCCGCCCCTTGCAAGTGGCCGGCTGCCCCTGCAGGAGGGCTAGCCGTGGCTATGCCTTGTTGCCCCTTAGGCTTCCTTCGCTGCGAAAATGTAGCAAGAATGCATAGAATGATTCTACATAATTCAATCTCATCACACGTAGTTTAAAATCAATCTTTCGCACGAAAACCATGGCTCTGATACCACTGTTGGGAAATCTACAGTGGGTGCATCACATGTGCAGTGAAAATCAAAACAAAAACTGGTTTCCCAAGCAGATCAAATCGTCATGCAAAAGATTGGGATTGTGAAAAAAATCACAAAAATCGATAAAATCGCGATACGAGAGAGATTGATTTTACCTAGGGAGATCGTTTATCCCTATATTCCAGATCTAGATGGAGAAGATGAAGGAGGTCAAGCGTCCTCCTCTCTAGCGGTATCAACACAATGGATCTTTGTAGCGAAACTCCTCTAATCTGATCTTACAACTCTTGCTCAGATGGAGGGAGGAGAATAGGAGGTGGTGGCTAAGGCTGTAGCCTATCGACCAAGAGTCTCCCCTCCTATTTATAGAGAGCCACCAAAAAACCCTAGGGCTCCTGCCTTAGTGGGTATTGGATCTCTATCCAATAATCCATTAACGTTATATTATTGGATCTCGATCCAATAATGTCCTTAGGCCTCTAATTGGGCCTTAAGTAAGGAGCCCATCAGTATGAGGTCTTATCTAATGAGAATAGGGGCTAATCGGATCTCCATCCATTCCTCTATTCACTGAAGCATCCACCATATATATGTGACCCTCTAGGCTCGATACCGAGCTGGCCGTGAGTCTCTCACACCAGAACTTCTTCTGATATAGTGAATTATTATCCCCATAATAATTCACTTGACTCATCGACTATGGACGTACTAGGCCACTATGCCATAATCCCCAAATGGTACAAGGGAGATCAAATCCATCGGACCTATCTGTCCATAATTACCATGTATGTATAATCCCTCATCTAACTAATATCCCAGAGACTGTATATTAGATATGATACTGTCCTGTCATGTACGGAATCAGTTTATCTTATTTTAATCAGATTCTACCGGAGAACTCCTCTCTTAATCTGAATGACCCTGACTAGGGATTTGTCTAAGCAAGCATATATAGGATATTCCTCTTATGATATTGAGAGTGGATGATCCTCTATTGACACTCAATTGCTTTCATAAGGTTGGCTACCAATTCCGATAACCAGTTGTACCAGACCTGGAGCTTTCGAAACATGTAAGTCTGGCGTCAAAGAAAGAAGTACTTATACAAGATATCCTTGGTGTCTTAAGTCCAAGGACTAGATACACAACTGGGACTATGGAATCACTGTTTGACATTATGTATCATTAACTATATAGCATTCCATAAGTGGATCAATCAGTGAACTCATTCTCCAATGAGCACCTATACTATATCCATAGTGTCTCCACACAAGTGGCTTTGTGACCAATCGCTTCCAGCATATGGACGGGTATATAGTACACCGGTCTGTCCGGTTATCTTGATATCCCTCTCGAGTAACCTATGACCGAGATTATTTAGGATCTGTATTTAAAGATGAATCTATCTCATTATCTTGATCTCATCATGATCTGATTCCCATTGCACAGAACTAATGACATCACAATATATATGCTACATATAATATAATGTGAGAATATGTTAATATTAATCATAAGTAAAAAGATTACGTAGTGTGTCACATGTGTCATCACTCGCGTGATTGGCTTACAAGACACCTGTAACTAGCACTAGTGTCATATTAGGCCCACCCTCTTTAGATCAACCTTGTCCTAAAGGCTGAGGTTCCATGAATTCTAGGAACCTAGTCTTCAGGTCTTCATATGATTCCCGTATGATATCTTTCATAGGTAAATTACTCTAATGTGTCAGCACTTTAGTAGAGGAACATCGACAGCACATCATAATCCTGCGGTGAAGTAGTACTTATGGCTGGACTTGGATATCCCCATCGGTAGTAGTATTTGAAGTTGACTTTGGGTTGATTCATTTTCTCCTAGCCTGAGTATTAGACAGAACACATGGAAGACAAGATGGATCTTAGCATCAACATGTAAGTTTAATCTATACGCCATGGCTCCAATATGTTTCGTGATCTGGTAAGGTCTATAAAAGCGAGGGGATAATTTTATGGATGCTCGTGTGTTGATTGACATTTACTTATATGGTTAGAGATGAAAAAGGTCCCAATCTCCCATAGATAACTCCCTTTCACTTCAATGTGTGTCAGCTTGCTGCTTCATTCTGGTTTGGGCGACTAAGAGTTTATCCTTCAATAATTGTAAGATTTTGTCCCTGTCAATTAATTCTCGATTGACCTAATCTACTTTGGCTGAGCCAATTATATATTTTGGAATTATAGGGCTGATCGACCATATACTACTTCATATGGGGAATATTTAGTAGAAAAATGATATGTTGTATTTTACCATCATTCGCCCAAGGGAACCGTTTTGTCCATTCCTTTGGTCGGTTACTGGTGAAACATCTGAGGTATGTCTCTAAACACTTGGTCACCACTTTAGTTTGGCCATCAGCCTACGGGTGATGTGTCGTGCTCATCTTTAATTTGGTGTCCTGCAACTGAAAGGCTCGATCCAAAATTTACTGGTAAAGACCCTATCACGATCACTTGCAATCGATCTTGGCAGCCCATGTAATTTTATAATACTTTTCATAAATATTCGGGCAATGCTAGAGGTGGTGTAGGGATTTTATACAACATAAAAATGGGCATACATTGTAAGACGATCAACCATGATGAGAATTGTACCATTCCCTTAGGATGAGGGCCCCTTTGATGAAATCCATTGCTATATCAGTCTATATTGAGTCCGGTATTGGTAGAGGCTACATCTTTCTACGACTTGCCACTGTTTCACCTTTATGTCGTTGGCAAACATTGCATTGTGCTACAAATTCAGCAATAAAATTTTTCATCCCTCTCCAATAGAAGTTTTACTTAATTCTTTTATAGGTTCTAAGGAATCTCAAGTGCCCTACTACTGGTGTGGAATGCATCTCTTATAGGATAGTTTTTATGCAAGGAGAATCAGGTACAGGCATGATGCATCCCTTATAGCGCAAGTCTTTCATATCCCAACTGTAATGAGCTATGAAGCTTGGTTCCTCCAATTTTTTAATGATCTTGCTAGTCTCTGGATCATCCCTCTATTCCTTCCTAATGTCTTGAAAAGCTGCAGGTTGGAAGGGAGATTGTCAAAAATTTTGCTTGCTTGGGTAGTCGCGAAAGTGCATCTGCAATAACATTTTCCTTTCCTTTTTTATAAGTTATTTCATAATCATACCCAAGAAGCTTCGTTACCCATTTTTGTTGTTCGGAGAGGATATCTTCTACTTTAAAAAGCATTTAATGCTCTTATGGCCAATTTTTATTTGAAAGCGCCAGTCGATCAAGTAAGATCTCCACTTTGTTACTATGTGTATGATCGCAAGCATCTCCTTATCGTAGATAGGCAATTTTAGATAGGAGGGAGACAATGCCTTAGTGGTGTAGGCGAAGGGTCAGCCATCTTGCATGAGGATAGCACCAATCCCAACTTCGGATGCATCGACTTCAATAATGAAGGTTTTGTTGAAGTCAGGTAGTGCTAATACGAGCGTTAATGTCATGGCTGCCTTGAGATCGTCAAAGGCAGTGGAGGCTTTGTTTGACCACTAGAAAACATATTTTTTCAGTAAGGATATGAGGGGTGCACTGATCTTCCCATAATCTTTGACGAACTTATGATAATAGCTGGTCAAGTCAAGGAACCCGTACAGCAATTTTATGTCCATTATGGTTGGCTAGCTTTGTATTGCCTTGATTTTGGAAGGGTCCACCGCCACTCCTTCTGATATGAGGTGCTCAAGATACTCCACCTTTTATTGAAGAAAGCCTTGAATCTCAGATTTTGATAATGAAATCAATTGATGAGTGTTTAATCTAACATATGTGTTAAAGGAAGTATTGTAAGTCTAACTACGACAAAGTAATTAAGTTACAGTCAGATGATGGGCAAAGATCAAGCTTGGTCATTGGACGATGCAGTGGGACCTCGCTAGGAGTTCGCTATGAGATTCACCGAAGGGATCAGGAAGTTTGCTAGGAGATCATCAGAAGAAGACCATAAGACTCGCTGTAAGAATGCCAAAGGCTGCTAGATTAGCGGGAGTTAGGTCTTGGTTTAGCTTGTTGGTCATTAAGAGTTGTAATCATTGAGTCATAGTTAGGGATTGAGTTCTAATTGAGTTGAATTTGGATAAAATCTAAATTAACTCAATAAGGCAACCGGGTCCATTATAGGGTGTGATTGAGCTCAGGTTAAGCTCAATTAGTTGACCAGGGGATTGATCAACTGATGGTTCAAATCGAGATTGGAAAAGTGAAGAGAATCACTTTTCGGAGATTCCCGACGAATGAACCGTCGGTGAGCGGCGATTCAACCGACGTCGCCTAGGTTTTCGGGTGGCTAAATCGCTTGTCAGTGGTTGAACCACCCAAGTTGGGCAGCTAAATCGCCCATACCCTGGATTCTGGGTATTTTTGGTAGTTGACCCACCCAAGCCTGCGGCTGAACCGCTTGTACCTAGATTTTGGGTATGTTTAAATTTTGGCTCCAATTTCTAAAGTCATTTGGGGCCTATAAATACCCCAAGTTTTTTTGCATTCTATACGATAATTTTGGGGATTACATTTTATGAAAAAATATGTATGAATTGTAAGAAAAAGAAAAGGGGAACAAAGAGGTTAGAGTTAGAAAATTTCTTAAAGTGTCTCTTGTATGCTCAATTATAAGGGTTTTCACCCAAAGATGATCGGTAGTGGATGCCGGTATGCCTCAAGGAGGAGGACTCGAGAGTAGACGTAGGTCGGTCGGTGCTGAACCACTATAATTGTGTGTTTGTACTTATTATATTTATTACTTGCAATTGTCGTGTTCTTAATTGTCTTAAACTAAATACCAATAAACCCTTTCGATTTTTACTTACTCTTTGAAAGAAAAGTTTCAAGTCAAGCACTTCCCTTCAACGTTGTTTATCTTTTTATTAGGAGTTGCTTGTTCCTTCTTAAATCATTTTTAAGTAAGAAACTTAGCATTTTCTTTGAATCATTCACTTGTTATGAAAAGCTTTAGATTTTCTATCTTGCTTAAAGAAAAAAGTTTTTTTGTTATAATAATAATTTACACTTGTACTAATTCACCCCCCCCCCCCTCTTAGTTCCAAATGATCATAACAATTAGTATCAGAGTAAGATAGTTAATCATGTGATTAACACTCACTTGAGTAAATGGCTTGTTTTGGCATGAATGAAGGACATTCCATTTTACATCCTCCCGTGATCAATGGGACAGATTACACATATTGGAAGATAAGGATGCGTATTTTTCTTATCTCTTTAGACCTTGATTTATAGAATATTATTGAGAATGGATTTGAAAAATCTTCTAATCTAATGAATGAGTGGAATAATTTAGAAAGGAATAGTTTTTTCTTGAATGCAAAGGCTATGAATGCTTTGTTTTGTGCTCTTGACAAGAATGAGTTTAATCGTGTTTCTATTTGTGAATCAACTTTTGATATTTGGTATACACTAGAAATCACACATGAAGGTACTAGTAGAGTAAAAGAATTTAAGACTAACATTTTAGTTCATAACTATGAGTTGTTTTTAAAGAAACCAAGTGAGTCCATTGGAGACTTGTACACCTGTTTCATGGATGTTATCAATGGCCTTAAAACACTTGAAAAATATTTTTCAAACTTTGAACTTGTGAGTAAAATTTTAAGATCTTTACCGAAAAATTGGGATTCTAAAGTAACCATTATTCAAGAGACTAAAGATTTAAATAACTTGCATATTGAAGAACTCATTGGCTCCCTTATGACATATGAACTAAACTGTAAAGCTCATGATGAGCTTGATGAATCCCTTCCAAAGAATATGAAGGATATAACACTTTGAACAATAAATGACTCATCGAGTGATGAGGACCATGATATTGCATTGTTATCAAGAAAGTTTAAAAAGTTTATAAAAAAGAACAAAAACTATAAAAATAAAAAAAATGAAAAAGGACAATGTCATATGCTATGAATGCAAAAAACTAAGACATTTTAAAAATGAATGTCCTTATTTGAAGAAGAAGCCAACACATAAGAAGAAATCACTTTCGGTCACTTACAACGATTCAAGCTCTTCAAATGAAGAAGACCACTCTAAAGAAGTTATTAACTATGCTCTAATGGGGATCGAAAATGAGGTTAGTGAGTTTTTATATATTTCTTTTTTGGAGTTATTAAATATGTTTCATGATTTGTTTGATTAGTTTATAAAACTTAGCAAATCTTTTAAGTTGCATAAGAATGAACATGAATTGTTAATTGGTAGACTTGACAAAATGCATGATTCATTAGTATCACAAAAATCATATTCTAAATGTGATATGCTAAATAATGTTAAAGAAAAGAATATCATGCTTAAGATAATATTAGAAAATTTTAAAATTAGAAACAAATTCTTAAATATGATCATTCTAATAAGGGTCATATTAATAGAAGGAATGGTATAGGTTTTATTGGTAACTTTCAACAAAAGCCAATCATATTTGTTAAAGGACCAACCTTAAATGTGCTACTAAGAACCAAGTGTAATTTTTATAAAAAATTAAGACATAAGGTAAATAAATGCTTATTTAGAAAATATAGTCCACATCAACTAGTTTGGATTCCCAACGGAACTTTATATAACAAAAAATAATTAGAAAAAAAGATAAAGTTCTTTATGAACGACTCAATGTAAAATGGGTACCTAAACTAAAAATATATTTCTTGTAGGTTTATCTCCAAACTAAGGCTAGAAGTACTAAATGGTATCTTGATAGTGGATGCTCAAGGCACATGACCAGAGATTCATCTTATTTTTCTAAGCTCACTAGCTTAAGTAAAGGAGTTATTATCTTTAGAGACAACAACAAGGGTAAAATCAATGGAAAAGGAACAATAGGTAACACATCAAACCTCTTGATTGAAGATATATTGTTAGTTGATGGCTTGAAACATAACTTGCTTAGCATTAGTCAATTATATTATAAATGATATGTGATTAAATTTCAACCTAATGCTTGCATAATTGAATTTTCATATAAAAATAAATCTTTGATTACTTTAAGAAATAATAATGTGTACACCATTGATATTAAAATATTCTGTGATGAAACTTGTTTTTTGGCTTTGAATGATGATGAGATTTGGCATAAAAGACTAGGTCATGCTAGCATGAAACTTTTAAACCAAATTTCTATCAAGGAACTAGTAAGAGACTTACCTAATTTAAGCTTATCAAAGATAAAGTATGTGACACTTATCAATTAGGAAAACAAATAAAGAGTAGCTTTAAGTTGAAAAATCAAATAAGCACCTCGAGGCTACTTCAATTGATTCATATGGATTTATTTGGACCAATTGACATTACAAGTTTAGGAGGTAGTCAATATGCATTTGTTATAGTGGATGATTTTAGTAGATATACTTGGACCTATTTCTTGGCACAAAAAAGTGTTACATTTAAATATTTTATAAAATTTTGTAAATTATTTAAAATGAAAAAGGATGTATGATTTCTTCAATATGAAGTGATCATGGTGGAGAATTTTGAAATAATAATTTTTAAAATTTTTATGATTCGAATGGTATATCCATAATTTCTCTACTTCATGGAATCCACAACAAAATAGAGTAGCAGAAAAAGAAAATATGAGCTTACAAGAAATGACTAGAATAATGTTGAATGGATATAGTCTACCCAAATATTTTTGGGCCGAAAACATTAATATGATATACTATATTTTAAATAGGGTTCTTATAAAACTATTACTCACTAAAACTCCTTATGAATTGTAGAATATTTAGTTGTAAATGTTTTATTTTAAATGAATAGGATGCTTTAGGTAAATTTGATGTAAAATCCGATGAAGGTATTTTTCTAGGTTATTGTTCTATTTCAAAAGTTTATCGTGTTTTTAATAAAAGAACGTTAATAATAGAAGAATCCATTCATATTATTTTTAATGAGTTTTTCAAATTTAAGAAGATTGATTTTGATGATGAAGTTGATCTTGGTATCTTGAATTTAAATGATAATACTCCTAAAAGTAATTTGGATGAATCTACTTCCAAATCCTTACCTAAGGAATGAAAGTATATGAATGGTCATCCTAAGGAGCTTATAATAGGAGAAACATCAAAAGAAGTTCAAAATTGATCTTCTTTTAGAAATTTTTGTGCGAATGCTTCGTTTCTTTCTCAAATCGTGCCAAAGTGCTTTGATGAGGCCCTAAGAGATGATTCTTGGGTTAATGCAATGCATGAAGAGCTTAATCAATTTAAGAGAAATGAGGTATGGGAGCTTGTTCCTAGACCTAATGACCATTTAGTGATTGGTGCTAAATGGGCCTTTAGAAACAAGCAAGATAGAAATGGTATTGTGGTTAGAAATAAGGCAAGATTAGTAGCTAAAGGTTATAACAAAGAAGAAGGGATCGATTATGATGAAATATTCACTCTCGTGGCTAGACTTGAAGCCATAAGGATGCTCCTTGCCTTTGCATCTTTTAAAAATTTTAAGTTGTTTCAAATAGATGTTAAAAGTACTTTTCTAAATGGTTTTATTTTCGAAGAAGTGTGATAGGACCCTAGTAGGGCTGGGTCCTATTCACCTTAGTAGAGTTAATAAAACTATGAAATGTAATAAAACCCCCACCTAGTCACTTCTATCCTATAAAGGAGTGTGGCTAGGGTTTACTTGGGGCCGTAGGGCTCACTAGCTGTCGCCTCCTTTACTTGGCTGATCGATTAGGGTTTCTAGCAGATATAGCCATGGAGCCAACTTAGCTGTCACCCATCCCTATTAAGATAGGGCGGCTATAGGAGGGGCAAGGGGATCATTCTATTTAGGTAGCACATCCCTTGCGCTAGGGTTTTAAGCCCTATATAAGTTGTAGCCTCCACCTCTTTTTGATCAAGCAATAGATCAGTTTATTTCAGTCATCTAGCCGACTACAAGGAGGGAGGAACCCCTATGGCGTTCTAAGGGTTGATCCTCCTTAAAGATTAAATCTATAGATCTCCTTCTGGGGTTCTATCATTTGGTATTAGAGCATCGTTCCTACTACCCCTACTGTCATCTCTGCCACCTCCACCCTTCCAAGCAATTCCCACAATTTCTTCAAGACATCGCCTCCACCATCATCCCCAAACTGCAGATCCATCAATTTGTCATTGCCCCCTCTATGTTTGCATTGAAAATATGGTAAAAATCCATCACCCACACCTTGTTACTACTACAAACCTTTATCCTTGTGTTCCAAAGAAAATTTTCTATCCTTGCTTCCTTGTGAATTCTTTCCATCACAAATGTGATCATCGTTGCGAAGGGGAATTGTTGTAGAAAATTTCAGCCATAAAGAGGCTTATTGAAACCGATCTTTTGAGTATCCTTTATAAACAAAAATTTTACATATTCTCATAGATCAACTTAGCCTTTGTCTAAGATTGATCTATCATAAAAGTCATCTCAGAAACTATTCCTATATTACTACAATTCTTTGCTGCATATTACTAAATTTTTACGATAAAGAATTTGCCTTCTTCCTTTGCATCAATTTTTTACCGTTACGCTGTCAAAATTTTATCAATGTAAATTGCTACTATTACTTACATCTGAATCAACCATTAAAATTCTACATAATTTCCTTATTCTTTCTCTGAAATTTATGTCGAAAATTCATTGTTTTTCGACATAAATTTTGTTCAGTAGGACAACACATACACACCTTTTCTTCATTAGATTCTATCAGATTTCACTATTGCCTTTCTTGGTTTTTGAACTTCCTCTTTCTCATCTTCAATCCCTACTATCACCATGCAAAACACATATCAAACTACAGTAAAAAACTAATCTCAATCAGCCTAAAAAAAATAGCCCTAATTGCAGCCTACTTCCTTACCAATCCACATACCTTTTTGGCCAACCTTCCTTACCGAACCACTACCTTTTCAGCCAACCTTCCTTACTGATCCACCTACCTTTTCGACCACCCTTGCTCTGAAACCTCTCATCCCAATCAGCCCCAAAAATAGCCCTAACCACAGCCTACCTCCTTACTAATCCACCTACCTTTTCAGCCAACTTCCTTACCGATCCACCTACCTTTTCAATGAACCTTCCACACCGATCCACCTACCTTTTCAGCCAACCTTCCTTACTGATCCATCGACCTTTTTAGCTAACTTTCTTATTGATCCATATACCTTTTTAGCCTAAAACCATAGCCTTCTACAACCAGCACCTATTGTACCATACCCTCACCGATCCCTATGAAACCTTTGATGCTATCTATCTCAAATCCAAAACCCTTTTCCAAACCTTCATCCATTGCTATCATAGCACTAAAATCACAGTAAATTGCAGCCAAAACTCCATAAAACCGTAGCCCCAAACTGTACCCAAAGCAGCCATAAAACTAGCCACAAAAACTGTAGCCTTTGGTCCATCAAACTTTTAGCCACCCAACCTCCATTATCCCTTCAACCATAACATGCATCTCACATTGCACAATGCTACCAATAGCGACCTCTCACAGCCATCTTCCTTGATCGCAGCTAGTAGTGATCGCTTATGGTAAAAAAATAAAAGAAAGAAAAACTATCAGCAATGATCTTTCGCTACAATCTGTCTACATTATGGCTCGCAGCCATCTTTCACTTTGAACTGCCTTGATTATGGCCAACAATAAATTGACCATGACCAATAGCAGTCTCTTGCTCTATACCATCGCTAACCTCCTCCATAATAGCCGTGCACTTCGTTGTCCCATCTTCGTCCTATTGTAGCTGCACCCTTGCTGTAACCAACGCCACTCACAGCCACGAAGTAGCACTACAGCCACAGCCTACATCGTTGTTACTATCTTCTTCCTCCACCGTCATTGCTGCCTCTTGATTCAGATCCCTTAACTGCCATCTCCAACAGATATCAGCCACCTGAAAATTATAGCCTCAACGACTTTGTAGCATCACCGTAGGCCCATAGTCGACATTACTATTGCTGCCTTCTTCCTCCACGGTTGCTGCTACCCTTGGCTACCATCCCCTACCAAATGTAGCAGCCACTTGGAGACTTCCCCACCGCAGCCTCGATATTTTTACAACATCATCACAGCAACACTTTCTCAACCTTTTGCTGCTATTGCTGCCTTTAACCTGAAGACTGCAGCTAAACTCTTCAATCAATTATTTGATAGGTTGGAGATCCTTACATCATGACATCGATGGGCTTATTCGAAGCTACATCAGAGTCTTTTAAGATGCGTATGATGCTAAATTATGTGCTCTCTTTGAGGAGTTTAGATTGGGCTGATCATTGAGCCCAAGAAGATCATAACATGGAGCAAATTCAGATTATAAAAAGAACCCACCGGAGATAAGAAGTAAAGTTAAGACACGATAACCCTATATCTTGATGACATTGATCTCTTTATACAACTTCAAAAAGGACAACTCAATCAAGATACTCAGAGCATGAGAGCCACATCTTAACCAAAAGTATATAATCCTTTAGCACCAATCAATTACGAGAACCTTGACGAAGAACTAGCAATGATCCATCAAACCTCCACCATATAAGAGTACCAAAGTAGGTTTGAAAGGTTATCTAATCAAACTTATGATTGGTCTGAAAAGTAAATATTAAGGATTTTTATTGAGGGCTTGAAGCCAGAGATTCAGAAAAAAGTTAAAGTGTGACAGTTGTATACACTTAAGCTAGCTATCTCCTTTGTACAACATCAAGAAGAGTGATTAAACTATGAAGCCCGGAGGACTAGGGTCGCTCCCCAACCAACGACACTAAAGCTTTTACTTCCTTCTACTGTTAGCCAACCCCCTTAGCTAATAAAATTAATAAGAGAAGACCCTCGCGATGAATCGGCGAAGGGCCTATGTAGGTGTTGTAATAAACTGTAGAGCCTAGAACACCATTGTAAAAAGGAGAGACCTCTGACGATCATACCCAATGAAGAACCCAAACTTGAAGATACGACTCCCAAGCCCAAGGAGAAAGATACACCACAACCGGTCACTCGCACAGTCTCTACCTTAGCCAACTACACAAACCTACAAAAATTGAAGATCGAGGGGTTTCTTGAGCAGCAATTTGTCATCATCCTCATTAACACCGGGAGCACATGCAACTTCATGAGCAGTAACGTTGCTACCCATTTAATGCTCTAAAAAGAATATTACAATGGGTTTAAAGTCAATATATCTAATGGCCGATTTCTGAAGTGCAAAAATAAGTGGCCATGGGTAAAACTGATCCTATAAGAGCAAGACGTAGTTGCTGATTGTTTCCTCCTCCCTCCCAATGATTTTGATATAGTGCTTGGCATTGATTGGTTGTCTATGATTAGAGATGTTTTTGGAATTTTTTGAAGCTAACCATAAAAATTTTTAGCAAAGGAAGACAAGTGGTTTTACAAGGGAGCCAAGCGACTACGACTACAACATAGCACTTAGTGAGTGTACCAAAAGAAAAGTCCAGCGACTTCTTAATTCAAATTCATGAGTTTCAGGAGATAAAGCCAAAGGAGATTGAAGATAAGAACCCTCCCCCACAGCTTGCTGAAATTTTGGGAATCTCCACCAAATCGAGCCTACTACCTCTTGTTAAGATGCCCAGGAATCCTATTCACTGATGGCATAAACTTTAGTATGGGCTATCATTCTGGGTGGCAGTGGCTCCTTCTTCTTATTCAATGGATAATCCTTTACTTTTTGATCTAGTTTCACACGAGCAAAACAGGCTCCAGTCACCCGCAAACATTTACTTGTTTCATGATTATATCCACATTTTGCACATGACTTAGTTCTCTGAGGTGGCTTTCCCTTCTCTAATCCTGACATCTTGACCCTCTTATTACTATTTTCATATTCATTCACTCTCTTACTTTTACTTGTAAACTTGTCCTTGTAGTTCTTACTCACAATTTCATGTATCTTCTCCAAGTCTCTTTTAATTATTAAGGCCCTTTCTATCACATCAGCATATGAAAGAAGTTTTAAGACTGCTATCCAACTCCTTATCGCAGGCCTTATACCTCAAATATTTTTGTTTTCCTAATTTCATTAAAAGAAAAATTTTGTATGTCAATCTCTTATAAAAATCACCAAACCTCAATGTATATTTGAAATATGGCATACCTACTAGTAGGTCTTAGTGATCCTTAAATCATACTCTGATACCATCTCTGTCCCTTCGAATTATATCATATTCAAGAGATATGACTCTAATCTAAAGAGATCGATAATATTATCAACAACAGAATCTATCCAGGATCTCAATAATCATTTGAGGATACTAAGAATAATATACAGAGTCATTCGATCACTTTCATAGAAACCTGTGTAAATTATAATCTCTTCACATTATCCTAATGAATCACAAAACCAATCCAAAACCAACGCAGCTAAATATAATCTACATTCATAAAATCCACCAATGCGATAAAATTTATATGACTTTGAAAACAACCATATACTACCACTTCATATATTATAAAGCATGTTTAACATTCGATATCCCAAACAAGGGGGTACTCTTAAGTCCATTACATAGTTACCCCACTTCAAAATATGTCTACAGCTTTACATTAGACACAAGGTGTACACATACAACGATAACATATTGTCAAATAAAGATTTAGCCCAAGAACTTCTTGCTTTCCCATTGCTTTAGCCCCGTATCAAGTATTTCAATAATTGCCAAGCTAACCTGAAGAAGATTAGATAGCAACAGAGTGAGCTAAGAAGCCCAGCAAGTATCAAACAAGTTCTAGGCAAGGAAAGATATTTACAAATTGAACCTGATATAACAGTGCAAGGTAGGAAATGCAAAAGTTTTCACATGTAACATCAAATCAGATTCACAACCACAAGGTTCATCATGATCGAAACATACTTAAATCCATAATAATTTAGAAAGGTAATTGAAGCATATATAACAATCAGAAGCATTTTGGTATATATCAATGACATATGAAGTTTTAGGAGCATATCAATAACATATGAAATACTTCTATACATGTCAAGGGAACAAATATCAAACTTAAGTTTGTATGTCATATTTGAAGTTGGATGAATATCATAGGTGTAAGTATGTCAAGCAGCATATCAATGGCAAATAAAATATTTCAGAGTATATCAATAAGAATATAAAATATTTAGGAGCATATCAAGGAGTTATAGGACATTTCAGAACATATCAATAACGTGTGAAATATTTTAGAATATATCAATAGCAAATGAAACATTTTGGAACATATAAAAAATGCATAGGACATATTTCGAAAGCACATCAATGGTGTATGAATAGTCTCAAAAGCTTATCAAATGAACAAGTAACAAACAGAAGCTCAAATATCATTCAGATATAATAGTCATTTCATTCTTATCCAAAGCGCATGAACAAACTCATAAGCAATGCTTTGGATATCATATCAAAACATAGAGAGCGAAGTGGGACCATAAGCATAATATGGAATATCTATCGCTAAATGACCACCAAACATAAGTCTCCCATGTTTGGGAGCTCCATCCACCCACGTCTGAGTAAAGTCATAGGGGACTGACAGAGCATGTCAACTCTAAGCATAACTCCTTTTACCATTTTTGGCAAAGGTTCACATTGTCCTAGAAACGCTGGAGTACAAAAGGACATGAGCAATGAATTTGGCATATATAGAAAGCACATACAAAATAATAAATCATACATGCGCCTAAACATAATAATATAATTTAATATTAATTAATAAATAATATATTCTAATATGTAAGGAAGTCAAGGACAAGATCATTAGAGATTTTAGTTTTGAAATAGATGAAGCAAGTATAGGTATAATTGATACAATCCCTATTTTGGCTGAATTCTAAAGGCAAATTGCAAAGTTATTCAGATGATTAAACATGCTCCAAATTACTCCAAAAGGTGTTGTTGAAAAGATAAATCAATCTAGTTTCTAGTTTCAAATGAAATAAGTTTCATATAAATTGAAAGTCTCTACAAAGAGCTATTGATAATTCTACAACCAAAGATCAGGAGTTATGATCCCTATTTTATAGAACTGATAAGGTCTAACAAAATAGAAATTTTAATAATGATTTAGACTCTAAATTTTTTAATACTAATATCAAATAAAAGATCAATGAGCCTATTTTCTGATGAATCAAATTTTGCATAAATCAGGAACTCCAACAGGAAGATATCAGCAATAAAGTGATGAAAGATCGAGAGCTATGATCCCTGTTTTATAGAATCCATAAGGTCTGACAAAATAAAATTTTTGATAATAATTTGGACTTTAAATCTTTCAATTATAGTATCAAATGAAAGATCTATGAGCCTATTTTCTAATAAATTAAGTTTTATATAAATCAGAAAATCCAACAGAAAGATATAAGCAATATAGTGATGAAAGGTCAAAAGCTACAAACTCTATTTTTGTAGATTTTATATGCTCAATTAAAATAAACGTTTGGGCTAGCAAATGAATTCTAAATTCTTCAAACTTAGATTTAAAAGAAAGATACACAAATTTATTGTTGAAAAAACTAAGTTTTGTCTAAATCAGAGACTTGTACTAATAGTTAGAGCAAGAAAAAGATAGATAGGTCATAATCTTGATAATATTACAGATTCATACTCAAGCAGCTAACAACATATTTCAGATTTGTTCTGAATTTTCTTCATAAATTAAGGCAAAAACAAAGATAAATTTTAGTAGGAGGAAGATATAATACTTACCATTGAATATTTTGATCCCAAAGGTGTGGATTAAATTACAATCTCAAAATCCCCAAATTTCTTCTTCTTCTTTCCTTCTCTTCTTCTTCTTCTTCTTCTTCTTCTTCTTCTTCTTCTTCTCCTCAAGTCCTCGTTGTACCCAAAACCCATTTTCTACCTCTAATTATTAATTATTTAAGCTAACATATGGGTTGATAGGTGGTAAATATGCATGCAATGTGTTTATGTGTCACCTACGCATATGCACAAGTGGCACTACTTTAAATAATATAGTGACACATGTCCTCACCATGTTTTTTAAAATAATGTGAATCTTCCATAATTTTTTATATTTTTAAGATTCACATTTAGGTCCCTAGCAATCAACTTTCAATATAAAATTATTTAATTAAAAGAATTAATAGGAATATTATGGAGGAAGATAACTCCAAAGAAGAAGTAGCTAACTATGCTTTAATGATGATTGAAGATGAGATTAGTGAGCCTTTAAATATTTTATTTTTAAAATTATTAAATATATTTTATGATTTATTCAATGAGTTTAGAAAACTTAGCAAGTCTTTTAAATTGCTTAAATTTGATCATGATTTGTTAGTTAAAAGACTTGACATAATGCATAATTCATTAGTATCATATAAATCATGTTCTAAATGTGATATGATAGATAATGTTAAAGAATTACATGCTTAAAAAAATACTAGAGAAATTTAAAATAGGGAATAAATTCCTAAATATGATATTTGCCAATAAGGGTCATATTAATAATAGAAATAGCATAGGCTTTATTGGCAATGTTCAACAAAAGCCAATTATCTTTGTAAAAGGATCTACATTAAATATGACAAAAAATCAAGTGTAATTTTTGTGGTAAATTAGGACATAAGGTAAACAAATACCTATTTAGAAGATGTAGTCCACATCAACTTGAATAGGTTCTCAAGAGAACTTTATACAATAATAAATAATTAGAAAAAAAAGATAAAGCTCCTTATGAATGATCTAATATAAAATGAGTACCTAAACCAAAAATATCTTTCTTGTAGGTTTGTCTCTAAACTAAAGCTAGGAGCACCAAATGGTATCTTGATAGTAGATGCTCAAGGTATATGATTGGAGACCCATCTTATTTTTCTAAGCTCACTAGCTTAAGTGAAGGAGTTGTTATCTTAAGAGATAACAACAGGGGTAAAATCATTGGAAAAGGAATAATATATAACACATCAAACCTTTTAATTGAAGATATGTTGTTAGTTGATGACTTGAAATATAACTTGCTTAGCATTAGGCAATTATGTGATAAAGGATATGTGGTTAAATTTCAACCTAATGCTTGCATAATTGAATTGCTACACAAAGACAAATCCTTGATTGCTTTAAGAAACAACAATGTATACACCATAGATATTGAAAATTTTTTTTGATGAAACTTGTTTTTTGATTTTGAAGGATGATGCTTGGATTTCGCATAAAAGACTAAGTCATGCTAGTATGAAATTTTTAAATCAAATTTCTACTAAGAAACTAGTAAGAGAGTTATCTAATCTTAAGTTTATCAAAGATAAAGTATGTGATATTTGTTTAGGGAAACAAATAAAGAGTAGCTTTAAGTTGAAAAATCAAATAAGCACCTCTAGATTACTTAAATTGATCCATATGGATCTATTTGGACCAATTGACATTACAAGATTAGGTAGTAGTAAATATACATTTGTTTTATTGGATGACTTTATTAGATATAATTGGACATATTTCTTAGCACATAAAAGTGATATATTTAAATATTTTACAAAGTTTTGTAACATTGTTCAAAATGAAAAAGGATGCATGATTTCTTTAATATGAAGTGATCATGGTGAAGAATTTCAAAATAATGATTTTTAAAATTTTTATGATTTGAATGGGTATATCCATAATTTCTCTACTCCACGAAATTCACAACAAAATGGAGTAGTAGAAAGAAAAAATAGGAGCTTACAAGAAATAGCTATAATAATATTAAATAAATATAAATTACCCAAATATTTTTGGATCGAAGCTATTAATATGACATGCTATATTTTAAATAGGATTCTTATAAGACCATTAATCATTAAAACTCTGTATGAATTATGGAATAGTAAAAAACCCAATATTTCTTATTTTAAAATATTTGGTTGTAAATATTTTATTTTAAATGAGAAAGATGCTTAAGGAAAATTTGATACAAAATCCTATGAAGGCATTTTTCTAGGTTACTCATCTATTTCAAAAGCTTATTGTGTTTTCAATAAAAGAACATTAGTAATAGAAGAATCCATACATGTTAACTTTAATGAGTTTTTCAAACTTAAAAAGATTGATTTTGATGATGAAATTGATCTTGATATTGTGAATTTAAACGATAATACTCCTAAGAGTAACTTGGATGTATCTACTTCTAATATCTTACTTAAGGAATAAAAATATATGAATGACCATCCTAAGGAACTTATAATAGGAGAAACATCAAAAGGAATTTAAACTCAATTTTCTTTTAGAGATTTTTGTGCAAATGCTGTATTTCTTTCTTAAATTGAGCCAAAATGTATTGATGAGGCCCTATGAGATGCTTCTTGGGTCAATGATGAAGAGCTTAATCAATTTGAGAGAAATGAGGTATGAGAGCTTATTCCTAGACCTAATGACCATTTAGTGATTGGTACTAAATGAATATTTATAAATAAGCAAAAATAAAAATGATATCATTGTTAGAAACAAGGCTAGATTAGTGGTCAAAGGTTTCAACCAAGAAGAATAAATCGATTATGATGAAACCTTCACTCCCGTGGCTAGACTTGAAGCCAAATGGATGCTCCTTGCCTTTGCATCTTTTAAAAATTTGAAATTATTTCAAATGGATGTTAAAAGTACTTTTCTAAATGATTTCATATCTAAAGAAGTGTATGTTGAACAACCTCCCAATTTTGAAAATTATCTTCTTGTTATTCAAATTTATGTTGATGATATCATTTTTGGATCTATAAATGAAACTTTATGTGAGTCATTTGCTAAGGAAATGAGCCAAGAGTTTGAAATGAGTCTAATGAGTGGGTTAACATTCTTCTTAGAATTATAATAAAATAACTAGATGATGGTATTTTTGGATCTACAAATGGTGTTTTTCGTAGCAGTCCAAGGGGTTGGTTCACTTTTGGCCATGCTACGTTTGCTTTGCTCTTCTTTTCCGAACACATTTGGCATGGCGCTAGAACCTTGTTCAGAGATGTTTTTGCTGGCATTGATCCAGATTTAGATGCTCAAGTGGAATTTGGAGCATTCCAAAAACTTGGAGATCCAACTACAAAGAGACAAGTAGTCTGATACAACATTGCTCTGATATCTTTCACCTCTTTTTTTTTTGTTTGACATAGGGTTAGGGTGCTGAAGAAATCTTGACTTGAATCACCATCTTTTCTTTGACTCTTTCCTCTTCTCTATATGGTAAATGATGCCAAATGAATAGGTGTGGAAGCTATAATTGTAAACCACGATCGAATCTATGGAATCATTGGTTTATACATTCCTTTTAGTCTCGACTTTAGGGATAATTTTTTTCGCTATCTTTTTTCGAGAACCGCCTAAGGTTCCAACTAAAAAATGAAAGAATTGTTTAGTATCCCAATTGAAGTAGTAATACTTACTACATTACCCCCAACTTATATACTTCAATGTGGGACTAAAGGGCGTTACATTCTCATCGAACATATCCCGGATCGAACCAACCTTTATAAGACATTAATATGTGCCCACTTTTTCAATGTGGGACTAAGTGGTGCATGTGAGGCTTAGCCCAGTAGTGGCTCGGCTAACATGCTCGAGCTAAGAGTTACCAATAATACACTCATCAACCCTTATAAGACACTCATATATTTTCACATTTCCAATGTGGGACTAAGGGGTGTTACAAAAATAGTTTGGGATAGAAAATGCTAAAGCATTTAACACTCCCATAAGCTCTTCTAAAAAGTTATACTTACATAATGAAGGAGAAAACTTTGATAAAATAACTTATAGAAGTGTGCTAGGAAGTTTATTATACTTAACTACTACTAGATCAGATATCATATTTAGTATTGGATTGTATTCAAGGTATTAATCTAACCCGAAACTCTCTCATTTGAAAGTAGTTAAATGAGAACTTTGACTTGATTGCCTATTATGATGCTGATTTTGGTGGATGTAGAATAGATAGAAAAAATACTATTGGAATATATTAATTCTTGGGGCATGCACTTGTTTCTTGGACTTCTAAGAAATAAAATTTAGTAGCTTTATCTACTGCAGTAGTAAAATACATTGCAACTAGTGCAAATTGTGCCCAAGTCATTTGGATGAAAATATACTAGAAGATTATGGAATAAAGTTGAAAAATATTCCCATAAAGTGGGATAATACAAGTGCAACTAAAAATCCTATTCAACATTCAAGAATCAAATATATTGATATTAGACATCATTTTCTAAGGGATCATGTAAATTGTCAAGATATCTCTTTGAAATTTATTGACTCTAAGAATCAATTAGTGGATATTTTTACAAAACCCTTAAATGAAGAATAATTTGATTTTCTTAGAAGAGAACTTGGAATGCTAAATCATGAAAATATATTGTTTGCTTGATTTCATAAGAATGAGCTATTTTTTATGATAATGTTTTTATTGTTCCTATGAGATGTTTATCTTATTATTCACAAAAAGGAGAGAAAATTACATGAGATAATTTTAAATGCATGAGTAGCTCTTAAATCTTTGAATATGCTTGAATATCTTTGATTTTTGAACTTATTTTTAAAATTTTACCTCTACAAAATTGAGAGCTATATTTAATAATGATTTACTACTCTCCTCTCTTGTTTTCTTTCCTTCTTTTTCACCAGAGGAAGAAAATTCTGTATGACTCATATCATATTTTAAAAAGGGGAGCAAAAACTCACATACCTTAAAATCTTTAGCGCCACATTTCATCTTTTTGTTGATGACAAAGGGGGGAGAAATGGTGACTTATATAATTAAATGGATATTGATGACTTATGTAATAACTTAAGGGAAAAATTTTAAATATTTAAAATTTATGAAAATCCTTGATATGTTGATACTTTAATAATAAATTATTATTGACATATACATGTCTAATTATAATCCTTTAAATATGATTTGCTTTAAATATTGATTGTCTTGATTCACTTGAATTCAAGAGTAAGTGATTCTTTTTGAATTTAAGTCCTATTTATTATGGCATGAATTTAGGAGGAGTTATGATTAACTCCCGTCATCAATTGATTGTCATCATTAAAAAGAAGGAGATTCTTGAATCTCGATTTTTGATGATGAGATCAATTAATGAGTGTTTATCTAATATATGTGTTAGAGGAAAAATTATAGATCTAACTATGATAAGAGCAATGGAGTTACAACCAGATGATGGACCAAGATCAAGCTTGCGTGTCGGGCCAGGTTCGGATGATATGGTGGAACCTTGTCGGGAGTTTGCTAGGAGATTTGCCGAAGGGATCAGGAAGCCCACTGGAAATACACTGGGAGATCACCATAAGAAGACCATAGGACTCGTCACAAAAATGCAGGAGGCTGCCAGATTAAGTGGGAGTTAGGTCTTGTTTAAGCTTATTGGTCATTAAGTGTTGTAGTCATTGAGTCATAGTTAGGATTTAAGTCCTAATTGAGTTGGATTTAGAAGGAACCCAAATTAACTCAAGGAGGTAACCGGGTCCACTATGGGGTTTGATTGAGCTCAGGTTGAGCCCAATCAGTTGACCAAATAATTGGTCAACATCAGGTTCAGGCCAAAATTATAAAAGTGGAGGGAACCACTTTTTTGGATATTTTGACTGGTAAACCGTCGGTGAGTGACGGTTGGACCATTCATACCCTGGAAATAGGGTGGCGGCCAGCAGCTACCGATTGGTAAACCGCTTAGGGCTGGTGGGTAAACCGCCCATACACTGGAAACTAGGCGATTGAACCACCTAGGACAAGCGGGTAAACCACCCGTACTTGGTATCCGAGCGGTTGCCGATGGGTAAACCACCTAGTTTAGCGAGCAAACCCCCCATACCCAGTTTTTCCGGGTAAGCTTGATTTTTGACTCTAAAAATCTGAAGCCACTTGAGGCCTATAAATACCCCAAGTTTTATTGTACTTAATACACAGAAAAATTTGGGAATTATATTCTATGATGAAATTATGTGTGATTTATAAGAAAAAAAAAGGGAAGGGAGAGAGTTTAGAGTTAGAAAATTCTTAAATCTCCCTTGTAAGCTCAAGTGAAAGGGTTTGGTATTCACCCAAAGAAGATCGGTAGTAGACGTCAGTGTACCTTAAGAAGGAGGATTCAGGAGTGGACGTAGGCCCTTATTGCCGAACCACTACAAAACTTGTGAATTCTTTCCTTGCTTTCATTGCTTACGAATTTTATATTGATGCTTTCGATTAAATTCACTCTTTAAAAGTAAAGTTTTCACATCAAGCACTTCCCTTCAATGTTACTAATCTTTCATGTTTGCTTATTAACTTAGCAATTTTCTCACTTGTTTTACTTAAATGAAAGGCTTTGAATTTCCTATCTTACTTTAAGCGAAAAACTTTTGTTTGAAATGAAAAGCTTACACTTGCACTAATTCACAAAACCCACTCACCTAAACCACCACCCCCCCCCCCGCCTCCTCCTCCTCCTCTTAATGCTAATTGATCCTAAAATAGTTGACTCCCATAGGCAAAGTGGCAGTGGCTAGATTGGGTGTAGATGCTTGGATTAGGATTTAGTTACAATCTTGACTCGATTGACTCTAATCTGACTCTAACTCATAATCAGACTCTAAGTCAGTTGAATCCTAATCTTACTAGAATTTTGATAGAACCCCAGATGGAGCTCTATAAATTTTGACCTTTGATGGGGATTAACCCTTGGAACGCTATAGGGGTTCCTCCCTCATAGTAGTCGGTCATATATTTAAATTATAGATTGATCTTGCTTGATAAAAAAGAGTGGAGGCTATATACTTATACAGGGCTCCAAACCCTAGTCCTAGGGGGAGTTTGCCTAATTAAAATTATCCTTTTACCCCTTCTATAGCCTACCTGCCTTTGAGGGAATAGGTGGCGGCTAGGTCAGCTCTATAGCTGACCTAAGCAAGGTGAAACCCTAGCCGACCAGCCTAGTAAAGGGGGCGACGGCTACTAAACCCTTATGCCCCAATCTAAACCTTAATCATACTTCCTTATAGGATAGAAGTGGCTAGGTAAAGGTAAGGTTTTATTATAATCTCACAGGATTTTATTGACTACTTTTAGGAAGATTAGGACTCAAACGTATTAGAGTCCTATGAAACCCTCCTTAAAATCAGTCTTGTCTTCAAGGTTGAGGGTCAATGAACTCTAGGAATCGGGTCTTCAGCTCCTCATCAGCTTGGGTGTCAATTGAAATAATTTGAGCTGAGTCATCATCTTTAAATTTCCATTTGAGGAGGGATACCTGGAGGATCAACTATAATTTTGATCTAGTGCATGGATTTGACCTCCATGTTAGGGCCCCAATGTGATCCCTAATTTTGCAAGGCCCAAACAAATAGGAAGACCACTTTCTTAAAGCTTGAATTTTGTGCTGGTGGAGTTGGAGATGAAGAGGGACTTGATCTTTCTTAAGAAATTTTCTTTTGCTCCGGTGTTTGTTAAGGGAAGGTTTTTTCCTTGCATAGGTTACCATGTGATTGCTTTGTAATAGTAGTCATGCCTTCTTTTGGAGTGAGGGCTATCCTTCGATAAAATCTCTAGTGGTGTGAGCTTGATCTGAGTCTGAGGTGGGTAGGATTGGTGATTTTTCGGGGCCCATTTTCACTTCTTTATGTTATTGACCATCTTGCATGAGGATGGTGTTGACCACTTTAGATGTGTCTGCTCAAATAATAAACATCTGGCCATAATTTGGTGTGGACAACATTATGGTCGTAAGAGCTATAGTTTCGCTTGGCCAAGGTGGTACATCTTTCTTTATAATGAGAGAGATGATGTTCATGCTTCGTTGAGTCCTACGAATGGTCCTTCTCCTTTTCTGATTTCGCCACTGGAGGGGCTCAATTTTCTCATAGACTTGAGTCATAGATCAGAGGTCATCATCAAGAAAGTCTTTAAGTATCATGGTCCAATCCTAAGAAAATTCATGGAAGTCACTTGAGATCAGCAACCATGGTAAGTTCGACGGGATATAACACTTTTGAAGTAACTTATCTCTAGGGAACATGATGTGGGGATGTGTCGTAGCGGGAAATAAGTGTGGCCGAACTATCCATGTCTCTATCATCTCTTGGATGACCCTTTTATCTTCGACCATCTGAGATTATATGAAGCAATTTGGCCGAGCAACAACTAGTAGAAGTTTCGACCTGTTCATCATAGGGGGGTCAAACAACTTCAGAGGAGGTAATCGACTCGGTTTGGTGGAGATGCCCAAAATTTCAGCAAGCTATGGGAGAGGGTTCTTATCTTCAATCTCATGAAACCCTTGAATTTGAATTAGAAAATCACTAGATTTTTCTTTTGGTACCCCCTCTAAGTGTTGTGTTGTGATTATAGTCGTTGGGCTCCCTTGTAGAATCACCTACTTTCTTTTTCTGAAAAATTTCATGGTTAGTTTTGAAAAATTCTAGAAAATATCTCCAATCGTGGACAACCAATCAATGCCAAGCACTATATCAAAACCATCAAGAGGGAGAAGGAAAAAATCAGCAACTACGTTTTACTCCTATAAGATCAATTTTATTCGCGGCCACTTCTAGTTGCACTTTAGAATTTGGCCATTAGCTACCTTAACTTTAAACCTATTGTAATCTTTTTTTTGGAGCTTTAAGTGGGCAGCAACTTTACTGCTCATGAAGTTGTGTGTTCTCCTAGCGTCATTAAGGACAATGACAGACTACTGCTCAAGAAACCCTTAGATCTTCAATTTTTGTAGGTTGGTGTAGCCGGCTAAGTTAGGGACTGTGCGGGTGGTCGATTGTAGTGTATCCTTCTCCTTGGGCTCGAGAGTTGTATCAGTGGGTGCAATCATCAGCGGTGTCTCCTTTTTACATTTATTTTCTAGGCTCCACAGTTTATCACAACACCCACATAGGGCCTTTGTCGATCCGTCATGAATGTCTTCTCTTGTTAATTTCTGTGGCTGAGGGGGTTGGTTGACAGTAGGAGGAGGTGAAAGCTTTGGTGCCACTGGTTGGGGAGCAACTCTAGTGTTTTGAGCTTCATAGTTCAATCGTTCCTCTTGATGTCACGTAAAGGAGATGGCCGCCTTAAGTGTGTACGGCTGTCGCGCTTTACAAGTGGCGATTAGGTTGGCTCTACAGTTGACCCAAGCAAGAGGAAACCCTGGACGACCAGCCTAGTAAAGGGGTCGATGGCTACTAAACCCTAAGACCCTAATCTAAACCCTAACCACACTTCTTTATAGGATAAAGGTGTCTAGGTGGGATTTTATTACAATCTCACAGGGTTTTATTGACTACTTCTAGGGATATTTAGACTCAATCCTATTAGAGTCCTATCAGATTTGGGCTAATTTTTTATTATTGACTGAAGATCTCCTCTTAATCGACATAATGTAAGGTCTAGGCTAGCCAACAAGGCCCAATCTAAGGACTCGACCTAATCAATTAGGACCCGACTCAGCTAGGGTCTGAACAGTTACCTTCTTGGTGCTATACGTGGATGATAGCTTGATCATTGGAAATGATATATGAATGCTCTCTATAGTCAAGGCTTGTCTATCCAAACACTTCTCCATGAAGGACTTAAGAGAAGCATTCTACATTTTAGGGATTTAGATCTACAAAGATAAATCTAAGAGGATGCTTGGCTTGTCCATATCTAGGTACATAAACTTCATTGTCAAAAAGGTTTGGCATGAAAAATTTCAAGAGGTCTCATACCAATGAGACATGAAATATTACTTTTTAAAACTATGTCCCCAAAGGCTCTTGAGGAAAAGGCAGTCATGAATAGGATACCCTATTGAAAAAATCCTACAAAATTCTATCATCGATAGAGATGAAAAAGAGGGATAAATGATCACTTTGAGGGGATCTGCCTCCTTGACCTCTATAAGAAATCGGCCCTCCTAGAATTTTCGCTTATTAGCTAAAATAAGACTTCATTAATTGCTTCAAATAAAAGAGTTACATCATTATTTATAGTGTTCTACCAAGAGTCTCTCTAGGCTTGGACTTAGAGTCCCACTAAACTTGGACTCTTAACTAATTGATAGACTCTTAATTGAAAATAATAATTGACTCCATCCTAAATGAAGATAATAACCAACTCTAATCAACTCATAACTGACTCAATTGAGCTCACCCGATCCATAACTGACTCCAACTGAACAGACTAACATGACTTAACTTGAATTAATTGTGAACCAATGACTCGACCCTGTTAGGGTTCTATCAGACCTCCTCTTCAAATTAGTCTTGCCCTTAGGGCTAACCAACATCAAACATTGAGAGTACTTTGGTTCAGGATATTTGCCACGCATTGCATCCCTTTAATCAATCAAGTAGGGTCTCCACCTGGTGTAAGCAATGAGTTAATCTTATGGTACAATAGTTAATCTTATGGTACAAGTCAATCACGTAAGTGATGGCACGTGTGACATGCTGTGCGATCGTTTCGCTTACTATTATTATTGGCATTTTCTCTCTTTATGTTGCTTGTTGCATATATTATGATGTCCTTAGATCTATGCAATGGTAATCAGACCATGATGAAATTATGTTAATGAAACTGATTTACCTTTAAACACATAACCTAAATAATCTCAATAATAGGTTATTGATAGAACCCTAGAGGAATTCTATGGAGATTTTATCTTTGAGGGGGATTAACCCTTGGAACTCTGTAGGGGTTCCTCCTCCTAGTAGTCGGCCACAAGACTGAATTGAAGATTGATATTACTTATTCAAAAGATATGGAAACTACATGCTTATATAAGGCTCCAAACCCTAGCCCTAGGGTCTATTTCCTAAATAAATTACCCCTTTTGCCCTCCACTATAGTCGGCTGCTCTGTTAAGGGGGACGGTGGCCTAGGGCCTGCACAAGATGGGTGCCCTTGCTATAAACCCTAACCGACCTGCCCACTAAAGGGGGCAATAGCTAGGAACCCTAAGGCAACAATTATAAACCCTAGCCATACTTCTTTATAGGATAGAAGTGGCTATGTGGGGTTTATTACAATCTGACAGGGTTTTTATTAGTTGCTACTTGGTTGATGTAAGGAGAGTCAAGTATAAGCACAATACGACTCTGGATGCTGGTCTTTGGATCCTTCTCTAATTTTTTAATGATGTTGCTAGTCTCTGGATGCTTCTTCCTTTCCTCCCTTATGTCCTCGAGAAAACTGGTGATAGGAAGGGAGATGGTTGAAATTTTGGCTAGTTCGAGTAACCGTGAGAGTGCATCAACAACAACATTTTCTTTTCCCTTTTTGTAAATAATTTCATAATCAAATCCAAGAAGTTTGGTTACCCATTTTTGCTGCTCAGGGGATGATATCTTCTGCTCCAAAATGTACTTGAGTATTTGATGGTCAATTTTAATTTGAAAGCACCAGCTGATCAGTTAAGGTCTCCATATTGTTCTGGCATGCACAATTACGAGCATCTCCTTATCATATATTGATATTTTTTTATAGGAGGGAGACAATGCCTTACTTGTCACGAACAATAATGTAAACAAGGTGTTCAATGAAATGCTCATGTTTGTCCATGTCCTTCGGTTTGTATACATACCTTGTACAGCAAGAAGCGAGCTTGCAGTAGGCTTAGCAGCTCTAGTTTGATTTACTTTATGGCCAAGTTTGGCTTGTAAATACAAGTGTGTCTTGTAAGCACTTGTGGGGACTTCGGTCTGTAATGGACCATTATCCTTTGTGTGCAACCTCTCTGAGTTTGTAATGTCCATGGGTATAATTTGTATCTGGCTTTATTAAGTGTTTGCTTGAGCAGTTGCTTGTGGATCCTGTGGGAATTGTTTCTTCTAGTCCGTTTTCTCTTTTGTAAGTCTAAGGGACTCTATGAGATCTCGGGGAGGGCTGATATTTGTGGACGGAACGCATGAATGTCACACGGCTTAGGCAAACTCAACTAAGACTGTGACAGTGTGGTATTAAAGTGGGATAAGCATACGTAGAAACACTTTCAATACAAACGTAAGGGACCTAGCTAGGCTGTATGGAGGACAGCCAGCATGCGCAACCATTTTGGGAAATACGGATATTGAGATGTAGGGAAAGGACTCGCTTAGAGGAGCAGGCATCCAGGTTTGGCATTCAGAGGAATGGACAATTCCTTTGCGCGAGAGGCACCACGAGGACAAGCAAGCGAAGAAGAATGCGTAGCACACAAAGATTGGGATGGTTGAGTTCGAGCTATAGCTCGATGTTGGCAACCAAACTTGACGGTGCTTAAGGCAAAGCGGGGAACCTAGTGAAAAATGAGACCATGCAAAGTGGGAGGTGTTGCGTAATGTCTGAAAGAGTTGTGCGAAACTCACAAGGGTGAGGGGAATTGCTAACTCGAAGGATTCGGTACTCATGCAAGGGCTTGTACACGGACGACGGAGTGTTCGTGGCCATCCGAAGGTACGATCAGAACTCCACGCCATGGAGCATTATAACTTTCTCATTGACATAGAAAGGATATGTCCATAGGCGACTAAAATGTGCAATAAGTTCAGCACATTACTAGACCTTGAAGGGTGCAGTGGAGACTATATTGGTGAAGGGTCGCAATCTAGCAAGTGCATTTGCAAGGTCAGAACAAGACACAAGTTGTTCAACAAGATGGAGTAGTCCAAAGGAGATGATGGTCTCCAAAACTTCCAGTGGGAAGTATGTAAAGAGGAAAGTTGCTCCAGCAGGACAAATATTCAGGAGGGATAAGTTCTAGTTCTCTAGAGAGAGAATCATGTGCAACATACTGCACATATTAAGGAAGAGTTCCTCAAGGCTATATCTCCACAACGCTCAACGGACTAAGTGAGTGACAAAGAGTCATCGCATGATCTGAAATGCGGTAATGTATTAGTGGATACATTTCAAAATCAAGTGGGAGAGCAATCCAAGGCAACATCATATAAGGCACACTTAGAGTCGATGCTGAAATCGAACTCAACGGAGGGCTGACCCGTGGAATGGTGAACACGAGGTCCACTATCAACGCAATGCAAATCGAGGAGCGGAGCAACTTGGGTAGAACTCGGTGAAGTATCCAAGCAGCATGAAAGGAGTCGACATAGAAGATGGAACATGGAGCGGAGGCATGGAGCTTTCCTTGGACAGAGGTCAAGGGCATGAACTCTTATAGAGGCAAGAGTGGGATCATGTCGTTCCATGGGTTCTTCATTCTGATGGGACAGACTTATTTTGCATGGTGCCAAAGATGAAGGAAACTTCGAGACACATGCAAGCTACCTCAGAGATGTATTTGACGGAGTAACTAAGGTGATTCAACTTCTGGAGGTAAAGTTAGGATCAAAAGACCTTAGCACGGGGCAAGAGGACATAGAGGCAGGTACTCTTGAAGAATATGCCACAGTGCTGCCATTCGAGTTGTCAGGAACAAGTGGTGCATAGCAAGATTGTGCTAGTAGGGGATAGAGGCCCAGGATCCAGACAATGGTGCACCAACTCTAGCGAAGTTAGGGGACTTTAGGAGCTACTAGGTGATGGACTATCTTAGAGCTATGCTTCATCCAGGTGTGACCCAAGAGTGGGTGGACGAAGGTGAATTACCAAGGGATTAAATGGAAAATCGGAGATAGTAGAGGCCTTCCGATATATTGGCAGAGGCCACACGTGGAGAAGTTGTACTCCGAGTTCATCACACGAGAATCTGTATGCAATAGAGATGTCACCAGGAGGCGACATGGTGCAGCAGATC
This sequence comes from Ensete glaucum, assembly GCA_021527575.1. Taxonomy (NCBI): domain Eukaryota; kingdom Viridiplantae; phylum Streptophyta; class Magnoliopsida; order Zingiberales; family Musaceae; genus Ensete; species Ensete glaucum. The sequence goes on along the minus strand of CM038557.1, from coordinate 39,234,080 downwards.
ATGGTGGAATAGTTTGTTGCAATGCAATACAGGCAATCCTGTCCCGTGAGGGACAAGATCATGCGGAGTTATAATCAAGAGTTACTGGGAGCTCCACTTTGGTGTATGACACAATAAGAAGAAGGGTTATGGATTCAAGGAGTGAATGTCATGGTACCGCAGAGGCGGGTCTTCGTGTGTGCATCAAAGCTTGCACTAGATGAAAGCCTTAGTCATTAGCATATGGGGGCTGTATACCACCGAGGAAGAAGTCTAAGTGTAAGTACCAATGAGTCCCATGAAGGGGGATGTGATCATGTGAATGATCAAGAGCTGTTGGGAGCTCCACTTCGGTGAACAATGCAATGGCAGAAAAGGTTGTGGATTCAAGGGGTGACTGCCATGGTACCGTAGAGGCAAGTCTTCCATGTGTGCACATCGAAGCTTGCATCAGATAAAAGACTTGGTCATCAGAATATGGGAGCTGTGTATCACCGAGGAAGAAGTCAGATTACAAGTACCAGTGAGTCCCATGGAGGGAACTTGATTATACAAAGGTACGATCGGAGCAGTTGGAGAGTTGGACTACTTCAGTGCTCATATTCGCTTAAGGGAGCCCGGCAAGTCAGAGGACAAAGCCAAGTAAGCGAACATTGCTATCAAGGAAGCTAAGGAGAATGGAATCGGCGCGAGCCCTGTAATAAGATGGCAAAGGCCATGTATGAGAAGTTGCAGTCTGTCTTTCCATCGACTAGAGAGAACTGCTAGGAGGACACAGTGGTGTCGAAGCAGGTGGTGGAAAGGGGCAAGAAAGCAACGACGAGTCCAGTGGGGCTCAGCTACCTAAAAGTAAAGCATCGGATAAAAAGGAGATGGACTCGGAGAAGAACCACAATGCCGCAGAGGTGGATCTAATGATCATGAAGGAAGGGATGGAGATGCAAGATAATGGATAGTAATGCTATGGGCTTAGCAGCACCATGGTACCGCAGATGCAGGACTTCCGTGAAGTCATCGATCCCTTGCTCTCATGGAGGGAGAGCATTGGTCATAAAAGGGGCCAAGGAGGTGGAGAATGCAAAGGCAAACTTTATAAGACCGGTGTCGATGGGCTTCTCATCAAGATAGCCAAAATTAAGGGACTTTGGGATGATGCAGGAGTGCTCGACCAAGGATCAAAGTAGGCAATACGTAGTACTATACCTTTTCTACTAAGAGGAGTAGGCAGCAAACGTGATGGAGAAGATGGTACAATCCCAGAGGTAACCAGATTTATCAAAGACTTACTCCATGTTGGAGGACTCCAAGTTGGGGTAATCTTTTTGCTCTTTTCGGGTAAAACTTCTTGCATTCCAAAAGTTCAATAGTAGTGAGAAGGAGAATCATGGTAGCTAACTCAATGCAAGGAGTGCAAATACTTTAAGTGCTTCAGAAGTGTCAGCAAAGAGCGGGCAAATGTTAGTAACTAGCTTAATGCATGAAGTACAAACTCGAGAAGATAGGTGAAATCGAGTAACCTTTGCCTTCTCAACTCAAGAGAATGGGCGAAACCGAGTATCCCAATTCTCTTAACTCGAGGAGGTGAGCGAAGCCAAGTAACCTTACCTTCCCAACTACTAAGAGAATGGGTAAAGTTAAGTACCCCAGTTCTCTTACTTATCTAGCAAAGGAGCTTTGCATAAGTTCAGTGACCCTTCAAAGAAACCTTATGGAAGATAATAGTTGTCAAATCCTCACCATTGGTAATCAGTACTATTGAGAGTAGATTGTCCGCTTCATTTTTTAATTAAATACCAATTGAAAGCGAGAGTGATGCGAACCTACTTGGAAGTGACAACTAAACATGAAAGAAGGTTCAATGGGCCAATATTATGGAGGAAGGACCTTAAAAACTTCAAAGTCTATGAGGCGATGCTCGTTAAAGCTCCAACAAGCATCTACCCAGTTCAAGCAATATGAGTATATTGCAATACTGGCACATAATAAGGTAGGTCTTTTTCTTCATTAGCAGGATCCACGAGAACCAACAAGGATCGGCACAACTCAGCCAACCCCACACCAAATTCAGTCATTGGTGAGTTAAAGCAGCATGGCAGATCAGAGTTCGGCAACTCAATAATAGTGGTGGAGAGCAGTTGGGAGCCAAAGGGACGTGTTGCAGCCAAAGTAGAAGATTAAAGATTCAGCATAATGTGAGGAGATACAGCATCTACAGTGGCTTCAACGAGGATGTCGAAGGAATAAGTGAGGGAGAATATCACGGACAGCAATGTAAACAAGGTGTTCGATGAAATGCTCGTGTTTGTCCGTGTCCTTCGGTTTATGTACATACCTTATACAGCAAGAAGTGGGCTTGCAGTAGGCTTAGCAGCTCTAGTTTGATTTGCTTTATGGCCAAGTTTGGCTTATAAATATAAGTGTGTCTTGTAAGCACTTGTGGGGACTTCAGTCTGTAATATACCATTATTCTTTATGTGCAACCTCTCTGAGTTTGTATTGTCCATGGGTATACTTTGTATCTGGCTTTATAAAGTGTTTGCTTGAGCAGTTGCTTATGGATCCTGTGGGAATTGCTTCTTCTAGCCCATTTTCTCTTTTGTAAGTCTAAGGGACTCTAGGAGATCTAAGGGAGGGCTGACCTTTGCGGACGGACACGTATGGGTACCACACGACTTAGACAAAATTAGCTAAGCTTATGACATATTGGTATATACGAGTGGTCGACTATCTTGTATTAGAATGGCTTCGATTCCCACTCTAGATGCGTCAGCCTCAATGATGAAGGGTCGATTGAAATTTCGTAACGGTAGTACCGACGTCGTCGTCATGGCTGCCTTAAGTCTGTTAAAAGCAGTGGAGGCTTTGTCTGACTATTGGAAGGTATCTTTTTTCAATAGAGAGGTGAGGGTGTACTGATCTTTCTATAGTCCTTCATAAATTTTTAATAATAGCCGGTTAGTCCAAGGAAACAGCGCAGCAATTTCACATTTGTAGGTTTCGACCATCCCTATATTGCCTCAATTTTTGTTGAGTCAACTGCCACTCCTTCTTCTCAGATTATATGCTCAAGGTACTCTACTTTTCACTAGAGAAAGCTATCTTTTGATTGCTTAACAAAAATAGTATCCTCCCGAAGGATCATTAAAACAAATCGCAAGTGCTGAAAGTGAGTCTCAAGATAAGGGCTATAAATGAGAATATCATCAAAAAAATACCAGCATAAATTTTCAAAGAAAGCTCCAAAAAATATCGTTCATGCAGCTTTAAAAGGTTGAAGGAGTATTAGTGAGTCCAAAAGGCATTACCAAGAATTCATAATGGTCGTTATGTGTGCGGAATGCAGTTTTTGGAATGTCATCTTCATATATCCGAATTTGGTAGTAACCGGATCGGAGGCCTAACTTTGTGAAGACTCAGGCTCCCTTTAACTCATCAATAAGTTCATCCACTACTAATATTGGGTACTTGTCCTTGACGATGATGACATTTAAAGCTCGGTAGTCGATGCACATCCGTCAAGTTAGAGGCGCGTGTCACAGCAATTGTGGGAATTGCTTGGGAAGGTGAAGGTAGCTAAGATGGCTACAGGGGCAGTAAGATCATTGCTCTGATACCAGATGATCGAACCCCAGAAGGAGCCCTATAGATTTTGATCCCTGAAGGGGATCAACCCTTGGAACACTGTAGGGGTTCCTCCCTCCTAGATTTGGCACAAGGCTGAAATAGAATTGATAATTGCTTGATTCAAGAGGGAGGGCGGCTACATCTTTAAATAGGGATCAAAACCCTAGCCTAATGGGGTGCTCACTTAAGTAGAATTATCCCTTTGCCCCTCCTATAGCCAACCTGCCTTAATAGAAATAGGAGTCGGATAAGTGGCTCTATAGCCGACCTAGGCAAGGGAAACGCCTAGTCAACCAACCCAGTAAGAGATGTGGTGGCTACTAAGCCCTAAGGGCTAATCTAGACCTTAGCCGTACTCTTTTATAAGATAGGAGTGGCTTTATTATAATCTAACAGGGTTTTTATTGATAGTACTAAGATGATTAGGACTCAACCCTGCTGGAGTCCTATCAAAAGTCAACAATGATCTCTTGGTCTTGCAGCAACAGTTTCACTTGTGATCATCTTTGATCGTACTTTAGGATACAGCTGTTAGAGACCTTTACATCAAACTTGTTGCAATCTTAGATATGGAGCGCCATCCAAGCAGCAACCTTACTACTTAGGAAGATATTAGTGTTGCCCGTATCAATGAGAATAGTGATCGGTTGTTGTTTGAGAAGCCCTCTAACTTTCATTGTTTGTGGATTAGAGTAGCCGGTTAGCGCATGCACCATAAAGTTGGTCAGTTGTGGCTCTTCTTTTGTATCTTCTTCTTCATGTTGAAGGCTCTCTTCTAGATGTTCAGTGTTCTCTTGGATGGTAGAGGTTTGTTGGATCTTTACTAGATGTCCATCAACATTCTGGTAATCGGTTGGTCCAAAGCGAATCAACAATCCTTCTTTGAATTGTCACCATGAGGATTCCATGGGTGTGTTTAAACTAATTAAACCACTGTATGGCATCCCCTTCAAGATGTATAGCCATAATTTCCACCATAGATGCATCCGTAATTTTGTGATATCAAAAATATTGCTCTGTGCATAAGATCTAACCAATCGGGTCTCCTTCTTCCCATTTAGGGAACTCTACCCTCATGCATGGATTGTAAGGATCAATCATAGAGCCTCCCCTCTCCTAAAAGTCATCTCTTTGATCAGAGCTCTCTCCTTGATGTGATTTCTTCAAGCTCGATGGTCGACACAAATTGAGTTTGGCAAAGAGAGTTTATATCTTCTCCTTCATTCGAGTCTCGAAGGCTTCAAATTTAGCATTAATGGCCTTCTTAGATGCCATAGTATAAGCCTCCAAATTTCTGATGTTAAGATCTCTCTTTTGTTGCCAAATTAAGGGCATGAATCAATTGGGGAAGGTTATGGCCGAAAAGGTCGGTGGATCATTGGATGTATAGGCTGTGGTTTAGGCTTGCTTTGCAGTTGTTTTAGATGTGGTTTGGGGCTACGGTTTGGTCAGGTTTTGGGGCTGTGATGGTAGTGGATGAAGGTTTGGAAAAGGGTTTTGGATTTGTGGTAGATGGCAGCGAGGGTTTGAGAGAATTCAATGAGAGTTTGCTGCTATATATGCTATCTTTGTAGAAGTAGAATTATGATAGAACCCCAGATGGAGCTCTATAGAATTTGATCTTTTAGGGGGATCAACCCTTTGAATACTATAGGGGTTTGGATCTCCTAGAACTCAGCCTAAGACTGAAATAAGATGATTCTTTCTTGATAGAAAGAGAAGGCTACTACATGCTTATATAGGATTCTAAACCCTAGACCAAGGGGGGTGCTACCTAAGTAAAATTACCCCCTTGCCTCTATTATAGCCGACCTGCCTTAATAGGGATAGGTGGCTGCCTAGTTGGCTATATTGCTACCTCTAGCATATGGAAACCATGGCCGACCAGCCCAGGGGGGGGGGGGGGGGAGGGCGATGACCACTGAGCCTTAAGGTCCCAATCTAAATCCTAATCACACTTCTTTATAAGATATAAGTGACTAGGTGGGGTTTTATTATAATCTCATAGGGTTCTTATTGATTACTTCTAGGGTGATTAGGACTTAACCTTGCTGGAGTCCTATCAAGCCTGTCCTCTTTGAATTAGCCTTGTCCTCAAGATTGTGGGTCTATAAACACTGAGTCTTCAGCTCCTCAAAACACTCCCATGTTGCATCTTCGGATGGTAAGTTGTTCTATTTCATGAGTACTTCAGTTGAAGGGCATCGACAATCCTCTGATCAAATATAGCTTGAGGTTGAGCTTGAATCTCACTATCATTTGTAATGCTCGGCAATTGGGTCTAGGGTGACTCATATCTCCCAATTTGGGCTTTAGCAAGGATACATAGAAGATGGGATGGATCTTAGCATCTTCTAGGAGCTTTAATCTGTATGCCATGGCTCCAACATGCTCAAAGATCCGATATGGTCCATAGAATCATGGAGATATCTTCATTGATGCTTTGGTGTTGATTAACAGTTATTTGTATAGTTATAGGCAAAGGTAGACCCAATCTCCTATAAAAAATTGTCGCTCGCTTCGATGAGTATCTGCTTATTACTTCATGCGGGCTTGGGCATCTGTTAAGTTGTCCTTCAGTAGCTATAGAAGCTTGTCCCTGTCAATTAAGTTTTGGTCGACTTGATCTGCTTTGGCCATACCAATTACAAATTTAGGTATTACAGGGGTCAGTTAGTCATACAATGCCTCATAGGGGTACATTTAGTTAATGAATGATAGGTTGTATTATACCACCATTCGGCCTAAGGAAGCCATTTTGTCTACTCTTTTAGCTGATCACTAGTGAAGTACCATAGATAAGTCTCGAGACATCTATTCACCACTTATATTTGGTCGTCTATCTGTGGATGATTTACTGTGCTCATCTTGAGTTGGGTGCCTTATAATTGAAAGAGTTTGATCCAAAATTTACTTGTAAGCACCCTACCATGGTCACTCATAATCAACCTTGGCATCCTATATAGTTTAATAATATTTTTTACAAAGATTTGAGCAATACTAGTAACGGTATAGGGATATCTCACAACACAAAAATGAGCATATTTGGTTAGACAATCTACCACCATAAAGATCATGCTTTTACCTTGAGATAATGGTAGCCTTTCAATAAAGTCTATAGAGATTTTAGCCTATGTCGAGTCCAGTATAGGTAGTGGTTATAGTTTTCCTAGACTTGCCACCGAATCACATTTAGATACATAACCATGAATTGATCTTTTCATGCCCTTCCAAAAGTTTTACTTCACCCTCTTGTATGTTCTCAGAAATCTAGAGTGCTCTACTGAAGGTGAAGAGTGCATCTCATGCAAAATAATTCTGATAAAAGGGGAAGAAGGAACAATTACAATTCGGTCTTTGTAGCACAGGTACCTTAAATCCTAAGTGTAATGGCCCATGGAACCCAGATTCTTCTCCAAATTTTCTATAATGTCTCTGGTCTCTGGATCACTCTTCTATTCCTCCCTAATATCCTTGAGGAAGTCAGTGGAGGGGAGGGAGATGGCTGAAATTTTGGCTTATCCAAATAGCCGAGATAGAACATCTGCAACAATATTCTCTTTCCTCTTTCGATAAATAATTTCATAATCAAAGCCAAGGAGTTTAGTTACCCATCGTTGTTGCTTTGGGGAAGATATTTTCTACTTCAAGAAGTACTTAATAGTTCGGTGCTTAGTCTTAATCTTGAAGCATCGGCTAATCAGGTAGGGTCTCCACTTCGTGATGGCATATACAATAGTAAGCATTTCTTTGTCATATATAGATATTTTAAGGTGGGAGGGAGACAAAGCTTTGTTGGTGTAGGCAAGGGGTCAGCCATCTTGCATTATGACAGCCCCAATTCCAACTCCAGATGCATCGGCCTTAATCACAAAGGGGTGACTGAAATTAGGTAGCGCTAGGACCGGCGTCATCATCATAGCTACTTCAATCTTTGTCAGGTCTACCGCCACTCTATCCTCTGATATAATGTTCCCTAGATACTCCACTTTACATTGTAAAACATTACACTTTAATTATTTAGCATAAAGAGTATTCTCTTGAAGAATCATTAGAATAATTTGTAACTGCTGAAAATGTGTATTAAGCGTAGGACTGTAAATGAGGATGTCATCAAAAAATACCAATACAAACTTGTATAAAAACTTCTGAAAAATATCGTTCATCAAGCTTTAAAAAGTAGAAGGAGCTTTCATAAGTCCAAAGGGCATTACCAATAATTCATAATGACCGTTATTTGTGCGGAATGCAGTTTTCGGAACATCTTTAATGCATACCCGAATCTGATGGTATATGGAATGAAGATCCAATTTAGTGAAGACTCGAGCTCCTTTCAATTCATCTAAAAGCTCATCTACTACTGGTATAGGATATTTATCTTTAGCAGTGATGGCGTTCAAAGCCTGGTAATCAACGCACATCCGCCATGTACTATCCTTCTTGTGCACTTGTAACAACGGTGAGGAGTAAGGGCTGCAGCTTGGTCGGATTACTCTAGTGTCGAGCATCTCCTTAACAATGTTCTCAATCTCATCCTTCTATAAGTGAGGATAGTGGTATAGTCTTAAGTTTGCTAGAGGTTTACCCGATAGTATTGGGATGCAGTGGTCATGCGACCGGTTAGGGGGACACCCATGCAGCTCCGAAAAAATTTCCGTGAATTGATCCAACAAGAGGGCAAGCTTAGGATCTGAATTTTAAACATTCTCCTCCTTTGATGGCTGTTGTATGTGCATAAAAAATCCACCATGTGTCTTGTGTAGTACCTTCTCCATCAGCTGTGTCGAAAAGGTGGAGATATGGCTCTCGCACTTGCCTCGTAAGGTGGAGATATGGCTCTCGCACTTGCCTCGTAAGGTGACCTATTTCTCCATTAGGACTCTAGTAGGGTTGAGTCCTAGTCTCCCTAGAAGTTGTCAATAAAACCCTGCTATATTGTAATAATGCCACTCCTATCTTATAAAGGAGTATGGCTATGGTTTAGATTAGCCCTTAGGGCTTAGTGGTCGTCGCCCCCTTACTGGGTTGGTTGGCCAGGGTTTCCCCTACATAGGTCAGCTATAGAGCCAACCTAGTCGCCCCCTATTCCTATTAAGGTAGGTTGGCTATACGAGGGGCAAAGAGATAATTTTACTTAAGCAAGCATGCCCATATGAAAGGGTTTTGATCCCTATATAATAATGTAGCTGCCCTCTCTCTTAAATCAAGCAATTATCAATTTTATTTCAGCCTTGTGCCGAATCTAGGAGGGAGGAACCCCTACAACATTCCAAGGGTTGATCGCCCCTCAAGGATCAAAATATATAGAGCTCCATCTGGGGTCTTATCATCTAGTATTAGAGTAGTGATCTTGCTGCCCCTGTAGCCATCTCAACCTTCTCCACCTTCCCAACCAATTCCCATAATTGCTACGACATGTGCCTCCACCTTCCACCCCAACAGTAGATCAAATCAGTCTGCCACTGCCCCGTGTGTTTGATCTGGAATTCCGGAATCAGAGTAGCGATCTTACTGCCCTTGTAAACGTCATTCATGCCTCTACCTTCAAGTAATTCCTACAATTGTTATGATATGTGCCTCCACCTTCCACCCCAACAGCAGATCAAATCACTCTGCCGCTACCCCCTGCGTTCGATCTGAAATTCTAGTTAGAGATCCTTACGTCACGACATCGGTGAGCTTATTTGAAGCGAAATTGGAGACTCTTGAGACACATATGGATGTTAAATTACATGCTCTCTTTGAGGAGTTTAGATTGGGCCAATCACCAAGCCCAATAAGATCATAACATGGTGCAAATTTGGATTGTAAAAAGAACCTTAGTGAAGAACTAGCGATGATCCATCAAACCTCCACCATCCAAGAGTATCAAACCAGGTTTGAAAGGTTATCTAATCAAACTTATGATTGGTCACAAAAATAGATATTGAGGACTTTTATTGAGGGCTTGAAGTCAGAGATTCAGGAAGAAGTTAAAGCACGACAGCCGTATACACTTAAGGCAGCCATCTCCTTTGCACGACATCAAGAGGAGTGATTGAACTATGAAGCTTTTACCTCCTCCTACTATCAGCTGACCCCCTCAGTCATAGAAATTAATAAGAGAAGACCTTCATGACGGATCGACAAAGGGCCTCTGTGGGTGTTGTGATAAACTATGGAGCCTAGAACACAAATATAAAAATGAGACACCGCTGATGATTATGCCCACTAACAAACCTAAACTTGAAGATACGAATCTCGAGCCCAAGGAGAAGGATACACCACAACTGGTCACCCACACGGTCCCTACCTTAGCCGGCTACACCAACCTGCCAAAATTGAAGATTGAAGGGTTTCTCGAACAGCAGTCCGTCATCATCCTCATCGACGCTAGGAGCACACTCAACTTCATGACTAGTAAGGTTGTTGCCCACTTAATGCTCCAGAAAGAAGATTATAATGGGTTTGAAGTCAAGGTAGCTAACAGCCAAATTTTGAAGTGCAACCAGAAGTGCCCGCGGGTAAAACTGATCCTACAGGAGCAAGACGTAGTTGCTAATTTTTTCTTCCTCCCTCTTGATGGTTTTGATATACTGCTTGGCATTGATTGGTTATCCATGATTGGAGATGTTTTCTGAAATTTTTTGAAGCTAACCATGAAATTTTTTAGAAAAGGAAAGCAAGTGATTCTACGAGGGAGCCTAGTGACTACAACCACAACACCAAACTTGGAGGAGGTACCAAAAAAAGAATCCAATGGTTTCCCAATTCAAATTCAAGAGTTTTATAAGATTAAAGAAAAAAAACCCCTCCCACAGCTTACTGAATTTTTGGGCATCTCCACCCAACCGAGCTGACTACCTCCTCCGAAGCTGGCCGACTCCCCTATGCTAAATAGTTTGAAACTTCTACCAATCATTGTTCGACCAAATTACTTCATACAACCTTAGAAGGTCGAAGATAAAAGAGTCATCCAAGAGATAACAAAGACCTGGATTGGTCGGCCATGCTTATTTCCCACTACAACACGTCCCTAGATCCTTTTTCTCAGAGATAAGCTACTTCTAAAGTGTTACATCCTATTGAACTCACCATGGTTGCTGATGTAGCACTTCCAGATCTCAAGTGACTTTCACGACTTTCCCCAAGATCGGACCATGATGCTTAAAGACTTCTTTGATGATGACCTCCGATCTTCGGCTCAAGGCTATGAGAAAATTAAGCCCCTCTAGTGGCAAAATCAAAAAAGGGGAAGGATCATTTGTAGTACTCAATGAAGTATGAACATCATCCCTCTCATTATAAAGAAAGATGCACCACCATGGCCGAGTAGAACTATAGCCCTCACGACCAAGATGTCGTCCACACCAAATAGTGGCTAGATGTTTATTATTTGAGTAGGCACATCCAGAGTAGGGGTCAGTACCATTCTCATGCAAGATGGTCAACAGCATGAAGAAATAAAAATGGGCCTCGAAAAATCACCACTCCTACCCACCTTGGACTCAGAGTGGGCTCAGACCACTAGAGATTTTATCAGAGGACAACCCTCACTCCAAAAGAAGGCACAACTACTATTACATAGCAACCACATGGCAGTCCATGTAAGGAAGAAACTTCCCCCTTATAAACGCCGAAGTAGAAGAAATTTTCCTGAGAAAGATTAACTCCCCCTTCATCTCCAGCTCCACCAGCATGAAATTCAAGCCTCAAGAAAGTGGTCTCCCAATTTCTTCGGGCTTTACAAAATTGTGGATCACATTGGGTCCCTAACTTGGAGATCAGATCGGTGCACCAGATCAAAATTATAGTTGATCTTCCAAGTATCCCACCTGAAATGGAAATTTAAAGACGACGACTCAGCACAAGTTTTTCCAATTAACACCCAAGCTGATGAGGAGCTGAAGACCTGGTTCCTTGAGTTCATGGAACTTTAGCCTTGAGGACAAGGCTGATTTTACGAGGGTGAGTTTGATAGGACTCTAACAGGTTTGGGTCCTAATCTCCATAGAAATAGTCAATAAAACCCTGCTAGATCGTAATAAAGCCACTCCTATCTTATAATGGAGTATGGCTAGGGTTTATATTAGCCCTTAGGGCTTGGTGGCCGCTGTCCCCTTACTGGGTTGGTTGGCCAGGGTTTCCCCCTACTTTGGTCGGCTATAGAGCCAACCTAGTCACCCCCTGTTCCTATTAATGCAAGTTGGCTATAGGAGGTGCAAAGGGGTAATTTTACTTAAGCAAGTTAGGCTTGGGTTTTGATCTCTATATAATGATGTAGCTGCCCCCTCTCTTAAATCAAGCAATTATCAATTTTATTTCAGCCTTGTGCCGAATCTAAGAGGGAGGAATCCCTAAGGGTTGATCCCCCTCAAGGATCTATAGAGCTCCATCCAGGGTTCTATCAATGTCACCTAATGTTATGAGCCATTTAATCCCAAGCATGGCTTTATAGTATTAATGGGTAGGGGGAAGAAGTCCGCTACCACTTCTTGATCTTGTAGGAGCAATTTTACTTGCAAGCACCGTTGGTCGCATTTGAGGATTCGACCATCATTGACCTTTACATCGAACTTATTGCAACCTTCATTTTGAAGTGCTATACATGCATCAACCTTGTTGTTAAGGAAGTTATTTGTGCTACCCGTATCTATGAGAATTGTGATAGGTTGTTGTTTAAGGAGTCCTTCAACTTTCATCGTCAGCGGGTTGGAGTAATCGGCCAGCACGTGCACTGCATAGTCGACCGATTGGGGCACTTCCTCTGTACTTTCATTTTTGAATTCGAGGTCTTCTTCAGATGGTTTGGTGTCCTCATCCTCTATTTGTTCGATCATGAGGAGCCATCTTTTTTTGTAGTGATATTCTCGGCTCCACGGTTCATCATAATGCCCACACAATCCCTTAGTAGATCATTCCCGAAGCTTGTCTTTTGTCAAATTTTTTGGTGTAGGGCTTAGATGACAGTAGAGGGGGCTAAAGGCTTTGGCATGGCTAGTTAGGGAGCAACCTTTCTCCTTCGTACTTTGTGCTTCAATCGTTCTTTTTAGATTCTTGTGAAGGAAATTATTGCCATAAGAGTATACGATTGCCGCACCTTTACTTCTCAAATCTTCGGCTTTAGGCCCTTAATAAAAGTCCCTAAAAGCTATTTTTTAGACCAATCCATAGTTTAGTTAGATAAACATTCAAACCTTGTTTGGTATTCTTGTATTGTAGAGATTTGCTGAATCTTCACCAATTTTCCATCAACATTATCGTAATCGGTTGGTCCAAAGCGATTGAATAGTCCTTCCTTGAATCGTTACCAAGAGAGACCTCCATAGGTGTGCTCAAACTAATTAAACCACTAAATAGCATCTCCCTCAAGGTGGATGGCAGCAATCTCCACCCTAGTGGCATCATCGGTTCGGTAGAATTGAAAATAGTGCTCCGCACGCGAGATCCATCCAATTAGGTCTCATTCTTCCCATCTAGGGAAGTCTACCTTCATAAACATAGATTATTTGGATCAGGGATGGTATAGCCTCACACTTGGGGATCATCTCGCAGATCTAAAGTTTCCCCTTGCTATGATTTCCTCGAGCTTGATTGTCGGCCTATGCTAAATTCAGTGAAAAGGTATCAGATCTTTTCCTCCATATGGCTTTCAAAGGCTTCAATCTTAGCATTGATGACCTCCTCTAATGCCATGGTATAGGCCTCTAGATCTGTAATGTTAAGGTCTTTTTTCTATTGTCAGGTTAGGGGCCTGAGAATTTTTTAGGGAGACGTGGCTAGTTGTATGGGTGGATCGGTGTAGATGGAGGCTGCGGTTAGGGCTGATTTGGGAGGTTGATTTGGATTAGTTTAGAGTGTAGTTTGGTAGGGTTCTTGGGTGACCAAGGTAGGGTTTAAGGATAAGAGAAATAAAGTCTAAAAAATCCAATAAGATAGCAGTCAAATCCGATAGAATTCGTTGAAGAAAGGGCTGTGTACGGGTTGTGCTATGGAGCAGAATTTGCATCAAAGAAATAATGAATTCTCGACGTAAATTTTGGAGGAAAACGTAAGGAAAATATACAGAAATTTATCAACAAATCCTCGGATTAGATGTGACCAACATTAGTAAATAGGTTCGATAAAATTTCAGCAGCGTAACGATAGGAAAATAGATGAAAAGATAGATAGTAGATTCCTCATCGTAAAAGTCCAACTGTACATAATGAGGAATTGCAGCACAATAAAATCGATTTTAGAGAGAATTCTTTCCAGAGATCAATCTTAGATGAGGGGTAAGATAATCTATAAAATCATATAAAAGATTTATCCAAAATATAGAATTAATAAACTGGTTTCAAGAGGCAAATAGATGACTGAATTTTTTTGCAGTGTTTTGCCTTCGCAACAATGATAACCTTTACGATGGTAGAAATTTGTAGCGAAGAAAATATGGGAAAACACTTCAATGTGTACGATAAAAGATTTTGGAGTACTGAATAGGCATGGGTGGTATGAATTTACCATATCTCCAGTTCAAACGCAGGGGCAGTAGTAAATTGATTTAATTTACTGCTTGGGTGGAAGATGGAGATACATGTTGCAGCAATTGTGAGAATTACTTAGAAGGGTGGGGGCAGCAGATATGGTAGCAGGGGCAGCAAGAACACTACTATGATACCATATGATAGAACCTCAGAAAAAGCTCTATAGAATTTGATCTTTAAGAGGGATCAACCCTTAGAATACCATAGGGGTTCTTCCTTTCTAGAACTTAACACAAGGCTGAAATAAGATGATTCATGCTTGATAGAAAGAGGAGGAGGCTATATGCTCATATAGGGTTCTAAATCCTAGCCCAAGGGGAGTGTTGCATAAGTAAAATTATCTCCTTGCCCCTCCTATAGACGACCTGCCTTAATAGGGATAGGCGGCAGCCTCGTTGGCTATAGAGCCATCTCTAGTAGAACAACACCCTTGTTGACTAGCCCAGTAGAGGGGCGGCGGCCACTAACCCCTAAGGTCCCAGTCTATACTCTAGCCACACTTCTGTTAGGATAGAAGTGACTAGGTGAGATTTTATTATAATCTCACAGAATTCTTATTGATTAATTCAATGGTGACTAGGATCCAACCCTACTGGAGTCCTATCAAATTTTTACTAAAGAAACTCAGTTTCTAGGTGAAATTTTTAGCAAAAAATTGAGAGATTTAAGGAGAAATTCGACAGCAAGATCTCGGTTCAGATAGCAGCAATAATGATAATTTATATTAAGAAAATTTTGACAATAAAATAGTAAGGAATTCAATGCAATTTGCGATAGGTAGAATTATCATCGAAAAGTTTTAGTGGTTTGTGACAAAAATTTACAACAACACAAGAGTGCTTTAAAGATGAATTGCATATTAGATCAACCACAGATAAAAGCTAAAATGATCTATGAAACATATAAGAAATTTCGTTCAAAAAGGATGGCAAATAGATCGGCTAATGGCAGTAATATACGACTTAAAATTTCTGGAACAATCCTTAGTTCACAAAGATGATAACTTTTACAATGAAAGGAATTTACAGCAAAGGATATATCAAAACTTCTTTTTGGTATTTTATAGTTGGAAAATTGTAGCAGCAAAAGGTATTGGTGATAGGGAAATACTAGAATTCTGATATAATTGGTGGTGGCAGTAGCAAATTGATTTGATATGCAACGGGAAGTGATGGTGGAGCGGCGACATTAAGAACAATTATGGGAATTTGATATGACTCCAGTAGGATTGAGTCCTAATCACCCTAGAAATAATTAATAAGAATCTTGTGAGATTGTAATAAAATCCCACTTAGTCACTTCTATCCTATAAATAAGTGTGGCTAGGATTTATTTTGGGGCCTTAGAGCTTCCTAGCCGCCACCTCCTTCACTGGCTAGTCGTCTAGGGTTTATAGTAGAGGGGCATGGCTCGTGCAGCCACTTAGGCCGACGTCGACATAGTAGCTAAAGGAGGGGCAAAAGCAAGAATTCACTTAGGAAGCACCCCTATAGGGCTAGGGTTTTGAGCCCTATATAGGCTTATAGCCTTCACCTCTTTTCATTAAGTAAGATTAATCTACAATTCAACCGTGTGGCCTACTTCTAGGAGGGAGGAACCCCTATAGTATTCCAAGGGTTAATCCCCCTGAAATATCAAAATCTATAGAGCTCCTTCTGGGGTTCTATCATCTAGTATCAGAGCCGCGTTCATGCTGCCCCTACTGCCATCTCTGCCGCCTCCACCCTTCCAAGCAATTCCCATAATTGCTGCAATATGTGGCTCCATCTTCTACCCCAAGCCGTAGATCAAATCAATCTACTTTTGCCCCATACGTTTGAACTAGAGATCTAGTATATTTTATCACCCACGCCTATTTACTATTGTAAATCTGATAGGACTCTAATATAGTTGAGTCTTAATCACCCTAGAAGTAATTAATAAGAACCTGTGAGATTGTAATAAAACCCCACCTAGTTACTTCTATCCTATAGCGAAGTGTGGTTAGGGTTTATTTTGGGGCCTTAGGGCTTCCAAGCCACCACCCCCCTTACTAGGTCGGTCAGCTATGGTTTCCAGCAGAGGGGCGTAGTTTGTGTAGCCACTTAGGCCGTTGCCCCCTTTATTTAGACATGATAGCTATAGGAGGAGCAAAATGAGGAATTCACTTAGGAAGCACCTCCATAGGGCTAGTTTTGGCCCTATATAAGCTTGTAGCCTCTATCTCTTTTCATTAAGCAATATCAATTCTATTTTAGTCTTATTGGCCGACCCTAAGAGGGAGGAACCCCAATAGTGTTCCAAGAGTTGTTCCCCCTCAAAGATCAAATTCTATAGAGCTCCTTCTGGGGTTCTATCATCTAGTATCAGATCCGTATTCCTACTGTCCCTGCTACTATCTCTGCCACCCCTATCCTTCCAAGCAATTCCGAATAATTGTTGCAACATGCAAATCCACCTTTCACCCAAGTTGCAGATCAAATCAATATGTTGTTGCCCTCTACGTTTCAACTAGGCAATTTGATATAATTTCATCATCCACGCCTCTTTACTACTACAAAATCTTTTAACCTATACATTAAAGAGTTTTTCTATATTTTCTCCACTGTAAATTTCTATCATCGCAAACGTTATCATTATTGCAACGGGGAAACAATGCAGAAATTTTTAGTCGCTTGTTTGCCTCTTAAAACTAATTATTACTCATCTATTATGGATGAAATTTTTACACAATCTTATAGATCAACTTAGCTTTCATCTAAGATTGATCTCTAGAAAAATTCTTTCTGGAACTAATTTTATTGTGCTCTAATTCTTTATCACCTACTACTAGAATTTTATAATCAAGAATCTGTCGTCCGACTTTTCATCTGCTTTCCTAATGTTACGCTACTAAAATTTTGTCGAACCTATTTTCCTATATTGGCCACATCTGAATCGAAGGTTTGTGACAAATTTGTGTATATTTTTCTTGGGTTTTCCTCTGAAATTTATGTTGCGAATTCATTACTTCTTTAATGCAAATTTTGTTCAGTAGAATAACACAAATATAGCAAACTTTCATCGAATCCTATTAGATTTTGCTACTATTTTTCTAGATTTGAAACTCTATTTTCCTCATCTTCATCCCCTACCACAACAGCCTCAAATTTCATAATTTTTTGCTAGAATTTTCATTGAGAAACTACTATTTCTTCGATAATAATTATGCTTCTCCAAGGTAGCATACACTATAGCGAACTTTATTGAATTCTATCAAAATTTCACTGTCATCTCTTCCATATATGAAATCATCTTTCCCTAACCTTCACCCTCTACCATCATAGCCCTAAATCGCACCCAAAACAACTACAAAACCAACCCCAAAAACTATAGCCTTCGGTCCACCAACATTTTCGCTACCCAACCTTCCTTATACCTTCAACTACAGCATACATCCCTCACTGCACAACGCTGCTAACAGTGACCTCTTGCTGCCATCCTCCTTGATCACAGCCAGTGGTGATCCTTTGTGATAAAAAGCTACCAACATCTATCTTTCACTATAATCTATCTACATTGTAGCCTGTAGTAATCTTTCGCTACCAACTATCTTGATCGCGGCCAATAATAAATTCAACATGACTAGTAGTGGTCTCTCACTCTGTACCATCGCTACCCTCCTTTGCAAAAATCATGCACACCACTGCCACATTGTCCTCCTATTGTGGCTACACCCTTGCTGTAACCAATGCCACCTACAGCCACGAAGTCACAACGCAGCCATAGTTGACATTACTGTTACCCTCTTCTTCCTCCACCATCACTGCTGCCTTCCGACATAGACCATGGCTGCTATCTTCCAATATATATCAGCCACCTGAAAAATCATAGCCTCAACGACATAGCAACATTACTACAGAACCACAGCCAACATTACTACTCCCTCATCTTCCTCCAACATTGCTGCTACCCTTGGTTGCCATCCTCCACTTGGAGACTTCACCACCACAGCCTTGACATTGCTGACATTTGCTGCCTTCAGCATGAAGATTGTAGCTACACTCTTCAGTCAGTTTATTTGATAGGTCAGAGATCCTTACGTTATAACATTAATGGGCTTATTCGAAGCCAAATTGGAGGCGTTCGAGACGTGTATGGATGCTAGACTACATGCTCTCTTTGAGGAGTTTAGATTGGGCCAATCATGGAGCCTAAGAAGATCACAACATGGAGTAAATTTTGATTGTAAAAAGAACCCACTGGAGATAAGAAGCAAAGTCAAGACACGACAGCTCTACACCTCGGCGACATCGATCTCCTTTGCACAACTTCAGGAAGGACACCTCAATCAAGATGCTCAGAGCATAAGGGCTACATTCCAACCAAAAGTATATAAACCTTTAGCACCAATCAATTACAAGAACCTTAATGAAGAACTAGTGATGATCCATCAATCCTCCACCATCCAAGAGTACTAAAACAAGTTTGAAAGGTTATCTAATCAAACTTATTATTGATCTTAAAAGCAGATATTGAGAACTTTTATTGAGGGCTTGAAGCCAGAGATTCACGATGAAGTTAAAGTGCGACAACCGTGCATACTTAAGGTAGCCATCTCCTTTGTGTGACATTAAATGGAGCAATTAAACTATGAAGCCCAGAGGACTAGGGTTACTCCTTGACCAGTAGCACCAAAGCTTTCATCTCCTCCTACTGTCAGTCGACCGCTTCAGTCGAAGAAATTAATAAGAGAAGACCTTCATGACGGATCGACAAAGGGCCTATGTGGGTATTGTGATAAACTGTGGAGCCTAGAACATCAGTGTAAAAAGAAGACACCACTGATGATTGTGTCCACTGAAGAACCCAAACATGAAAATACGGCTCCCGAGCCCAAGGAGAAGGATATACCACAACCTATCACCCACATAGTCCCTACCATAGCTGGCTACATAAACCTGCAGAAATTGAAGATCGAAGGGTTTTTGAGCAAAAGTCCGTCATCCTCCTCATTGTCATCGGGAGCACACACAAATTCATGAGCAGCAAGGTTGCTGCCCATTTAATGCTCCAAAAAGAATATTACAGTGGGTTCAAAGTTAAGGTAGCTAACGGCCAAATTCTGAAGTACAACCATGATAGGAGTCTAGTAGGGTTGAGTCCTAATCATCATAGAATAGTCAAATAAAACCCTATGAGATTGTAATAAAACCCCACCTAACCACTTCTATCCTATAAAGAAGTATGGTTAGGGTTTAGATTGGGGCCTTAGCGCTTAGTGGTCGTCGCCTACCTTACTGGGCTGGTCGACCAAGGTTTCCCCCTACTAGGGTCGGCTATAGAGCTATCATAGCTGCCACATATCCCTCTAAGGTAGGTAGGCCACAGGAGGGGCAAAAGGATAATTTTAGTTAGGCAAGCACCCCATGGGCTAGGGTTTAGAACCCTATATAATTATGTAGCTACCCCCTCTCTTGAATCAAGCAATTATCAACTTTATTTCAGCCTTGTGCCGAGTCTAGGAGGGAAGAACCCCTACAACGTTCCAAGGGTTGATCCCCCTCAAGGGTCAAAATCTATAGAGCTCATTCTGGGGTTCTATCATATGGTATCAGATCAACGATCTTGCAGCCCCTGTAGCCATCATCCACACCTTCATCTTCCAAGCAATTCCCAAAATTGTCTTGACGTTGTGTCACGGACAACAATGTAAACAAGGTGTTCGATGAAATGCTTGTGTTAGTCCGTGTCCTTCGGTTTAGGTACATATCTTGTACAACAAGAAGCGGGCTTGCAGTAGGCTTAGTAGCTCTAGTTTGATTTGCTTTATGGCCAATTTTGGCTTGTAAATACAAGTGTGTCTTATAAGCACTTGTGGGGACTTCGGTCTGTAATGGACCATTATCCTTTGTGCGCAACCTCTCTGAGTTTGTGATGTCCATGGGTATAATTTGTATTTTGGCTTTATAAAGTATTTTCTTGAGCAGTTGCTTGTGGATCTCATGGGAATTGCTTCTTCTGGCCCGTTTTCTCTTTTTGTGAGTCTATGGGACGTTAGGAGATCTCGGGGAGGGATGACCTGTGCGGACGGACACGCATGGGTGCACCATGGCTTAGGCAAAATTACTTAAGCCCGTGACAGTGTGGTATCAGAGCGGGACAAGCACACGTAGAAACACTTGCCATACAAACGTGAGGGACCTAACTAGGCTGTGTGGAGGACAACTAGCACACCCAACCATTTGGGGGAAATGGACATTGAGATGTAGGGAAAGGAGTCACTCAGACGAGCGAGCATCCTAGTTTGGCATTCAAGGAATAGCCAACCCCTTTGCATGAGAGGCACCACGAGGATAAGTAAGCGAAGAAGAATGCGTAGCACATAAAGATTGGGATGGTTGAGTTCGAGCTATAGCTCGACGTTGGCAACCAAACTTGACGGTGCTTAAGGCAAAGTAGGGCGCTTGGTGAAAGATGAGACCATGCAAGGTGGGAGGTGTTGTGTAACGACCGAAAGAGTTGTGCAAAAGCTCACAGAGGTGAGGGGAATTGCTAACTCGAAGGATTCGAAACTCATGCTAGGGCTTGTACACGAATGACGGAGTGTTCGTGGCCATCCCAAGGCACGATTAGAACTCGGTGCCATGGAGCATCAGAACTTTCTCTTCGATATAGAAAGGATATGTTCATAGGCGGCTGAAATGAGCAATAAGTTCAGCATGTTTCTAGACCTTGAAGGGTGCAGTGGAGACTGTATTGGAGAAGGGTTGCAATCTAGCAAGTACATCTGTAGGGGCAGAACAAAGCACAAGTTCAACAAGATGGAGTAGTCCAAAAGGGATGATGGTCTCCGAAACTTCCAGTGGGAAGTATGTAAAGAGAAAAGTTGCTCCAACAGGATAGATATCCAAGAGGGATAAGTCCTAGTTCTCTAGTGGGAGAATCATGTGCAACGGATTGCACATATTGAGGAAGAGTTCCTCAAGGCTATATCTCCATAAAGCTCAACGAACCGAGTGAGCGACGAAGAGTTGTCGTATGATCTCAAAGGAGGTAATGCATTGGTGGATGTATTTCGAGATCAAGTGATGGAGCAATCCAAGGCAACATCATATGAAGGCACACTTAGAGTCGATGCAGAAATCAAACTCAACAGAGGGCTGACCCATGGAATGGTGGACGTGAGGGCCACTATCAACTCAATGCAAATCGAGGAGCAGAGCGACTTGGGTGGAACTTGGTAAAGTATCCATCCCGCATGAAGGGAGTCAACATAGAAGATGGAACATGGAGCGGAGGCACAGAGCTTTCCTTGGACAGAGGTCAAGGGCATAAACTCTTGTAGAGGCAAGAGTGGGATCATGTCGTTCCATGGGTTCTCCATTCTGATGGGACAGACTTATTTTGCATGGTGCCAAAGATGAAGGGAGCTTCAAGGCACATGCAAGCTACCTCAGAGATGCATTTGATGGAGTAACTAAGGTGATTCAACTTGCGGATGCAAAGTTAGGATCATGAGACCTTAGTACGGGGCAAGAGGACGTAGAGGCGGGTACTCTTGAAGAATATGCCACAGTGTTGCCGTTCAAGTTATCAGGAACAAGAGGTGCATAGCAAGATTGTGCTAGTAGGGGATAGAGGCCTAAGATTCAGACAATGGTGCACCAACTCTAGCGAAGTCAGAGGACTTCAGGAGCTCTTAGGCGATGGACTATCCTAGAGCTATGCTTCGTCCAGGTGTAACCCAGGAGTGGGGGGGACGAAGGGGAATTACCAAGGGAGCGAACTAAAAATCAGAGATGGCGGAGGCCCTACGATGTGTTGGCAGAGTCCACACGTGGAGAAGTCATAGTCCAGGTTCATCACACGAGAATCTGTGTGCAATGGAGATGTCACGAGGAGGCGACATGGTGCAGCAGATCGTGGTGGAATAGTTCGTGGCAATGCAATACAGGCAATCTTGTCCCGTGAGGGACAAAGATCATGCGGAGGTATGATCAGGAGTTATTGGGAGCTCCACTTTGGTGTACGACACAACAAGAAGAAGGGCTATGGATTCAAGGAGTGAATGTCATAGTACCGCAGAGGTGGGTCTTCATGTGTGCATCGAAGCTTATATTGGATGAAAGCCTTAGTCATCGGTGTATGGGAGCTGTATACTACCGAGGAAGAAGTCCAAGTGCACGTACCAGCGAGTCCTATGGAGGGGGACGTGATCATATGAATGATCAGGAGCTGCTGGGAGCTCCACTTCGGTGAACAATGCAACGGCAAGAAGGGCTGTGGATTCAAGGAGTGAATGTTCTGATCGGGTCTTCCGTGTGTATGTATCGAAGCTTGCATCAGATGAAAGCCTTGGTCGTCAGCATATGGGGGCTGTGTACCATCAAGGGAATAGTCAGATTGTAAGTACCAGTGAGTCCCATGGAGGGGACTTGATTAATCAGAGCAGCTAGAGAGTTGGACTGCTTTAGTGCTCCAATTAGCTTAAGGGAGCCCGACAAGTCAGAGGACAACGCCGAGTAAGCGAACGTTGCTACCAAGGAAGCTAAGGAGAACAGAATCGGCGTGAGCCCTGCAACAAGATGGCAGAGGCTATGCATGAGAGTTGCAGTCTATCTTTCCATCGACTAAGGAGAACTGCTAGGAGGACACAGTGGTATCAAAGCAGGTGGTCGAAAGGGGCGAGGAAGCAATGACGAGTCCAGCGGGGCTCAGCTACCCAAAAGAAAAGCATCGGTTAAAAAGGAGGTAGACTCGGAGGAGCTCCATAGTGCCACAGAGGCAGATCTACCGATCGCGAAGGAAGGGGTGAAGATGCAAGGTAACAGATAGTAGTGCTATGGGCTTGGCAGCGTCATGGTACCGCAGATGCGGGACTTCCGTGAAGTCATCGATCCCTTACTCTCATGAAGGGACAGCATTGGTCGTAAAAGGGGCCAAGGAGGTGGAGAATGCAGAGGCAAACTCCAAGTACCAAGACGAAGGTATGCGAGGCCAAGAAACTTCATAAGACCGATGTCGATGGGCTTCTCATCCAGATAGCGAAATTAAGGGACTTGGTTGATGCAGAGTGCTCGACCAAGGAACAAGTAGGCAAGACATGATACGCCTTTCTACTCAAGAGGAGTAGGCGGAAAAGGTGATGGAGAAGACGGTACAATCCCAAAGGCGACGGATCTATCAAAGACTTACTCCAAGTTGGGGTAAACTTTTTGCTCTTTTCGCAAAACTTCTTGCATTCCGAGTTCAATGGCAGTGGGAAGGTGAATCACAGTAGCTAACCCAATGCAAGTAGTGCAACCACTTCAAGTGCTTCAGAAGTGTGAGCAAAGAGCGGGCGAATGTTAGTAACCAGCTCAATGCATGAAGTACAAACTCGAGGAGGCAGGCGAAATCGAGTAACCTTTGCCTTCTCAACTCGAGAGAATGGACAAACCGAGTACCCCAATTCTCTTAACTCGAGGAGGTGAGCGAAGCCAAGTAACCTTACCTTCTCAACTACGAAGAGAATGCGTGAAGTCAAGTATCCCAGCTCTCTTACTTATCCAAGCGAGGGAGCTCTGCACAAGTTCAGTGACCCTTCAAATTAAGCTTATGAAAGACAATGGTTGTCAAATCCTCACCATTGGTGATCAGTGCTATTGAGAGTAGTTTTTCCACTTCATTTTCCAATTGACTAAGAGGGAGTGATGCAAACATACTTGGAAGTGACAACTAATAGCGGAAGAAGGTTCAATAGGCAAACATTATGGAAAAAGGACCTTAAAAACTTCAAAGTCTATGAGATGATGCTCGTTAAAGCTCCAACAAGCATCTACCCAGTTCAAGCAATATGAGTATACTACGATACTGGCACATAATAAGGCAGGTCTTTTCCTTCATCAGGGGGATCCACGAGAACCAATAAGGATCAGCACAACTCAGCCAACCACACACCAGATTCAGTCATTGGTGAGTTGAAGCAGCATGGCGGATTAGAGTTCGACTACTCAACAATAGCGGCGGAGAGCGGCTAGGAGCCAAAGGGGCGTGTTGCAGCCAAAGCAGAAGATTAAAGATTCAGCAGAATGTGAGGAGATGCAGCGTCTACAATGGCTTCAACGAGGACGTCGAAGGAATAAGTGGGGGAGAATATCACAGATAACAATATAAACAAGGTGTTCGATGAAATGCTTGTGTTAGTCCGTTTCCTTCGGTTTAGGTACATATCTTGTACAACAAGAAGCGGGCTTGCAGTAGGCTTAGCAGCCCTCGTTTGATTAGCTTTATGGCCATATTTGGCTTGTAAATACAAGTGTCTTATAAGCACTTGTGGGGACTTCGGTCTGTAGTGGACCATTATCCTTTGTGTGCAACCTCTCTGAGTTTGTAATGTCCATAGGTGTAATTTGTATTTTGGCTTTATAAAGTATTTTTCTTAAGCAGTTGCTTGTGGATCCCGTGGGAATTGCTTCTTCTGGCCCATTTTCTCTTTTTGTAAGTCTGTGGGACTTTAGAGATCTCGGGGAGGGCTAACCTTTGCGAACGGACATGCATGAGTGCCGCACGGCTTAGGCAAAATCAGCTAAGCCCGTGATAGTTAGGAGATCTCGGGGAGGGCTGACCTGTGTGGATGGACACGCATGGGTGCCGCACGGCTTAGGCAAAATCACCTAAGCCCGTGACAGTTGCCTCCATCCATCGTCACTCACCAAGCCGTAGATCCATTAATCTGCTGTCATCCTCTGCATCAACATTGTAGATCTGGTAAAAACTCCAAAACCCACGCCTCTTGCTACTACTATTCCTTTATCTTATATATGGGAGAAGTTTTTCCAAAATTTCTTTGCTGCAAAATCTACCATCACAAACATTATCATTGTTGCGAAGGGGAAAGCTATAGAAAAATTTATGCCGATTTTTGCCTCTTGAACCTGAACTTTTGATCGTCCTTTTTAGTTGAAATTTTTAAACAAATTCATAGATCGTCTTAGCTTTCATCTATGACTTATCTTTGGAAAAAACTCTTTTTGGATCTGGACTTATAGTGCTGCAATTCTTCATCTTGCAGTGCTGAAATTTTACGATGATGAATCTGCCTTCCATCTTTTTTCCAATCACCACCCCAAATCAGCCCTAACTGCAGTGTACTTCCTTAGCGATCCACTTACCTTCTCAGCCAACTTTCCTTACCAATACACCTACCTTTGCTGCCATCTATCCCAGATCTAAAATCTATTTTCCTAACCTTTATCTACTACTCTCATAGCCCTAAAACCATACCAATTTGTAGCCTAAACTCCAAAAAATGGTAGCCATAAATGACACCCAAAATAGCCATAAACCGCACCCAAAAACTACAACCTTTGTTCCACCAACCTTTCAGCCTCCCAATGTCCCTTATCCCTTCAACCACAGCATGCATCTTTCACTACACAACACTGTCAACAATGACCTCTCGTTGCCATCCTTCTTGATTGTAGCCAGCAGTGATCCTTGTGGCAAAAAGTTATCAACAGTGATCTTTTGCTATAATCTATTTACATTGCAGCCCACAACAATCGTTCGCTGCCAACTATCATGATCGTGGCTAGCAACAAATTGAATACAATAATAACTATCTCTCACTCCATACCACTAATGCCCTCCTCCACAATAGTCATGCACATCGCTGCCCATCTACATAACACTGTCAACAATGACCTCTCGTTGCCATCCTCCTTGATTGTAGCCAGCAGTGATCCTGGTGGCAAAAAGCTATCGACAGTGATCTTTCGCTATAATGTATTTACATTACAGCCCACAACAATCATTCGCTGCCAACTATCATGATCGTGGCTAGCAACAAATTGAATATAACAATAGCCATCTCTCACTCCATACCACTGCTGCCCTCCTCCACAATAGTCATGCACACTACTGCCCATCTTCCTCCTATTATAGCTGCACCCTTACTGCAACCGATGCCACTTGCAGCCATGTAGTTGCAGTGCAGTCGTAGCCCTACCCTCTTCTTCCTCCATTGTCACTGTTGCCTTCCAACTTAGATCTCTTGGCTACCATCTTCCGATAGATATCAGCCACCTAAAAAAATTATAGCTCGACGACATTGCAGCATCAACATTGTAGAATCATCGAAGGATCACAGCCGACATTGCTACTGCCATCTTCTTCCTCCACCATCGCTACAACCCCGACATTGCTGCCTTCAACCTGAAAATTGTAGCCACACTCTTTAGTTGGTTTATTTTTATAGGTTGGAAATCCTTACGTCATAACATCGATGGGCTTATTCAAAGCCAAATTGGAGGCTTTTGAGACCCGTATGGATGCTAAATTATGGGCTCTCTTCGAGGAGTTTAGATTGGACCAATCGTCAAGCCCAAGAAGATCACAACATGATGTAAATTTAGATTACAAAAAGAACCCATCGGAGATAAGAAATGAAGTTAAGACATGGCAGCCCTACACCTCAATGACATCAACCTCATTTGCACAACTTCAAGAAGGGCACATCAATCAAGATGCTCAAAGTATGAGAGCCACATCCCAACCATCAGCATATAAACCTTCAACACCAATTGATTATAAGAACCATGATGAAGAACTAATGAAGATCCGTCAAACCACTACCATCCAAGAGTACCAAACTAGGTTTGAAAAGTTATCTAATCAAACTTATGATTGGTCTGAAAAGCAGATATTGAGGACTTTTATTGAGGGCTTGAAGCTAGAGATACACAAAGAAGCTAAAGTGCGACAGCCATACACACTTAAGGAGCAATTGAACTGCTACCTTCGCACGACATCAAGAGGAGCAGTTGAACTATGAAGCCTAGAGGACTAGGGTCACTCCTCAACCAGCGGAACCAAACCTTTCATCTGCCCCTACTATCAGCTGATCCCATTAGTCAAAGAAACTAATAAGAGAAGACTTTCATGATGGATTGACAAAGGAACCTAAATTTGAAGATACGATTCTCGAGCCCAAGTAGAATGATACACCACAACCGACCACCCGCACAGTCCCTAACTGAGTTGGCTACACTAACCTGCAAAAATTTAAGATCGAAGGGTTTCTCGAGCAGCAGTCCATCATCATCCTCATTGACACTGAGAGCATACACAACTTCATGAGCAGTAAGGTTGCTGCCCACTTAATACTCCAAAAAGAAGATTATAATGGGTTCGATGTTAAGGTAGCTAACTTCCAAATTTTGAAGTGCAACCGGAAGTGCCCGCAGTTTAAACTGAGCCTATAAGAGCAAGACATAGTTGTGGATTTTTTTCTCCTCCCTCATGATGGTTTTGAGATAGTGCTTGGCATTGATTGGTTGTCTACGATTGAAGATGTTTTTTAGAAATTTTTGAAGCTAACCATGAAATTTTTAAGAAAAAGAAACTAGGTGATCCTACGAGGGAGCCTAGTGACTACGACCACAACACCACACTTGGAGGGGGTACAAAAAGAAGAATCTAGTGATTTCCCAATTCAAATTTAAGAGTTTCATGAGATTGAAGATAAGAAACCTGTCCCACAGCTTGCTGAATTTTTGGGCATCTCCACCCAACCGAGTCGACTACCTACTCTGCAGTTGGCCAACCCCCTTATACTGAAGTGGTCGAAACTTGTACCAATTGATGCTCGGCCAGATTGCTTCCTACAACCTCAAAAGATCAAAGATAAAAGGGTCATCCAAGAGATGACAAAGACATGAATTGTTTGGCTATGATTATTTCTCGCTATGGCACATCCCTACATCATTTTCCCCATAGATAAGCTATTTCTAAAGTGTTATATCCTGCCGAACTCACTATGGTTGCTGATGCATTACTTTCAGATCTCAGGTGACTTCCATGACTTTCCCCAGGATCAGACAATGATGCTTAAAGACTTCCTTAATGATGACCTTCGATCTACGGCCCAAGACCGTGAGAAAATTGAGCCCCTCTAATGGTGAAATCAGAAAAGGGGAAATATTATTTGTATGACTCAATAAAGCATGATCATCATCCCTCTCATTAGAAAGACAAAAGCACCACCTTGGCCGAGTGGAACTATAATGCTCACGACCATGATGTCGTCCATACCAAATCGTGGCAGATGTTTATTATTGGAGCAGACACATCCGGAGTGGGGGTCAACACTATCCTCATGTAAAATGGTCAACAGCATGAACAAGTGAAAATGGGCCCTGAAAAATCATCACCCCTACCCACCTCAGACTCAGATCAGGCTCACACCACTAGATATTTTATCGGAGGATAACTCTCGCTCCAAAAGAAGGCACAACTACTATTACAGAGCAATCACGTGGTAGCCCATGTAAAGAAAAAACTTTCCCCTGACAAACACCGGAGCAGAAGAAAGTTTCCTGAGAAAGATCAAGTCCCCCTTCATCTCCAACTCCACCAACACAAAATTCGAGCCTCAAGAAAGTGGTCTCCCTATTTCTTTGGGCATTGCAAAATTGGGGATCACATTGGGGCCCTAACCTGGAGATCAGATCCATACACCAGATCAAGATTATAGTTGATCCTCTAGGTATCCCACCTCAAATGAAAATTTAAAGATGACAATAGCCCAAATTCTTCCAACTGATGCCCAACCTGATGAGGAGCTGAAGACCTGGTTCCTGGAGTTCATGAAACCTCAGCCTTGAGGATAAGGCTGATTTTAAGATAGCAGGTTTGATAGGACTCCAATAGGATTGAGTCCTAATCAACCTAGAAGTAGCCAAATAAAACCCTGTGAGATTATAATAAAATCCTACCTAGCCACTTGTATCCTATAAAGAAGTGTGGTTAGGATTTAGATTGGGGCCTTAGAGCTTAGTGGTCGTCGCCTACTTTACTGGGCTGGTCAGCCAGGGTTTCCCCTTACTAGGGTCAGCTATAGAGCCAACCTAGCTACCACCTGTTCCCTCTAAGGCAGGTAGGCCATATGAGGGGTAAAAAGATAATTTTAGTTAGGCAAGCAACCCATGGGCTAGGGTTTAGAACCCTATATAATGATGTAGCTTCTCCCTCTATTTAATCAAGCAATTATCAACTTTATTTCAGCCTTGTATCGAGTTTAGGGGGGAGGAACCCTTACAGCATTCCAAGGGTTGATCCCTCATAAGGGTCAAAATCTATATAGCTCCTTCTGGGGTTCTGTCAAACCAGAAGTGCCCACGGGTAAAACTGATCCTATAGGAGCTAGTAGTTGCTAATTTTTTCCTCCTCCCTCTTGGTGATTTTGATATAGTGCTCAGCATTGATTGGTTGTCCACGATTGGAGATGTTTTTTGGAATTTTTTGAAGCTAACCATGAAATTCTTCAACAAAGGAAAACAGGTGGATCTACGAGGGAGCCAAGCAACTACGACCATAACACAACACTTGGAGATGGTACCAAAAGAAGAATCTAGTTGCTTCTCAATTCAAATTCAAGATTTTCAAGAGATGAAGCTAAAGGAGATTGAATATAAGAACCCTCTCCCATAGCTTGCTGAAATTTTGGGAGTCTCCACGAAATTGAGCCTACTACCTCCTATTAAGATGTCCGACCCCCTATTTTGAACTAACTAAAATTACTACCATATGATGCTTGGCTAGATTGCTACCCGTAGAAGATCAAACATAAAAGGGTTGCCCAAGAGATAACATAGATACAAATTGTTCGACTATGCTTATTTTCCAGTATGACACATCTCTACATCCTTTTTCCTAGGGATAAGCTACTTCTAAAGTGTTACATCTAGCCTAACTCACTATTGTTGTTAATGTAATACTTCCAGATCTCATGTGACTTCTATGACTTCTCCTAGGATTGGACCATGATGCTTAAAAACTTTATTGATGATGACCTCCAATTTACAGCCCAAGACCATGAGAAAATTGAGCCCCTCTAATTGTGAAATCAGAATAAGAGAAGGATCATTTGCAGATCTCAACAAAACATCATCCCTCTCTCACTATGAAGAAAGATACACCACCTTGGCCGAGTGAAACTATAGCTCTCATGACCACGATGTTGTCCCCACCAAGTTGTAGCCAGATGTTTATAATTAGAGTGGACACATCCAGAGTTGGAATAGGCGTCACCTTTATGTAAGATGGTCGACTCCTAATTTATACCGAGGCTTCCCTAACACTCCACATGAGGTTTTTAAAGGAGATAGTTATTGCTACCAAATTTAAAATTTGACTAGATATAGGTCCATAGCACGAAAGAGAAGTAAGCCCAGAAGAATCGCAATCCATGCTCACGCTAGATTGGACTCTCATCATCCTAAACCATACCAAAGAGTAGTTACTATTCTAGAAGAAAGATTGGCTATTACTAAAGATTAACCATATGGCAGCATATGCAAAGAAGAAATAGCCTCCCGACAAACTACAGAATCGACGAAAAATTAAAGATCAAGTTTTCCTATACCTCCAACCCAGCAGGAAACTCAAGCCTTAAGGAATGGGCTCCCTATTTCTATGGGCATTACAAAATTGGGGATTACATTGAGGCCTTAACCTAGAGATCAGATCCGTGCACCAAAGCAAGGAGTCCAAAGCAAGGAGAAATCTTTAAGATGACGCAGCCCAAATTATTTTAATTGACACCTAAGCTGATGAGGAGTCTAAAGTTCAGTTAGCGATAACTTGTGAATCATATGAGGAGCTGAAGACCCGGTTCCTTGAGTTTTTGGATCCTTAGCCTTGGGGATAAGGCTGATTCAAAGAGGGAGAGCTTGATTGGACTCCAGCAGGGTTGAGTCCTAATCACCCTATAAGTAATTAATAAGAACCCTGTGAGATTGTAATAAAGCCCCACCTAGTCACTTCTATCTTATAAAGAAGTGTGGTTAGGGTTTATTTTGGGGTCTTAGGACTTCTTAGCCGTCACCCCCCTTACTAGGTTGGTCGGCTATGGTTTCTAGCGGAGTGTCACGGGCTTAGCTGATTTTGCCTAAGCCATGCGGCACCCATGCGTGTCCGTCCGCAAAGGTCAGCCCTCCCCGAGATCTCCTAAAATCCCACTGACTTACAAAAGAGAAAACGGGCCAGAAGAAGTAACTCCCACGGGATCCACAAGCAACTGCTCAAGAAAAACACTTTATAAAGTCAAAATACAAATTACACCCATGGACATTACAAACTCAGAGAGGTTGCACACAAAGGATAATGGTCCACTACAGACCGAAGTCCCCACAAGTGCTTATAAGACACACTTGTATTTACAAGCCAAACTTGGCCATAAAGCAAATCAAACTAGGGCTTCCAGGCGTACTGCAAGCCTGCTTCTTGTTGTACAAGATATGTACCTAAACCGAAGGACACGGACTAACACAAGCATTTCATCGAACACCTTGTTTACATTGTTATCCGTGACATTCTCCCCCACTTATTCCTTCGACGTCCTCGGAAGCCAAACGCATCTCCTCACATTCTCTGAATCTTTAATCTTCGCTTTGGCAACACGCCTTTAGCTCCTAGCTCTCCACGTTGTTGAGTAGTCAAACTCTAATCCGCCATGCTGCTTCAACTCACCAATGACTAAATCTGGTGTGGGGTTGGCTGAGTTGTCGATCCTTGTTGGTTCTCGGATCCCTCGATGAAGGAAAAGACACCTTATTATGTGCCGATCGCGATACTCATATTGCTTGAACTGGGTAGATGCTTGTTGGAGCTTTAACGAGTATCACCTCACAGACTTTGAAGTTTTTAAGGTCCTTTCTCCATAATGTTTGCCCATTGAACCTTCTTCCGCTGTTAGTTGTCACTTCCAAGTATGTTCGCATCACTCCCTCTTAGTCAATTGGGAAATGAAGTGGAAAAAACTACTCTCAATAGTACTGATCATCAACGGTGAGGATTTGACAACCATTGTCTTCCTTAATCTTTCTTTGAAGGGTCACTGAACTTGTGCAGAGCTCCTCTGCTTGGATAAGTAAGAGAACTGGGATACTTGACTTCACCCATTCTCTTCATAGTTGAGGAGGTAAGGTGGCTTCTCTTACCTCCTTGAGTTATGAGAACTGGGGTACTCGGTTTCGCCCATTCTCTCGAGTTGAGAAGGCAAAGGTTACTCAATTTCGCGGCAAAGGTTACTTGATTTCGCCTCCTCGAGTTTGTACTTCATGCATTAACTAACATTACGCTCTTTGCTCACACTTCTGAAGCACTTGAAGTGGTTGCATTCCTTGCGTTGGGTTAGCTACGGTGATTCACCTTCCCACTGCCATTGAACTTCTGGAATGCAAGAAGTTTTGCCCGAAAAGTGTAAAAAGTTTGCTTGGCTTCGCTCACTTCCTCGAGTTAAGAGAACTGGGGGTACTCGGTTTCGCCCATTCTCTCGAGTTGAGAAGGCAAAGGTTACTCAATTTCGCCTGGCAAAGGTTACTCGATTTTGCCTGCCTCCTCGAGTTTGTACTTCATGCATTGAGCTGGTTACTAACATTCGCTTGCTCTTTGCTCACACTTCTGAAGCACTTGAAGTGGTTGCACTCCTTGCGTTGGGTTAGCTACGTGATTCGCCTTCCCACTGCTATTGAACTTCTGGAATGCAAGAAGTTTTGCCCGAAAAGAGCAAAAAGTTTACTCCAACTTGGAGTCCCCCAACTTGGAGTAAGTCTTTGATAGATCTGGTCGCCTTTGGGGTTGTACCGTGTTCTCCATCACCTTTGTCGCCTACTCCTCCTGAGTAGAAAGGTACAGTACCATGTACTGCCTACTTCGTTCCGTGGTCGAGCACTACTGCATCAACCCGAAGTCCCTTAATTTCGGCTATCTGGATGAGAAGCACATCGACATCGGTCTTATAAAGTTTCTTGGCCTCTGCCCTTTTGCCTCGTCTTGGTACTTGGAGTTCACCTCTGTATTCTCCACCTCCTTGGCCCCTTTTATGACCAATGCTGTCCCTTCATGAGAGCAAGGGATCGATGACCTCACGGAAGTCCCGCATCTACGGTACCATGGCGCTGCCAAGCCCATAGCACTACTATCCGTTACCTTGCATCTTCATCCCTTCCTTCGCGATCGGTAGATCTGCGCACTGTGGAGCTCCTCCGAGTCCACCTCCTCTCTAACCGACGCTTTTCTTTTGGGTAACTGAGCCCCATTGGACTCATCGTCGCTTCCTCGCCCCTTTCGACCACCTGCTTCGACACCACTATGTCCTCCTAGCAGTTCTCCTTGGTCGATGGAGAGACAGACTGCAACTCTCATGCATGGCCTCCGCCATCTTGTTGCAGGGCTCACGCCGATTCTGTTCTCCTTAGCTTCCTTGGTAGCAACGTTCGCTTACTCGGCCTAGTCCTCTGACTTGCCGGGCTCCCTTAAGCGAATATGAGCACTGAAGCAGTCCAACTCTCCAACTGCTCCGATTAATCAAGTCCCCTCCATGGGACTCACTGGTACTTGCAATCTGACTACTCCCTCGGTGGTACACAGCCCCCATATGCTGATGACCAAGGCTTTCATCTGATGCAAGCTTCGATGCATACACACGGAAGACCCGCCTCTGCGGTACTGTGGCATTCACTCCTTGAATCCACAGCCCTTCTTGTCATTGCATTGTTCACCGAAGTGGAGCTCCCAGACTCGATCATTCACATGATCATGTCCCCCTCCATGGGACTCACTGGTACGTGCACTTGGACTTCTTCCTCGGTGGTATACAGCTCCCATATGCTGATGACTAAGGCTTTCATCCAATGCAAGCTTTGATGCACACACGAAGACCCGCCTCTGCGGTACTACGGCATTCACTCCTTGAATCCATAGCCCTTCTTCTTGTTGTGTCGTATGCCAAAGTGGAGCTCCCAGTAACTCCTGATCATACCTCCGCATGATTTTGTCCCTCACGGGACAAAATTGCCTGTATTGCATTGCCATGAACTATTCCACTCACTATGTCGCCTCTTGGTGACATCTCCATTGCATACAGATTATCATGTGATGAACTCGGACTATGACTTCTCCACGTGTGGCCTTTGCCAACATCATCGTAGGGCCTCCGCCATCTCCGATTTGTAGTTCGCTCCTTGGCAATTCCCTCCCCCTACTCCTGGGTTACACCTGGACAAAGTATAGCTCTAGGACAGTCCGTCGCCTAGTAGCTCCTGAAGTCCTCTGACTTCGCTAGAGTTGGTGCACCATTGTCTGGATCTTGGGCCTCTATCCCCTACCAGTACAATCTTGCTATGCACCTCTTGTTCCTGACAACTTGAACGACAACACTGTGCCATATTCTTCAAGAGTACCCGCCTCTGCGTCCTCTTGCCCCGTACTAAGGTCTCATGATCCTAACTTTGCCTCCGCAAGTTGAATCACCTTAGTTACTCCATCAAATGCATCTCTGAGGTAGCTTGCATGTGCCTTGAAGCTCCCTTCATCTTTGGCACCATGCAAAATAAGTCTGTCCCATCAGAATGAAGAACCCATGGAACGACATGATCCCACTCTTGCCTCTACAAGAGTTCATGCCCTTGACCTCTGTCTAAGGAAAGCTCTGTGCCTCCGCTCCATGTTCCATCTTCTATGTCGACTCCCTTCATGCGGCTTGGATACTTCACCGAGTTCCACCCAAGTCGCTCTGCTCCTCGATTTGCACTGAGTTGATAGTGGCCCTCACATCCACCATTCCACGATTCAGCCCTCTGTTGAGTTCGATTTCTGCCTCGACTCTAAGTGTGCCTTCATATGATGTTGCCTTGGATTGCTCCCCCACTTGATCTCGAAATGCATCCACTAATGCATTACCTCTTTCGAGATCATGCGACAACTCTTCGTCGCTCACTCGGTCCGTTGAGCTTTATGAAGATATAACCCTGAGAAACTCTTCCTCAATATGTGCAGTCCGTTGCACATGATTCTCCCACTAGAGAACTAGGACTTATCCCTCCTGGATATCTGTCCTGCTGGAGCAACTTTTCTCTTTATATACTTCCCACTGGAAGTTTCGGAGATCATCATCCCCTTTGGACTACTCCATCTTACTGAACTTGTGCTTTGTTCTGCCCCCACAAATGTACTTGCTAGATTGCGACCCTTCTCCAATACAGTCTCCACTGCACCCTTCAAGGTCTAGCAACATGCTGAATTTATTGCACATTTCAGCCACCTACGGACATATCCTTTCCATGTTGAAGAGAAAGTTCTGATGCTCCATGGCGTCGAGTTCTAATCACGCCTTGGGATGGCCACGAACACTCTGTCATCCGTGTACAAGCCCTTGCATGAATTTTGAATCCTTCGAGTTAGCAATTCCCCTCACCTCTGTGAGCTTTGCATAATTCTTTCAGTCGTTACACAACACCTCCCACCTTGCACGGTCTCATCTTTCACCAAGCGCCCTGCTTTGCCTTAAGCACCGTCAAGTTTGGTTGCCAACGTCGAGCTATAGCTCAAACTCAACCATCCCAATCTTTGTGTGCTACGCATTCTTCTTCGCTTGCTTGTCCTCGTGGTGCCTCTCGCGCAAAGGGGTTGGCTATTCCTTGAATGCCAAACCAGGATGCCCGCTCCTCTGAGCGACTCCTTTCCCTACATCTCAATGTCCGTTTCCCCTAAACGGTTGCGTGCCAGTCCTCCACACCTAGCTAGGTCCCCCACATTTGTATGGCAAGTGTTTCCGTGTGCTTGTCCCGCTCGATACCACATTGTCACGGGCTTAGCTGATTTTGCCTAAGCCGTGCGGCACCCATGCGTGTCCGTCTGCAAAGGTCAGCCCTCCCCGAGATCTCCTAAAATCCCACTGACTTACAAAAAGAGAAAACGGGCCAGAAGAAGCAACTCCCACGGGATCCACAAGCAACTGCTCAAGAAAAACACGTTATAAAGCCAAAATACAAATTACACCCATGGACATTACAAACTCAGAGAGGTTGCACACAAAGGATAATGGTCCACTACAGACCGAAGTCCCCACAAGTGCTTATAAGACACACTTGTATTTACAAGCCAAACTTGGCCATAAAGCAAATCAAACTAGGGCTTCCAAGCGTACTGCAAGGCCGCTTCTTGTTGTACAAGATATGTACCTAAACCGAAGGACACGGACTAACACAAGCATTTCATCGAACACCTTGTTTACATTGTGATCCGTGACAGGAGGGGCATGGCTTATGCAGCCACTTAGGCTGCCACCCCTTTTATTTGGGCATGACAGCTATAGGAGGGGCAAAAGGGAGAATTCACTTAGGAAGGACCCCCTAGGGCTAGGGTTTTGAGCCCTATATAAGCTTGTAATCATCACCTCTTTTTATTAAGCAAGATCAATTCTATTGCAGCCTTGTTGGCCAACCCTAGTAGGGAGGAACCTTTATAGTGTTCCAAGGGTTGATCCCCCTCAAAGATCAAATTCTCTAGAGCTCCTTCTGGGGTTCTATCAAAATCCTTTACCTTACACGTTGAAGAAATTATTATTTACCTTACAGGTTAAAGAGGTTTTCCTATATTTTCCTTGCTATAAAATCCTACCATCGCAAACGTGATCATCATTGTGAAGAGAAAATGCTGTAGAAAAAATTTCAACCAAATATTGCCTCTTGAAACCAAATTATTGCTCATCTTTTTTAGCTAAAACTTTTACACAATTTCATAGATCATCTTAGCTCTCATCTAAGATTGATCTCTAGAAAAAAAATCCCTTCTGAAACTAGACTTATTGTGCTGTAATTTCTCATTATATATTGCTAGAATTTTATGATAAAGAATCTGCATTCCATCATTTCATCTATTTTTCTACCATTACACTGTCAAAATTTTGTCAAACTTATTCACTGATATTGGCCACATCTGAACCAAGGATTTGTTGACAATTTTCTATATATTTTTCTCAGATTTTTCTCTAAAATTTACACTGGAAATTCATTGCTTCTTTGATGCAAACTCTATTTGGCAAAACAACACATATGTAGTGATTTTTCGTCGAATCCTATCAGATTTCTACTACTATTTTTGGAGATTTCAAACTCTTTTTTCCTTATCTTCATGCCCTACCACCACGGCCCCAAATTTTCACTGAAATTTTTGTTGAGAAACTGCTATTTCTTCGACGACAATTCTACTTCAGCAAGGCAGCATAGACTGCAGTGAACTTTATCAAATTCTATCAAACCTTCATTGCCATCTCTTCCATATCTGAAACCATCTATCCCTAACCTTCACCCTCTATCATCACAACCACAAAACCCTAACAAACCGTAGCTAAAATCGTACCTAAATCGACCATAAAATAGCCTAAAACCATAGCCTTCTACAACCAGCACCTATTCATAGCATACCCCCACCGATCCCTATCAAACCCTTACTGCCATCTATCCCATATCCAAAATCCTTTCTCCTAATCTTCATCCATTACTATTATATCCTAAAACCATAACAAATGGTAGCCAACAATCCATAAAATTGCAGCCCCAAATTGCAACCAAAATAGCCACAAAACAAGCCCCAAAAACTACAGCCTTCCACCTTCGGTCTACCAACCTTTCAGCCACCTAATCTCCCTTATCCCTTCAATCACAACATGCATCTCTCATTACACAATGCTACTAGTAGTGATCTCTCACTACCATCCTCCTTGATTATGGCTAATAGCGATCCCTTGTGGCACAAACGCTACCAGCAACAATCTTTCACTGCCATCTATTTTCATCATAGCCGAAGCAATCTCTCGCTGCCATCTACCTTGATCGCAACTAGGAGCAACTTGATTATGTCCAGCAGTGATCCCTCATTGCACAACGCTGCCAACAGTGACCACTCACTGTCATCCTCCTTGATCTCCACCAATAGCGATCCTTTGCAGTAAAAAGCTACCAGTAGCCATCTTTCGCTGCAATCTATCTACATCATAGCCCACAATAATCTTTCACTCCTAATTGTCTTAATCGCAGCCTGCACTGAATTAAACATGACCAGCAATGATCTCTCGCTCCATACCACCGTACCCTCCTCTGCAATAATCGTGTACTCTGCTGCCCCATCTTCCTCCTATTGTAGCTGCACCATTGCTGCAAACAATGCCACCTACAGCCACGAAGTCGCACCACAACTGTAGCCGACGTTGCTGCTGTCCTATTCTTCCTCCACCATCACTACTACCTTCTAACTCAGATCTCTTGGCTATCATCTTTCAACATATATCAACCACCTAAAAAATCATAGCCTCAATGACCTTGTAGCATCACCGTAGAACCACAACCGACATTACTATTGTTGTATTCTTCCTCCACTGTTATTACTACCCTTAGCTGCCATCCTCTATCAACGTAGCAGCCACTTTGAGACTTCACCACTGTAGCTCAAATAATTTTGCAACAACATCACAGTAGCACTTTCTCATCCTTTTGCTGCCATTGCTGCCTTCAACCTAAAGTGTGCAGCTACACTCTTTAATTGATTTATTTGATAGTTTGGAGATCCTTACGTCATGACATCGGTGGGCCTATTTGAAGCTAAATTGGAGGCTTTTGAGATGTGTATGGATGCTAAATTACACGCTCTCTTTGAGGAGTTTAGATTGGGTGATCACTGAGCCCAATAAGATCATAACGCAGTGTATATTTAGATTGTAAAAAGAATCCATCGGAGATAAGAAGCAAGGATGAAGCACTACACCTCGACGACATCAATCTCCTTTGCACAATTTAAAAAAGGACACCTCAATCAAGATGCTCAAAGCATGAGAGCCATTTCCTAACCAAAAGCATATAAACCTTTAGCACGAATCAATTACAAGAACATTGCTGAAGAACTAGCAATGATCCATTAAACCTCCACCATCCAAGAGTACCAAACCAGGTTTGAAGGGTTATTTAATCAAACTTACTATTGGTCTGAAAAAAGATATTAAAGACTTTCATTGAGGGCTTGAAGCTAAAGATTTAGGAAGAAGTTAAAATGTGACATCCATACACACTTAAGGTAGCCATCCCCTTCGTGCAACATCAAGAGGAGTGATTGAACTATGAAGCCCTGAGGACTAGGGTCGCTCCTCGACCAGCGACACCAAAGCTTTCACAACCTCCTACTATCAGCTGACCCCCTCGGTTGAAGAAATTAATAGGAGAACACTCTCATGACAGATCAGTAAAGGGACTATGTTGGCATTATAATAAACTATGGAGCTTAGAACACCATTGTAAAAAGGAGAGACCTCTAATGATCATACCCACTGAAGAACCTAAACTTGAAGATATGACTATCGAGCCCAAAGGGAAGGATACACCGTAACCGATCACCTACATGGTCCCTACCTTAGCCGGCTACACAAACCCATAGAATATCAAAGACAAGAGGGTCACCCAAGAGATGACAGAGACACGGATTATTCAGTCATGCTTATTTCCCACTACGACACATCCCTACATCCTTTTCCCGAAGGATAAGTTACTTTTGAAGTGTTATATCCTACCGAACTCCACATCGTTGTTGCTGATGTAACACTTCTAGATTTCAGGTGACTTTCACGACTTTCCCTAGGATCGGACCATGATGCTCAAAGGCTTCCTTGATGATGACTTTCAATCTATGGCCCAAGACCGCGAGAAAATTGAGCCCCTCTTATGGTGAAATTAAAATAAGAGAAGGATCATTCGCATATCTCAAAACATCATCCCTCTCACTGGGAAGATAGATGCACCACTTTGGTTGAGTGGAACTATAGCCATTATGACCACGATGTTATCCCCACCAAGTCATGGCCAGATGTTTATAATTAGAGCAAACATATCCAAAGTTATCCCCTACCAAACTGCACAACCCCCGTATGTTAGTCTTACAAGGGGTACCATCAGCACATATTTAGCCATATTATCATCCATATTTTCAAGTGTTAAGCCTTTAGTGAGACCACCATACCGCATGGCTCCTCTAGTGTTAATAGAACTCAAAAAGCAGTTAGATGAACTACTAAACGGTGGCCTCATCCATAGCTCAAAAGCACCTTTCGGAGCTCTAGTCCTCTTGTAGAAGCAATAAAATGGGAGCCTCCGATTATGCATTGATTATCGAGCCCTCAACAAGGTGACGGTGAAGAACAAGTACCCTATCCCACTCATCGTGGACTTGTTCGATCAATTGGGCAAGATAAAGTACTTCTCCAAACTTGACCTTCGATCGAGGTATTGGCAAGTGTGTATTGCAGAAGGTGATGAGGCAAAGACTACCTGTGTGACTAAGTATGGAGCATTTGAGTTCTTGGTGATGCCTTTAGGCTTAATCAATGCTCCTGCTACATTCTACACTCCAATGAACCAACTGTTCAAGGAGTATATGGATAAGTTTGTGGTCGTCGATGATATTATCATCTATAGCCAAACACTTGAGGAGCATGTTAAGCACCTCCAAATAATTTTCAAAGTTCTCAGGGAGAACACCTTGTTCATGAAGAGGGAAAAGTGGTACTTCGCCCAAACGGAAATTTTATTCTTGGGGTATCGAATCGACAATGGTTCCATCCAAATGGACAAGTCTAAGGTTCAAGCTATGGCAAACTGGCGAACACCAAAGAAGGTGCTAGAGTTTTGATCCTTCCTAAGGTTTGTCCATTATTATTGATGCTTCATAGTTACATATTCAAAGCATGCAGCTCCGCTGATAGAGTTGTTAAAGGAGCAGCCTTGGAGATAGTCGGACAAATATAAGGCAGCATTTCAAGACCTAAAGATTGTTATGTTGGAGGAACATATACTCATATTACTAGACTATAGAAAGTTTTTTTAAGTACATATAGATGCTTCATACTTTTCTATTAGGGGAGTTCTTATGCGAGAGGGTCATCCAGTGGCCAATGAGAGTCGCAAGCTCAATAAGACCGAGCGGTGATATCCTATGCATAAGAAGGAGATGATAGTAGTGGCCCACTGTCTATAAGTGTAGCGACACTAACTTCTAGTAGCACCATTCTTGCTAAGGACAAACAATGTCACATTAAGTTACTTCCAAACTCAAAAGAAACTCTCCTAAAGCAAGCATGATGGTAGGACTTCTTGGTTGAGTTCGACATGATAATGGAGTATAAGCCTGAAAAAGCAAACGTTGTGGTCGATGTATTGAACCAGAAAGTGAAACTAGTGAATGCTATACAGTTGGAGGGCAGAGGTCAAGCAACTCAATTTCACTCTAACTTCCTCTTCAGGATCAGTGATGGACTATACTATGATCCTCAAGCAGTAACCCTAATGTAACTCATTAAAGAGAATAGAATTTATGTTCCGCGAGCGAATAATTTAAGGCATGAACTCTTGAAAGAGTGTCACGATTCCCTTTGGGCTGGACATCCAGGTATCCACCGAACAATAGCTCTCGTGGAGAGGGCCTTCTATTGGCTGAAGATAGAGACAGATGTGGAGGAATATGTTCGAATATGCATTACTTGTTAGTAGGATAAGGTAGAGCAACAAAAGGCAGTGGGACTTTTGGAGCCACTTCCCATACCAGAAAAGTCATGAGAGAGCATTTCCTTAGACTTCATATAAAGCTTGCCCATAGTAGGAGGACTTGGATCGATACTTATGTTAGTCGATTGACTTTTGAAGTATGTGATCGAACCCCAAAAGGAGCTCTATAGATTTTGATCCTTGTGAGGGATCAACCCTTGGAATGCTGAAG
The DNA here is from genome assembly GCA_021527575.1 of Ensete glaucum. Classification (NCBI taxonomy): domain Eukaryota; kingdom Viridiplantae; phylum Streptophyta; class Magnoliopsida; order Zingiberales; family Musaceae; genus Ensete; species Ensete glaucum. Next base: position 39,192,429 of record CM038557.1, on the reverse strand, counting down.
GGGTTCCTCTCTCCTAAACTTAGCATAAGGCTGAAATAAAAGAGATGATTGCTTGATAAAAAGAGGTGGAGGCTATATGCTTATAAAGAGCTCCAAACCCTAACCCTAGGGGGTGTTTGCCTAACTAAAATAACCCTTTTACCCCTTTTATAACCTACCTACCTTAGAGGGAATAGGTGGCGGCTAGGTTAGCTCTATAGCTAACTTAAGTAGGGGGAAACCCTGGCCGACCAGCCCAGTAAAGGAGGCAATGGCTACTAAACCCTAAGACTCCAATATAAACCCTAATCATATTTTTTTATAGGGTAGAAGTGGCTATGTGGGGTTTTATTATAATCTATAGAGTTTTATTGACTACTTCTGGAGAGATTAGGACTCAACCCTGTTGGAGTTCTATCAAACTCGCCCTCTTAAAATTAATTAAAAGAAACCGGCTCCATGAACTCTAGAAATTGGGTCTTCAGCTCCTCATCAGCTTGGGTGTCAGTTGAAAGAATTTGAGCTGAGTCGTTATCTTTAAATTTCCATTTAAGGTTGGATACCTGGAGGATCAATTGTAATTTTAATATGGTGTACAGATCTAACCTCCATGTTAGGGCCCCAATATGATCACCAATTTTGTAAGGCCCAAAGAAATAGGGAGACTACTTTCTTGAGGCTTGAATTTCTTGTTAGTGGAGTTGGAGATGAAAGGAGACTTGATCTTTCTTAGGAAACTTTCTTCTGCTCTGGCTTTTGTCAGGGGGAAGTTTCTTCCTTGCATGGGCTGCCACATGGTTGCTTTGTAATAATAGTCGTGCCTTCTTTTGGAGTGAGGGCTATCCTCTGATAAAATCTCTAGTGGTGTGAGCCTAATCTAAGTCTGAGATGGGTAGGAGTGGTGATTTTTCATAATCCATTTTCACTTCTTTATGCTATTGACCATCTTGCATGAGGATGGTGCTGACCCCCACTATGGATGTGTTTGCTCCAATAATAAATATCTAGCCACGATTTGGTCTGGATGACATTGTGGTCGTGAGGGCTATAATTCCACTTGGCCAAGGTGGTGCATCTTTTTTTATAATGAGAGGGATGATGTTCATGCTTCGTTGAGTCCTATGAATGATCCTTCCTCTTTTCTGATTTCGCCACTGGGGGGCTCAATTTTCTCGTGGTCTTGGGTCGTAGATCGGAGGTCATCATCAAGGAAGTCTTAAACCATCATAGTCCGATCTTGGGGAAAATCATGGAAATCATATGAGATCAGCAATCATGGTGAGTTCGATGGTATGTAATACTTTAGAAGTAGCTTATCTACGGGGAAAATGATGTAGGGATGTGTCGTAATGGGAAATAAGTATGACCGAACAATCTATGTCTCTATCCTCTCTTAGATGACCCTTTTATCTTCAACCTTATAAGGTTATAGGAAGCAATCTGGCTGAGCAACAACTGGTAGAAGTTTCAGCCTATTCAGCATAGGGTGGTTGGACAGCTTCAGAGGAGGTAATCGACTTGGTTTGGTGGAGATGCCCAAAATTTTAGCAAGCTCTAGGAGAGGGTTCTTATATTCAGTCTCATGAAACCCTTAAATTTGAATTGGGAAACCACTGGATTTTTCTTTTGGTACTCCCTCCAAGTGTTGTGTTGTGGTTGTAGTTGTTGGGCTCACTTGTAGAATTATTTTTTTCCTTTTTTGAAAAATTTTATGTTAGATTTGAAAAATTCCAAAAAATATCTCTAATCATGGACAATCAATCAATACCAAACACTATATCAAAACCATCAAGAGGGCGAAGGAAAAAATTAGCAAATACGTCTTGCTCCTGTAGGATCAGTTTTACCATGGGTACTTCTGGTTGCACTTCAAAATTTGGCCGTTAGCTATCTTGACTTCGAAACCATTATAATCTTCTTTTTAGAGCATTAAGCAGGTAGCAATATTACTGCTCATGAAGTTGTGTGTGCTCTCGGCGTCGATGAGGATGATGACGAACTGCTGCTTGAGAAACCCTTCGATCTTTATTTTTTGTAGGTTGGTGTAGCCGGTTAAGATAGGGACCATGCGGGTGGCCGGTTATGGCATATCCTTTTCCTTGGGCTCAAGAGTCTTATTTTCAAGTTTAGCTTCTTTAGTAGGTGCAATCATCAGTGGTGTCTCCTTTTTATATTTGTGTTCTAGGCTCCACAGTTTATCATAATACCCACATAGGCCTTTTATCGATCCGTCAAAAAGTCTTCTCTTGTTAATTTCTATGGCTGAGGGGGTCGGTTGATAGTAGGAGGAGGTGAAAGCTTTGGTATCACTGGTTGGGGAGCAACTCTAGTCTTCTGAGCTTCATAGTTCAATCGCTCTTCTTGATGTCACACAAAGGAGATGGTTGCCTTAAGTGTGTACGGTTGTCACGCTTCAACTTCTTCCTGAATCTTCAACTTTGAGCCCCAAATAGAAGTCCTCAACATCTATTTTTTAGACCAATCATAAGTTTGATTAGATAACCATTCAAACCTAGTTTAGCAGTCTTTAATGGTGGAGGTTTGACAGATCATTGCTAGTTCTTCACTAAGGTTTGTTTTACAATATAAATTTGCACCACGTGTGATCTTATTGGGCTCGGTGATCGACCCAAAGAGAGTGCATAATTTAATATCCATATGCATCTTAAGAGCCTCCAATTTGGCTTCAAATAAGCCCACCGATGTCATGACGTAAGGATCTCCAACCTGTTAAATCAAACTGATTAAAGAGTGTAGCTGCAATCATCAGGTTGAAGGCAGTAATGGCAGCAATGTCGGGGCTGCAGTGGTGAAGTCTCCAAGTAGAGGATGGCAGCTAAGGGTAGTAGCAACGGTGGAGGAAGAACATGGCAGCAGTAACGTTGGCTGTAGTCCTTTGGTGATGCTGCAATGTTGACGCTGCAATGTCATCGAGGCTATGATTTTTTAGGTGGCTGATATTTATTAGAAGATAGCGGCCAAGATATATAAGTCGGAAGGCAGCAACAATGGCAGAGGAAGAAGAGGGCAACAGCAACATCAGCTACCTGCTGTGCGACTTCATGGCTGCAGGTGGCGTATGTTGCAGCAATGGTGCAGCTGCAATAGGAGGAAGACGGGGCAACTATGTACATGGCTGTTACAGAGGAGGGCAATAGTGGAATGGAGTGAGAGATGACTACTGTTTTATTCAATTTATTGCTAGCCATGATTAAGATAATTGGTAGTGAATGATTATTACGGGCTGTGATGTAAACTGATTGCAGCGAAAGATCGTTGCTGGTGGCTTTTTGCCACAAGGATCACTGCTGGTTATGATCAAGGAGGATGGTAGCAAGAGGTCACTATTATCAGTGTTGGGCAATAAAAGATGCATGCTGTAGTTAAAGGGATAAGGGAGATTGGGTGAATGAAAGGTTGGTGGACCGAAGGCTTCGATTTTTTGGTACGGTTTGTAATTATTTTGGGTGCCATATAGAGCTATAGTTTCGTGGAGTTTAGGCTACGAATTGGCGTGATTTTAGGGCTATGATAGCAGTAGATAAAGGTTAGGAAAATATATTTTAGATTTCGGATAGATGGCAGCAAAGGTAGGTGTATCAGTAAGGAATGTTGGCTGAAAAGGTAAGTAGATCGATAAGGAAGTCGGCTATGGTTAGTGCGGATTGGGATGGCTGTTTTGCAATGATTTTATTAGGATTTTTTGGGGAGTAATAGTAGGAATTGAGATGAGAGGGGGAGTCTCAAATCTAAAAAAGATGGCAGTGAGATCCGATAAAATTTTGATGAAAGATTGTTGCGATATACGCTATACTACCGAATAGAATTCCCGTTGAAGAAGGAGCAGTTTCTCGACATTAATTTCAGTGAAAATCTGAGAAATTTATAGAGAATTTCAATATCAAAATCGGTTCAGATGGTGACAATAGTAGTAATGTGGATCAAGAAAATTTTAGCAGCGTAATAGTAGAAAAATTATTGCAAACAAGATCACAAAATTCTCATCATAAAATTTCAGCAGTGCATAATGAAGGATTGCAGCACTATAAGTCCAGATCTAGAAGGAGTTTTTTCTAAAGATTGGTCTTAGATGAAAGCTAAGACGATCTATGAATTTTTTGAAAAATTTTGGCTAAAAGGATGAACAAAAGTTTAGTTTCAAGATGCCAATATGCAGAGGGCAGATTCTTTATCGTAAAAATTCTGGCACTACATGATGATGAAAGAAGGCACAATAAAATCAGCTCTAGAAGGAGTTTTTTTCAGAAATCAATCTCAGATGAAAGCTGAGTTGATCTATGGAATTGTGTGAAAATTCGGCCAAAAAGGAGAAGACATAACCTGGTTTGAAAAGGCAAATAGGCGGCTGAAAATTTCTGTAGTGTTTTACCTTCGCAACAACGATGACGTTTATGACAAATGAAATTTGTAGTAGATAAAATTTAGAAAAAATCTTCAATATATAAGGTAAAGGATCTTACAGTATTGAAGAGGTGTGGGTGACAAAAATATACCAGATCTCAAGATCAAACGTTGGGGGAAGTGGCAGATTGATTGGATTTATGGTTGGGGTGGAAGGTGGAGACGCGTGTCGTAGCAATTATGCAAATTACTTGGGAAGGTGGAGGCGGCTGAGATGGCTACATGGGCAGTAATATCGCTGCTCTAATACTAGATGATAAAACCTGAGAAGGAGCTCTATAGATTTTGACCCTTGAGGGGGAACCCTTAGAACACTATAGGGGTTCCTCTCTCCTAGACTCGACACAAGGCTAAAATAAAATAGATGATTGCTTGATAAAGAGATGTAAAGGCTACATTCTTATATATGGCTCCAAACCCTAGCCCTAGGGGATGCTTGCCTAACTAAAATTACCCTTTTACACCTTCTATAACCTACCTGCCTTAGAGGGAATAAGTGGCGACAAAGTTGGCTCTATAGCCGACCTAAGCAAGGGGAAACCCTAGCCGACCAGCCCATAAAGGGGGTGGTGGCTACTAAACCCTAAGACCCCCATCTAAACCCTAACCATACTTCTTTATAGGATAGAAGTGGCTAGGTGGGGTTTTATTACAATATCACAAGGTTTTGTTGACTACTTCTAGGGAGATTAGGACTCAACCTTATTGGAGTCCTATTAGTATGCAACATTTATTGCTGCAACCCTATATTGCTTAATAGAGGAGATGGCCAAGTTGATGATGAAGAATGTGGTGAAGTATTAGGGAGTCCCACACAACATCATTAGTGATCGAGATTCTCGATTCTTGGGATGATTCTAGACCAAGTTGTTTAAGTTATTGGGATCTAAATTATACATCTCCATAAGCCTCCACCCTTAGACAGATGGCCAGACTTAAAGGATCAATTTGCTCTTGGCACAATATCTCCGGCACTACGTGAATGCTAACCAACGAGATTGGGTGAAGCTATTGGACATAGCATAATTCTCCTACAACTTGTAGCGGAACTCTGCATCTAAAAAGAGCCCCTTCGAGATTATTACGAGACAACAGCCATCGACTCCTCACACCTTGGCTATTGGTTATACAGGGAGTAGCCCATCAGCATATCACTTCGCAAAGGAATGGCATCACAATGTCGATATTACGTAAGCTTACTTGGAGAAGGTGGCCAAAAGGATGAAGAAGTGGACCGACTTGGGAAGGTGACCACAAGAGTTCAAAGTTAATAACATTATGTTGGTGAAGCTCCAACCAGCATCACTCTAGTTCTTTAGGCACAAAGTACACAAAGGATTGGTACGTAAGTATGAAGGGCCTTTCCCAATCATCAGCAGGGTAGGCAATGTCTCATGCAAGTTACAACTGCTAGCATGACTATGAATTCATAACGTCTTTCATGCGAGCAACTTGAAAGCTACCACTTAGATCTGCAAGATGATTCTTGAAATGTTCCAACTTGACTACCCCCTACTAGAGCATCCTATGAGAAGCGAGTTGAAACTATTCTAGCGGATCATAAGATAAAGCTACCTAATGAAGCAGAGTAAATTGAGTACTTAGTGAAGTGGCAAAAGCTTCCTCGAACAGAAGCTAGTTGGGAGCCAAAAGACATCCTACGACATGAAGAAGCTCACGTCAAAGCCTACCAACAAGCATCGATAAGGGCGTCGATAGTTTAAGTGGGGGAGAATATCACGAATGATCATCGCTCAACCACAACATCTTCGCTTAACAAACTATTCATTACTTTTTCTCGTTTGTACAGATGTTTGGTAGCTTATTTTACCTTAATTTTATATGTTTTGGCATAAGAAATGGGAGAAAAAATAGTTTAGAATCCTACAGAATGATTATTCACTGTGAGGAGCTAAAATTATCCAAAATAGCTCTATTTGGGGTTTTTTTTGTGTGCTACGCGATCATTCTGAGCGGTGCAAAATGTTAGCCATCTCAGCACCTTGGAACCCCCTAGGTGGCACCAAGTTGAATGGGGCTTCGAGTACTCAGGATTTCTGTTTTATAAAAATAGCTCTATTTTGCTTCACCCTCTTCACCTTTAGTAGGGCACTTAGGATTTCTGAGAACATATAAGAGGGTGAAGCAAAACTTCTTTTGGAGGGGCATGAAAAGATTGATTTATGATTTTGTATCTAAATGTGATGTATGCCAGCAACAAAATGGTGAAATGGTGGCATGTCCGAGAAAACTATAAACACTACCTATACCAAACTTAGCATGGACTGAGATCTCCATGGACTTCATTGAAGGGCTATCACCATCTCAAGGTAAAAGCATGATGTTTGTAGTGGTAGATCGTCTAACAAAATATGCTTATTTCTGTGTTGTGAGACATCCATATACCGCTGCAAATATTACTCAAATTTTTATGGAAAATATTATAAAACTGCATGGGAGGTCAAGGTCGATTATAAGTGACCGTGATAGGATGTTTATAAGTAAATTTTGGATCGAGCTCTTCTAACTACAAGGCACCCAATTGAAGAAGAGCATAGCTTATCATCCATAGACGGACATCCAAATAGAAGTGGTGAATAGATGCCTCGAGACTTACTTATAGTACTTCACCAGTGACTAGCTCAAAGAGTGGACAAGGTGACTTCCTTGGGCCAAATGATAGTATAACATAACTTATCTTTTATCAACTAAATGTGCCCCCTATGAGACATTGTATGGTTGATCGCCTCTTGTAATACCTAAATATTAAATTGGTGTGACCAAAGTGAATCAGGTCGATCAAAACTTAATTGATAGGGGCAATCTTTAGCAGCTACTGAAAGACAACCTAACTGCCGCCCAAGCCCGTATGAAGCAATAAGCGGACACTGACCGGAGTGAGCGAGAATTTTTGACAGGAAATTGGGTCAACCTTTGCCTACAATTATACAAGTAGCTGTCAATCAACACTAGAGTGTTGATGAAGCTATCTCAATGATTCTATGGACCATATCAAATTCCAGAGCGTATTGGGGTTATGGTATACAGATTAAAGCTCCCATATGATACTAAGATCCATCCTATCTTCACATGTCCTTGCTAAAGTTAAAATTATGTGAACATGAGTTGGCATAGACTCAGTTGCCAAGTACTACAAATGATGGCGAGATTCAAACTGAACCTGAAGCTATACTTGATTGGAGGATTATGATGCACTATTGACATCCTTCAACTGAAGTACTCATGAAGTGGAATAATTTACCATCCGAAGATGCAATATAGGAGTCTTACGAGGAGCTGAAAACCCAGTTCTAAGAGCTTATGGACCCTCAGCCTTGAGAACAAAGCTGATTCAAAGAGGACGAGCTTAATAGGAGTCTAATAGGGTTAAGTCATAATCAACCTAGAATGAGTCAATAAAAACCCTGTGGGATTGTAATAAAACCCCACATAGCCATTTCTATCATATAAAAAAGTATGTTTAGGGTTTAGATCGGAGCCTTAGGATTTAGTGGCCATCGCCCCCTTTACTAGGCTAGTCGGCTAGTGTTTCCTTCAGCTAGGTTGACTATAAAAGGGCTAAAGGGGTAATTTTACTTAGGCAAGCACCCCCATGAGCTAGGGTTTCATACCCCATATAATGATGTAGTTGCTCTCGCTCTTTTATCAAGCAAAGATTATCTTTTATTTGGCCTTGTGCAAGTTTAAGGAGGGAGGAACCCCAATAGCATTCCAAGGGTTGATCCCTCTCAAAGATCAAAATCTATAGAACTCCTTCAGAAGTTCTATTAGTTTATTTTGGGGCCTTAGGGCTTCCTACCTGCCACCTCCTTACCGGCTGGTCGGCTAAGGTTTCTAACATAGGGGTGTGGCTTGTACTGCCACTTAGGTTGTCGCCCCCTTTATTTAGGCATGGCAGCTATAGGAGGAGCAAAAGTGGAAATTCACTTAATAAGCACCCCCTTAGAGCTAGGGTTTTGAGTCCTATATAAGCTTGTAGCCTCCACCTCTTTTCATTAAGTAAGATCAATCTACAATTCAGCCTTATAGCCGACTTATAGGAGGGAGAAACCCCTATAGTATTCCTAGGGTTGATCCCCCTCAACGATCAAAATCTATAAAGCTCCTTCTCGGGTTCTATCAGAATTGCTTGGCTAATGGTGGTGGCAGAGATGGCAGCAAAGGCAGCAAGATTGCTACCTTGATACCAGTTGATAGAATCCCAGAGGAATTATATGGAGATTTAATCTTTGAGGGGATCAACCCTTGGAATGTTGTAGGGGTTCCTCCCTCCTAGTAGTTGGCCACAAGGCTGAATTGAAGATTGATCTTGCTTATTAAAAAGAGGTAGAGATACATGCTTATATAGGACTTCAAACCCTAGCCCTAGGGGCTGCTTCCTAAGTTAATTACCCCCTTTGCCATCCACTCTAGCCGGCTACCCTATTAAGGGGGTGACGACCTTGGGTCTGCACCAGATGGGCACCTTTACTAGAAACCCTAGCCGTCTTGCCAAGTAAAGTAGGCAGCGACTAAGAAGCCCTAAGGCCATAATTATAAACCCTAGCCACTCTTTGTTATAGGATAGAGGTAGATAGGTGGGGTTTATTACAATCTCACAGGGTATTTATTAGCTACTACTTGGTTGAGTAGGACCTAACCCTGCTAGGGTCCTATTATGTTTTTTATCTATGTGATGGAGGAGGCCAATTTCATAGCCTCTCATGTGAGGATACTAAAGATACGGTATAGACAATAGGTCTGGAAAGTGTCAGATCTAGTACAACTGGTTATCGAGATTGGCAGCCAACCTTACGAAGGCAATTAAGTGTCAATAGATATTGAAACATGTAAGCAAGAGTATCATATGCGTAGTCAAAATCAAAATAAAGTCAGTTTCCCATGCAGATCAAATCATCATACAAAAGATTGGGTCACAAGAAAGTTGTAAAAACTTAAAAAATCATATCATGTGAGAGATTGTTTTACCTAGGGAGATCATATATCACTGTATTCTAAATCCGGATGGAGAGGATGAAGGAAGTCAAGCGTGGATCCACATGATGGATCTCTATAGTAAATCTCCTCTAACCTGATCTAGCAACTCTTGCACAAAAGCAGAGAGGAGACTAGGAGGGGGAGGCCAAGGCTGCAGCCTATCAACCATGAACCTCCCTCCTATTTATAGAGAGCCACTAAAAACCATAGGGTTCCTGGCTTAGTTGGTATTGGATCTCCATCCAATAACCCACTAACCTTGTATTATTGGATCTCAATCCAATAATCTTCTTAGGCCTCTAATTGGGCCTCAAATAAGGAGCCCATAAGTATAGTATCTCATCTAATGAGAATAAGGGCTAATTAGATCTCCATCTAATCCGTTATTTGCTGAAGCATCCATCATATGTGTGTGACCCTCTAGGCTTGATACTGAGCTAGCCGTGAGTTGCTCCTACCAAAACACTTTTTGATATAGTGAATTATTATCTCCACAATAATTCACTCAACTCATCGATTATGGATATACTAGGCCACTACGCCATAGTCCCCAGATGGTAAAGGGGGACCAAATCCATCGAACCTGTCTGTCATTAGTTACTGTATATCTATAATCCCTCATCCAACTAATATCCTAGAGACCATATATTAGATATGGTACTGTCAAGTCACATACGGAATCCGTTTGAGTCCCACTCTAATCAGATTCTCCCAAAAAAACTCCTCTCTAAATCCAAATGACCCTGGCAAGGGATTTGTCCAAGTAAACATATATGAGATATTCCTCTTTTGATATCAAGAGTGGATGATCCTCTATTGATACTCAATTGCCTTCGTAAGGTTGGCTATAAATCCCGATAACTAGTTGTACCAGATCTGGAACTTTTCAAATCCATAAGTCTAGCGTCAAAGAAAGAAGTACTCATACAAAGCATCATTGGTGCCTCAAATCTAAGGACTAGATACACAACCGAGACTATGGAATCACTGTCTAACATTATGTATCATTGAAGATACAACATTCCATAAGCAGATCAATTAGTGAACTCATTATCCAATGAGCACATGTACTATATCCTTAGTGTCTCCATATAAGTGACTATGAGACCAGCCATCTCCATCATATGGATGGATATATAGTACATCGGTCTATCCAGTTATCTCAATGTCCTTCTCGAGTAACTTGTGACCAGGATTATTCAGGATCTATGTTTAAAGGTGAATCGATCTCATTAACATGATCTCATCATGATCTGATTCCTATTACACAGAACCAAGGACATTACAATATATATATATATATATATATATATATATATATATATAACATATAATATGAGCCAACGGCTTCGACAGTAGATCTATAATGTTATCTTTGGATGAAACTATTTCCATTACTATATCTTTTCGGGTTATGATCGCTCTGATCAAATAGAACCTCCTCAGAACAATTCTGATGAGACTTGGGTTCCCTTACTAGGGCTATCGCCTTGTCGCTGTAGTAGTATATAGGAATCAACTCAACGTTGTTTAGTATAACTCCCAAATCCCTGATGAACTTCTTCATCTACACCCCTTCTTTTGCTGCATCTGCTATAGCAATGTATTCTACCTCTATGGTCAAGTTAGCAATAGTATCTTGCTTAGATCACTTCCAACTTACTGCTCCTCCATTTAGGGCGAAAATATATCTTGAGTTTGACTTGCTATTATCGATGTCAGACTACAAACTCGAGTCTGTATAGCCCTCAACCTGGAGGTCACCTCCTTCATATACCAGTAAAAGATCTTTAGTCTTTCTCAAGTACTTAAGGATATACTTTACTACCATCTAATGTTCCAAACCTAGATCTGCCAGATACCTACTCATGACACACAGAGCATATACTATATCAGGCTTAGTATATAGTATAGCATACATGATAGACCCTATAGCTGAGGTATAGGGAATTCTATCTATGTTTGCTCTTTCTTCAGGAGTCTTTTAGGACATACTCGTAGAAAGTGATATTTCACATCTTATCAGTATGAGATATCTCTTGGAATTCTTCATGCCAAATCTTTTGACAATGGAGTCTATATACCTAGATTGGGACAAGCCAAGCATCCTTTGAAATCTATTTCTATAGATCCGGATCCTCAAAATATAGGATGCTTCCCTTAAGTCTTTCATGGAGAAGTTTCTGGATAGCCAAGTCTTTACTATGGAGATCATTCATACATCATTTCCAATGATTAGGATGTCATGTACATATAGCACCAAGAAGGTTATAGCGCTCTCACTTACCTTCCTATACATACAAGGCTCATCTTCATTTTGAATAAAGTCATAAGATCTGATCGCCTTATTAAATCTTATGTTCTAGCTTCGAGAAGCTTTCTTCAATCCATAAATGGATCTGAGCAGCCTACACAATTTATTTGATATTTCTCTATATATGAATCCCTTATGCTCTATCATATACACCTCCTCCTCAAGGTTTTCATTGAGGAATGTCATTTTTACATCCATCTACCAGATCTTATAGTCATAGTGTGCTGCAATGGCCAAAAGAATTTTAATGGATTTAAGCATAGCTATAGGTGAAAAGGTTTCATTATAGTCAACTCCTTGCCTTTGAAGATATCCTTTAGCTACTAGCCTTGCCTATATAGGTCTCTACCTTTCCATCTACTCTGATCTTCTTCTTAAAGATCCATTTGCAGTCGATGGGTACGATACCCTTAGGTGCATCCATAAGGTTCCAAACCTTGTTAGACTATATGAAATTCATCTCATAATTCATGGCTTTTTACCACTTCCCAGAGTCTATACTCAAAATAGCCTCCTCGTGTGCCTGAAAATCAACATCCTGAGAGTCCTCTCCACTGATATATCCCACATATCCTTTAGGAGAGTGAAATACTCTGGTAGACCTATGCAAAGTTGAAACTTATGTGTTAGGTACCTGAATAGACTTGAACTCTGGAATGGTGCTTGAGCTAGATTCTCTAACCTCACTCAACTCTATCTTACCCTCACTATTTCCACTAAGAATATGTTCCTTCTCAAGTAACACAGCTCTTTTGACAACAAAGACCGAAAGATGATAGAAGTAATACTCCAAAGTCTCCTTAGGGTATCCCATGAACGTGTACCATTCCATCCTTTATTCCATCTTATCGGGGTTGTGTCTTCTAATGTGGGCAGGACAGCCCCAAATCTTAGCCATCTTAAGATCGGGCTTCTTTCCTTTTCATATCTTATATGATATAGACACTACTAACTTTAATTGAAATCTGCTCAGAAAGTAAGCTGCGGTCTCTAGGGCGTACCCCCAGAATGAGACGGGTAGGTCAGCGAAACTCATCATGGACCACACCATATCTAACAGTGTACAATTTCTCCTTTCTGATATACCATTAAGCTAAGGTGTATAAGGAGGTGTCTATTGGGATAGAATCCTATTATCCATGAGGAAATGGGTGAACTTCGTACTCAAGTACTCTCCTCCTCGATCTGATCGAAGAGTCTTAATACTCTTTCCAATCTAGTTCTTGACTTTATTCTTATATTTCCTGAATTTCTTAAAGGTCTTGAACTTATACTTCATCAAGTATATATGTCCATACTTAGAGAAATCATTAGTGAATATAATGAAGTATGAGTAACCACCTATAGCTTGAGTCGACATGGGACCACATACATCACTATATACGAGTTCCTATAACTCAGTGGCTCTCTCTTCAATTCCACTAATAACGAGAGTTAGTCATCTTCCCACGAAGACAAGGTTCGTAAGTTGCATATGACTTATAGTCAAAGGAATCTAAGTATCCATCTTTCAGTAACTTTTAAATCCTTCCCTTATGTATATGACATAGTCTACAATGTCATAGGTATGCATTATTCACCTCATCTCTTTTCCTCTTAGACGTTTTTATATTCATGATATGTGGAGAAGTGTCTAATATATATATAAGCCATTTATAAGGGTCCCTCTAGTGATGATCTCACCATCCATAATTATTGAACAACTATTATTCTAAAAAATTAATTTATATCCACTAATTGTTAAACAAGAGATGAAAATAAAGTTTTTAATAATAGAGGGAACAAAATAGCATGCATCTAATGTAATGATACTCTACTAGGTAGATGTTGGGTGACCTCTGTAGCAACTCTTGCTCCATTGCCCATCTTGAGGTCCATCTCATCTCTTGCTAATCTCTAGGTCTTACTAGAAACTATAATGAATTGCAGATATGATAAGAACTCCCGGTATCCAATATCCATGTGTTATCATAAAAATCTGACAAGTGGAGACTGATCATGAATATACCTGAAGCTTCTCCAAACTTCTGTTTCGCCTTATCTATAAGGTAGTCCTTATAGTTCCTCTTCAAATGCTTGTCTTGGTCATAGTGGAAGCATTGTCCTTTGTCCTTTGTCCTTTGTCGTGTATTTCTTAGCAACTTTTGTCTTACCCGATCTTTCTTTGCCCTTGCCCTTCTTAAGGGTCTTACTAGCCTTCCTTTTCCTATTGGTCTCACCAATATAGAGAACTGACTTCTCTTCTTGATGGTACTTTCTGCTTCCCTCAACATATTGAGTAGCTTAGACAGAGTCACCTCAAACTTGTTCATATTAAAGTTAATAATGAATTATAGAAAGAATTCTGGTAGGGACTAAAGTATAAGATCAATATACATGTTATCCTTTAGGACTATCTTTCCTCCGTCATGGGCATAATCGTGTTAAGGATATATATGATTTTCTCTTTTGTGAGAACAATTCTCAAATTGTAGAGCCTTTGGACCAATGAGGTGGTTGTCATCAAGTATGCCACATAGGGGTTTTGTAAGCAACAAATAAGATATATCGTAAATAAATAACATACAAATTTTACAGAATACTAATTAAGATATAGACTTTTATCTTAATATACTCTCACTATTTTCCTAGCGAATCATGTGACACCCTTAATACATGAGACGAAAGTCTCCGGTAGACTCCTAGTGGGGATCAGGATCCAATTGACATCTTAGTGCAACCATAAGGAACTCGACCAATTACACTAAGCCCAAAAGGTAGGCAACTCTTGCCAATCACAACTCCTTATGATTCTCATCATGTTTGGCCTCAGAATCATCATAGTCTCGAGGGACTTGGTCAACCATGATGTTCAGTCAAGTCATCACCATTAGTACAAGATGAGTCTGATTAATGATTGATATGCCCTCGAGGGACTCAACTAAGTATACCATGTCCTCAAGTCACTGGTGATATCTCTCTATCGTAGGCAAGAACTCGATAACATAGTTAGGTGAGCCTCGAGGGACTCGACCAACTCAACCTATGTCGTGATTCAATTTCTTCATATAATGATGGAAGGCCACATGGGTTAATCTTATTGCCTTATGCTTATCGACTTAATATTATCATAAGAGGGATTTTTGTTTCAAATTGGTCTCCTAATATATCGTGTCACGTATATATATATTTACTATATATCTACATCGCATGCATATATATATATATATATATATATATATATATACACATATATCTAATAGGTGTATAACATATCATATATGCAAGCCATACTGAATGATTATGAGCCATCACCTAGTATGATTAAGCACGAGCCAATGGGCCTAATCAGTCATAATATGATCTATGTGTGTATTAGCACATCTTCAAGCCCTGTAATCGTTGATCTCATCATCATTAGTTCCATCGGATCATCACATCACCATGCATCGTGATCTCCTACCACGGTATCATGGGTCCCGCTATCACCTCTATACTCCCGCCGTGCCTCTCCATGTAATACAAATAATTACAGGAACACATGCCTGATAATAAACTAGAAAAATAAAGGCTCACAAGCCCCAATAATAATAATAATAATAATCATAATTACACACATTACAACACATGGCTCATGATCATCCATCCAAATCATACATCACATCATATGTAAGATTACTAAATATATATAATAATTAATTAAACTATTTAATTAATTATTTTTCTAGAAATCAGGATATGCTCAAAATTTTTAGAATTTTCAAGGGCATTTTCAGAATTCTGGATGAGAGGTTAGTTCTTAAAATTTTTAGAATTGTTAAAAGTATCTAAGGAATTCTATAAAAAGAGATAGAGTTAGAATTTCTCAAATTTTGAGGGGCAAAATCATCTTTTTAAAAAAATATGCTCTAGCCCTCCTTCACCCTTACTGCGTCACCGCGATCGTCGTTGCCCTTACATAGGCGACGGCTGCCCTTGCCCACCAGTAGCCCCCCCTACTAATGGTAGGTCACACGTAGCCCCTTGTAGGTGCCCAGGTCACTGCGGTGCCATGCGCAGCGGTTGTTGTCGCACGCCTGTGAACTGGCCATGCCATGCGCTTCGCCTGTGTGGCTGGCATCTGCAGGAAGCCTTGGCCGTAGCTAGCCTTGCCATGGGTGGCAAGAGTACCATTAAGATAACGTAATACTCATTTAACTACTGACCAATGTGTAGTAGATGGTCTATGCATGAATTGGGATAGCTTGTTAACTACAAATGAAATATTTGGGCGGGTGATAGCCAAATATTGTAAAGAGCCAATTACTTATCGATATTATGTAGGATCCGTAACAGGACTTCTATCATTTAATCAAAGCGATTCACTAGTGGAAAGGGGAGTGGAAACAGCATTTACATCATTCATGTTTATTTTGACTAATAAGTCTTGAGTATCCTTCCGTTGAGAGAGGAAGAGTCCAGAAGATGTAGACATTGCTTCCACTCCCAAAAAATAATTCAAGAGACCGAGATCTTTGAGGGAGAATCTGGCGGCCAACTTCTTAATGAACATTATAACCTCCATAGAGTTATTACCGGTCACAATGATATCATCCACGTAGACTAAAAGATATATTGTATTGCCCAGTTATTGAAGGAGAAATAAGGAGGTGTCAGACTTAGAGTTAGAGAAGTCGACTGACATAAAAAACGAGTCGAGTTCTTTCTACCAGGCTCATGGAGCTTGTCGAAGACCATAGATAGCCTTGTGGAGTTTACAGATATGTTTCGGATACTAAGGATGAAGAAAACTTGGAGGTTGTTCTATAAAGACATCGTCAATTAATGTTCCTTGTAAGAAGACATTGTTGACATCAAGTTATCGCAGTTGCCAACCTTTTGAAATAGCTAAACTTAGAATCAGTCGGATTGTTGTGGATTTAACAACCGGACTGAATGTCACTGTAAAATTAATGTCAGGACATTAATGAAAACCTTTGGCCACTAAACGGGCCTTATACCTGGCAATGGATCCATCAGGGTTCCGATTAACTCGGAAAACCCAACACCCGTTGATATTTTGTGTAGGATGAAATAGAACAAGTGTCCAGGTAGAGTTATGAAGGAGGGCGTTATACTCATCAGATATAGCTGGACGCTAGTGAGGAGACTTTTGAGCTTGAATAACTGTTATAGGTTCACAGATCTCAACAGAGGGAGACACAATTGTATTGAAGCCAAGAACCTGATGTGGTTTGAAAATACCACTTTTAGAGCGTGTTGTCTTGGGATATCTAAGTGGTTGAGGAGATAATGGCGGAATGGTTGCTAGAGAAGTAATAGAATAGGGTAAGTTGGACTAAGGAACAGTAGTGAAAGTAGGCAGGGGTGAGGGAAATACTCATGATTGAGTGTTCGAAGATTGGATGTCTAAGGCAGGAGCTATGTATGCAGAAGAAGGAGAGGAAAAAGAGGGAGTGAGATGTTGTATTGGAGAAGCGCTCTATTCATATATGTGAGCTAGAGTAGGTGATTCTTGTGGAGGCTCATTGGATAATTGCATGTGCCAATGATGTATAGTCAGTGGAGTAGTTGGCACAGAAAGAGATTTGGACTTATGAAATGGAAAGGAGGACTCCAGAAAGACCACGTGACGAGACACAAAGACCTTGTGAGTTAAAGGATAATAGCATCGATAAGCATTATGTTCAAGAGAGTAACTAATGAAGGTGCAAGGTTTCGACCATGGGGCTAGTATATGTGATGCATAAGGACGTAACCAAGTATAGCAGACACAGCCAAAGACTCTAAGTTTCTGAAGGTTTGTGGGTTTATGAAACAGTTTTTCAAAAGATGATTGATCCTAGAGGACTAGAGTAGGCATGCGATTAATCAGATATACTACGGTCTAGAAGGCTGCAAACCAAAAAATAGTTAGCATGGAAGCATGATGGAGAAGTGTAAGACCAGTTTCAACTATATGCTAATGTTTGCGTTCGGTTAAGCCTACTAGCTGAGGAGTGTACGGAGGAGACTTGAGATGTTGAATACCATAGGTATTCAAGTATGGTGTTAGAGATTGGTATTTACCTCCACCGTTAGAGTAAACTGTTTTAATGGTGGACTGAAAGACATTTCCCATCATTTTTTTGAAGGTAATGAAGTTTTTAAAGACCTCAAACTTATGTTGAAGAGGATACAACCAAGTATATTTGGTAAAATAATCAACAAAGATAATATAAAATTTAAATTTGTCAAATGAGATACTTAGTACAGGACCCCAAACATCAGTATACAAAATTTCAAATGGTTATAAGTAAGAGATAGAAGAATGTTCAAAAGGTAATCTATGACTTTTATTACTAAAACATACATCACAATGAGTAACACTAGAACTTGCTTTAACGTACGGAACAAAATAACGTAAAAAAATTTTTTAGAGAGTTGAGGAAGAAGGGTGACCTAGACAATTATGCCACACATCCATTGGAGCAGCAATAGAAGAGTAGGCAGTAGGCTGAGAGATCGATGGCCACTGGTAGATGTTATCTTTACTCTTGCCTTGAACTAACGATACCCCCGTGCTCAGATCCTTGATAAGAAAGGAGTTAGGAAAGAATTCAATGGATGTATTATTTTGTTTATAGAATTGAGAGACAGAAATATGATTATGTTTGATATGATGAGCGCACAACATATCACCGAGTGTAAAAGTATGAGAATGCGAATTAAGCATTATCGAACTAATATGAGCGATGGGAAGTTGCTTACTATCACTGATGATGATGTCATCGGTACCACCATAGCTGTTATGAAAGGACAAGTTCTGGAGGTCCGAGGTGATGTGGTGGGAGGTGCCAGAGTCCATAACCCAGGAATGTTGATTTGAAGTCGGGGCAGCAGCGAGATGTGCTTGGGACATGGTAGTGGAAGGTCGAGGATGAGATCGACAGACCTTAGCGGAGTGACCAACCTTATCACACAGCTGACAAACTATATGTTGTTGAGGCATAAGAGCAGGTCGCCAAGGTTGTTAATAGTTGATGTTGGTACTTGGAGGCATGGGAGCAGGACGCCATGGATGTTAGTGATGGATGTTGCTTCCTTGAGGCAGAGCTTGTCCAAGTCCTTTGTTGATAGGTTTAGAATGCTGATTGTTCTTCCTTTTTGATTTATGACTCACCTGAGCAGTAATAGGTGAACCTGAAACCTTATCTTAACACTTTATATATGACTCGTAGTCAGTCAACTTGTCAAACAGCTCCTCAAATAATAGCGACAAGTCACGTGCCCATATTGTTGCTGCCAATTCTTTGTACTCAACTCTAAGACCATTAAGAGTGTGAACAACAATCATCACTGAGGTGGTGCCCTATTAATGCTAAATCATCGATGATAAGTTTTATATGTTGGAGATAATCACCAATGGTACTTCCCTCTTGTTTGGTGTTCATGAGTCATGAGAGGAGGCCGAGCAGACAAATGCGTGAACGATTAGCCAATGCAGTTTACAACTTGCATCAGGCTTCAGGAGCAGTAGCATATGAAGATATAAGTGGTGCGATGGAACTAGCAACAGAGGCTTGAATTGTTCGGAGAATGAGACGATCTTGACGTAACCATAACTTATGCTCCGGATTTGATATTGGATTTGGTGCCCCCGAGATGGTGATTATTTCTAGTGGACAACTGAAAGATCCATCAACATAGCCTAGTAAATCATAGCTAAAGAGGAGATTAGAAAACTGAGCATGTCATGATGCGTAGTTTCCTCCTTTGGATAATTTGACAGGGATGAGAGCTACAGTATTAAGAGATACAAGCCCTGTATGTTGAGAAGCACTATTGCTTCCTACGAGAACAATAATTGGAACTTGAGAGGTAGAAGACGAAGATATTAGGGAAGAGGATACTAAGCACTATCATTTTTGGGTTTGAAAGATATGCGGTGGTGAATGGCTTGTAGATCCGGTGTGTGCCAGAAAGAAGGTTACAAGCTATGCAAATAGGCCACTACATGAGGCAGTAGAGAAATGAGAGAAGGCTATTGTACCTTACTCTAGTTTCTACATAGTTGTGGCCCTCTTCCTACAGTGGACAGTGCCTCATCGAACTCCTAACATCAGTAGTCATCGATTGCTCATTCCCTTCTTCGATGACCGATTAACTCCTTCCTCCGCTGTCTGTCTTTGCTCCTAGTCGAGGTTAAAGAGTTAAAGAGAAGAGTAGGAATGGGACTTGGCCATGGTTGGTCGCCCCTCATTGCGTTCACTGCAAAAATGCAACAAGAATGTATAAGACAATTCTACGTGATTTAATCTCATCACATATAGTTTAAAACCAATCTTTCGTATGACAACCTTGGCTCTGATATCATTGTTGAGAAACCCCAGCGAGACCATCACATGTATAGTGAAAATCAAAATAAAACTGATTTTTCACACAGATCAAATCATCATGCAAAATGATGTGTCATGATCCTATGATCCCATGCGATCATCAGCTGAACTTGAGTCTTATCATTAGCTTGAGTGTCGGTTGGATGGATCTAGGCTAAGTCATTCGTTTTAAAATTCTATTTGAGGTGGAATACCTGGAGGATCAACTGTATTTTTCATTTGGTGCACAGATATGATCTCCAGGTTAGAACCCTAATTTTACAAGGTCCAAAATCGTAGGGGGACCACTTCATTGAGGCTTGAGTTTCATGATGGTAGAGCTAGAGATGAAGGGGAACTTGATCTTTCTCAATAATTTTTCTTCTGCTCTAACGTTTATCAGGGGAAAGTTTCTTTCTTACATAGGCTGTCACATGGTTGCTCTATAATAGTAGTCGAGCCTTCTTTTGGAATGAGGGCTGCCCTCTAATAAAGTCTCCTGTGGTGTGAGCCTAATCCGAGTCTGAGGTGGGTAGGAGTGGTGATTTTTCGGAGCTCATTTTTACTTCTTCGTGCTGTTAACCCGTATCATACCAAACATCATACAAGGATGATGTTGATCCTAACTCTTGAAATGTCTGCTCTAATTATGAACAGATTGCTATGATCTGGTAGTGCAAGAACTGATGTAGATGGTATAGTGACTATAGGGGTCTTGTGGATGCCTTCCTCCTGTTCCTTCTTACGATTGTGGGCCATGGATTGGAGGTCATCATCAGGGAAGACTTTGGGCATCATGGTTCGCTCCTTGGGAAAGTCATATAGGTAGCCTGAGATGTGGGAGTGCTACATCAGAAACCATAGCTGGTTCAGCTGAATGTGGCACTTCAAGAAGAGCTTATCCCTACAGACAAAGAGGAAAAACTTTTGGAGATAAAGTGTCATTGCAAGAGAAGGTCATGGTTGAATGATCCGTGTCTCTTGCGTCTCTTGGATGATCCTTTTAGCTTCGATCCTCTGAAGATGTGGATAGCAATATGGCCGAATATATTGTCACGCCCCTCCAAAATATCGACAATATTTAAAATTTTCCTCACAACTAATCCAGGATCCAAACACACATTTTGAGGTCACTAAGAAAACATTCAGATCAAATTTTCACCTCTATAGTCTACAAATTCATCACCTTGTGCAGTTCATAAACATACCACGCATCACTCGATAATTCATATAATCTGAACTCAACTCTTCAAAATAATAACCACACATAAACTCATAAGTGGGGAAGTCTATGCAGTCACCAAATCAACGATTACCATAAATTCGTATCATTACATGAATTTAACTTAACATTCCAAAATCCTATACTTGAGGGATCCTTTATCTTACACAAAATCCACAGGTTTAGATTCATCGTCACATTTCATAAGATGCAGAGTAGCTTATACAACAAAAACACATATGCTAACAAAGATCTGCCCAAAATCTTCTAAACTTTCCACCGCCTCAGCCCAATCTTAACAATTAAGCAAGCGATACGCTATCCTGAAAAATTTATCAACAAACGGGGTGAGCATAAGGAGCTCAGCAAGTGACTAACATATCCATATCAAAATAATACAATTTCCAAAGGGATACAGTTTCAAATTACAAGGCAGAATATACGATTTCTTAGACATAATATCGTTGGGAGCAGAAACATAATTGTCTTTTCAATCTTACATATTTGGTTCCTGACAGATGGGGCATAGAGTAATTGGAGCATCTCAGTAACAAAGGAAACATATCGGAGCTTATCAGTGGCATACGAAATGTTATGAAGCATATCAACGGCATATGGAATATTTCGAAGCAAAATCATTAGTGAATGAAGCATTTCAGAGCATATCAAAAACAAATATCGTACAGAAGCTCAAACGTCCTCCTTGACGTCGTAATCATATCATTCTTATCCAGAGCATAAACAGAAACAACTCACCAAAACTCTGGATGTCATATCAAACATATAGAAGGTGTAGTGGGATCTCAGTCAGAATGTGATCCATCCATTTCTGAATGACCACCTGACAAATGTCTCCCACGTCTGGGAGCTCCATCCACCCACGTCTAGGTGAAGTCAGAGGGGGCCGGCAGAGCATCGCAGGCTCTAAGCACATACCCTTTACCATTTCTGGCAAAGGTCCAGAATATCCCACAGAGCAGGACCCCACATAGCGGGCAATAAGCGCATACCCTTTACCATTTCTGGCAAAGGTCCAGACAATCCCACACACCAGAGTACAAGAGGATAGTTTTAACAATAAGTAGCATATGTCGGAAGCACACGCGGAACAACAAAACATGCATGTGCCTTTTCAGACAATACGAAACAAAGAACAAATCTCTCACAAATGTATTCAGATTTGGAATGAAATGAAAACAAGAGTGTACAGGGATTCCAAGCAATCATATTTAGCTCAATTCCAATAAGAAGGTTAGACGAATTCAAATATCCAAAGGAATGGAACAGAATACGCGAAATCGACCAAAGCTCGATTTGAGAATTCGATGCACACAAACAAATATTTCAGAATATCAATTATGCTCCAATACCCATAAGAAAGCTGGTCAAACCATATATCAATCTATATTTTGATGGAACAAATTTCGTATGAAACAGGGTTCCCAACACGGAGTTACTTTTGATTTGGTAACCCAAGGGCAAAAACACAATCACTGTTTTGCAGAATTTATAGGGTCGGATTTAACAGATAATAGGGTAGGCAATTGAATTCCAAAATTTTGAAACTATATGTCAAAAGAAATATTTTCAAGTCTAGTTTCAAATAAAATTAGTTTGGTACAAATCAGAATTTTCAACAGGGAGTTATAGGCATTTTAGTATTGACAAGTCAGAAATCTTGAATCCTGTTTTACAGCGTCTATAGGCTCATTTGAAACAGATATTTGGGTAAGTATTCGGTGTCCAAAATCTACAAAACCAGTGTCAAAAGAAAGATATAAGAGTCTAATTTCAAACAAAATAGTTCCTGCCTGAATTCATATTTTTTACTGAAACTTGTAGCTGAAACAGTATATAGGGGTCAGTTTACCGAAAAACTTCAGAATCCATGGTTCTATGTCCAAAGAGAGACATATCAGTTTCTAAATAGAAATCCTTCAATTTATTTTGAATCCACATAAAAACAGAGACTAAAGATTCTGTAGGATAGGGTTAGAACACTTGCCTTTGATAATTTTGACCCTAAGTGAAAAGATTTGAGCAAGAACCCTTAAAGCCCCAATTTTCTTCTTCTTCTTCTTCTTCTTCTTCTTCTTCTTCTTCTTCTTCTTCTTCTTCTTCTTCTTCTTTCTTTCTTTCTTTCTTTTTTTTTCCCTGATCATCCATGCAACTGCCTTCTCTGCTTCCTTAAGAACGAAGGCAGAGAGGCTTAAACGGTAGAATTTGTCATTTTATATATTTTGTAATTTAGTCCTTGCATTTAGTGCATTTAGGATTATGTCCTCAGGGTTTACATATAGGTCCTCAGATTCTTTTTTTTTTTTTTTGAACAGATCACCCAAATCTTACAAATAAGTTACCTCTGATTCATACTCTATTTCTTTTGTCAATTTAAAATGAATGCTTACATTATCACCAGAAATTTATACGAAAATTCGGAAATGAGGGGTGTTACACTCTCCCCCCCTTAAAAGAAAAATTTAGTCCTCTAAATTTATCGTACCTCTATCGATGAAAAGACTGGGATACACCTTTTTCATTTCCTCCTCTAGCTCCCAAGTTGTCTCCTCTCCAGAATGATGTCTCAAATTTACTTGAACCAGTGGGATGACCCGATTCCTTAGAACTTTTTCTTTCTTATCCACAATCTGAATAGGCTCTTCCACATAAGATAAATCTTTATCGATCTCCACCAGCTCATACTTAATGATGTGAGAAGGGTCATATATATACTTTCTAATCATCGAGACATGAAATATATCATGGACATGGCACAATGCTGGTGGCAAGGCAATCCTGTATGCGACAGAACCAACTCTCTCAAGAACCTCAAAAGGTCCAATAAATCTTGGGCTTAATTTTCCTTTATTCCCAAACCTTATAATGCCTTTGGAAGGGGAGACTTTTAAGAATACAAAATCTCCGATTTCAAACTCAATATCTCGTCTTCTATTGTCGGCATAACTCTTTTGACGACTCTGAGCAGTCTTTAACCTTTTCCTTATAACTTGAATTTTCTCGGTAGTTTCTTGTACCTTGTCCTACGACTTTCTATCACCAACTTCCTCCCAACATATAGGTGTTATGCACTTTCGCCCATATAAAGCTTCATAAGGAGCCATCTGAATACTTGAATGATAACTATTATTATACGTGAACTCAACAAGTGAAATATCCTTATCCCATTCACCTCTCAAATCCATAACATAGGCTCTAAGCAAATCCTCAAGTGTTTGAATTGTTCTTTCTGACTGACCATCAGTCTTAGGATGATATGCAGTACTAAACTTAACTTTAGTGCCCATCGACTCCTGCAATCTTCTCCAGAATCTAGAGAGAAATTTGGAGTCTCTATCAGAGATGATCTCCATTGGAATACCATGAAGTCTTACTATTTCATTGACATATAAATCTGCAAGTTTATCAAGCGAATAAGTCATATTAATCGGTAGGAAGTGTGCAGATTTTGTTAACCTATCAATGATAACCCAAATAGCATCATGCTTCCTAGAGGTTATGGGTAATCCTGAAACAAAATCCATAGTAATACATTCCCATTTCCATTCAAGGATATCTAAAGGTTGCAACAACCCTCCAGGTCTTTGGTATTCTACTTTGATTTGCTGACAAGTCAAACATTTTGAAACATACATTGCAATTTCCTTCTTCATGCCTTCCCACCAATAATGACTTTGAAGATCTCTATACATCTTAGTGCTCCCAGGATGTATGGTGTACTTTGAAGTATGACTTTCCTTTAGGATTTGATTCTTGATATCTGGTTCATTTGGTACACATACTCTCTCCCCAAATCTCAATAGGCCATCCTTTGAAACTTGAAATTGTGGCTTCAATTCCTTTTTTACTTCATTCCTCAAGTAGATTAAATGTGGATCTCGTAATTGTGCTTCCTTAATTTGTTGAATAAGATCAGATTGCACTTGAATAGAGGCCATCAATATCATCGAGTCTTGCTCTTTCCTCAAAGCTTTCAAATCAAAATTTTCTTCTATTAACTTCCATTGCTTCACGACCAGACTAGCCATAAAACTTGTAGATTTCCTACTAAGTGCATCAGCTACAACATTGGCTTTGCGGGTGATAACGGATGGCACAATCATAATCCTTCGAAGTTCTATCCATCTTGCCTCATGTTTAACTCTTTCGAGTGAAAATATATTTTAAACTCTTGTGATCGTGAAGATTTCAAAGTCGACCATACAAATAATGTCTCCAAATCTTTAAAGCAAAAATAATTACGCTAACTCCAAATCATGAGTCGATAATTCAATTCATAACCTTTAAGTTGCCTAGAAGCATAAGCAATTACTCTCCTTCCTACATCAAAACACATCCTAGGCCTTTTCTTGAAGCATCGATAAACTACAAATCCTCACTACCACTTGGAATAGTGAGAATAGGGCACTAGTCAACCTTCTTTTTAACTCTTGAAAACTTTGCTCACAATCATCACCCCATACAAATTTCATATAGTGAGTTTGGTGAGAGGTTGTGCATCGAGAGAATCCTCCACAAATCTCCTGTAATAACGCCATGCCCAAGAAGCTTCTAACTTGTTACATTTGTTGGTACTTCCCATTCAACTACTTCTATTTTCCTTGGATCAACAGATATACCCTTCCACGAAATCACATGGCCTAAGAAAGCAACTTCATTCAACCAAAATTCACATTTGCTGAACTTCGCATACAACTTCTTTTCTCTTAGTATGGACAACACATCTCTCAAGTGTTCCTCATGCTCCTGATTACTCTTTGAATACACCAATATGTCATCAATAAATACAATTACACAGATATCCAAGAGTGGTTGAAATATCTTATTCATTAGTTCCATAAAAGCTGCAGGGGCATTTGTCAAACCAAAAGGCATCACCAAGAATTCATAATGACCATATCGAGTTCTAAAAGCTGTTTTTGAAATATCCTCCTCCTTGATCTTCAACTGGTAGTAACCTGACCTCAGGTCAATCTTAGAGAATATTTGTGCACCCTGCAATTGATCAAACAAATCATCAATTCTAGTTATGGGATACTTATTTTTGATGGTCACCTGATTCAACTGTCTATAATCAATACAAAGCCTCAATGTTCCATCCTTCTTCTTCACTAATAGTACCGGAGCACCCCATGGGGATACACTGGGTCGTATGAAACCTTTATCTAATAATTCTTGTATTTGCTTCTTTAACTCCTCTAGCTCGAGTGGTGCCATTCTGTAGGGAGGCTTAGATATTGGGGTTGTACTGGGGACTAGATCAATAACAAATTCACCCTCTCTATCTAGAAGTAAACCAGGCAAGTCATCTGGGAATACATCAGGAAATTCTTTGACCACTACAATCTCATCTAGGTGGGTTTCCTGATCTGAATGCTCCTTTACACACACCATATAACAAAAATAACCTTTCTGCATAAGACAATAAACTTGAAGTGCTGATATCAAGCAAGGAGGCAAATCATGTCTAATGTCCTCAAAGAAAAATATAGGCTGATCTGGTATGCAGAAAGTAATTATTTTTTTGTAACAATCAATACTAGCGTGATGAGAAGATAACCAATCCATGCCAAGTATAATATCAAAGCCCTGGATCTCTAGGAGAATCAAATCAGCAAGGAGTTCGCGGTCTCCAATAGAGATCAAACAAGATGGGTAGACCAAATTTGTTGCCAATGAATCTCCAACAGCAGTTGTTACATATAACATATAATCCAGGGGTTTAGGTAGAATATCCAAGTGACAAACAAAGTATTGTGAAACAAACGATAAGTTGGAGCCGGGATTAAACAAAACTTTTGCATTTCTTTTAGAAACATGAAGAATACCTTCCACCACTGATTTGGAAGCATTAGAATCTTGTTCAGTGATAGCGTACACTCTAGCATGGGCTGAGGGTCTAGAAGACAATGCTCTTTCTTCCTTTTCAGTGGGCAATCTCTTAATTGATGATCTAGCTTTCCATAACCAAAACATGCTCCAGTCACCCGAAAACACTGACTTGTTTCATGATTTAATCCACATTTTGCACATAACTGTGTCCTCCCCAATGGTTTCCTTTTCTCAAATCCAGATGTCTTAAACCTCTTGTTACTAGCTTCATATTCATTTTCTCTCCTTTTGCCAAGAATTTGTCCCTTTTGTTCTTGCTAATGATTTCTTGAATTTCCTCCATGTCTCTTTCAATTTTCAAAGCTCTTTCTCAGACATATGTTCGTAATTTTAAAGTGACATTATTCTTATTGCCGTAATCCCCTTTCAAACCTTCTTGCTTTTCTAGATTCATCATCAGTCATATGTGTGGCAAACCTGGAGAGCTCAGTGAATTTTGATTCATACTTTGTAACCGTCATACTTCCCTTGATAAGATTCAAGAACTCCAATTCTTTTTGCTCTCCCATACAATCTGAAAAATATTTATCGTTAAACTTTTCTTGGAATAACTTCCATGTCATTGGCTCATGTTTGATTTCAGACATCCTCTTAATCATTCTCCACCAGTGTTCAGCTTCTCCTTCCAGCATAAAGGTGGCAAGAAAAACCTTTCGATCATCAGGGTAATTTAAAGCATCAAATATTTTCTCTATCTGCATCATCCATCGTTCTGCCACCATTGGATCAGACTCACCACTAAAACTGGGAGGACTAAGCTTCTTAAACTGTCCAATTCCCAACCCCGTCTGGTTTAATGTCTCTGTTCCATCATTACTTCCTTGATGGACGTAGTTGTTGCATCACTTGTGCCAAAGTCTCCAAAGTCCGCATGATACCACTCAATTGATCGAGATGCAACAGAGAACCAGATGATCTCGTCATCCTCGCTTCCTAAAACATCAAAAAAAACATTTTCTTTGATCAATCTCTAAATGATAGTCAATAAACCTCAAAAAGAGCATATTCTTAGTGATTCTCAAATCATGCTCTAATACCACCTCTGTCACGCCCCTCCAAAATATCGACAATATTTAAAATTTTCCTCGCAACTAATCCAGGATCCAAACACACATTTTGAGGTCACTAAGAAAACATTCAGATCAAATTTTCACCTCTATAGTCTACAAATTCATCACCGTTTCATAAACATACCACGCATCACTCGATAATTCATATAATCTGAACTCAACTCTTCAAAATAATAACCACATATAAACTCATAAGTGGGAAGTCTATGCACACCAAATCAACGATTACCATAAATTCATATCATTACATGAATTTAACTTAACATTCCAAAATCCTATACTTGAGGGATCCTTTATCTTACACAAAATCCAGTTTAGATTCATCGTCACATTTCATAAGATGCGAGTAGCTTATACAACAAAAACACATATGCTAACAAAGATCCCAAAATCTTCTAAACTTTCCACCGCCTCAATCTTAATAATTAAGCGATACGCTATCCTGAAAAATTTATCAACAAACGGGTAAGCATAAGGAGCTCAAGTGACTAACATATCCATATCAAAATAATACAATTTCCAAAGGGATAGCTTCAAATTACAAGGAATATACGATTTCTTAGACATAATATCGTTGGGAGCGAAACATAATTGTCTTTTAATCTTACATATTTGGTTCACGGATGGGGCATAGAGTAATTGGAGCATCTCAAGAATAAAGGAAACATATCGGAGCTTATCGGTGGCATACGAAATGTTACGAAGTATATCAACGGCATATGGAATATTTCAAGCAAAATCATCGATGAATGAAGCATTTGAGCATATCAAAACAAATATTGTAGAAGCTCAAGCGTCGTCCTTGACGTCGCAATCATATCATTCTTATCCGAGCATGAGCGAAACAACTCACCAAAACTCGGATGTCATATCAAACATATAGAAGGTGTAGTGGGATCTCGATGAATGTGATCCATCCATTTCTGAATGACCACCGACAAATGTCTCCCACGTGGGAGCTCCATCCACCCACGTCTAGGTGAAGTCGAGGGCGGCAGAGCATCGTAGGCTCTAAGCACATACCCTTTACCATTTCGCAAAGGTCCGAATATCCTGAGCGGGACCCCACATAGCGGGCAATAAGCGCCGCTTACCATTTCGCAAAGGTCCGGACAATCCCACACACAGTACAAGAGGACAGTTTTAACAATAAGTAGCATATGTCGGAAGCACACGTGGAACAACAAAACGTGCATGTGCCTTTTCGAGACAATACGAAACAAAGAACAAATCTCTCACAAATGTATTCAGATTTGGAATGAAATGAAAACAAGAGTGTACAGGGATTCCAAGCAATCATATTTAGCTCAATTCCAATAAGAAGGTTAGACAATTCAAATATCCAAAGGAATGGAATAGAATCGAAATCGACCAAAGCTCGATTTGGAATTCGATGCGACAAACAAATATTTCAGAATATCAATTATACTCCAATACCCATAAGAAAGTTGGTCGAACCATATATCAATCTATATTTTGATGGAACAAATTTCGTATGAAACAGGGTTCCCAACACGGAGTTACTTTTGATTTGGTAACCCAAGGGCAAAAACACAATCACTGTTTTGCAGAATTTATAGGGTCAGATTTAACAGATAATAGGGTAGGCAATTGAATTCCAAAATTTTCAAACTATATGTCAAAAGAAATATTTTTAAGTCTAGTTTCAAATAAAATCAGTTTGGTACAAATGAGAATTTTCAACAGGGAGTTATAGGCATTTTAGTATTGACAGGTCAGAAATCTTGAACCCTGTTTTACAGCGTCTATAGGCTCATTTGAAACAGATGTTTGGGTAAGTATTCGGTGTCCAAAATCTACAAAATCAGTGTCAAAAGAAAGATATAAGAGTCTAATTTCAAACAAAATAGTTCCTGCCTGAATTCACATTTTGTACTGAAACTTGTAGCTAACATAGTGTATAGGGGTCAATTTACCGAAAAACTTCAGAATCCATGGTTCTATGTCCAAAGAGAGACATATCAGTTTCTAAATAGAAATCCTTCAATTTATTTTGAATCCACATAAAAACAGAGACTAAAGATTCTGTAGGATAGGGTTAGAACACTTGCCTTTGATAATTTTGACCCTAAGTGAAAAGATTTGAGCAAGAACCCTTAAAGCCCCAATTTTCTTCTTCTTCTTCTTCTTCTTCTTCTTCTTCTTCTTATTCTTCGTTCTTTCTTTCTTTCTTTTTTTTTTCCCCTGATCATCCACGCAGCTGCCTTCTCTGCTTCCTTAAGAACGAAGGCAGAGAGGCTTAAACGGTAGAATTTGTCATTTTATATATTTTGCAATTTAGTCCTTGCATTTAGTACATTTAGGATTAGGTCCTCAGGGTTTACATATAGGTCCTCAGATTCTTTTTTTTTTTTTTTTGAACAGATCACCCAAATCTTACAAATAAGTTACCTCTGATTCATACTCTATTTCTTTTATCAATTTAAAATGAATGCTTACATTATCACCAAAAATTTATACGAAAATTCGGAAATGAGGGGTGTTACATATATGCTGGTGGTTCCCCTTGTAAAACCAGCATACGAGGGTCATGTAGTCTAGTAGGAAGCAGTCGGCTTGGTTCGGTAGAGGTGCTTGAGATTTAAGCGAGCTTCTCTAAGCGTTGTGTCGAGATCATCTTTTCTTCATTCTCTCCTTTCCCACATAAGGTCACCTGTTTTCTTTTGCCATTCATAGGGTTATTCGAGCTCCTAGTACTAGTGAGGATGGTGATGTGTTGATGCTTGATGAAGCCATCAACGTCTATTATCTATGGTGAACTATGCAAGGTGCGAGCGGCTGATTGTGATTTTTTCTTCATATCCTTTTCCTCAGACTAAGGAACTTTGTATTTGAGTTTGGGTTCTTCAGTGGGCTCAATCAACAAAGGTCTCTCTTTTTTACAATGGTGGTCTTGACTCCATAGTTTATTATAATGCCAACATAGGCCCTTTGTCGTTCTGTCCTGAAGCACTTCTTTTGTTAACTTTTTTGGCTAAGGTGATTGGCTGGTGGTAGATGTGGCCAAGAGTCTCTGTGCCACTACTCGTACGGTGCCTTTGGTCCTCCGAGCATCTTGGTTCATCCTATTTTTATGTAGTCGTGCAAAGAGATGGCTGCCTTAAGTGTGTATGACTGTCGCGCTTTAACTTCTTTTTGAATCTCTGACTTCAAGCCCTCAATGACAGTTCTCAATTTCTATTTTTCAGACCAATCATGAGTTTGATTAGTTAACCTTTTAAACCTGATCTGGTACTCTTGGATGGTAGAGGTTTGACGGATCTTGGCTTGTTGTTCATGAATATTCTCATAATCGGTTGTTGCTGGAGGTTTGTATGCCATTGATTGGGATGTGGCTCTCACGCTATAAGCATCTTGATTGAGGTGCCCTTCTTGAAGTGGTGCAAAGGAGATTGATGTCATCAAGGTGTAGGGTTGTCATGTCTTATCTTTGCTTCTTATGTCCGGTGGATTCTTTTTGCAATCTGAGTTTGCTCCATGTTGTGGTCTTCTTGGGCCAGACTATCGGCCTAATCTAAACTCCTCGAAGAGAGTGCATAATCTAATATCCATATGCATCACGAAAGCCTCCAATTTGGCTTTGAATAAGCCAACCCATGACCTAAGGATCTCTAACTACAAATTGTCGGGGCTACGATGGTGAAGTCTCCAAGTGGAGGATGGCAACCAAGGGTAGCAGCGATGGTGGAGGAAGAAGATGGTAGTAGCAATGTCAGCTGTGGTCTTATAGTGATGCTACAATGTCGATGCTGCAATGTCACCAAGGCTATAATTTTTTACGTGGCTGATATATGTCAAAAGATGATAGCCAATAGATTTAAGTCAGAAGGTAGTAGTGATGGAAGAAGAAGAAGATGGCAACAACAACGTCAGTTGTGGTTGCGTTGCGACTTCGTGGCTGCAGGTGACGTTGGTTGTAGCAAGGGTGCGGCTGCAATAGGAGGAAGATGGGGCATTGGTGTGCACAGCTATTGTGGAGGAGGGCAGTGGCAGTATAGAGTGAGAGACCATTGTTGGTCGTGTTCACTTCGATGTTGACCGCGATCAAGATAGTTGGCAGCAAAAGATTGCTACAGACTATGATTTAGATAGATTGCAGTGAAAGATCGCCGCTGGTAGCTTGTTCCCGCAAGGATCGCTGCTGGCTATGATTAAGGAGGATGGCAGTGATGGGTCGCTGTTGGCAGTATTGTGTAGTGAGGGATGTGTGCTGCTGTTGAAGGGATAAGGGAGGTTTGGTGGATGAAAGGTTGGTGGACCGAAGGCTATGGGCTTTTGGGGCTGGTTTTATGGCAGTTTTGGGTGCAGTTAGGAGCTACAGTTTTATGGAGTTTTAGTTGTGATTTGGTGTTATTTTAGGGCTATGATAGTAGTGGATAAAGGTTAGAAAAAGAGATTTTGGATCTGGGATAGATGGTAGCAAAGGTCGATGGATCGATAAGAAGGTTGGCTGTAGTTTAGGGCTGATTTGGGTGGCTGTGTAGGATCAATTTAAGATATGGTTTCAAAAGTTTTAGGTGAGAATGTTAGGGTTTGTAGATGAGAGAAAGAGAGTCTGAAATCCCATAAAAGACAACACTAAAGATCGATGAAATTTGATGAAGAAAGGTGCTGCGATGTGCTATCCTGCCGAACAGATTTTACATCGGAGAAACGATGAATTCTTGATATAAATTCCAGAGAAAAATCAAGAAAAATATGCAAAAACCCTAGGTTTAGATGTGGACAAGATCAAAAAAAAAAATTGACAAAATTTTGGCAGAGTAATGGTAGGGAAATAGGGCAAAAGATGGAAGGTAGATCCTTCATCGTAAAATTCTAGCACTGTGTGATGATGAAAGAAGGCACAATAAAACTAGTTTCAGAAGAAATTTTTTCCAAAGATCAATGTTAGATGAAAGCAAAGTTAATTATAAAATTGTATCAAAATTTTGGCCAAAAAGGATGAACAAAAGTTTGGTTTCAAGAGGCTAAAATGCGGAAGGTAGATTCTTCATCGTAAAATTCCAACACTGTGTGACGAAGAATTGCAGCACTATAATTCTGGTTTTAGAAAGAATTTTTCCTATAGATCATACGTAGATGAAAGCTAAGATGATCTATATAATTGTATAAATGTTCTGGTCAAAAAAAATAAACAAAAGTTTGATTTCAAGAGGCTATCAAGCAAAAGGCAAATTCTTCATTGTAAAATTTTAGCACTGCGTGATAAAGAATTGCAGCACTATAAATCTGAATTTAGAAAGAGTTTTTTCTAGAGATTAGTCTTAGATGAAAGGTAAGATGATCCATGAATTTATGTAAAAGTTTTAACTAAAAAGAATGAACAAAAGTTCAGGTTCTAGAGGCAACAATCAGCTGAAATTTTTCTGCAGCTTTTCCCCTTTCCAATGATGATAACGTTTGCGATGGTAGAATTTTGCAGCAAAGAAATTTGAAAAAACTTCTCCCATGTATAAGATAAAGGAATAGTAATAACAAAAGGCATAGATTTTGGAGTTTTTACTAGATCTATGATGTTGACTGAGAGGATGGTAGCAGATTGATGGATCTGTGGCTTGGTGGGCAACGATGGATGAAGGCGACGTCATAAGCAATTGTGGGAATTGCTTAGAAGATGGAGGTGGCAGAGATGGCTATAGAGCAGCAGAAACACTGCTCTAATACTAGATGATAGAATCCTAGATGGAGCTCTGTAGATTTTGATCTTTGAGGGGGATCAACCCTTGGAACACTATAGGGGTTCCTCCCTCCTAATAGTCAGCTATATGGCTGAATTGAAGATTGATCTTACTTGATGGAAAAGATATGGAGGCTACAGCTTATATAGGGCTTAAACCCCAAGCCCTAGGGGGGGTGCTTCATAAGTGAATTCCTCCTTTTTCCCTCTTATTGCTACCATGCCTACTTAAATGGGGTGGCAGCCTAAGTGGTTGTATAAGCCATGCCCCTCTACTAGAAACCCTAGCCGACTAGCCTAGTAAGAGGTGTGGCGGCTAGGAAACCCTAAAGCCCCAAAATAAATCCTAACCATACTTCTTTATAGGATAGAAGTGACTAGGTCGGGTTTTATTATAATCTCATAGGGTTCTTATTATTACTTCTAGGGTGATTAGAACTCAACTCTGTTGGAGTCCTATCAATGGAGCTCTATAGATTTTGATCTGTGAGGGGGATCAACCCTTGGAACACTATAGGGGTTCCTCCCTCTTAGTAGTCGGCCATATTGTTGAATTGTCGATTGATCTTGCTTGATTAAAAGAGGTGGAGGCTATTCTCACAGGGTTTTATTTGACTACTTCTAGGGTGATTAGGACTTAACCCTGTTGGAGTCCTATCACCCACTTCAAATGACAATTTAAAGAAGATGACTTAACCCAAATACTTACAACTGATACCCAAGTTGATGAGGAGGCCAAAGTTCAGTTGATGATAGTATGGGAATCATGTAGGAGCTAAAGACCTGGTTCCCTAAGTTTATGGACCCTTAGCCTTAAGGAAAAGATTGATTCAAAGAAGACGGGCTTGATAGGACTCCAGCAGGGTTAAGTCCTAATCACCCTAGAAGTAATTAATAAGAATCTTATGAGATTATAATAAAACCCTACCTAGTCACTTCTATCTTATAAAGAAGTGTGGCTAGGATTTATTTTGGGGCCTTAGGGCTTCCTAGCCGCCACCCCCCTTCTTGGGTTGATCGGCTAGGGTTTCTAGCAGAGAGGCATGGCTTGTGCAGCCACTTAGGCCTTCGCATCCTTTATTTAGGCATGACAGCTATAGGAGGAATAAAAAGGATAATTCACTTAGGAAGCACCCCCTAGTGCTAGGATTTTGAGCCCTATATAAGTTTGTAGCCTCCACCTTTTTTCATCAAGCAAGATTAATCTGTTATTCAGCCTTGTGCCGAGTTCTAGGAGGGAGGAATCCCTATAGCATTCCAAGAGTTGATCCCCCTCAGAGATCAAAATCTATAGGGCTCCTTCTAGGGTTTTATCATCTCGACACCTACTACTCCCCTTCCAGCATAGGACTTCTAGAGGAGCCACCTTCCCTAGTGCAGTTGTAGTGAGAGCCTCCTTGTAGGGGGCGGTCATAGTAGGAGGGGCATGGGTCATGTCGGAGGGTGGCTTAATGACTAGCACCTTTGTCTTCTTAGAGGGCCGCTCGATCTCATCAGTGGCGCTTGCTTGTGTTATGGGGTGGCATGCATCAGAGAAAGCTCGAAACGCAAGGCCTACCCCACAAACGTTTGCTTCATCCCCTTAAGGTTCATTTATGTAGAGCATAGAATGCCCATTAGCATCCATTTGGAAGCAGAGGGGAGAAAAACAAAAGGTGGTCAATAATCAACAAAAATCGAGTAAGCCATACCCCAAGGGGCTGAACTGAGGCCCACCTCCACTAACCAGTCCTCACTCATAGACTTGATAGCTTTAGAGGAAGAGGATTCCTATGCTTTGACAGAATAAGAGGAGAGTTGTCGATGTCACGACCTATCCATT
Source organism: Ensete glaucum (assembly GCA_021527575.1). Lineage (NCBI taxonomy): Eukaryota > Viridiplantae > Streptophyta > Magnoliopsida > Zingiberales > Musaceae > Ensete > Ensete glaucum. Next base: position 39,156,655 of record CM038557.1, on the reverse strand, counting down.
TAAGGTCGAAACACTAACCTTTAAAGGTGCTAACAAAGAAGGATGACTTCCACCCTTTGTTGTTCGAAGGGGAGCTGCCTACCTTAAAATCGCTTCTTGCAATCTGGTAATAGCTCCCCCACCCCTTGCCAAAGCGGAAGCAAGCAAAAAGGAGTGTGAGTTATGGGTTGATCCCAACTGCAAGGCACTTCCCAATAAAAACTACCATATTACTTTAGGAGTTCAATGCTTATCTGGGAAGGAGAAATCCTCTAGTGCCAGAGGCACAACACCACCAAAAGGTGAAAGGGAATCCTTAGCCCCACCTCGAAGGTATCAACTGATAGACTGAATCCGTCTAGAAATAGATCAAAAGGTCACTGGCCGACCTTCAGAATGTGCAAATCGTATTCAGGAAGGATATGATACCTAGATCTAATTATTTTGGCAAAAAGACCCAATTATACCCAAGTTGTCATCGTGATCTCTAAGCATAGCTTCTAGGGCAGTGGAGGCATTCTTATATAAGGAAGATGAGGACCTGGATGTGGAGCAGCCTCCCACATTTCTCTCGTTGCTCAATGACGAGGCCAACATCACAAGGGAAAGTAAACAAGGAGAAGCAAATTGAAGCAAGGAAGCATAAGGACTCAACCACAAAGGACTCAAAGATGACTGAGGATGAAGGAGGTAGACATCGGAGGGACTCAACGGTGGTCTGAACACTAGCCTAAGAGGAAATGAAGAGCAAGATTCCCTTCAAATCCTATAGAAGAGCCTTATAAAGGCGTACACGAGCGCACATGTCGATGTGGCCTTTTAGGTGAAGAGGCAGTAGTAAGAAGATGAGCCCATCATTCAGAGCAACCTTTCACCTTCCCGATAAGGGAACAACACAACATTCTAGGATCCCAAGGAGATTCACATTAAATAGGATCAAATCCTCTTAGTAACCACTTGGGTTAAAGGCATTACACATATGGAATCAGCCGCTTGTAGCACAACAACACATCACCTCATCATGGTAGGAAAAGTCTGCATTGAGAAGGGGCGAGGCGCACTAGCCACCACCACAATTCAAATTTCCCACCTATAGAAGAAGCTTCCTATCTATTATAGACTTAGTCTCGACTAGTCCATTGTCAACCTAGTCTCAGTCAATCCATTTTCAACCTAGTCTCGATAAGTCCATTACCGACCTAGTCTCAGCCAATCCAATACCAAGTAGCTAGTTTAGCATCAACACATAATACAACTAAAGAGATGCTCAGGCCTCCGCAAGCTCCGAGCGCATGGAGCCGAGCCTACTCTAAGGAAATATGCCTGATTAGTGGGACTAATGGATTAACTACCTTGGATGTTAGGACCCTAGCTGAGTCGGGTCCTAGTCGATTGAGTCAAGTCCTTAAATTAGACCTTGTTGGCTAACCTAGACTTGACATTAAGTCGGCTAGGAGAAGATTTGAGTGTATTGGAATAAATCAACCCAAATCCTAGTAGGGTTAGGATTCGGTTGAATTGGAGTCTAATTAGGAGTTGGAGTTGGATAAGGGTCAGAATCAATTGAGTCATGAATGTAATAAACCCTAATCTAGCTACCACCCCAAGTAAAAAAGTGGTTGGCTAGGGTTATAGAGGAGGCCTTATTGGATGGTAGTCTCCTAGCCACCTCCTCCTCTTAAGAGAGGCCAACTAGGGAAAGAGGGAAAGAGTTCCACTTAGATTGGACTATCTCTTGGGTGGAATAAGAATAAAATTAGGAGTTAGAGACTCCTATAGCCACCAACCACATCATGGTTAGGAGTTGGCTAGGGTTTAGTAGTTGAGGGAAAGAGGAGGCTTGGTTTAGTAGGAGTCTTAGTTTACTTGGAGTAGAAGTTGATTAGAAGTTGGAGTTTATTGGAGTAGGAGTCATATTAGGATTTAGGTTTAGAAGCCTAATAAATAGCTTATATTCTCTCCTCTTTTTATCATCAATAGATTAATTATTTTTCAACTTATATGCAGAAAAATAAGGAGGGAGAAACCCCTATAGAGTTCCAAGAAGGTCAATCCCCTATGGAGATCACCCCAAGCTTAGAATCCCCAAGGTTCTAACACTTGGCATTATAGTAGCATTTATGACATCTCACTGCCTTCCACAACCATCCATCATCCCTCCACATCCACCCAAGCAATTACTATAATTGTTTAAAGATCATCATCAAATTATGCCATCATCTCCACTATCGCAGATCATTCTTTGATCTCTTAGTGAATTGTAATATAGTTATCCTTATTCCAAAAAACAAAAAAATTATTCCTATCTTATTGCATAAACTTTTCATTGTAAAGTTTCCATCTCTAAAATGAAAGTTACGCTATAGAATTTTAATCGCATAGCACTATCTATTTGATCTTGCTGCTACAATTTTTCTGTCTAATTTTCTATGAGTTTTTATGACAACTTTGACACTCTTTAATGGTATATTTTCTTTTAGTTTCATCAAAAAATTCTCAATATAAACTACTAATCTTTTACGTCTAAACTACTGCACTTTAGACATAAAAATCTATTGCAGTACATTCCCGTGATCTTTAAACTTGCTAAATCTTTTGCTACCATTTTCTTCCACAAAATTTTTAACAGTATTATCTCTCCCTTACTAGTGGATTCTCCTTGAGTTTTACTTGAATCCTTATTTCAAATTGCTGGAAAAAAGTGCATCTATACTGCTGAAATTTTTTTAATAAAAAAATTAATTATTGTACCTTTGTCGTACTTCTTCTCCCAAACCCATAAAACCCTACCAAATCTTGCTGCCACCAACTACGTCATCTTTAGGAAACCCCTCTAGCCTTAAGATGCTGCTGTTATAACCTATTTTCAAAATCCACAACCAACTCAAACCACAGCCAAAACCATAGCCCAAACAATGGTCTTCCGCAGCCACCGAACCTTCCACCGATTTTTATCTTTCGCAACCACCAAACCTTGCCAAACCAATTGCTGCCCTTAACAACAACCCTAAACTTTCCTTCCCAACCTCAAACTAATGCCACAAAGATCCTTTGCAGCCTCCACAACACCCTCAAATTGTAACACGAATAGCAACCTAAACCGTAAGCTATTAACCCTAAATTGCAACCTTGATCCATCACCCTTTTGGCCACCAATCCCTAACAAACCAGTTCCAGCCATCAACAGTGACCCTAAGCCACCCTTCTAACCCTAGATTGTTATTATCAAACCCCCCTTACAACCTCTATAATAGTTCCAAACAGTAGCATCAATAGCGCCCTCTTTTCAAAAAAAAAAATGTTGCACTACTTATAGAACCCTAAATGGAGCTCTATAAATTTTGATCTTTGAGGGGGATCAACCCTTGGAATGCTATAGGGGTTCCTCCCTCCTAGGGTCGGCTAACAAAGCTAAAAAAATTGATTCTTGCTTGATTAAATAGAGGGGGCAGCTATATCATTATATAGGATTCTAAACCCTAGCCCATGGGGTGCTTACCTAAATAAAATTACCCTTTTACCCCTTCTATAGCTGACCTAGCTTAGCAGGAATAAGAGGCGGCTAGGTTGGCTATATAGCTGACCTAAGTAGGGGGAATCCCTAGCTAACTAACCCAGTAAGGGCGCAGCGGCCATTAAACCCTAAGGCCCCAATCTAAACCCTAACCACACTTCTTTATAGGATAGAAGTGGCTAGGTGGGATTTTATTACAATCCCACAGGATTTCTATTGACTACTTCTAGGATGATTAGAACTTAACCTTATCGGAGTCTTATCAAGCCCGTCCTCTTAAAATCAGCCTTGTCCTCAAGGCCGAGGGTCCATAAACTCTGGGAACCGGGTCTTTAGTTCCTCGTAAGACTCCCACGTCGCATCTTCTGATGGTAAGTTATTCCACTTCATGAGTACTTTAGTTGAAGGGCGTCGATGGTATATCACAATCCTCCGATCAAGTATAGCTTCAGGTTGGGCTTTAATCTCGCCATCATTTGTAGTGTTCGGTAATTAAGTCTGCGCTAACTCTCGTTCTCCCAATTTCGTCTTTAGCAAGGATACGTGGAAGATGAGATGGATCTTAGCATCATCTGGAAGCTTTAATTTATATGCCATGGCCCCAATATGCTCCAAAATATGATATGGTCTATAGAATCATGGAGATAACTTCATCGATGCTCTAGTGTTGATCGATAGTTGCTTGTATGATTGTAGGCGAAGGTAGACCCGATCTCCTACTGAAAATTATCGCTCGCTCCGGTGAGTGTCTGCTTGTTACTTCATGCAGGTTGAGCGGTAGTTAGGTTGTCCTTCAGCAATTACAGAAGCTTGTCCCTGTCAATTAAATTTTGGTCGACTTGAACTACTTTGGCCGTACTAATTACATATTTCGATATCACAAGGGGTGATTGGCCATACAATGCCTCATATGGGATACATTCGGTTGATAAATGATAAGTTGTGTTGTACCACCATTTAGCCCAAGGAAACCACCTTGTCCACTCTTTCGGCCGATCACTGGTGAAGCACCACAAGTAAGTCTTAAGGTATATGTTCACCACTTCTATTTAGCTATCCGTTTGTGGAGGCTATGCTCATCTTCAGTTGGGTGCTTTATAGTTAGAAGAACTCAATCCAAAATTTATTTGTAGACATCTTGTCATGGTCACTCACAATTGACCTTAGCGTCCGATGCAGTTTTATAATATTTTTCATAAAAAGCTTAGCAATATTGGCAGTGGTATATGGATGTCTCATAGCATAGAAATGAGCATATTTGGTTAGACAATCGACCACCACAAAAATCATACTTTTACCTTGAGATGGTAGTAGTCCTTTAATGAAATCCATGGAGATGTTCGTCCATGCTGAGTTCGGTATAAGTAGTGGTTGTAGTTTTCCTGAATTTATCACTGATTTACCCTTCTACTGCTAGCATATTGATAGGACTCCAACAGGGTTGAGTCCTAATCTCTCTAGAAGTACTTAATAAAATCCTACTAGATTGTAATAAAGTCACTTCTATCTTATAAGGAGTATGACTAGGGTTTAGATTGGCCCTTAGGGCTTAATGGTTGCCGCCCCCCTTACTGGGTTGATAGGCTAGGATTTTTCCCTACTTAGGTCGACTATAGAGCTAACCTTGTCACCACCTATTTCCTCTAAGGTAGGTAGGCTATATAAGGGGTAAAAGAATAATTTTAGTTAGACAAGTACCCCCTAGGGCTAGGGTTTGGAGCCCTATATAAGCATGTAGCCTCCACCTCTTTTTATTAAACAATCTACAATTTTAATTCAGCCTTGTGCCGAGTCTAGGAGGGAGGAACCCCTACAACATTCCAAGCGTTGATCCCCCTCAAGGATCAAAATCTATAGAGCTCCTTTTGGGGTTCTATCATCTGATATCAAAGCAACAATCTTGCTGCCACTGTAGCCATCATCCACACCTCCACCTTCCCAAGCAATTCCCATAATTGCTTTTGGCGTCGCCTCCATCATCGCCCACCAAGCCGTAGATCCATCAATCTGCTGCCTTCCTTTGCATCGACATCAAAGATCTGTTAAAAACTCTAAAGCCCATGCCTCTTGCTACTGCTATTCCTCTATCTTATATATAGGAGAAGTTTTTCCAAAATTTCCTTTTAGCAAAATTTTACCGTCGCAAATGTTATCATCATTGCGAAGGCAAAACACTACAGAAATTTTCAACTGATTTTTTCTTCTTAGAACTGAACTTTTAATCATCCTTTTTGGCAGAAACTTTTATACAGTTTCATAGATAATCTTAGCTTTCATTTAAGACCAATCTTATAAAAAACCTCCTTCTTGATCTAGACTTATAGCGCTGCGATTCATCACCATGTAGTGCTAAAATTTTACGATGAAGAATCTACCTTCCATCTATTGGCCTCTTGAAAACAAACTTTTGTTTATCCTTTTTGGCCAAAATTTTTATACAATTCTAAAAATCAACTTGGCTTTCATCTGGGATTAATTTCTTAAAAAAATTCCTTCTGGAACTAGTTTTCTTGTGTAATCTTTCACCAGCACATAGTTCTGGAATTTTTATGATGAAGGATCTACATTTCGTCTTTTGTCCTATTTCCCTACGATTGTGCTGCCAAAATTTCGCTAAACTTTTTACTGGTATTTCCAATATCCAAACCAAGGGTTTTTGCATAATTTTCTTAAACTTTCCTTTAGAAATTATGTTGAGAAGTCATCGTTTCTCTGACATAAAATTTGTTCAGTAGGACTACACATCACTGCACCTTTTTTCATTAAATGCTATCGGATTTGAGTGCTATTTTTTGTGCAATTTTAGACTCTCTTTTTCTCATCTCTAAACCCTACCATCCTTACTAAAAACTCCTCCAAATCTTACCCTAAACTGAATCCAAATAGCCACCCAAATAAGCCCTAACCACAGCCTACTTCCTTATCGATCCACTTACATTTTCAGCCAACTTTCCTTACTGATACACCTACCTTTGCTGCCATCTATCCCAGATCTAAAATCTATTTTCCTAACCTTTATCTACTACTATCATAGCCTTAAAACCATACTAATTCATAACCTAGACTCCACAAAACTACAGCCCCAAATCGTATCCAAAACAGCCACAAACCGCACCAAAAAATCGTAGCCTTCGGTCCACTGACTTTTCAACCGCCCAATATCCCTTATCCCTTCAATCACAGCATGCATCTTTTGCTACCCAATACTACCAACAGTGACCTCTTGCTGCCATCCTCTTTGATCGTAGCCAACAGTGATCCTTGTAGCAAAAAGCTACCAACAGCGATCTTTCGCTGTAATCTATTTCCATCGCAGCCCGCAACAATTATTCACTGCTAACTATCTTGATCGTAGCCAACATCAAATTGAACACCACAGCAGTCATCTCTAACTCCATACTACTGCTACCCTCCTCCATAATAGTCATGTGCATTGCTGCCCCATCTTCCACCTATTGTAATTGCACCCTTGCTACAACCGACACCACCTGTAGCCATGAAGTCGCACCGCAGCCACAACCAACGTTGTTGCTGCCCTCTTCTTCCTCCATTGTTGTTGTTGCCTTCTGACTTAGATCTCCTGGTTGCCATCTTCCAACAAATATCAGTCACCAAAAAAATTGTAGCCTCGATGACATTGCAGTGTCAACATTGCAGCATCACCGAAGGACCGCAGCTGACGTTACTACTACCATTATCTTCCTCTACCGTTGCTACTACCCTTGGCTACCATCCTCCACTTGGAGACTTCACGAACATAGCCCTGATACCATTGCTGCTTTCAACCTGAAGATTGCAGCTACACTCTTTAATCAGTTTGATTTTACAGGTTGGAGATCCTTACATCATGACATCAGTGGGCTTATTCGAAGTCAAATTGGAGGCTCTTGAGACGTGTATGAATGTTAAATTATGTGCTCTCTTTGAGAAGTTTAGATTAGGCTGATCACAAAGCCTAATAAGATCACAACATAGTGTAAATTTGGATTGTAAAAAGAACTATAGCGAAGAACTAGTGATGATCCGTCAAACCTCCACCATCCAAGAGTACTAAACCAGGTTTAAAAGGTTATCTAATCAAATTTTTTATTGGTCTAAACAATAAATATTGAGGACTTTTATTGAGGGCTTGAAACCGAAGATTCATGAAGAAGTTAATGCGCGATAGTCGTACACACTTAAGGTAGCCATCTCCTTTGTGCGACATCAAGAGGAGCGATTGAACTATGAAGCTCGAAAGACTAGAGTTGCTCCCTGACCAACGGCGCTTTCACCTCCTCCTACTGTCAACCGACCACCTCAGCCATAGAAATTAACAAGAGAAGACCTTCATGATGGATTGACAAAGGGCCTATGTGGGTATTGTGATAAACTATGGAGCCTAGAACATAAATGTAAAAAGGAGACACCGCTGATTATTGCACCTACTAAAGAACCCAAACTTGAAGATACGACTCTTGAGCCTAAGGAGAAGGATATACCACAACCGACCACCCACACGGTCCCTACCTTAGCCGGCTACACCAACCTATAAAAATAGAAGATTGAACAGTTTCTTGAGCAACAGTCCATCATCGTCCTCGTCAACACCGGGAGCACACACAACTTCATGAGCATTAAGGTTGCTGCTCACTTAATGCTCAAAAAAGAATATTACAATTGGTTCAAAGTCAAGGTAGCTAACGGCCAAATTCTGAAGTACAACCAGAAGTGCTAACGAGTTAAACTGAGCCTACAGGAGCAAATGAAGTTGCTGATTTTTTCCTCCTCCCTCTTGATGGTTTTGATATAGTGCTTAGCATTGATTGGTTATCCATGATTGGAGATATTTTCTAAAATTTTTCGAAGCTAACCATGAATTTTTTTAGAAAAGGAAAGCAAGTGATTCTACGAGGGAGCCTAGCAACTACAACTACAACACAACACTTAGAGGGGGTACCAAAAGAAGAATCCAGTGGTTTCCTAATTCAAATTCAAGAGTTCATGAGATTGAAGATAAGAAACCCCTCCCACAACTTGCTGAATTTTTTGGCATCTCCACCCAACCGAGCAGAACACCTCCTCTGAAGCTGGCCGACCCCCATATGCTGAACAAACTGAAACTTATACCAATTGTTTCTAAACCAGATTGCTTTATACAACCTTAGAAGGTTGAAGATAAAATGATCATCCAAGAGATCGATAAAGACATAGATTATTTAGCCATACTTATTTCCCGCTATGACATGTCCCTGTATCCTTTTCCCCAGAGATAAGCAACTTCTAAAGTGTTACATCTTGTCGAACTCACCATGGTTGCTGATGTAACACTTCCAGATCTCAGGAGACTTCTACGACTTTCCCCAGGATCGGACCATGATGCTTAAAGACTTCCTTGATGATGGCTTCTGATATACAGCTCAAGACAACAAGAAAATTAAGCCCCTCCAGTGGCGAAATCAAAAAAGGGGAAGGATCATTCGTAGGACTCAACGAAGCATGAACATCATCCTTCTGATTATAAAGAAAGATGCACCACCTTGGCCGAGTAGAACTATAGGCCTCACGACCATGATGTCGTCCACACTAAATCGTGTCCAGATGCTCATTATTGGAGAAGACATATCCAAAGTGGGGGTCAGCACTATCCTCATGCAAGATAGTCAATAACACGAAGAAGTGAAAATAGGTCCCGAAAAATCACCACTCCTACCCACCTCAGACTCAAATCGGGCTCACGCCACTAGAGATTTTATCAGAGGATAGCCCTCACTCCAAAAGAAGGCACAACTACTATTACAAAGCAACCATGTGGCAGCCCATGAAAGGAAGAAACTTCTCCCTAATAAACGCCAGAGCAGAATGTTTCTTGAGAAAGATCAAGTCCTCCTTCATCTCCAGCTCCACCAACATGAAATTCAAGCCTCAAGAAAGTGGTCTCCATATTTCTTTGGGCTTTGCCAAATTGGAGATCATATTGGGGCCCTAACTTGGAGATAAGATCCGCGCACCAGATCAAAATTATAGTTGATCCTCTAAGTATCGCACCTCAAATGAAAATTTAAAGACGATGACTCAACTCAAGTTCTTCCAACTGACACCCAAGCTGATGAGAAGCTGAAGACCCGGTTCCTTGAGTTCATGGAACTTCAGCCTTGAGGACAAGACTTATTTTAAGAGGGTGGGTTTGATAGGACTCCAGCAGGGTTGAGTCCTAATCTCCTTAGAAGTAGTCAATAAAACCCTACTAGATTATAATAAAGCCACTCCTATCTTATAAAGGAGTATAGCTAGGGTTTAGATTAGCCATTAAGATTTAGTGGCTGCTGCCCCCCTTACTGGGTTGGTAGGCTAGGGTTTCCCCCTGCTTAGGTCGGCTATAGAGCCAACCTAGCCGCCACCTGTTCCCTCTAAGGTAGGTAGGCTATAGAAGGGGTAAAAAGATAATTATAGTTAGGCAAGCATCCCCTAGGGCTAGGGTTTAGAGCCCTATATAAGCATGTAGCCTCCACCTCTTTTTATTAAGCAATCTACAATTTTAATTCAGCCTTGTACAAAGTCTAGGAGGGAGGAACCCCTATAGCGTTCCAAGGGTTGATCACTCTCAAGGATCAAAATCTAACAAGCTCCTTCTGGGGTTCTATCACATACATCACATTTGGACACATAATCATAAATTGATTTTTTCATGTCCTTCCAAAAGAAGTTTTGCTTCACCCTCTTGTTTGTTCTCATAAATCCAGAGTGCCCTGCTGAAGGAGAAGAGTGCATCTCATGCAAAATAATCTAAATGTAAGGGGAAGGAAAAATAATCACAATTTGGCTTTTGTAATGCAAGTTCTTCGAATCCCAAGTGTAATGGCTTATAAAACTCGGATCCTTCTCTAATTTTTTTATGATGTCTCGGGTCTTTAGGTCATTCTTTCATTCCTCCCTACTGTCTTTGAGGAAGTCGGTGGAGGGTAGGGATATGGCTAAAATTTTGACTTATCCCTGTAGTCGTGATAGAGCATCTACAACAATATTCTCTTTCCCCTTTCGATAAGTAATTTCATAATCAAACTAAGAAGTTTATTTACTCATCATTGCTGCTCTAGGGAAGCAATTTTAGCTCCAAAAGATATTTAAGACTTCGGTGGTCTGTCTTAATCTGGAAGCATCAGCCGATCAAGTAGGGTCTCCACTTCGTGATGGCGTGTACGATGGCAAGCATTTCTTTATCATACACAGACATTTTAAGATGTGATGGAGATAAAGCTTTACTAATATAAGCAAGGGGTCAGCCATCTTGCATTAGAACAGCCCTAATTCCAACTCCGAACACATCGGCCTCAATCACGAAAGTGCGACTAAAATCGAGTAGTGCTAGAACCAGCATCGTTGTCATGGCTACTTTGAGTCATTCAAAGGCTATAGAGGATTTATCCAACCACAAGAAGGAGTCTTTCTTCAGTAGGGGTATGAGTGGGGCACTGATCTTACTATAATCTTTCACGAATTTTTGGTAGTAACCCGTGAGTCCAAGGAAGCCACGTAGTGATTTTATGTTCGTAGGTCTCGGCCATCCTTGCATTGCCATGATCTTCGTCGGGTCTACCACCACTTCATCCTCTGATATAATGTGCCCTAGATACTCCACTTTATGTTACAAAAAGCTACACTTTGACTATTTAAAAAAAAGGGTTTTCTCATGAAGAATCGTTAGGACCGTTCGTAAGTGCTGAAAATGCATATCAAGCGTAGGGCTATAAATAAAAATATTATCAAAAAATACCAACACGAACTTGCATAAAAAACTCCAAAAGATGTTATTCATCATACTCTGAAAAATGAAAGGAGCATTCATAAGTCCGAAAGGCATTACCAGAAAGCGAAATATAGTTATCGGAATATCTTCAACGCATACCTGAATCTGATGATAACCGGAATAGAGATCTAATTTAGTGAAGACTCAGGCTTCTTTTAATTCATCCAAGAGCTCATCCACAACTAGTATTGGATATTTATCTTTGACGGTAATGATGTTCAAATCCCAGTAATCAATGCACATCCGTCACGTACCATCCTTCTTATGCACTAGCAACACCGACGAAGAGTAAGGGCCACAGCTTGGTCACATTACTCTGGTGCTGAGCATCTCCTTGACGATGTTCTCAATCTCATCTTTCTATAAGTAAGGATAGTGGTATGATTTCAAATTTGCTAGAGATTTTCCCAGCAAAATAGGTATGTGGTGGTCATGCGGTCGGTTAGGGGGAAGCCCTCACAGCTCTATGGAAACATCCATGAATTTATCTAGCAAGAGGGCATGCTTAGGATCTGAATTTTACGTGTTCTCCTCTTTAGATGGCTGCTAGATATGCATAAAAAATCCACCATTTATTTTGTGTAGCCATTCGTGGGTCAAAATGGTGGAAATATGGCTGGCTCTCTTACCATCTCATAACTGTCTCCCTTGCAATAAAAAAAACAAATTTATTTTAGAAAATTTTTTTCAGGAGATGTCACCTAATGTGAGTCATCAATCAAAAAGCATGCTTCATAAATCATCGATGGAAGGAGGGAAGGATCGGCTATCACTTCTTTGTTTTTGTTGAGTAATTTTTTTTACCACCGGTGGTCACAATTGAGTATTGAGTATGACCTTTACATCAAACTTATTGTAACCTTTAATTTGAAGCACCATATGTGTAGTGACCTGTGCTATTGAGGCTATATTTTATGCTACCATATTTGATGAGGATGATGATGGGTTGCTATTTAAGAAGTCCTCCAACTTTCATCTTATGAGGGTTGGAGTAGCACCATTATGTGTGCATGTGTATGTTGGTGGGGGGGCTTCCTCTATGGCTTCATCTTTCTTCATCTTCTTTCTTCATATTTTTTGTGTTCCTCTGTCTCTCTCATCAATCAAAGAAGAGAAGCTGACTTACGATGTTCTCGGCTCTCCACGGGTTATCATAGTGCCCATAAAACTTGGCCAATCATTCACCAATCATCTCTTGTTAATTTTTTTTTTTGAGGCTTGGATGGCGAGGCGGGGCTGGGGGCATTAGCATGGCTAGTTGGGGAACAACCCTTATCTTATCTCTTCTGGTTACAAGTGCCCTATAAGCTGATCACACGAGTGATGGCACATGTGACACGCTATGTGTGATTCTTTTTATGATTATTATTATGACATTATCTATTATTTATTTATTATTATATTATTATGATGTCTGTAGTTAGCAATGGTAGTCGGATTGTGATAAGATAATAATAATGAGATCGATTCACCGTTAAATCTGATTCTAAATAATCTCGGTCATAGGTTACTCAAGAGGATATTATATTGGTATATCATATATATACCATATACTATAGACATGTGCATATGATGGACTTGTGTGCCTCCACTAAGGATGTGTGGAGACACTAAGGATATAGTGTGTGCTCATTGGGAGATGAGTTCATGATACACTTATGGAATGTATATAAATATAAGTACTTCTTTCTTTGACGCCAGACTTACAGGTTTGAAAAGTTTCAAATGTGGTACAATTGGTTATCGGGATTAGTAGCCAATCTTATGAAGGCAATTGAGTGCCAATAGAGGATCATCCACTCTCGATATCACAAGAGGAATATCTCATATGTGCTTGCTCAGACAAATCCCTATCTAGGATCATTCGGATTGAGAGAGAAGGAGTTCTCTAGGAGAATCCGATTAGAGCGAGACTATGATGGATTCTGTATGTGACCTGATAGTAGTACCATATCCAATATACAGTCTTTGGAATATTAGTTGCATGAGGGATTATAAATATATAGTAACTGTGGACAAACAGGTCCGATGGATTTGATCTCCCCTGTACCGTCTGAGGACTATAGCATAATGGCCTAATATGTCCATAGTCGATGAGTCGAGCGAATTATTATACGGATAATAATTCACTATATCAGAAGGAGTTCTGATGAGAGTGACTCACTGCCAACTCGGTATCGGGCCTAGAGGGTCATATACATATGGTGCATGCTTTAGCGAATAGAGGATTAGATGAGGATCCAATTAGCCCCTATTCTCGTTAGACGAGACTCTATACTGATGGGCTCCTTGATTAAGGCCCAATTAGAGGCTTAAGAAGATTATTGGATAGAGATCCAATAATATGAGTTTAGTGAGTAATTGGATAGAGATTTAAAAGGTAGGAGCCCTAGGGTTTTTGGTCGCTCTCTATAAATAGGAGGGGAGACTTATGGTTGATAGGCTGCAGCTTTAGCAACCATCTCCTCCCTCCCTCTTTGCAAGAGTTGCGAGATCAGATTGGAGGAGTTTCACTACAGAGATTCATTATATAGATACCGTTAGAGTGGAGGACGCTTGACCTCCTTCATTATCGATATCCGGATTTTGAATATAGGGATATACGATCTCCCTAGGTAAAATCAATTTCCCACACATCGCTATTTAATCAGTTTTTGTGTTTTTCTCGCAACCACAATCTTTTGTATGACGATTTAATCTGTGTGGGAAACCAATATTTTTTTTATTTCTGCTACGTATGTGATGCACCCGCTGAGGTTTCCCAACAGTGGTATCAGAGCCAAGGTTTTCATGCGAAAGATTGATTTTAAACTACGTGTGATGAGATTGAATTGCGTAGAATCATTCTATGCATTCATACTACATTTTTGTAGCGAAGGTAGTGAGGAGAAGGGGCGGCCAGCCATGGCCGGCCCCCATGTAGGGCTGGCCACCCACGGCCAAGCTAGCTGCAAGGGGTAGTCGCCAGCATACGCGGTTGCCCGTGAGCATGGCTGGTGTCTGCGGGCGTGGCGGCCGCTAGTCCGCAGGCGCACACACAGGGGCTACCCATTGGGAGACCGCAAGGCCCCCATGGCTGTCACTTGCAAGGGCTCCTCAGGGCGCGGTGGCAACACCGCCTAAGGTGGCGGCTGTGGTGTGGCGCGATTAGGGTAAGGGAAGAGGGCTAGGGCATCCTTTTGAGAAAAAGATTATCATACTCCTCTGAATTAGGGTAAGGGAAGAGGAGGTAGCCTCTAGGTTGAGAGCTACACAAACTCAAGTTTTCCGTCTAACATTGAAGATAGTAAATCAAATTCAGGATATATTTTTACCATGAATGGAGGAGCAATAAGCTGGAAGTGTTCCAAGAAAAATACTACTGCTGACTCAACCACAAAGGCAAAATACATTGCTGAAGTAGAAGCAGCAAAGGAAGGGGTATGGATGAAGAAGTTCATCAAAGATTTGGGAGTCATACCAAGCAGCGTAGAACCAATTCCCATATACTACGACAACAATGGGGTGTTAGCTCAAGTGAAGGAACCCAGGTCTCATCAGAAGTCTAAGCATGTTCTGAGGAGGTTCCATCTGGTAAAAGAGATCATAGCTCGTAAAAATATAGCAATAGAAAGAGTTCCATCTGAAGATAACATTGCAGATCCACTGACGAAGCCATTGGCTCATATTATATTTGAGCGTCACAAGGGTCTAATGGGGATCAGACACATAGGTAATTGGCTTCAGGTCAAGTGGGAGATTGCTAGTTACAGGTACCCTGCAAGCCAATCACGTGAGTGATGGCATGTGTGACACACTGCGTCTTTTTACTTATGATTAATATTGGTATATTTTCACATTATATTATTTGTTACATATATATTGTGATGTCCTTGGTTCTGTGCAATAGGAATCGGATCATGATGAGATCATGATAATGAGATCGATTCAGGTTTAAACATAGATCCTAAATAATCCCAGTCATAGGTTACTCGAGAGGAAAATTGAGATAATCGGATAGATCAGTGTACTATATACCCGTCCATATGATGGAAGCGGTTGGTCTCACAGCCACTTATGGAATGCTATATGATTAATAATACCTAATGTCTGACAGCGATTCCATAGTCCCAGTTGTGTATCTGGTCCTTAGACTTGAGACACTAAGGATGTCTTATATGAGTACTCCTTTCTTTGACGCAAGACTTATAGGTTTGAAAAGTTTCAGATTTGGTACAGTTGGTTATCGGGATTGGTAGCTAACCTTACGAAGGCAATTGAGTGTCAATAGAGGATCATCCACTCTCGGTATCATGAGAGGAATATCCCATATATGCTTGCTCAGACAAATCCCTGGCCAGGGTCATTCGGATTGAGAGAGAAGGAGTTCTCCGATAGAATCCGAATAAAGCAAGACAAACTAATTTCGAATATGACCTGACAGTACCATGTCCAATTTACGGTCTCTGGGATATTATTTGGATGAGGGATTATAGATACATGGTAACTGTGGACAAATAGGTCCGACAGATTCGATCTCCCTATATCATCTAGGGAATATGGCTTAGTAGCCTACTAGTACGTCCATAGTCGATGAGTCGAGTGGATTATTATGAGGATAATAATTCACTATATCAGAAGGAGTTCTGATGGGAGTGACTCACGGTCAGCTCAGTATCGGGCCTAGAGGGTCACACACATATAGTGGATGCTTCAGTGAATAGAGGATTGGATGAAGATCTAATTAACCCCTATTCTCATTAGATGAGACCCTATGTTGATGGGCTCCTTGCTTAAGGCCCAATTAGAGGCCTAAGGAGATTATTGGATAGCGATCTAATAATGTAAGTTTAGTAGGTTATTGGATGGAGATCTAACACCCACTAAGGTAGGAGCCCTAAGGTTTTTGGTGGCTCTCTATAAATAGGAGAGGAGACTTATGATTGATAGGCTATAGCTTTAGCCACCACCTCCTATTCTCCTCGCTCTAAGCATGAGTTGCAAGATCAGATTGGAGGAGTTTCACTACAAAGATTCATCGTATGGATACCGCTAGAGAGGAGGATGCTTAACCTCCTTCATCTTCTCCATCTGGATCTAGAATATAGGAATATATGATCTCCCTAAGTAAAATCAATCTCTCACACATCGTGGTTTTATCGATTTTTGTATTTTTCTCGTGACCCCAATCTTTTGCATGACGATTTGATCAGTGTGGAAAATCAGTTTTTTGTTTTGATTTCCACTGCACATGTGATGCATCCGTTGAGGTTTCCCTACATATACGATATATCTAGAGGGATTTGTATCCAAAGAGAGTCCAGATAAAGTGTGCAAGTTGCTTAGATCTATTTATGGATTAAAGCAAGCTTTCCAAAGTTGAAACATAAGATTTGATGAGGTGATCAGATCTTATAACTTCGTCAAGAACGAAGATGAGCCTTGTGTATACAGGAAAGTAAGTGGGAATGCTATCACCTTCTTGGTGCTATATGTTGATGACATCCTAATCATTGGGAATGCTGTAGGAATGCTCTCCATGGTAAAGGCTTGGCTATCTAGAAACTTCTCCATGAAAGACTTAGGGGAAGCATCCTATATTTTGAGGATTCGAATCTACATAGATAGATCCAAGAGGATGCTTGGCTTGTCCCAATCCAGGTACATAGACTCCATTGTCAAAAGATTTGGCATGGAGAATTCCAAGAGAGGTCTCATACTAATGAGACATGAAATATCACTTTCTAGGAGTATATCCCCAAAGACTCCTGAAGAAAGGGCAAACATGGATAAGATACCTTATGCCTCAGCGATAGGGTCGATCATGTATTCGATACTATGTACCAGGCCTGATATAGCACATACTCTATATGTCATGAATAGGTACTAGGCAGATCCAGGTTTAAAACACTAGAAGGCAGTAAAGTGTATCCTTAAGTACTCGAGAAGGACTAAGGATCTTTTATTGGTATATGACTAGGTTGAGGGCTACACGGACTTAAGTTTTAGTCCAACATTGATGATAGCAAGTCAAATTAGGGCATATTTTCACCCTAAATGGAGGAGCAGTAAGTTGGAAGTGTTCCAAGTAAGATACTACTGTTGACTCGACCACAGAGGTGGAATACATTGCTATAGTGGAATCAGCAAAAGAAGGGATATGGATGAAAAAGTTTATCAAGGATTTGGTAGTCATACCAGGCAGCATAGAGCTAACTCCTATATATTGTGCCAGCAATAGGGCGATAAGCTCTAGCAAGGGAACTCAGGTCTCATTAGAATTATTCTATTTAGTGGATTAGGGTGATTATGACCCATAAAGATATAGCAATATAAAGAGTTCCACTGGGAGATAGCATTTTAGATCCACTAACGAAGCCGTTGGCTCAGATTGTATTTGAGTGTCATAAGGGTCTGATGGGATCAGACACATAGGTGATTGGCTTTTGATCAAGTGGGAGATTACTGGATACAAGTTCCCTGCAAGCCAATCACGTGAGTGATGACACGTGTGATATATTGTGTGATCTTTTTGTTTATGGTTAATATTGGCATATTCTCATATTATATTATCTGTAGCATATGTACTGTGATATCATTGGTTCAATACAATAGGAATCAGATCATGATGAGATCACGATAATGAGATCGATTCACCTTTAAACACAAATCCTAAATAATCCCTATCATAGGTTACTCGAGAGGGACATCGAGATAACTGGATAGACTGGTGTACTATATGCCTGTCCATATGATAGAGGTAGCTGGTCTCATAGCCACTTATGTGGAGACACTAAGGATATAGTACAAGTGCTTATTGGAGAATGTGTTCATTGATTGATTCACTTATGGAATGTTGTAATGTTAATAATACCTAATGTCAGACAGTGATTCCATAGTCCCAGTTGTGTATCTAGTCCTCAGACTTGAGACACCAAGGATATCTTGTATGAGTACTCCTTTCTTTGATGCCAGACTTACAGCTTTGGAAAGTTTCAGATCTGGTACAGTTGTTTATCAAGATTGGTAGCCAACCTTACGAAGGCAATTGAATATCAATAGAGTATCATCCACTCTCGGTATCATAAGAGAAATATCTCATATGTGCTTGCTCAGACAAATCCTATTCTCCTCCTTTCCTCTGCGCAAGAGTTGCAAGATCAGATTGGAGGAGTTTCGCTACAGAGATCTATCGTGTGGATACCGCTAGAGAGAATGACGATTGACCTCCTTCATCTTCTCCATTTGCATCTGGAATACAGGGATATACGATCTCCCTAAGTAAAATCAATCTCTCATATATCGTAGTTTTTTTATTTTTTATATTTTTCTTGTGACTCTTTTGCATGATGATTTAATCTGCGAGGGAAATCAATTTTTTGTTTTAATTTCCACTGCGCATGTAATGCACCTGATGAGGTTTACCAACGGTAATAAAGCCACTCCTATCTTATAAAAGAGTATGGCTAGGGTTTATATTAGCCCTTAGGGCTTAGTAGCCATCGCCCCCCTTATTATATTGGTTGGCTAAGGTTTTCCCCTGCTTAGGTCGGTTATAGAACCAACTTAGCTGCCCCCTGTTCCTATTAAGGCAGGTCAGCTATAGGAGGGGCAAAGAGATAATTCTACTTAGGCAAGCATCCCCTTAGGCTAGGGTTTTGATCCCTATTTAAAGATATAAATGCCTCCTCTCTTGAATCAAGCAATCTATAATTTTATTTCAGCCTTGTGCTAAGTCTAGGAGGGAGGAATCGTACACTCTTATGACGGCGATTTCCTTTGTGCGTATTCAAGAAGAACGATTGAACCAAGAGGTACGAAGGACAAGGGTCACTCCCTGACCAGCTATGTCGAGGCATACAGCCCCCTCTACTGCCATCCGAGCCCTCGCACCAAAAAAATTGACGAGGGATGAGCTTCGTGAATGATCGACCAAAGGATTATGTTGGCACTATGTTGAATCGTGGAGCCGAGAATATCACTACAAAAAGGGCCAGCTACTTGTGATTGAACTAGTGGAGGATGAGGACAATGAACTATTTGAAGAAGCTCTGAAATCTGAAGGAGAAGCCATGGAGGAAGAGCCCAAACTGGCTGACTACACAGTGCATGCATTGGTCGTCTACTCCAACCTGCAGACGATAAAAGTTGGAGGACTTCTAAAATAGCAACCCATCACTGTTCTCATTGACACGGGTAGCTCAAATAACTTCCTCAATAGTAAGGTTGCTGCACATTTTGCACTTAAAATCAAAGGTTGTAATAAGTTCGACGTAAAGGTCATCGACGGCCGAATCCTTCATTGCGACCGACAGTGCCTGCGGGTGAAACTATTCCTCTAAAATGAAGAAGTGGTAGCTAATTTCTTCCTCCTACCCATCGATGATTATGAAGTTGTACTAGATATCGAATTGCTCACAATGCTAGGTAATATCTCCTGAAATTTTTCTAAATTAATTATGAAATTTTATTATAAAGGGAGACAAGTTACGTTACGAGGCAAGTGCGGGAGCCATATTTCCACCATTTCATCGCAATGAATGGAGAAAGTTTTGCACAAGGCACATAATGAATTCTTGATGCATATCTAGTAGCCATCTAGGGGGGAGAATGTACAAAACTCATATCCTAAGCTTGCCCTGTTATTGGATGAATTTGCAAATGTTTTCTTGGAGCCGCGTGGGCTACCCCCTAACCGGTCGCATGACCACCACATTCCTATTTTGCCAAGCAA
The DNA here is from genome assembly GCA_021527575.1 of Ensete glaucum. NCBI lineage: Eukaryota > Viridiplantae > Streptophyta > Magnoliopsida > Zingiberales > Musaceae > Ensete > Ensete glaucum. Next base: position 39,136,663 of record CM038557.1, on the reverse strand, counting down.
ACCTCTAGCAAATTTGTGACCATATCACTATCCTCACTTATAGAAGGATAAGATTGAGAACATTGTTAAAGAGATGCTTGACACCGGGGTAATTTAACTAAGTTGTAGCCCTTACTCCTTATCGGTGTTGCTAATGCACAAAAAAGATGGTACATGATGGATGTATATTGACTATTAGGCTCTAAACGCCATCATCGTCAAGGAGAAATATCATATCCCAATCATAGATGAACTCTTGGATGAATTAAAAGGAGCCTGAGTCTTCACTAAATTGGATCTTCGATCCGAATACCATCAGATTCGGGTATACACTAAAGACATTCTGAAAACTGTATTCTGCATGCATAACAGCCACCACGAGTTTTTAGTAATGCCTTTCGGACATACAAATGCTCCTTCTACCTTTCAAAACTTGATGAATGACATCTTCCAAAGGTTTCTACGTAAATTTGTATTAGTATTCTTTGATGATATTCTCATTTATAGCCCTACGCTTGATATATATTTTAAGCACTTATGAACTGTTCTAACCGTTCTTCGAGAGAATAGTCTTTATATTAAATAGTCAAAGTATAGCTTCTTATAGCCTAAAGTGGAGTATCTAGGACACATTAAATCAGAGAATGGAGTGGCGACAGAACCAATAAAGATCAAGGCAATGCAAGGATGGCCGAGACCTACAAACGTAAAATCACTATGCGACTTCCTTGGACTCACGGGCTACTACCGAAAGTTCATGAAATATTGTGGCAAGATCAGTGCCTCACTCATGTCCCTACTTAAGAAGGACTACTTTTCATGGTCAGATCATGCCTCCACAGCCTTTGAAAGACTCAAGGCCGCCATGACGATGATGCCGGTCCTAGCGCTACCTGATTTCAGCCAAACTTTCGTGATTGAGCTTGGCGCATCCAGAGTTGGAATTTGGGGTGTTCTAATGCAAGATGGCTGACTCCTTGTCTATACCAGCAAAACTTTATCTCCCTCACATCTTAAAATGTTAATGTATGATAAAGAAATGCTTGTTATCATACATGCAGTTACAAAGTGGATACCTTACCTGATCCGCCGACGCTTCCAGATTAAGACCGACCACCAAAGCCTTAAATATTTCTTAGAGTAAAAAATATCCTTCTCAGAGCAGCAACGATGGGTAACTAAACTCCTTGGCTTTGATTATGAAATTACTTACTGAAAAAAAAAAGAGAATGTTGTTGCAGATGCCCTATCTGGGCTACCAGGACAAGCCAAAATTTTAGCCATCTCCCTTGCCTCCACCGATTTCCTTGAAAATATTAGGGAGGAATGGAAGAATGATCCAAAAGCCCAAGCCATCATATAAAAGTTGGAGAAGGACCCGGGGTCCATCAGTCACTAATCGTGGGATTCGAAGGACTTACGCTACGAAGATCGAATTGTTATTGTTCCTTCTTCCCCTTGCATTCAAATTATTTTACACGAGATGTATTCTTCACCTTCAGCAGGACACTCTAGATTTCTGAGGACTTACAAAAGGGTGAAGCAAAACTTCTTTTAGAAGGGCATAAAAAAATTGATTTATGATTATATATCCAAATGTGATGTATGTCAGCAGCAAAAAAGCGAAACAGTGGCAAGACCGGGGAAACTATAGCCACTACCCATACCGGACTCAGTATGGATCGACATTTCTATGGATTTCATCGAGGGGCTACCACTATCCTAAGGTAAAAGCATGATCTTTGTGGTGGTACATTGCCTAACCAAGTATGCTCACTTCTGTGTTGTGAAACATCCCTATACTGCTGCTAGTATTGCTCAACTTTTTGTGAAACACATAATAGAACTACATGGGATGCCAAGGTCGATTGTGAGTGACCGTGACAGGGTATTCATAAGTAAATTTTGGACAGGGCTCTTTTATCTACAGGGCACCTAGTTGAAGATGAGCACAGCCTATCATCCCTAGACGGATGGCCAAATAGAAGCGGTGAACAGATGCCTCGAGACATACCTATGGTACTTCACCAGTGATCAGCCCAAAGAGTGGACAAGGTAGCTTCCTTGGGTTGAATAGTGGTACAACACGACATTTTATTCATCAACTAATTGTACCTCTTATGAGGCATTGTATGGCCAACCGGCCCCTGTAATACTCAAATATGTGCTTGGTTCGGCCAAAGTACATCAGGTTCAATCAAAATTTGATTAATATGGATAAACTATTGTAACAACTGAAAGACAACTTGAATACCACTCAAGCTCGCATAAAGCAATAAGCAGACAACTACCGGAGTGAGCGGGAATTTGTAGTGGGAGATTGGGTCTACCTTCAGATCCAACCATACAAGCAGCTATCAATCAATGCAAGAGCATCAATGAAGTTGTCTCCATGATTTTATGGACTATACCAGATCTTAGAGCGAGTTGGGGCCATGGCAAAATCAAAGCCCAACCTGAAGCTATACTTAATCGGAGGATTGTGATACATCGACAACACCCTTCAACCGAAGTACTTATGAAGTGGACTTACCCTCCGAAGATGCAACATGGGAATCATATGAGAAGTTAAATATTCAGTTTCCAGAGTTTATGGACCGTCAACCTTAAGGACAAGGCTGATCTGAAAAGGGCAAACTTGATAGGACTCCAGTAGGGTTGAGTCATAATCATCTTAGTACTAGTCAATAAAAATCCTGTTAGACTATAATAAAGTAACTCCTATCTTATAAATGAGTATGGCTAGGGTTTAGATTAGCCCTTAGGACTTAGTAGTCGTCGCCCCCCTTACTGGGTTGGTTGGCTAGGGTTTCCCCCTGCTTAGGTCAACTATAAAGCCAACTTAGTCACCCCATATTCCTATTAAGGCAGGTCGGATATAGAGGGGCAAAGGGGTAATTTTACTTAGACAAGTTCCCCCTTAGGCTAGGGTTTTGATTCATATTTAAAGATGTAGGACCCCCCCACCCCCCACCCCAATCTTAAATTAAGCAATCTATAATTTTATTTCAGCCTTGTGCCGAGTCTAGGAGGGAGGATCCCCTACAGCATTCGAAGTGTTGATCCCCCTTAAAGGTCAAAATCTATAGAGCACTTTCTGGGGTTCTATCATGGAGCCAATCCATGTAGTTTGGACCAGTGAGGCGGTTGGCATCAAGTGTATGACATAGAGGGTTTGTGAGTGACATGTTTCTGATAAACAAGATATAGCACAAATAAGTAGCATGCAGATTTTACAAAAAAATAAATTAAGATATAGACTTCTATCTTAATGCACTCTCACTATTTTCCTAGCGAATCACGCAACACCCTTAACATGTGAGAAATCTAGAGACTTATAGTGGTGATCGAGATCCAATTGGCATCTTAATGCAATCTCGAGAGACTCGACTAATTAAATTAAGCTCAAAAGATAGGCAACTCTTGCCAGTCATAACTCTTTGTGATTTCCGTCATATTTGGCCTCTGAACCATCATGGTCTCGAGGGACTCGACCAATCATAATATTTAGTTAAGTCATCATCATCATTACAAGATGAGTATGATTCAATGATATGCCCTTGAGAGACTCGACCAAGCATACCATGTCCTCAGTTCACCGATGACATCTCTATATCGTAGGCAAGATCTTGATCACGTAGATAGGTGAGCCTCGAGGGACTCGACTAACTCAACCTATATCATGATTCAATTTCTTCCTATAACGATGGAAGGCCACGTGGGTCAATCTTATTGCCTCACGCTTACCGATAATTATTGTAGGGGTTTTTGTTTCATATTAGTCTCCTTATACATACATACACACACACACACACACACACACACACACACACATATATATATATATATATATATATATATATATATGTGAAAAGAATGAAAATAAGTGAAAAGAATACCCAATTTCAGAATCAACCAAGTATTACTACTCACTCTAAAACTGCCACTGCTAACAATTACTACTAGAAAGAAGAAAACTCGACAATAAGATAAGAATGCTCATTTAGCAATCTATCTTGGCTATGAGCCCTGCTGCCTTCACTCTGAGCCTTTTCTACCTATTACCTAAGTCTGCCTCTACCTGCTCTCATTCTATAGTTGCAACTTAAATAATGCCTAGGTTGTTTCTCACGCTACTGGATTGAAAATCCCCCTTTACTTTATCTAACAAGCGAGAAATGAACTACCTACAACCTAGGACCTACTGCTATTAAGTACTTATTTCACTAGAGAGTCTACGAATTCACCTTGAACCTTTATCTACCATATGACACTTTGACTACGCCGGCCCCTAGCCTCCATTCTTATACTTGCTACTCTGAGTCAGGCCCTAACTACTATGTCTTCAATGCCCATGTCCTATTGTTAGTCTATCCATGCTACATGTCAAATCGGTATGCCCACGCTCGAGTATCCGCCTTGCTCTACTAGCTTTTCTTTTCTCTTTTATTGCTCGGTGCGAATCTGTATTTTTACTACCCGGTGTATGAGGACTGGACCATACTACTATTACTATATTACTAGATACGCTAGCCTCGTACACTACCTTATCAGTCTTAGAGCTCATATACAAGCATAGGTACTTTACCCAGAAGAAGTTGATTTCTATGCTCTCTGTTTGATTCTGTTGCTGCTTGGTTTCATTACTATCGCCCACTCTATTTATTAGTCTTCTTGCGTTGTTTTACGCCTTTGCATTCAAACATCAATTCCGTAATGTAATTCTGTCGAGCTAAGATGAGATTGTAGCTGATCCTTATACTGGTAAAACAGGAAAATAGATTAGCACCCAGAAAAAAAATCTATAATTGCCCTTGCTTGCTGTTGCTGATGCTGCCGTTGTGCTAACGTTTGTTGTTGCAAAAGCTCTTGCTTCTTATGTTGGATCAGATGTTACTGCTGACTCTAAGCGGACAGAGGCACCACACTGTTGGATCAATTTCGAATTGTGAGGACAGAGACCTAGGCACTGTGTATAGAATTGTCGTTAAGTAACCCACTCTACAATTCCAATAGTCATCTTTCTTTTCTTCCCGGCTCTAATAATAGTCTTTCTTCGCTGTGTTCTTTGTTCCCTTACTTCCTTATTTCCATCCACCGCCCTACTCCACCCTCTGTTGCTTCAGATCCTATTTTTCATATTTGTCTTCTTGTTGCAAATGGTGATCTACCTGCTGCTTGTTCGGAGCTCAATTCAATTCCTTCCGCTCGAAAGCTAGTAGAAAGTATTCTGCTACTACTCATATTGAACTGCAGTCGGTATCAGATTTGAACTAAGACTACCATTGATGGCGACTAACAAGACCTATACTCATAGGGATCGGACACCATTACTCAAAAAAACCCTCAACTGCCTCTTTAACTGCTACTGAAACGAAGAATGCATGATTGCCCCCCAGAATCTAAGACTAACGGGCAGTAGCATTAGGCTGAAACAAAGGAAAGCAAGACTTAGTAAATGGGTGGTGAGTCTGCTATGTGGGGGCTGGCTGGTAGGTGAGTCTGATAGATAGGCGCCGGGGTGCCAGTTTGATGGTTCTCCCAGTAAAAGAATCCTAGTAGGTGAACTGTATGATGCAAGTGACCCTATAAGCAGCGAGTCTGATATTAGTAATTATAGAACGATGTAAAGCAATTTCATAATCAAAGACGAGATACGGTTTTCAAGCGGGTAGTCCTAATAGTATAGTAGTGGATTCGGGGTTTCATAAGGTAGTGATGAGCCTATTTGCCAATAGCCATCCCATCTTAACCAGCTCATAAGTTCAAAGCTGCCCTCTCCTCCCTAAGAGCTTAAGTCAAAAGAGTGTAGCGGTGCTAGGCGTGCAACATTAGTAGTTGCTTGGCTCCTCTCCTCCCTAAGAGCTTAAGTCAACTTCCGGGTCACTACTAAACCTTTCAGAATCAACCAAGTAAAGCAAGGACAAAATGACTTCTATAAAGATCTTCTATATTGTATCCAGAAAAAACAGATAACTTCGCAACAAACGAAGGAAAAAGAAACCTACTTCCGCTTGGCTAGCCATTTCGACCTTTATTTTATACTCCGCCCTATTGTTGCAAGCCCGATGACTAGTATCAATCTAAAGAATTCTATTCTGTAACTACCTATTTGTCTTTTGAATGTAATTTATTTGAATCTTATGTATTTACGTAGAGTAGAGCCCTCTATTCGCCTTTTCTTTCCTTCTTTATTGAATTCAAAACTCACCCTTTTTTATTTCATTCAAAACCAACCCACACGGCGCCTTAAAAACTTTGGTTGTTGTTTCCCCTTTCAACAATAGAAATAGAAACAGATTTATTTGATTATGATTACCTATAGAAATAGGCATCTTTATTATGATTCCGCCGGAAAGGCTCTTCTCCGCCTAGCTCCCCTGAAAAAGAACTACCTTGTTTCTCGATTCGGAAAGCCGCCTAACCTTAAAGAAATTGAGCTTTGACCTCTCCCCCTAACCTAACGAGTGGGAAAAGAGATCGATCGAGGGTATCGATGCGGATGAAAGGCAGAGATGGGAGCGAGAGAAGTAGAATGAAGCCTTAAGTTAAGCACGCGAAGACAAAAGCCATCGGCACCAGCTTTAGTTCGAAAGACTACCTTCAAAGCATCATGACTCGAGGAACATTCCTCAAGGCAAGGGAGTTAACCTCTGAGATCGGTGGACAACCCGTAAAAGGAAACCGCTAGGCATCAAATAAAGCGCTCTATTACCTATTATATTACACACACCTAGGGAGGGTGGCGAGTTGACATGAATGAACTGATCAGTTGTGGATATACATAGAAGGCTTCTACTTTTGATCGGCTCAAGCCGGAACACAGTCTATGTGCCTACATACCGAATCAGACAAGTGAATAAATCGATATTATGTTCTTTTCTTCAACGAGGCGTACTTTACTAATGACTCTATTTTAGTTTTTTGTTATCCCTCGGGTTCACTACCTCATATTGAATTCCTTAAGATAGATGAATAGAAGGCCTCGCTCGTGGAGAAGAAGGTACGCACGGGGAATTCCTCTATCTTTTTAGGCCCAAGACAAGAGGCGAAGCTACGAGATTAGTTTGTTGCCAACATCTTTTCCGATTAAATCAAAGGTGGTCCCGCCTGTTTCCGAATTTTATCATTCGCCAGAGACTGGTCTACGTGTAGGGAAACTCCTCTATGGGTGCGATAGATCCACAAATATCAACGTCCAATAGAAGGGGATATGGTCCTTCCTTATCAATCATAGAAAGAAATTGGGCCCAGCATCAGCATAAAATGATGGTTGAAACTTGACTGGTGGAAACTGACTGTTTTATTGCGCGTTGAGTTACTAGAGAGGTAGGGCCCCCATTGATTCATCAATCGGATTTTACCACCCACTCGCTACTAATAATGCCTTCTTACGTTCTTTTCCTCCGAGTACTAAAATGTTCAAGTTATCCGGGTTATCCGGGTTGGTTTGCTTTGAAGTGATCTAAGATAAGAAAACTTAGACATTATAACATTATGTTATCCCTTTCCTTTTATCTTTACTGGAATAATAAAAGAGTAGCCAAACAAACCGGTTGCGTTAACCGTCTTGAAAAAAGAGAGTGAGTGCAAAGAAGCAGAATCAGTTTGGACTTTTCCCCAGTCTCCTAATGTTTTCGCCTTATCTGCTTTTTTTGTTTTAGTAAGGGAAGGGATAGGAATTGGGCCGGTATTGAAGGCAGGGCTACTTCTTTTGATTGAAAGGTAGAATGCCAATAGCTATTGTAGGAGTGCCTAGTTTCCGGGGATTTGATTCTACTTGCCTTGCCCGCCCTCTTCTTCTGAGATTGTTATCAATCTTATTTTCTTTTTCACTTTTCTTCTCTGCTCTATTCAATGAAAAAGTAACCAACCAGGCAATTGGCGATGAAGAAAGGCTCCTCTTTCCGTTCGGTTCGTTTTGAAACAGAACGCCCTTACCTGTCTTATTATTAGTTATATAGAGGCCCCCATACCCATCCAAAGTACATGGTCATGGTGCCCCTGCCTATCTGTTGCTTTGTCTGACTATATTAGTAGGGCTATACTAATGAGCTTCCTTTACTTACCGTACTGACAAAAATGCATTGAATAAGGTCAAAAACTAACAAGGATTTTTGCTTATATGTTTCATTTATAGTTCTCTTGACCAACCTGCGCCTCCATTCTCTAATTCAAACTTTAATTTAATAAGGCCACTACACATCTATGAATTGCACTTCTCAATACAGAATTGACTTTTCTTGAAAAACCGAGTCTTGTGCGGTACGCTTTCTCTTTATTGTCTACAGAGGTGATTGGGGATCTTTCTTGTCGTGGAGTTATTTCTTGTGCTGCGGTGCGGTAAGTGAATTGCCAGTTGAAATTCTAGGATATGAAGCTGTGTTAGGTAACCCAATTCTATATCTGAGGGGGATAAATCAAAGTTTCAGTCAAGGGTGCTATTCTAAGTCGTCTATGTTAGGATGCATGCGCTAACGGTTACTTACTTGTGCGTGAGGTTGCGGGCAGGAGTTTTCATTTCATGTTGTAATGCGAGATGCCTTGGAACAAACAATTTGGGGTGTTAAAGGAAAGGAAAGACACGGTGAAAAGATTCAGTTTAGTCTCGAAGAATAAGAAGCTCCTAAGGATAAGGGAGTTGAGTATAGACCCACGGAGCGGTAATTAGAGTAAGAGATAGAGGAGTTTACAGCGCTAAGTCCATTAGTAGAGAGATGTTCTTGTCAAGGAAAGTATACTCGATAAGAAGCTGGATATGGATTCAGGCCCAACAAGTTCAGTTAAGTTTGAAAGTCGAGCTTATAGTAGTGCTTTGACACCTCTACCTCTTCTCTTGTTGGTAACATTACTTCTTGTCCCGCAGTAGCTCCTTGTCATATCTAAAGGTTCTTATCGAGATCAATAGGATATTCCTTTCGCTAAGCTTGTTTGTTTCAACTGTTAATTTCATACTTCAAGGTAAAGGAGAGGCCAGGGCAAAATCAAGTACAGGCGAGTATCCTTCTGTTCTACTTTATTCGTATAAAGAGGAGGCAATGATATTATTCAGCGTAAGTTCATTCTTTTCCTGTTTTATCGGCTAATGCGAGTTCAGAAAGGAGAGTTCAGTTCTGGGTTGCGTCAAGTTCAAGTACAGTAGCAAGTGATTCAGTGCAGGTTTGTGGAGTGATAGTTTCATCATACTCACATACGGAAGAAGATCATATCGAATCAAATACTGAGGTAAAGCATAAAGCTGGAGAATTTCCTGTTCGGAAAGCAGTAAGGTTCCGGCGTAGACAGGGTTGTGAGTTTACATTGAGATTAAGGGATTATATCCTGGCCCATGCGTGTAACATAAAAATCTCAGATATGAGTTTATGTTCTCTTGCATCAGTTATATAATATAGTAAAGTTATATAAATATAGTATAGTCTGATTAAGGTGTTGGCGACAAAAGAGGTGAAGTTGTTTTGGTATTGCTTGTGTACAAGTCTAAAGCTGTATCCTCCTTACTTAAAGAAATCTATCCAAAGTGCTCACTCCTTTGCTTAATTACTCCATTGAACCGATGTTTCTGCTCTCAAGTACTGTTCTTGGAAATAAGCATGAAATTCAGTATTGCCAGGTTCCTGGGGAAGAAGCATTAAGTATTGCCGGGCCCAGTTCTTGGCGACTCGAAAGATGGTGTTTGATTTAGATTTGAGTATCTGAAACTGTAAGGTAAAGAAGCGTCAGTTAGCGTACGACCCAATAGAAGAAGTTGTTAGGTAACTCAATTCTATACTTGGACCACTACTTGTTACTGTCAACCTTGAACCTGAAACCTTATCCTTCTTATAGTAGTGCTTTTATTTCCCTTGTAGTGGCCTTTCACCCGGAAAGTAAACTGCAAGTAGTGCATATGATTTAGAGTAAGCTAATTTGATGATACTGCTCCTTAAAGGTAGGTATATATATATATATAGTAGGTATATAACACATTATATATGCAAGGTACACTTAATAATCATGAGTCATCACTTAATATGATTAAGCCCGAGCCAATGGGTATAATCACTCACAATAGGATCTATGTGTGCATCAATGCATCTCCATGCTGTCACGGATAACAATGTAAACAAGGTATTCGATGAAATGCTTGTGTTAGTCCGTGTCCTTCGGTTTAGATACATATCTTATACAACAAGAAGCGGGCTTGCAGTAGGCTTAGCAGCCCTAGTTTGATTTGCTTTATGGCCAAGTTTGGCTTGTAAATACAAGTGTGTCTTATAAGCACTTGTGGGGACTTCGGTCTGTAATGGACCATTATCCTTTGTGTGCAATCTCTTTGAGTTTGTAATGTCCATGGGTGTAATTTATATGTGACTTTATAAAGTGTTTTCTTAAGCAGTTGCTTGTTGATCCTGTGGGAATTGCTTCTTCTGGCCCGCTTTCTCTTTTGTAAGTCTAAGGGACTCAGGAGATCTTGGGGAGGGCTGACCTTTACGGACGGACACGCATGGGTGCCGCACGACTTAGGAAAAATTAGCTAAGCCCATGACAGTGTGGTATCAGAGAGGGACAAGCACACGTAGAAACACTTGCCATACAAACATGGGAGACCTAGCTGGGCTGTATGGAGGACAGCTAGCACGCGCAACCGATTGGGGGAAAACGGACATTGAGATGTCGGGAAAGGAATCACTTAGAGGAGCGAGCATCCAGGTTTAGCATTCAGAGGAATGGCCAACCCCTTTGCGCGAGAGGCACCACGAGGACAAGCAAGCAAAGAAGAATGCGTAGCACACAAAGATTGGGATGGTTGAGTTCGAGTTATAGCTTGACGTTGGCAACCAAACTTGATAGTGCTCAAGGCAAAGTGGGGCGCTTGGTGAAAGATGAGACCGTGCAAGGTGGGAGGTGTTGTTTAACGACCGAAAGAGTTGTGCAAAGCTTACAGAGGTGAGGGAAATTGTTAACTTGAAGGATTCGGAACTCATGCAAGGGCTTACATATGGACGACGGAGTGTTCGTGGCCATCCCAAGGCGCGATCGGAACTTGGCACCATGGAGTATTAGAACTTTCTCTTTAACATAGAAACGATATGTCCGTAGGCAACTGAAATGTATAACAAGTTTAGCACGTTGCTACACCTTGAAGGGTGCAGTGGAGACTATATTGGCAAAAGGTTGCAATTTAGCAAATGCATTTACGGGGGCAGAACAAGGCACAAGTTCAGCAAAGACGGAGTAGTCCAAAGGGGATGGTAGTCTCCGAAACTTCTAGTGGAAAGTATGTAAAGAGAAAAGTTGCTCCAGCACGACAGATATCTAGGAGGGATAAGTTCTAGTTCTCTAGTGGGAGAATCATATGCAACGGACTGCACATATTGAGAAAGAGTTCCTCAAGGCTAGAGGTAATGCATTGGTAGATCCATTTCGAGATTAAGTGGGGGAGCAATCCAAGGCAACATCATATGAAGGCACACCTAGAGTCGATGCAGAAATCAAACTCAACAGAGGGCTGACCCGTAGAATGGTGGACATGAGGGCCACTATCAAATCAATGCAAATCGAGGAGCAGAGCGACTTGGGTGGAACTCGATGAAGTATCCAAGCCGCATGAAGGGAGTCGACATAGAAGATGGAACATGGAGCAGAGGCACGGAGCTTTCCTTGGACAGAGGTCAAGGGCATGAACTCTTGTAGAGACAAGAGTGGGATCATATCATTCCATGGGTTCTTTATTCTGATAGGACAGACTTATTTTGCATAGTGCCAAAGATGAAGGGAGCTTTGAGGCACATGCAAGTTACCTCAGAGATGCATTTGATAGAGTAACTAAGGTGATTCAACTTGTGGAGTCAAAGTTGGGATCAAGAGACCTTAGTACGGGGCAAGAGGATGTAGAGGCAGGTACTCTTGAAGAATATGCCATAGTATTGCCATTCAAGTTGTCAGGAACAAGAGGTGCATAGCAAGATTGTGTTGGTAGGGGTATATAGGCCCAAGATCCAAACAATGGTGCACCAACTCTAGTGAAGTTATGGGACTTCAGGAGCTACTAGGCAATGGACTGTCTTAGAGCTATGCTTCGTCCAGGTATGACCCAAGAGTGGGTGGACAAAGGGGAATTGCCAAGGGAGTGAACTACAAATCGGAGATGACGGAGGCCCTACGATGTGTTGGCAAAGGCTATACGTGGAGAAATCGTAGTTCGAGTTCATCACATGAGAATCTATATGCAATGGAGATGTCACCAGGAGGTGACATGGTGCAGCAGATCATGGTGGAATAGTTCATGGCAATGCAATATAGGCAATCTTGTCCCGTGAGGGACAAGATCATGTGGAAGTATGATCAAGAGTTATTGGGAGTTCCACTTTGGTGTATGACACAATAAAAAGAAGGGCTATGGATTTAAGGAGTGAATGTCGTAGTACCGCAGAGGCGGGTCTTCGTGTGTGCATCGAAGCTTGCATTGGATGTAAGCCTTAGTCATCAACGTATGAGAGCTATATACCACCGAGGAAGAAGTCCAAGTGCAAGTACCAGTGATTCCTATGGAGGGGGACGTGATCATATGAATGATCAAGAGCTGCTGGGAGCTCCACTTCGGTGAATAATACAACGGCAAGAAGGGCTGTGGATTCAAGGAGTGAATGCCATAGTACCGCAGAGGCGGGTCTTTCGTGTGTATGCATCGAAGCTTGCATCAGATGAAAGCCTTGGTCATCAACATATGGGGGCTGTGTACCACCGAGGGAGTAGTCAGATTACAAGTACCAATGAGTCCCATGGAGGGGACTTGATTATACTAAGATATAATCGGAGCAGTTGGAGAGTTGGACTGCTTCAGTGCTCACATTCGCTTAAGGGAGCCCGGTAAGTCAGAGGACAAAGCTGAGTAAGCGAACGTTGCTAGCAAGGAAGCTAAGGAGAACGTAATCGGTGCAAACCCTACAAAAAGATGATGGAGGCCATGTATGAGAGTTGCAGTCTGTCTATTCATCGACCAAGGAGAACTGCTAGGAGGACACAGTGGTGTCGAAGCAGGTGGTCGAAAGGGACGAGGAAGCGACGACGAGTCTAGTGGGGCTCAGCTACCGAAAAGAAAAGCGTCGGTTAGAAAGGAGGTGGACTTGGAAGATCTACCGATCGTAAAGGAATGGATGAAGATGCAAGATAACAGATAGTAGTGCTATGGGCTTGGCAACGCCATGGTACCGTAGATGCGAGACTTCCGTGGAGTCATCGATCTCTTGCTCTCATGGAGGAAGAGCATTGGTCATAAACGGGGCCGAGGAGGTGGAGAATGCAAAGGCAAACTCCAAGTACCAAGACAGGGCAGAAGGGCAGAGGCCAAGAAACTTCATGAGACCGATGTCAATGGGCTTCTCATCAAGATAGTCGAAATTAAGGGACTTCGGGTTGATGCAGGAGTACTCGACCAAGGAACGAAGTAGGTAGTACACTGTACTGTACCTTTCTATTCAGAGGAGTAGGCAACAAAGGTGATGGAGAAGATGGTACAATCCCAAAGGCGACCAGATCTATCAAAGACTTACTTCAAGTTGGGGGACTCCAAGTTGGGGTAAACTTTTTGCTCTTTTCGGGCAAAACTTCTTACATTCCAGAAGTTCAATAGCAGTGGGAAAGTGAATCACAGTAACTAACCCAATGCAAGGAGTGCAACCACTTCAAGTGCTTCAGAAGTGTGAGCAAAGAGCGGGCAAATGCTAGTAACCAGCTCAATGCATGAAGTACAAACTCGAGGAGGCAAGCGAAATCGAGTAACATTTGCCTTCGAAACTTGAGAGAATGGGCGAAACTGTCTCTTAACTCGAGGAGGTAAGTGAAGCCAAGTAACCTTACCTTCTCAACTACGAAGAGAATGGGTGAAGTCAAGTATCTCAGTTCTCTTATCTATCTAGCAAAGGAGCTCTGCATAAGTTCAGTGACCCTTCAAAGAAAGCTTATGGAAGGCAATAGTTATCAAATCCTAACCATTAGTGATCAATACTACTGAGAGTAGATTTTCCACTTCGTTTCCCAATTGACTAATCAAAAGCGAGAGTGATGCGAACATACTTGGAAGTGACAACTAATAGTGGAAGAAGGTTCAATGGACAAACATTATGTAGAAAGGACCTTAAAAAACTTCAAAGTCTGTGAGGCGATGCTCGTTAAAGCTCCAACAAGCATCTACCCTGTTCAAGCAATATGAGTATACTATGATACTAGCGCATAATAAGGTAGGTCTTTTCCTTCATCAGAGGGATCCGCAAGAACCAACAATAATCAGCACAACTCAGCCAACTCCACACCAAATTCAGTCATTGGTGAGTGGAAGCAGCATGGCGGATTAGAGTTCGACTACTCAACAACAACGGCGAAGAGCGGTTGGGAGCCAAAGGGGCGTGTTGCAGCTAAAGTAGAAGATTAAAGATTCAGCAGAATGTGAGGAGATGCAGCGTCTACAGTGGCTTCGATGAGGACATCAAAAGAATAAGTGGGGGAGAATGTCACGGACAATAATGTAAACAAGGTGTTCGATGAAATGCTTGTATTAGTCTGTGTCCTTCGGTTTAGGTACATATCTTATACAACAAGAAGCAGGCTTGTAGTAGGCTTAGCAGTCCTAGTTTGATTTGCTTTATGGCCAATTTTGGCTTGTAAATACAAGTGTGTCTTATAAGCACTTGTGGGGATTTTGGACTGTAATGGACCATTATCCTTTGTGTGCAACCTCTTTGAGTTTGTAATGTCCATAGGTGTAATTTGTATGTGGCTTTATAAAGTGTTTTCTTGAGCAGTTGCTTGTGGATCCCATGGGAATTGCTTCTTCTGGCCCGCTTTCTCTTTTGTAAGTCTAAGGGACTCATGAGATCTCGAGGAGGGCTAACCTTTGCGAACGGACATGCATAGGTGTCGTACGGCTTAGGCAAATCAGCTAAGCCTGTGACAATGCCCTATGATTGTTGATCTCATCATCATTGGTTCCATCAGATTATCGTCACATCACCATGCATCATGATCTCCCGTCATGGCATCGTGGGTCTCGTTGTCACCTCCACGCTCTCGCTGTGTCTCTCTATGTAATTATAAAATAATCACAAGCACGTAGGCCTGACAATAAATGAGAAAAATGGAGGTTCGCAGGCCCCAATAATAATAATAATTACAATTACACACATCACAATACATGGCTCATGATCATCCATCCACATCATACATCACATCACATGTAGGATTACTAGATATATAATAATTAATTAAATTATTTAATTGATTATTTTTCTGGATATCAAGACATGCTCAAAATTTCTAAAATTATGAAGGGTATTTTTAGAAAAATTATGGATAAAAGGATAGTCCTTAGAATTTCTAAAATTATTAAGGGTATTTTAGGATTTTTGTACACGAGGACAATCCTTAAAATTTTCCAAATTCAGAGGGGCAAAATAGTTCTTTTCCCAAAAGGAAATCCTAAACCCTCTTGCCCCCTTCCAACTGGTCATCGCTGCCACTCCTGCGCAACGACAATGCTGCGCACCGTCGGAGGCCATCCTGCTATGGGCAGCTACCCCTATAGTAGGAGCTGCTGCCCTCGGTGAGCAGACGGGCGTTGCTACACTCGGGCGGTAGCTCCTATAGGCTTAGTGCCCGCAAGCGCCTCGCTTGTGGGCAGGCGCTGCCTATGTTCGCAAGTGGAGTTTTTGTGTGCGCCAACCCCATTCGAGCTGGCTGTGGGTACTGCCCCTATGGCCTGGCCGCGAGCAACCGCCCCTGCATATGGCCTAGCCATGGCCTGCCGCCCCCTTTCCTCATTGCCTTCACTGCAAAAACCTAACAAGTACACATAGAATAGTTCTACGTGATTCAATCTCATTACACGTAGTTTAAAACTAATCTTTCATATGAAAACCTTGGCTCTAATACCACTGTTGGGAAACCTTAGCGATAGCATCACATGCATAGCAAAAATCAAAATAAAATAGGTTTCCCATGCAGATCAAATTATCGTGCAAAAGATTGAGTTGCGAGAAAACCATAAAAACTGAAAAAAACCACATCATGTGATCGGTTGATTACCTAGGAAGATCATATATCCTTGTTTTCCAAATCCAGATAATATATGCAACAGATAATATAATGTGAGAATATGTTAATAATAATCATAAGTAAAAATATCATGCAGCTGTCACATATGTCATCACTCACATGATTGACTTGTAGGGCACCTATAACCAACAGCGACTCCGTGGCTCGTTATAGTGCGAATATAACCCCTTACCATATCTCTTGTGGAGTTCATCTCAAGTTAGTTCCTTAAGCTGATGAGATTGTTGGCAGCATGGGAGACCAAAGGTATAGAAGTTGTTGGTCGAGTTATGATCTTAGTCCTCTGAGCATCATCAGTGTTCCGCCATCCCTCTTAGATTCGGGCGAAGGAGATGGCCGCCATTAGTGTATAAGGTTATCATGCTTTAACTTCTCCTATGATCTTCAGCTTCAATCCTTTGATGAATGTTCCTAATAGTTGCTTTTCAAACCAATCTCTAGTTTGATTTGAAAGTCATTTAAACCAAGTTTGATAATTTTAAATGGTAGGGGTCTGATGAATCTTTGCTAGTTGGCCATTGATGTTCTCATATTCTAAAGGTCCGAAGCGGATTAGCAGTTGGCTTTTAAATTGCCTCCATGTGGGAACTTCATGAGTGTGCTTGAACCAATCGTAGCATTAGATCATATCTCCCTTGAGATATATTACAACGATGTCGACCATGAATGTATCCTAAGTCTTATAATAGAGGAAATATTGTTCTGTAAGTGAGATCCACCCTATAGGGTCTCCATCTTTCCATCTAGGGAAGTCCACCCTCGTGTGTGGGCACGAGGAGTCTAATGCCAGATCTCCTTTCTCCGTTGGGTTCTCTTTATATATTGAACTTTCCTCGCGCTGAGATCTTTTTGGGCTCCCTGATCGGCCCAATATGAATTCTTTGAAGAGCGCACGTAACTTGTCCTCTATGCGGGCCTCTAAGGCTTCAAGCTTTGCATTACTTGCATCATTTAAGGCCATTACGTAGGATTGCTAATCTGCAATATTCAAGCTCTTCTTTTGTTGATGGGTTAGGGACATGAGATAGTTGTTGCTGATGTGATAGAACCCTAGAAGGAGCTCTATAGGTTTTGATCTCTGAGGAGGATCAACCCTTGGAACACTGTAGGGGTTCCTCCCTCCTAGAGTTGGCCACAAGGCTGAAATAAAATGGATTCTTGTTTTATTGAAAAGAGGAGTAGGCTATAAGTTTATATAAGGCTCAAAACCCTAACCCTAGGGGGTGCTTCCTAAGTAAATTTACTGCCTTGCCTCTCCTATAATTGCCCTGCCTTAATAGGGATGGGTAGTGGCTTAGGTGGCTGCATAGCCACCTCTACCTACTAGAAAACCTAGCCGACCAGCCCAGTAAAGGGGTGATGGCCAATAAGCCTTAAGGCCCCAAAATAAACTCTAGCCATACTTCTTTATAGGATAGAGGTGACTATGTGAAGTTTTATTATAATCTCACAGAGTTTTTATTGACTACTACTAGGGTGAATAAGACCCAACCCTGCTATGGTCCTATCAAGCCCGTCCTCTTTAAATCAGCCATGAACTTAGGTAACCGAGTCTTCAGCTCCTCATAAGACTCCCAAGTGGCATCTTCAGGTAGTAAGTTATTCCAAAGCACTAGTACTTTGGTTAAAGGGTGTCGGCGATGCATCACAATTCTCTTCTCAAGAATGGCTTGTGGCAGTTGAGTCTGGGATGACTCATGTTCCCCCAGTTTGAGCTTTAAGCAGGATACATGGAAGACATGATGGATTTTGGCATCCTCTGGTAACTTTAATCTATATGCCACAGCTCTAATACGCTCTGTGATCTGAAATGGTCCATAAAATTGAGGAGATAGCTTCATCGAGGCTCTTTTGTTGATAGATAATTGTTCGTACGGTTGTAGACCATGATAGACCTAATCTCCTAGTGAAAACTGATACTCGCTACGATGAGTGTTGGCTTGTTGCTTCATTCGGACTGAAGCGGCAAATAAATTATCCTTCAACAGCTATAGGAGTTTGTCCTTATCAATTAAACTATAGTCGACCTAGTCTACTTTGGCTGCACCAAGTACATAATTGAGTATTACAAGGGGCAGTCGATCATACAATGTCTCATAGGGGGTATATTTTGTGAATAAGTGATAAGTAGTGTTATACCACCATTTGGCCCAAGGGAGTCACTTCATCCATTCTTTTGGTTGATCACTAGTGAAGCACCAAAGATAGGTCTCTAGACACCTATTCACCACTTCTGTTTGGTCGTCCATTTGTGGATGATAGGTTGTACTCATCTTGAGTTAGGTGCCCTATAGTTGAAATAGTTTAGTCCAAAATTTGCTTGTAAATACCCTATCATGGTGGCTCATAATCGACCTTGGCATCCAATACAGTTTAATAATATTTTCAACAAAGAGCTAAGCAATACTGGCAGTAGTATAAAGGTGTCTCACAACATAGAAGTGGGCATATTTTATTAAGTGATCTACCACCACAAGGATCGTACTTTTACCTTGAGATGATGGCAGCCCTTTGATGAAGTCCGTGGAGATGTCAGTCCATGCTGAGTCCGGTATGGGTAATGGTTGCAGCTTTCCCAGACTAGCCACTATTTCACCCTTTTGCTGTTGGCATACACATCACATTTAGCTATATAATGAGAAATCTACTTTTTCATGCCTCTCCAATAAAAGTTTTGCTTCACCCTTCTGTATGTTCTCAGAAATCTAAAGTATCCTGCTAAAGGTGAAGAGTGCATTTCATGCATAATAATTTAGATGCTAGTAGAAGTGGGAATAAGCATAATTCGGCCCTTGTAGCGTAAGTCCCTCGAATCCCAAGTGTAATAGGCTATAGCGCTCAGATCCTTCTATAATCTTTATATGATGTCTTGGGTCTCTGGGTCCTTTTCCATTCCTCCCTAATGTCCTCAAGAAAGTCGGTAGAAGGAAGCGAGATGGCTGAAATTTTGGCTTACTTTGGTAGCCATGATAGTGCATCTGCAACAATATTTTCTTTCTCCTTACGATAGATAATTTCATAATCGACACCAAGGAGTTTAGTTACCATCTTTACTACTCCGAGGATGATATTTTTTGCTACAAGAAATATTTAAGGCTCCGGTGGTCAGTTTTGATTTGGAAGTGTCAACCGATCAGGTAGGGTCTCCATTTTATGATGGCGTACATAATCACAAGAATCTTGTTGTCATACACGGATATTTTGTGATGAGAGGGAGATAAGGCCTTACTGGTATAGGCAAGTGGTCGGCCATCTTGCATTAATAGGGCTCCAATTCCAACTCCGGATGCGTTGGCCTCAATAACGAAGGGTCGATTGAAATCGAGTAGCGCTAGGATCAGTGTCATCGTCATGGCTATCTTGAGTTTGTCGAAGACTGTG
The DNA here is from genome assembly GCA_021527575.1 of Ensete glaucum. Taxonomy (NCBI): domain Eukaryota; kingdom Viridiplantae; phylum Streptophyta; class Magnoliopsida; order Zingiberales; family Musaceae; genus Ensete; species Ensete glaucum. The sequence goes on along the minus strand of CM038557.1, from coordinate 39,117,214 downwards.
GAAGCCTTGTCCAACCACTAGAAGGAGTCCTTTTTTTAATAGATAAGTGAGTGGGGTACTGATCTTTCCATAATCCTTCATAAACTTCTAATAGTAGCCTGTGAGTTCGAGGAAACCATAAAGTGATTTCACGTTTGTGGGTCTCAGCCAACTTTGCATCGCTTTAATTTTTGTCAGATCTACTGCCACTCCATCTTCTGATATAATGCACCTAAGGTACTCTACCTTTCGCATTAAGAAGCTACACTTTGATTTTTTAACATAAAGGGTATTCTCCTGAAGAATCGTTAGAATAATTCGTAACTATTAAAAATGTATGTCAAGTATAGGACTGTAAATGAGAATATCATCAAAGAATACTAGCATAAATTTTCATAAAAACCTCTAGAAAATGTCATTCATCAAGCTTTGGAAGGTGGAAGGAGCATTATTAAGTCCGAAGGGCATTACCAAAAATTTGTAGTGGTCGTTATGCATTCGAAATGCCGTTTTTGGAATATCTTCAGCACAAACCTGAATCTGATGATACCTGGAATGGAGATTAAATTTCATAAAGACTCTGGCTCCTTTTAATTCATCCAAGAGCTCATCCACTACTGTATGGGATATTTAACTTTGATGGTGATGACATTTAAAGCCTAGTAGTCAATGCACATCCGCCTTGTTCCATCCTTCTTGCGCACTAGCAACACCGGTGAGGAATAGGGGCTACAGCTTAGCCGAATAACCCCAGTGTCAAGCATCTCATTAACAATGTTCTCAATCTCGTCCTTTTGTAAGTAACATTAGTGGTATGATCTTGAATGTGTTGGTGGTTTTCCTGACAGTATAGGGATGCATTGATCATGCGGGCGAGTAGGGGGAAGTAAACACGGTTCAACAAAAACATCGATGAATTCTTCTAGCAATTGGGCAAGTTTAGGATCTGCAATTTGTGTGTTCTTCTCCTCTGATGGCTATTGGATATGCATCAAAAACCACCATATATCTTATGCAAATCTTTCTCCATCCGCTGCGTTGAAACGGTGGAGATATGGCTCTCGTGCTTGTCTCATAAGGTGACATGTCTACCTTTGCAATAAAATTTCATATTCAGTTTAGAGAAATTCCAAGAGATGTCACTTAATGTCATTAGCCATTTGATTCTGAGCACAACTTCATAGTCATCAATGGGTAGGAGGAAGAAGTTGGCTACAATCTCATGGTCTTGTAGAAGTAGTTTCACCCGCGAGCACCGTTGGTCACACTTAAGGATCCGACCATCGATGACCTTTATGTTGAATTTGTTACTACCTTTGATTTGAAGTGCCATACGAGCAGCAACCTTGCTATTGAGGAAGTTATTATGTTGCCCGTATCTATATGAACAGTGATGGGTTGTTGCTTGAGAAGGCCTCCCACTTTCATCATCTGCGAGTTGGAGTAGCTATCCAGTGCATGCACAGTAAAGTCAGTCGATTAGGGCTCTTCCTCCATGACTTCTTCTACGAGTTCGAGGCTTTCTTCAAGGGGTTCATTATCTTCATCCCCTATTGGTTCTATAACAAGAAGCTGCCCCTTCTTGCTGCAGTGTTCATGGCTCTATGGCTCATCGCAGTGCCAACATAGCCCCTTGGCTGATTGCTCTCGAAGTTCGTCTCTCATCAATTTTTTAGGTGCAGGGGCTCGGATGGTAATAGAGGGGGCTGAAGGCTTCGGCATTGCTAGTTGGAGAGTAACCCTAGTCCTTCAAGCTTCATGGTTCAACCATTCTTCTTGTAGTCGCGCGAAGGAAATAACCACCATAAGGGTGTAAAGTTGTCGTGCCTTCACTTCTCCTTGTATCTTTGGCTTCAAACCCTCAATGAAAGTTCCTAAAAGTTGCTTTTCAGACCAATCATGAGTTTGATTAGATAATCACTCAAACCTTGTTTGGTACTCTTGTATAGTTGTAGTTTATCGAATCTTCGCTAATTGTCCGTCAATGTTCTTGTAATCGATTGGTCTGAAGCGGTTCAATAATCCTTCTTTGAATTACTGCCAGGAAAGGCCTCCATGGGTATACTTGAACCAATCAAACCATTGAATTATGTCTCCTTCAAGATGGTTGGCCGCAATCTCCAGCATGGAAGCATCGGTGGTGCGGTGGAACCGAAAGTAGTGCTCTGCATGTGAGATATAGCCGATCGGGTCTCCTTCTTCCCATTAGGGAAATCTACCCTCATGCATAGATTATATAGACCAATTATAGTGCCTCCTCACTTTTGGAATTCTTCTCTCCGATCTGAAGTTTCCCCTTACTATGATTTCCTTGGGCTCGGTGGTCAGCCCATGTTGAGTTCAGCGAAGATAGTCCGAACTTTTTCCTCCATGTGGGTCTTAAAGGCTTCAAACTTGGCATTGATAGCCTCCTTAGTTGCCATGGCATAAGCCTCTATATCTATGATGTTGAGGTCTTTCTTTTGTTATCGGGTTAAGGGCATGAGAAGTTTCGGAGAAATGGTAGCCGAAAAGGTGGGTGGATCGGCGAAGAGGTAGGCTATGGTTAGGGGTATTTGGGGGTTGATTTGGATCAGTTTTTTACTATGGCTTGATAGGATTTTTGGGTTGTGATGGTAGGGGTTGAAGATGAGAAAGAGAAAGTTCAAAAAACTAAGAAAGACAGCAATGAAATCTGACAAAATCCAATAAAGAGATGTTACGTACATGCTGTCTTGCCGAACAGAATTTGCATCAAAGAAACAATAAATTCTCAACATAAATTCTAAAAGAAATCTAAGGAAATCATGCAGAATTTTAATGGTAAAACCTCGATCCAGATGAGAATGTTATCAGTAATTTAAATCGATAAATTTTTGGCAGTGTAATGGTAGAAAAATTGATGCAAAGAGAGAAGGAAAATTCTTCATCGTAAAAATCCAGCAATATGCAATGATCAATTGCAGCACAATAGGATCACTTTCAGAGAGAATTTTTTAAGAGATCAATCTAGATGAAAGCTAAGCTGATCTATAAGAGTGTGTAAAAATTTTGTCCAAAAAAGATGTTCAATAAATCAATTTCAATAAGCCTTTATGCGGCTAAAAAAATTTTGTAGTGTTTCCCCTTTGCAAGATGATCACGTTTGTGATGGTAGAATTTGTAACAAGGTAAAGATGAAAAAGCTTCTTCGGTATGTAAAGGTAAAGGTTTGCAAAAGTAGCAAGGTGTGGGTGGTGAAATTTTACTAAATCCTCAATGCAAACACAGGGGCAATGGTAGATTAATTGATTTATGGCTTGCGGTGGATGGTGGAGGCAACGTCTTGAAGCAATTGTGGAAATTGCTTGGATGGATGGAGGCGGTAGAGATGGCAACAAGGGCAGTAGGAACATGACCCTGATACCAGATAATAAAACCCCAGAAGGAGCTCTATAGGATTTGATCTTTGAGGGGGATCAACCCTTGAACCCTTGGAATACAAATTTATATAGGGTTCAAAACCCTCATCCTACGGGGTGCTTCCTAACTAAATTTACCCACTTGCCCCTCCTATAACCACCCTACCTTAATAGGAATCGACGGTAGCCTAGGTGGCTGCATAGCTGCCTCTACTTGCTAGAAACCTTGGCCGATCAGCCTAGTAAGGGGGGCGATGACCAGTAAGCCCTAAGGCACCAAAATAAATCCTAGCTACACTTCTTTATAAGATAGAGATGACTAGGTGGGACTTTATTATAATCTCACAGAGTTTTTATTGACTACTACTAGGGTGAATAGGGCCCAACCCTGCTAGGGTCCTATCATGATGATGGTAGCAACAAGGGATGATGGCAACAGTTCCAATGGATGAAGATGGCAACAGCAGCAATTGATGAGGATGGTAGCGACAGCAACCAAAGAAGATGGCAACGACAACAACCGAATAAGATGGCAGTGGTAGCAACCGAAGAAGATGGCAGTGGTCAGCCTCCAAGGAAGATGCCATTGGCAGTACCCAAATAAGATGGCAGTGCCAACGATCGAAGAAGATGGCAACGACAGCAACTAAGGAAGGTGGCAGTAGTAGTAATCGAAGAAGATGGTGGGCAGTAATCAAATATGATGGTAGTAGCAACAACCAAAGAAGATGGCAGTGGTCAGCCTCCGAGGAAGATGGCAACAGCAACAACCAAATAAGATGGCAGTGATAGTGACCAAAGAAGACGGTAGTGGCAGCAACCGAGAAAGATGGCAATGGTAGCAACCGAAGAAGATGGCAACAACAATAATCGAATAAGATGGCAGCAGCTACAACTGAAGAAGATGGCAACAGCAGCAACCAAAGAAGATAGCAGTGGTAGCGACCGAAGAAGATGGGTTGGCGACAACAGAAGAAGGCAACAGCAGCGGTGATCTATGGAAGAAGGCTGCAGTATGTGCTACTATTTGGCTATGGTATGTGTTGTTGTTTGGTCTAGTTGTAATGGGTTCAAAAAGGATTACAACAACTACATCTTAAGGTTAGAGGGCTGCCCTAGGGTTGCTAGTGATGGCAGCAAGAGGTTTAGCAGCAACAAGATACAAATGCAGTAAGTTTCGACGAAGATAGTAACAATATGAATATGGCAAACAATGTGTTGTCAAAGATGGCAGTCGTATTTCGATGAAAATCACAGCAATATGGCAGCAATACTTTGATGATTATGACAACATAATTTTGACAAGATGGTAGCAATAATGGATGAGGATAGATGAAGATGAATGCAGCAAGTAACAACGAAGAATATGGCAACAATTTTTTGTCAAAGATGGCACTAGTATTCTAACGAAGATCGCAACTAATATAGCAGCAATACTTTGATGAATATAATAGCAGGAAATTGATGAAGATGGCAGCAAGGATAGATAAGGGTAGAAGTGTTAATATGGCAGCAATATGGCAGCAATATGATAGCAATAGCAGATGTGGTAGATGCAATGATATTGCGATGAAGATGAAAGATAGATGTAGCAAATTTGCGATGAAGATGAAAGATAGATACAACAAATTTAAGACAAAGATGCAGCGATTTTACGATAAAGATAAAGATAGATGCAGCAGTGGTAAGGATTACAATTGGGGGGGGAAGCAATACCACATCAGTTGTGAGATAAATGGCAGCAACACCTCTTGGTCGGTTGTAGTGAGTGATGACAAGGAGTCGACAGCGGCAGTAGCAGATGAGGGAGTCGACTACAGAGGATGGTGGTGGGGATGGTGATGACAGCAGCAAGGGTGGAAGAACAACAAGATGCCAAGAATGCTACTATGATACCAGATGATAGAACCCCAAAGGATTCTAATGCTGGATTAATCTCTATAGGGATCGACTCTCCTTGGAACTCTATAGGGGTTCCTCCCTCCTGGTATTCAGCCACAAGGCTAAAAAGAAAATAGATCTATTACTTGAGAAAAGAGATGGGCAACTACATGCTTTTATAGGGCCTCCAAACCCTAACCCTAAAGAGACTCCTACTTCTAGTGAAACACTCCTAGTGAGACTCCTACTCCAAGTGAAACACTCTCATCCCAAACCTAGTCAACTTTCCCAATCAAGGTGGATGATCAATTAACATTGATTACAATTATGACTAGGATCTTGACTCTGCTCCAACTCCTATTCCTAATCAAACCCCAATTCAGTCGAATCCTAATCCTACTAGGATTTGAGCTGATTTATTCAAATTAACTCAACTCATCTCTTAGCCGACTCAATCTTAGGTCTAGGCTGGCCAACAAGGCCCAATCTATGGACTCAACTCAATCGATTAGGACCCGATGCAGTTAGGGTCCTATCGATGCCATCGGTAGAGATCATCCTGTTACAAAGATGTAAGGGTAAATGGGGACTCGTTGTTCATTTTAGGGTTAGCTAGCTTTACATACTGGTATGGGATGAGTAAGATAGTTAGTGAAGCAATGTAAAAGGAGGAGCGGGCGGATGGCTTCTTATCTACAAGCAAGAGCGAGACGATCGAGACATCGGAAATAGATGTTCAATGGGCTCCAAGCTTTAAACATAGTGTTGGGACAACCGGAGGTGAGGCATCGAGCTTGGACTGCTTGGAGATGGAGGAGACGTGGTCAGGCAACACTGTGGTGATGGCGATGGTGGCTGCGGCTGAGAGGGGCCAATGCTGAAGCTCATACAAGGAAGCCATCAAGACCCAACAAGACAACTCGCTCAACTACTCGATATAGAGAATACAACCACTGACCTGCTCATGTGGGAGAAAGAGAAGGATTACAGTAAGATCGATGTTTGCTCAACTGGCTTAATCAATTTGAGTGTCAAAGTGGGGGAACGATGACACGGTAGAGGGAATCAGGGGCTTCATGGAAGAGCAAATGTAGGAAGGGTTGGCTACCACAAGATGTTGACATCCAAGCTCAGCATCACCAAACTAAACTACAACTCAAAGATCACTTTTTCTCCACCCAATTCTACAGGCGAAAAAGGCAGATGAAATCGATTGAAATAAATCCAATCAAATTAAAAAAGGTAAAAATTCTTATTGAGCCCCTATACTATGTCTCAAAATCAAAGTCATCCCCCGTACTTTAAAACTCATCTAAGAGACCCTCTGTATTATGATTTCACATCAAAATCACCCCTGTACTTTAAAACCTATCTAAGTGACCCCCTGTACTATGCTTCAAAATCAAAGTCACCCCCAGTACTTGGAAACTCATCTAAGTGACCTCCCGTACTATACCTCAAAATCAAAGTCATACCCCGTACTTTAAAACTCATCTAAATGACCCTCGTACTATGCCTCAAAATCAAAGTTACTCCTCGTACTTTAAAACTTGTTTAAGTGACTCACCGTACTATGATTTCACATCAAAGTGACACCCTATATTAGAAATAAGGTTACACCTTTAAGCAAAATAATTTAGGGGATTATTTGTCAATAAATAATTTTTAAACTCAAACAAGCACACATATTTTTTATCTTTAATTTATTTGTCAACAAAATTATAGAAATCGCAGATCTCAAGCAAAGAAAAAATATAAAGATAGAAAAACAGCGAAAAGCTGAATAAACTAATGCCAAAGAAAAAATAAAAAAGGTAAAAAAATAGTGAAAAGGCAAATAAACTAATGTCGATAGTGGTTGATGAAGAAAGGTAAAGATTAGAGTTACATAAAAGAACGTCAATAAATGATAGAGAAGAAAGAAAGAGAAAAAAATATATATTAAGGCTTTGAGACTATTTAGTTATAATCTTCAAATAAAAATAATCTCCTAAATTATTTTACCAAATGACATAACCTTATTTCTAGTAGAGAGGGCCACTTTGATGCAAAATCATAGTAGGGGGTCACTTAAACGAGTTTTAAAGTACGAGGGTAACTTTGATTTTGAGGCATAGTACGGGGGTCACTTAAACGAGTTTTAAAATACAAGGGGTAACTTTAATTTTGAGACATAGTACAAGAGGTCACTTTATTTTGAGACATAATACAGGGGTCACTTACACGAGTTTTAAAGTACAAGGGATGATTTTGATTTTGAGGCATAGTACAAAGAGTCACTTAGATTAGTTTTAAAATACGAGGATAACTTTGATATGAAATCATAATACAAGATATCAATAATAATTTAAGCCATAAAAAAAATAAAATTAAAGTATCATCCAAAACAGTCACACATCTCATCATAATCCGAATTAGACATGGAGACACAAAACATAAAAGAATCGGATGATCTTATGGCCAGTTGGATGCTAATAAAATATGATTTTTTAATGATTTTAATGAAAAAATATGGTATTTTTAATGGATTTTAATTGTTTTCGACTAACAAATGTATTTTATTGGGACAATGAAGATGTCATTGGGGAATTTTGACCACACAAAGCAGATTCGACCGTGGAGTGTCCTCAAATTGCAGCGGGGCGACAGTGACACATCAGGCATCTCCAAGATCTCAAAGACGCTGGATTTTAATCGGACGGCTAAAAATAGAAGCTAATCAACGACATAGAAGATCTCTTCCCCTTTGTCGGAGGAATAAAGATCAGAAATAAGGAAATTTAAAGGTTAATTTAATAGGATTAAAATACCATATTTACCCTTTTAATTTTATATATACACACTTTTAAATATTTAAAAGCTGTCTTGGAAATTATTCAATGTAAAAATAGATGTCATGTAAATATTATAATATTTTATTAAATATCATATCGTGCATACATATAGGGAGGGAATCAGGTGTGGGGTAGTAATATGGCTTAAGGATCTGTACTCCCTTCTCTTTTGATAAGCAGGGGATCAGTTGTTATAGAATTTTGAAGAAGTAAATTTATTTTCTGAAAAAAAATAAAAACTGCTGGATACTTAGATCCCTCATATTCTATTATCTTGGTTGATTTGAAAGAACAAAAATGAGATTACCTTCAATGGTCTTAAGAATAATCCTTATATGAATTTATTTAGAACAGTAACCTATGTTTCATGTTGTAAATATCCATAATTATTTGATGGAAAAGAAAGAAAATTTATATTCTTATAACCTAGGCCAAACCCAATAATGAGTGGATTAAACTCAACACTGTTAAATCTTATGACGAGGGTGAAGTTGGCTTCCTTCTACGATAGAGTGATGATATCTACATCATATCCTGATTGAGTGTGAATTCTTTCCCGAGACCTATTGTCAGTGTCCGAAGCTACCAGTGATCTAACAGACACCAAAATCTAGAATCACACATGTGATAGTTGAATCAAATGCTGAACTCATCATTAAAATTCTCAACCCTTTCTCACACGCTTCGTCATTTTTTTTCACTCCAATGGTACACTTTTATATTAGATTTTTAAATTATATATATATTTAAAAGCTTTTCCATGTGTGTCACTCCCATTAACATATATCCAAATAGGCTAGAGAAACTAATATTAATTAAAGTCATAGTTGAAATATAATAAAATTTAATTATCTAAAATGCCTTTGACTATGTTCACTAGTTATTTAATCTCACATTTATCTAGATACTATACATGGATTTCAACATCATTATACTAATGGATTGACATAGTTGGACAATAATTGCATTTCTATAATTTTTTGAGATTTTAAAGGATATATGCTCAACTAAAATTTAAATTGATAAATACAATATATAAGTATCATTTAATTATAAGAAGCAAAACTCCTTAAGAACATATTCTTATCAGGTGATTTTAAGCGTTTATATATCTTTTTAATTCAAACCAGTTAATGTCAACTATTTATATATGATCAACCTGATCTTTAGATGGATGTTAATGGAAGGAATGCATATGAATGCTATTTCAAAAATCTGTAAGGACACGTATAGTAAAACTCTATGATCCCAAATACTTTCTTATTTGTTAGTGACATGAAATCATTATTAATCTAAAATTGTTATTTTAGTGCTTACACGTGAATACAAACACCATAACGTTTGAAAAAAAACTATGGGATACAATATTTGAACACCATAATTGATGGTATCATTTGTTTATGTTGTATAGCAAGACACAATGATGGTATGGTTAAAACATGAATGGCGTCCGTCATGAAGGTTACATGGCAACTTTAATCAAAGTCAAAGATGTGAGGATGGAGGTATTGAAACCATGCCAAATAAAAAAGATTGATTGCTTAAAAAAACTAAATATAGATTATTCGTATAAGTAGCTATCTTAAGCATTCCGATATTTATACTTTTAGAAGTTATATTAGGATCTATATACTTAAATTAAAATATTTAATTCAGTTTTTTTTCATATCGTCGATTCTACTAACAAAAATACCATACATGTTTAGTGAAAAACTGAAATGAGATAGAGTCAACACATGCTTAATGGTAAATCCTATGATATTTTCATCAGCAGAGTCGATGACATGAGGAGAAACAAGATTAAATGATTTAATTTTATATAAATATATAGATCCCAACATGACTTTTAAAAGTATAAGAATCAAGATAGTTAACTAAAGAGGATAATCTATAATTATCCTCTAAAAAGTCAAAAATATGATGATGATTCTACTAATAGTTTTTTTATTATTTATTTATTTGTTTTATAACTCTACTAATAATCTTAAAAATGTAAAAGATTGTAATCTCCTGCTGATGATACTAAAACAATACTTGAAACTGGACATTGATTAATCTACTCAGTAACTTGTTAGAAAATTCGTTCAAGTCTATCAGAAAAGAAAAAAAAAATCTAATTTAGTGGATAGGAACTGTCAACAAAATGATTATAGATCCATAATATCCTTATAAATTAATTCATAGTCTTATTTACAATGTAGGACTATCACACTTCACAGATATATATATATATATATATATATATATATATATATATATATATATATCCTTATTTTGAAGGGCTATAAGGAAGATATTGACTCAAGTGTAGCATGAAATGAGTTGTCCTGAACTAGCTAATGTTGAAAATGTTCTTGTCACGATGGATTATCAAGGCAGCCCTTCACGGCAGAAGAAACCAAAGAATCCAAGAAATGACCTATTGTGCACACTTCAATAGAATAATAAAGGTTCATCGCAGACTGAGTTTGGTCTTGGCAATGGAGTAATTTCTTTTGTTGTGGAACATCTATCTCTCTCACAGATGTCTTCTCAGATGCTGTTCCTAAAATTACACAAGAATCTTCTAAAAGAGTTGAGAACAGATGAATTTGAAGTCGTTCTCTTCTGAACAAGATAAGTGTAAAAGCATAAAAAACAAAGTTCATTCAAGAACACACATAAAAGGTATCTTTAGGACACTAGTAAACAAACGTTCAACGCTTCTGAAGACTAGTTTATGCTCAACAAAATATGCCAAGGCCAATTTTATAAGTACTGTCTTCTAGTAAATGCATTTATATGCAAATTAAATCAATCAACCTTAGTTCCAGAAATTAGGAAGAAGATATATTCCTCTCACCTACTGTAAATAGGTCAATGGACAGCAGTCAGTGCTAAAGAAACTAGAAAGTTCTAATTCACCTCAGGACTATGGAAAAGACTACACTGTCATTTTTTGTCCAACATCAAATACCGGACATATTAGTTTCGGGAGCATCTGTTCATTGGCTTTGCTGGTATTTGAAATATTTTCTACCTAATCATTGTCCGGGGATCATTTTCATCTTTCATGTCGATTATATACCTCTAATCGGTACGATCAGTGAATGATGATATAAAGCTCTAGTATCTTCTTTCAAGGAAGAATTTGCATGGAAATAATGATAAATTTGGACTACATTGGCAGCATGGATGCTCAATTTTATGTTCATGCTTTCCTCGACAAGTTCATAAGTTGTTGATGTGTGGTGACTACAATGGAAGAGCTCCTCAGCGGTAGCAGGTTAGATGGGTTTTAGATGATCTCATGTGTAAGAGGAATTACCATCTGAACTGATTGCAGTAGTCTACTGCTTGTACCGAAAAGTATATCACAGTGTCATGTAATATAAACAGAAACAAAAGCATGTCTGACAAAAGCCAAGTCATCAAAATCTAGAACCATAATCAAATATGGAAAAATGTGCTGAAATTGCCTTAATCTAAATGCAGAAAAACCACACAGTAATTAGATAAAACTTATATCCGTAATTGCAGTGTTTTAAATGCACTGTATATCATTGTTAGGACATAATCCTGTCTCATTTGGTAAGCAAAACTACATCAAACAGTAAGCTCATAGTACCAAGCAGAAGACCAAAAGGTGAGACTGAAGGCTACCAAACACCCCATCTATCAGCACAATCCACTAGCCAGTCTAATCAGCAACATCAGTCCAAAAGCAAGTCCAGCATATCAAAAAGAACCTGCAATCCCCGCATCTCATATGTCAGACTTACACAGGAAAACATATGCAGAAAGAAGGCATCACAACGTATGGAAGAGGCAATTTATTCAAATTTTGAATGCTTTACTTAAACTCAAGTAAGCAGAAAGAGAACAGAAAAGCGGGCAAGATGACTGAGAGCAATCCATTATGTCTGTCTGAAAGCAATGAAATCTCTGGCATAACCAGGAAGTAGCAGTGTTACGTTGGCCAATAAATCATACAGTAATTACCTGAAAAATTGAATTTTTAGCGGCACAGCAACCTCCCTCCTCCATTGAAAGCTTTCATAAGAAGAGGTTAACGAGCTAGTAAGAAGATTAAGCTCAAAGCTCATGGAGATCGGTATAACATGTGATTTGCCGCTTCCGGCTACCGCCTCCGGCTATTGAGAAGCCGAATCTGCTCGTGGTTCTTCTTGATGAAATCGTCGAATCGCCGGTTTAAATCGTCGTGACCAGTGGATGAGGGAGGCGGCTCCGGTTGCCTAGCGTGTTGCCTCGACTTCGCCGCCGCCGGTGGTACCGCTGCTGTTCGAGATGACTTCTGTGCGATCGCTTTCCATGTGGCCTCCACGGAGGCATTCGCCAACCCTGCCACAGTCGCCGCAGCTACTGCCTCGGCCTCCTCTTCCGTCATAATGCTGCTCTTGGACTCTGGTTCGGCGCTCTTTTCGGCCATAAAGGCCGACGAAGCCGTGGACCTCTCGCCGGACTCCGTCGTGATGCACGACGCCTCGGACGTCGAGGACTCACCGGGATCCACCGACGGAACCCCCACCTTCGTTGCAGACGGCCAGATCTCCGGCGTGGGCTTGCGTAGAAGGGGCGCCGTATGCGAATGGTTGAAAGATTCGACCTTTGCACGGCTCCCAGAATCCGTCATGTGCTCCTCCACCACCCATTCCTCGCGGTGATGCTGGTGCTGCTGCTGTTTTTGATCAGAGAGCTTCCAAATGACGAGGATAATGAAGTGAACGGCAATGAATAAGTACGGCCGTCCGAGCCAGGACCGGAGCGACTCCCAGAAGCCGGGTAAGGCAGAGGCCAGGGCGCCGGCAGCGACAGGGACGGCGGCGCAAAAGGAGAGAATGCCGATGAAGCAAAAAGCAATCTTGGCGGCCCAAATCGCGGTTCCGTATCCATTTTTCTGAGAATTCCGTCGCGGATTCGCCATCTCTGTGAGCAATCTTAAGAAGAACAAGAAAACGCTCGAAGCCAAGAAAGACGCAAGAAGAAAAAGATACAATACGACGCCAAGTCTAACAGCAGGAGAGTGCCATTGGCATCGGAGAATGGAAGGACGACGGGCAACTCTCGAGCCGTGGCTGCGTTGAGAGAAAGGGATAATTCGAGTCGATGGAAGCAGCGTGTGGGCTATTTATCATGGAGACGGAGAAAGACAGAAACGGAGACAGAGGAAGGCGTTCCTTTAATTACTGTGCAAAGAAGAAACATGAATACGAAATGCCTATATTAACATCGGTCAATAGGAACCGTTGGATGATCGATGGAGGGCTGATAAAATTTGACGGGTGTGTTTAGAACTGAAAAAGGCGAAAAAAAATAATCTGATGCTGATATCGATGAATATTATATTTTTATTAATTCACAATATAATAAAAATATAATCCCTGATCATAACTCCGTCAAGAAACGAATCAAGACCAGTCTGCTGGACAGTGAAAACCCAAGCACAAATTAAGGAGGAATGAGCGATCATATGTAATTATAAGTTACTAAATAACAATTTTGTTACATGGATCTAATTCTTGCATAAAAATATTGTATCTCTTTAATGAATATCCTATGACATATGACAGCGTTGTTTATACATTATATTACATGTATGAGAGAGAACAAGCAAATGAGTAGTGAAGTTCATACATTATATAGCTCAGACACAATGCACGCCATCTGAAGCCTTTCCTGCCACATCAGTGAAGCCATTTCGATCTGAAACTGTAAATATTAATTATAATCATCGGTTTGTCTCTGTTATTCCTTAACAATCCGTTAACAAGTAGGCGAAAGAATGATCAGATGAACAGTAAATAAAGTTCATATATTATTCAGTCTTCTGAGCTAAAGACGCAATTCAAGCCATCTGAAGTCTTTCCTCCGCAGCATCAGTGAAGACACTGTCTTCGTTCCTTAAACAATCCCACTAATAAGTAGGAGAGGAAAAATACCCAGATGAACAGTAAAGTTAATACATTATACTCTTCTGAAGTCTGTCCTCCAGCATCAGTTTTGAAGTCACTTTGACACACTTTTGTCTTTATTCCTTGCTTGGCACTGCATTGACAAGTAGCAGAAAGACTGATCACATGAAAACAATCAGTACCCCGCTCACTAATACTCTCTTTCCTTTGGACCAAAGCGGGCACTCTATTAGTGGGGTGGGGTCAGTAGCATGCAGCCACCATGGCTGAAAAGTGAGGAGACAAGTCTTTATGGCGGCCGGTGGCTCTTTTCTTTCCAACCTCCTCCTCCTTTATGTCATTGGTTCAGAAATAGGAACCCTAATCTAGCAACCATTTACTATTCCAGAGCGATGTATAATTTACCTTCAGTTATATCCATCGTATATATAGGATTTCTTAATTTAATACTGATATCATTTAATAAGTTTCTTAATTCTATTAGGATTTCAAACTATTAATCAACTAAGAAAAGCTCATGACTAGACTTCATTGTGTTTTAGAGAACAAGGCAATGGCTATGGAACAGGAAAGGCCATAAAAGCTATAAACGTAAGGGTGGGGGAACATCTAATGATGCTTCCCTCCCAACCAGCAATTATTTATGGACGAAGAGGATTCTTCTTTAACTGTGCCATTGACACAAAAGCACTAGAATTCATAAACAATCTATACCCTACTTGTTCTATGGTTCAAACTTCATCCAATCCCTATATTTCTGTTGTCTTCTTCACAAAGAATATAATGTTTTAAAGACACTACAGAAGCCATTGATGCGGCAGCCAAGGAGGGAAATGTTACATAGAAGAAAACATATGCAATCATTTGATTTAATGTGGTGCAGCAGCTCTTTGCCCAAGGAGTACTGTAGGGATATATATTGAGGGAACCATTGTTATTACTCCAATCTAATCACAAGTGAATCATGAGACCCTGAATCCAACGGACATGAGTAGAGTCCAAGGCTTGTTGGATTCCATATTATTACATATTGCCTACTGCAAATGACAACAAAATAGAGCAAGAAAGGAGATGATGTGCATGCTTGATCATAAAACGAGTCTGATCTGATAAGTCCAACAAGCAACTGTTAGGAACCATAGGATAAATATAGTGGTTCAAAGTTATAGTGATGACAACACAGACTCTGATAACAAGCAGAAAAGAAAGAGAAAAATTCATCCGTTTCAGAAACGAGCAATGTAGATATCTCAACAACTGAAGCCATTTAGGCAGCAGCTTTGTTGGTGTCTGTTCATCATCTTCTGAATGATACAAAAATTTACCATGGTTTCATCTCAGTCGAAGAATTACCAGTATTTTATGCCATGCAAATGCGAACAAGCCAGTCATTGGTTAAACAGCATTAGGTGAAGGAATATGGCATATGTGTTGGAATTAAACTTGTTCAAGTATTATAAAGAGGTTCATTTCATCAAAAGAGGTTCATTGCATCAAGAGAGAGATTTATTACATCAAGAAGAAAAAATGGATTAAAAGACTATAGAAGGATAAGTCAAATTGGTTATTGGTTCTTGAAAGGGTTTCTTAAAAGAGAATGATTCATCTTGAATACAATTAATATAATGTATATTTGGGGACTATATAAACCCCATATGTTGGGTCATGAGTGTAAGTAAGTTTCTGAAATTTGTAAAGAGTTTTCTCTTGAGAGAAATATAGAAGATTGAACCTTGTCCTACTCTTCCTCTGTTTCATATCTCTATTCCCTCTTCCTATCAACATCAACATCTGGTATCAGAGCATAGGTTAAGCTATGACCTCTTCCTCAAGTGCCATCCAACTTGGATCCCAGTTAACAAAAGAAAATTATGACATATGGTGCAGCCAAATGAAGGTTCTTCTAGGCTCCCAAGATGTATGGGAGTTTGTAGAAGATGGATTTGCTGAACCAACTCCAGCAGAAGAAGGAGCAATGAATGCAGAAGGAAGAAAGCAACTCAAAGAAAGAAGGAAGAAGGAGAAAAAGGCTTTGTTCACAATCTACCAAGGGCTTGATGATACAATGTTCGAGATCATCGCTCTAGCAAATACTTCAAAAGAGGCTTGGGAAATACTTCAAAAAGCATTCGGTGGTGTTGATAAGGTAAAGAAACTTCGTCTACAAGTTTTACGAGCCGAGTTTGAAAAACTACAACAAGGTACTTTCTGAAACTATTTCTGATTACTTCTCAAAAATCATTTCTATTGTTCATCAAATGAGACGAAATGGTGAACAAGTAAATGATCATAGAGTAATAAAAAAAATATTGAGATCTCTAGACCCGAAATTTGATTTTATTGCTATTGCGATTGAAGAATCTAAAGATTTGGAAAAAATGTCTTTAGAAGAACTTATGGGTTCCCTTCAAGTTCATGAACAAAGAATTACAAAAAGAGGAGAAGACAAAACTATGGAGCAAGTACTACAAGCTAAGTTTGCTCTTGAAAATAAAGGAGAATCAAATTCTCAAAGAGGAAGAGGACGAGGACAAAGAGGAAGAGGAGGCAGAAATCAGACCAATCAAGAATCTCCATATAATGAAGAGGCTAGAGAAAATTCTAGCCAAAGAGGCCGAGGTTATGGTCGAGGATGTGGCCGAGGCCGTGGACGTGGCAGAAACTCTAAAAGGTCTGAAATACAGTGTTATGTTTGCAAAAGGTATGGACATTACTCTTATGAATGTTATTATAATCCTAACAATCAAAGTGATGAGGCAAACTTTGTTGAGGAAGAAAAGAAGGAAAATCAAGTTTTACTAATGAGTTATGAAAATTTGAAAAATGATCAATCTATGACATGGTATCTAGATACAGGAGCCTCAAATCACATGTGTGGCAACAAAAAGCTATTTTCAGAAATGGATACAAGTTATTCCGGGAACATTACATTTGGTGATTTGTCTCAAAGACCAGTAAGAGGCAAAGGTAAAATTCTCCTTGAACTTAATAATGGCAAGGAATTATGCATTTCAGATATTTATTATGTTCCTGATATGAAAAATAATATTTTAAGCATTGGACAATTACTTGAAAAAGGTTATGAAGTTGAGATGAAAGATATGGCTCTCTCAATTCGTGATAAGAATAAAACATTGATATCACATGTGAAAATGGCAAGGAATAGAATGTTTCCTCTACATTTGAGTATTTTTGATTAATCAAATTGTTTTAAAGTTGATATTGAGGATATTTCTACACTTTGGCATCTCAGATATGCTCACTTAAATTTTGAGGCTTTGAAACTTCTAGAGAAGTATAATATGGTGACAGGAATGCCAAAATTGATCACCCAAAAAAATGTGAAGTATGTGTCATGGGTAAACAAGAAAGAAAACCTTTCAAAGTAAGAAGAACAAAAAGAGCATGGCATCGACTCGATCTGGTGCACTCGGATGTTTGTGGTCCTATCAATCCAGTATCACTTGGAGGAAGCAGGTATTTTCTTACATTTACTGATGATCATAGTGGCAAAACTTGGGTTTACATGTTAAAAGAAAAGAAAGAAGTTTTAAGCAAATTCAAAGAATTTAAGGATTTGGTTGAAAGACAAAGTTGTTGTCAGATTAAATGTTTAAGAACAGATAGAGGTGGTGAATATATATCAAATGAATTTGAAAGTTTTTGTAGAAATAATGGAATTCTACATCAATTCACCATGCCATACACACCTCAACAAAATGGTGTCTCAGAAAGAAAAAACAGGACTATCCTTAATATGGTCCGATGCATGTTAAAGGAAAGAAAAATTCCGAAAGAATTTTGGGGTGATGCTGTTGCTTGTGCAGTTTATTTGCTTAACAGGTTTCCGACAAAGCGAATTGGTAATATTACACCAGAAGAAGCATGGAGCTTACAAAAACCAAGAGTTGATCATTTGAGGATTTTTGGAAGTGTTGCATTTACCAAGATACCAGAAGAAAAGAGAACAAAATTGGAGGATAAAAGCCAAAAATGCATTTTGTTAGGTTATCCAGAGAATTCCAGTGGTTACAAACTCTACAATCCTATCACAAACAAAGTTGTGATGTCAAGAGATGTTGAGTTTGATGAACAACAGATTTGGAATTGGAAAAGTGATGAGCAGCATAAGAAAGTTGTAGCTTCAGAAGAAGATGATATAATACAAGCAAACACTGAAGTGACTTTGCCAGAATCATCACCTAGATCAGCTAGGTCACATGATTGAAGAAGTCCAATTATAAGAAGGACAAGACCGATTCAGGACCTATATGATGTGACTCGAAGGATTGATACTAATAATGATGAACTTTCTTTATTTTGTCTTTTTGCAGGATATGATCCATTAATCTTCGAAGAAGCTTATAGAGATGAAAAATGGCGATAAGCTATGAATGAAGAGATTCATGCCATTAACAAAAATAATACATGGGAGCTTACTACACTTCCAGAAGACCACCAAGCTATCGGTGTTAAGTGGATCTTCAAAACAAAAAGAAATGCAAAAGGAGAGGTGGAGAAATACAAGGCTAGATTAGTTGCAAAGGGATATAAACAACAATATAGAATTGACTATGAAGAAGTATTTCGTCTTCGATTGGAGACAGAAGATTACTTATCTCTAGACTCAAATGAAATGGAAGATTTTACAAATGGATGTGAAATCAGCATTTCTTAATGGAGTTCTTGAAGAAGAGATATATATTCAACAACCCCCTGGTTTTATTATTCAAGAACAAGAAGACAAAGTATACAAGTTAAAGAAAGCTCTTTATGGGCTTAAACAAGCCCCACGAGCATGGAATTCTCGAATAGATACTTATTTTATTCAAAATAATTTTTCTAAATGTCCACATGAACATGTTCTCTATACAAAATCTAACTCTAATGGAGATATCTTATTTGTATGCTTGTACGTAGATGATTTAATATTTACAGGCAATAGTAGCTCCATGATTAAAGATTTTAAGCACTCTATGAAAAAGGAGTTTGAGATGACGGACTTGGGCTTAATGACTTATTTCCTTGGTATCGAAGTTATACAAGATAATGGAGGAATTTTTATCTCACAAGAAAATTATGCAAAGGAGGTTTTAAAGAAGTTTTCAATGGAAGATTGTCATCCTACAGATACACCTATTGAATATGACACTAAGTTGATCAAGGAAGGTGAAGGTAAATACATTAATCCAACTTATTATAAAAGTCTAGTTGGATGTTTAAGGTATTTGACATGCACTCGACCTGATATACTATTTGGAGTTGGTTTAATAAGTAGATTTATGGAAGTTCCAAAGACATCTCATTTAAATGTCGCTAAAAGAATTTTGTGATATATTAAAGGAACAATTGAGTATGGAATGTTCTATTCTTCATCTAAAAAGTTGGAGCTTATTGGATATAGTGACAGTGATTGGGCCGGAAGCTACGATGATCGGAAAAGTACAACTGGATTTGTATTTTATTTTGGTGAAGCTACATTCACTTGGTCTTCAAAAAAGCAACGGATCGTTGCTCTATCAAGTTGTGAAGCAGAATATATAGCAGCTTCTTCTAGTGTTTGTCATGCAATCTGGCTAAGAAAATTACTCCAAGAACTTCATATGCCACAGGAGAAGTCAACCAAGATTTATGTTGATAACAAATCAGCTATTGCCTTAGCCAAGAATCCAGTCTATCATGAAAGATCGAAGCATATCGATACAAAATTTCATTTCATAAGAGATCATATCAAAAATAAAGAAGTGGAGCTACATCATGTCAAGACAAGTGAACAAGTGGCTGATATACTTACAAAACCTCTCAAATTTGAAATATTTCAACAACTTCGAAAGAAACTTGACATGCTAGATGGAACAAGTTTAAGGGGGGAAAATGTTGGAATTAAACTTGTTCAAGTATCATAAAGAGGTTCATTTCATCAAAAGAGGTTCATTGCATCAAGAGAGAGATTTATTACATCAAGAAGAAAAAATGGATTAAAAGACTATAGAAGGATAAGTCAAATTGGTTATTGGTTCTTGAAAGGATTTCTTGAAAGAGAATGATTCATCTTGAATACAATTAATATAATGTATCTTTGGGGACTATATAAACCCCATATGTTGGGTCATGAGTGTAAGTAAGTTTCTGAAATTTGTAAAGAGTTTTTTCTTGAGAGAAATATAGAAGATTGAACCTTGTCCTACTCTTCCTCTGTTTCATATCTCTATTCCCTCTTCCTATCAACATCAACAATATGCATTTACTTCTGCAGCTGGAAATAACCCTAACAAGCCATTGATGTAGCGATTAAATATTTAAGCAAGCGTGAAACACTTGCATGCAAAAACCTACGTGCAGTCACAGGTTTTAGTATCTTTCCTTCATCATGGAAATTATGCAACTTGCCAAAGGAAAAACTATTTAAACTATTCGGAAGAGTATTCTTTTTAGAGTTAATTGTATTCAAACTGTTCGTATGAGTACTAATTAGATTTTAATTTCTTGGTGGATTAGTATTTAAATTAGGATGAGTTTTTAGACAATTAAGATTTATTATGTAAATACACTTTTGAGTCTTAAAAATCTTAGTGAAAGAGAAAAAGAAGAGGCAAGATATTTAGGTGCTCTTGAGAGTTTTCTCTAGTGGATTTAGAAAGAGTTGAGAGAAAATTTCTTCAAGTTTATGTGAGAGAGTATACAAAGGGATCGTTCTTGAGTGACATAACTTAAGGGTCTTATTATTGATCTTATATATTGAAGAACTTCGTTTTCTTCATGGATGCAAGTAAGGAGTTGTTGGACTATGTTAAATCTTGTGTTGACTTTTTTTTTGTGTCTTTTTTATTATTAATCTTTAGATTTATTCTTTTAGTTTTAATTTTTTTCTTTTTCTCCCTAACAAAGTAGTATAAGAGTCCAAAAGATTTGATAATTAGGGATTCAATTAAGATGTTGACATTTGTTTTCACTGACTTTACTATAGAGAAATTTGATAGAAGAAATAGTTTTATCTTATGATAGAGGAGGATAAAGGATCTTCTTAATTTACAAGACTTTGCAAGAACAAAATAATTATATAAATAAAAAAGATGAGCAATGAAAATAGGGGGGAACATAAGGCAAGTGTGTAAGTATTATTTTTCTTTACATCGCTAATATTATGAATAATTTTATTGATGATAGCTCTATCGTGATTAATTAGGATAAATTAGAAAAGTTCTATAGAGCTAAAAGCTTAACTAATAAGTTATATCTAAAGTAGAAGTTATACAGATTGATGATGGAGGAAGGTAGAGACTTCGTAAAATATCTAAGCATATTCAAAGAAATATTTGATCAATTAAAGAAAGTTGATCTACATAAAAGATAAAGTGCTGTTATTTCTTACATTGCTCATTGTCTCTTATGATAACTTTTTTGAAAAATTGTGTGGAAATGGTACAGTATCTTTAAAACAAGTTGAAGAATTTTTAGTATCCCATGTTACAAGGAAAAAATATAAATATACGAACATGGATTATGACACAATAGCTGCTCAAAGTAGAGCTTAACAAGGATGATTTTCTAATAGAAGTAGATCTAAGTGTGGTAGGTTAGATCAAGAATTAGGTTTTTGGATAATGTATGTGCTATTGATATTTTATAAAAAGTACAAACATGTCAAGCAAATTTGTTCTAGAAAGAAGAAACATGAAGAAGACATGAAGAAGAGAATAATGAATGTTCCTTTATGATGGATGGTAACAGAGATGTCCTCAAATCCCCAAAGATAACAATACATCTTTTAAGAAGAATTAAGTTATCCCCAAAGATAACTTACACTCATAATGATTGTTTTGATTCATTAAATGATAAGTTAACTAGTAAGTTGATTCTAGCGAATGATTCAATAATAAAGGTTGTGGGTGTCGATAAAGATCAAAATATTTGATAGAGTGGTACATATTTTGAACGATATGACTTATGTTCGATAGGGAAGAATCTTTAGATTTCAAAAGTTATGACGACAAGCTATAGGTGGAGTTCAAAAAGTTACTTGATGTTGCATGATCCCGATGAAAGAAAATTTGTATAAAAAATTATAGGTTTAATTATAGATTATCCCCTATAATTATGTCTCTTTAGTATCTCGATCCATATACTTTCAAAAGTTAAATTGGGATCCTCATACTTATAAAAGTGAAACATTTAATCTCGTTTCTCCTTACACTATCAACTATACTGATGAAAACATCACATGTGCTCAATGGTAAACTTAAAGAGGTAGAGTCAGCATATGTTTATTGGTAAACTCTATGGTATTTTTATCATTAGAGTTGATGATGTAAGAAAAAATGAAGTTAAATATTTCAATTTCATAAGTATAGAGGTGCTAATGTAACTTTTGAAAGTCTAGGACCAAAATGCCAAAGGTAGTTAATTATAAAAGGTAATCTATAATTGGTCCAAAATTATACCATCCAGAAGAAAGTATAAAAAGACCTCAAAGGACTGAAAACATATTGCATATGCATGCGATGGTAGGTACTTTATAGCGAGCTTCCTTAACAATATGAAAATGAATGATAATATTCATGGTTTCTAAGATATATATGACTATAAGAAAAAAAAATAATGTTGATGGTAAGATGGTGAGATGGAGGTCTTTCTTTGAAATCAAATAGTATCATTGATTTGGTTCCAATATGCATTAGTAGACTTATTAAAATCAAATGTTGGACCATGAAGTGATTCAGATTCTGTAGCTGTGTTGAATTCTTCAAGCTAATGATTCAATTTATATAGAAGGCACAAAGTATAAAAATAATTAGTATTATGAAGATTATTATGGTTGGTAAGTATTTTATATGTCCTAATTGTATTCAAACTATTTAGAGGGGTCTTAATCAGATTCTAACTCCTTATTGGATTAGGATTTAGATTAGAGATTTAAGTAGAAAGAGTTCTTACAGAATTAAGATTTATTCATATAAATACATCTTCAGTCTCAAGATTTTGGTCAGAGAAAGAGGGAGAGGCAAGATACTCTTGAGTGCTCCGAAGGTTTCTCTCTAGTGAGAGAGTTGAGAAAAGAGCTTTTCAAGTCTATGTGAAAGGGTATATAAGAGGATTATTCTTGAGTGGGATAAATTAAAAATCTTACATCTCATATATTGAAGAATTTGGTTTTCTTTGTGGATGCAAGTGGAAAGTTCATGTTAAATCTTATGTCAACTTTCTGATATATTCTTTGATTATTAGTCTCTAGATTTATTCTTCTGGTTTTGGTTTTTCTAGTCTCCCTTCACAAATTGAAACAATCAAAATTATCTTTATTAATATATATTTCCATACCAAGATTGAAGTTATGGTAATCTTTTTAAGATGATGCTATCTCAAGTTGACCTATTAAACGAATTATATTATGTTATCATAAGTATATATAGTTTTTTGTTAAACATAAGCCAATTATCTAAGCAGACAAAAATCTTAAATGATGAAAAAGCACATAAACACTTACTTATTTGTCTAAAACAAAGAATGTATACAAATTGGTCTATAAAATCATGGTTTCGTTGAACGTCATACATTAAGAATGTTGTCAAAAGCTTCAAGTAACTTAATAATTGGATTATAATAATATATGCGTTAATTACAAGACTAGTTAATGTTCAATTTCTACTGGTCATATCTATTGGAAGTCACTAGTCTTTTCATTAACTTGATGTTCAAAATTTTTTTTTATAGTAACTTTGACGAGGAAGCTTACATGCTAATATCACTCAATTATAATCGATAATAGAACTAGGTTTATAGGTCGAACAATTTTTATGAATTGAAACAAAATTCTCAAAATTGTTATTTGATGCTGTTAGAATCCTAGCAGATTTGAAGCTTAGGGGTGATTACTATAGAGGATCAGCCTCCTCGGAACTTTATAGGGGTTTCCTACTCCAAATTGCTACTCAAAGGCTGCAAAAAATACTCTTCTATTGATGATAAAAAGTGAATAATTACAAGACTATTTATAGGCCTTATAACCATAATTCCTACGAGGACTCATACTCTCAATCAACTCTTGAAGCAACTCCTAATGCATCTCTAAGTCTAACTTCCAACAGGCCTATGGTCGTTTGCTTATTGTTTTCTATTTCTACTCTAACTTAACCCCTTCTAAACCAACCCTTCTTTAACTAAGATAAGGGATGGTTAATTAAGGTAATATGCATCCTACTCTTTCCTTAAAATATCTTCCTCCCATCTAATTCTAATATAGCCGGCCTCCTTACTTTCCTTAATAGGGATCGACTAGATAAGATTTACATGAATGCCCTTAGATTTTATATGATTGCCCTCTTTAATGAAACTAAATTAGGACTCCCCTAGCTAGAGTCCTAACATACCCACCCTCTTTAATTCAACCTTGTATTCGAGGATGATGTTCCATGAATTCTAAAAAATTAATTTTTAAATTATTATAATTTATCCAAGTGGCCTCCTCTTCTAGAAGGTTCGCCAACTGTATTATCACTTCAATAGTAGGTCACCATCGTCGTGTCATGATCCTATGGTCAATAATGGCACTCGGCTGAGTTTGGAGCTCTCCTTGGATAGTCATATTAGGTAAATACCTTTGAACTATCTTATTTTGTCCTAATTTGAGCTTCAAGCATGACACATGGAAGACTAGATGGATCCGAGAGTCGACGGGTAAGTCCAATCTGTATGCTACTGCTTGATGTGCTCTACAATCTGGTAGGGTCCATAGAACTAAGGTGAAAGCTTCATGGATGCTCTGGTCTAGATCGATGTTTGCTTGTATGGTTGGAGCCATAAAAATACCCAATCCCCCATGAAAAATCCTCTTTTGCATTTGTGTTGATCATGTTGTTGTTTCATCTACAATGAGATTGTCTTTTTTAATAGCTTCAGTATTTTGTCTCTATCCTGTAGTCCCCTGTTTACTTGTTCTACTTTAGAGATGCCCAATACATATTTTGGGATTACAGGAGGAGGTGGACCATATATAGTCTCATAGTGTGTAATTTTTGTGATGAATGATGAGTTGTATTATACCACCACTCAGCCCAAGGAAGCCACTTTATCCACTCTTTTGGTTGGTCACTGATGAAGTATCTGAGGTATGTCTCTAAACACCTGTTCACCACTTTAGTCTAGTTGTTGGTTTGTGGGTGATATGTTGTGGTCATCTTCAATTTAGTGCCTTGTATTTGGAATAATTTTGTCCAGAATTTGCTCGTGAAGACCCTATCATGATCACTTACAATAGATCTCGGCATTCTATGTAATTTTATAATATTTTTTATAAAGATTCGAGCAATGCAGGAAGCAGTGTAGGGATTACAAACTACACAGAAGTGAGCATACTTTATAAGGCGATCAACAACAATAAGAATTGTACCTTTTCTTTATGATGAGGGTAGCCCTTCGATGAAGTCTATTGATATATCAATCCATATTGAGTCCGAGATGAGTAGAGGTTATAGCTTTCTGGGGCTTGCCTATATTTCGCCTTTATATCGTTGGCACACATCACATTGTGCTACAAATTTAGTAATAATATTTTTCAACCCTTCCCAATAAAAATTATACTTAATTCTCTTATAGGTTCTAAGGAACCCTAAATGCCTGACCGTGGGTGTGGAATGCATCTCTTGAAGGATATTCTTTATGCAACTAGAATTTGGTAGAAGCACAATACATCCCTTATAGCATAGGTCTTTTGAGTCCCAACTATAATGAGCCACAGAACTTAGTTCTTCCTCTAATTTCTTTATGATCTTGCTAGTTCCTGGATCATCTTGCCATTCTCTCCTAATGTCCTCAAGGAAGTTGCTAGTCGAAGGTGAAACGACAAAAAATTCAGCTTCCTCGAGTAGTCATGGAAGCGCATCTACAACAACATTCTCTTTCCCTTTTTCACAAGCATACTCAAGAAGCTTTGCTATTTGCTATTTAGGGAAGGATGTCTTTTGCTCCACAAAATATTTTAGGCTCTTATGGTTGATGCACATTCGCTACATTTCGTCCTTCTTTCGTATTAGGAGCACCGGTGAGGAGTAGGGTTCGCAACTTGGCCGAATGACTCTAATTTCGAGCATCTCCTTTACAATCCTTTCTATTTTTATCTTTCTAAAGATGAGGATACTGATATGGCCAAGTGTTTGATGGAGGTTTACCTGAAAGATGATGATCATGTTGGCGGCTAGGAGGTAGGCTGTGCGGTTCATCAAATACATCTAAAAATTCAGCAAGCAAGGGAAGTAGATTTGGTCTTCAACTTTAGTTTCCTCCCCCTTGGATTGTTGCTCTAGTTGTACTAAGAAACCACTATATGTTTTGTGTGATACTTTCTCCATTCGCCATGTGCAAATCATTGATATGTCGCTCCCCCGTTTACCATGTAATACCACCTATTTTCCTTGACTATAAAGCTTTATGATTAATTTCAAAAAATATCACCTAATGTCATCAACCATTTGATGCCAAGCATGACCTCATAATCATCAAGAGAGAGGAGGAAAAAATCAACAA
The DNA here is from genome assembly GCA_021527575.1 of Ensete glaucum. Classification (NCBI taxonomy): domain Eukaryota; kingdom Viridiplantae; phylum Streptophyta; class Magnoliopsida; order Zingiberales; family Musaceae; genus Ensete; species Ensete glaucum. The sequence continues at coordinate 39,090,709 of CM038557.1, read as the reverse complement.
TTATCTCTTGATCCTATAGCAGTAGTTTTACCTGCAGGCACCTGCGATCACACTTTAAAATTTATCCATCGGTAAACTTAACATCAAACCTGCTACAATCCTCAATGGGTAAGGCCATCTGGACAACAACGTTGTTGTTCATAAAATTATTAGTGCTCCCGGTGTTAATAAGAATGGTGATCAGTTATTGCTTTAGAAGTCCTTCCACTTTCATTGTCTGCAGGTTTACGTAGCCCGTAAGAGCATGCATCATAATATTAATCAACTGTTGTTCTTCATCTGCAACCTCTTCCTCATGGTCCTAGACCTCCTCCTCCATATCTTCAATGGGTTCAATCAGTAAGAGGTGCCTCTTTTGCAGCGATGGTCACGGCTCTACGGTTCGTTGCAATGCCAATAAAGACCCTTTGCCGATCTATTGTGTAGTTCTTCTTTTACCAATTTTTTTTGGTATCGAAGGATGGTTGAGAATAGAAGGAGATTTATAAGCCATGGGCCTAGGAGTGGTCCTCATCCTCTGAGTATCTTGGTTGAGTCGTTCCTTTTGTATTCGGGTGAAAGAAATTACAGCAGCTACGGTACGGGACTATGGCACCTTAACCTACCCTTTTATATCCGGCTTAAGTCCCTCGATGAAGGTACCTAGCAATTGTTGGTTAGTCCAATCACTCATAATGTAAGATAGCTTCTCAAACCTAGTTTGGTACTCTTGAACTGTAGAGGTTTGTTGGATTTTTGCAAGTTAGCCGTCGATATTTTCGTACTCCATAGGTTCGAAGCGGTTCAGCAATGCATTCTTAAATTGATTCCACGTCACAGCCTCATAATTATATTTCAGCCAATTTTACCATTGAATAACATCTCCTTCAAGGTGGATGACAATGATTTCCACCATAGCATAGTCCGACGTTCGGTAGTAGCAGAAGTAATGTTCGGCGCACAGAATCCACTCGCCAGGTCTCCTTCTTCCCAACGTGGGAAGTCCACCCTCATGCGTGGCTGAAGTATGTCTAAAGGTTGTCTCTCCTTTTCTGGAGGCCTCTCTGAACTTTCTCCTAGTTGAGATTTGGTTGGACTCGGCGGTTGTCCAATTTTGAACTTTATAAACAAAGCGCGTAGTTTGTCCTCCAAGCATGATTCGAGCTGCGATTTAAGCAGAGATTCCAATGCTTCAAACTGCTAGTTATAGGTGCCCTGCAAGCCAATCATGCGAGTGATGGCACGTGTGATACACTGCGTAATTTTTTTGCTTATGATTAATATTGGCATATTCTCACATTATATTATACGTAGCATATATATTGTAATGTCCTTGGTTCTGTGCAATGGGAATTGAATCGTGATAAGATCACGATAATGAGATTGATTCACCTTTAAACACAGATCCTAAATAATTTCGGTTATAAGTTACTAGAGAGGGACATCGAGATAACCGAACAGACTAGTTTAAATAATATACCCGTCCATATGATGGAGGCGGTTGGTCTTATAGCCACTTGCGTGGAGACACTAAGAATATAGTACAGGTGCTCATTGGAGAATGAGTTCATTGATTGATCCGCTTACTGAATGTTGTATGGTTAATGATACCTAATGTCAAACAACGATTCCATAGTCCCAGTTGTGTATATGGTCCTTGGACTTGAGACACAAAGGATGCCTTGCATGAGTACTCATTTCTTTGACGCCAGACTAATAGGTTTAGAAAGCTCTAGATTTGGTACAACTGGTTATCGGGATTGGTAGCCAACCTTACGAAGGCAATTGAGTGTTAATAGAGGATCATTCACTCTTGGTATCACAAGAGGAATATCTCATATATGCTTGCTTAGACAAATCTCTGGCTAGGGTCATTCAGATTGAGAGAGAAGGAGCTCTCCAGTAGAATCCGATTAGAGTAAGACAAACTGATTCCGTATGTGACTTGACAGTACCATATTCAATATACAATCTCTAGGAAATTAGTTGGATAAGGGATTATAGATACATGGTAATTATGGACAGATAAGTCCGATAGATTTGATTCCCCCTGTACTGTCTAGGGACTATGGCATAGTGGCCTAGTATGTCCATAGTCGATGAGTCAAGTGAATTATTATCGGAATAATAATTCACTATATCAAAAGGAGTTCTAATGGGAATGACTCACGGCCAGCTCGATATTGGGCCTAGAAGGTCACACACATATGGTGGATGCTTCAGCGAATAGAGGATTGGATGAAGATCTAATTAGCCCCTATTCTCATTAGATGAGACCCTATGCTGATGGGCTCCTTGCATAAGGCCCAATTAGAGGTCTAAGGAGATTATTTGATAGAGATCCAATAATGCAAGGTTAGTGGGTTATTGGATGGAGATCCAATACCCACTATGGTAAGAGCCCTAGGGTTTTTGGTGGCTCTCTATAAATAGGAGGGGAGACTCTTGGTTGATAGGCTGCAGCCTTAGCCACCACCTCATATTCTCCTCCCTCCATCTGAGCATGAGTTGCAAGATCAGATTGGAGGAGTTTCATTGTAGAGATCCATCGTGTGGATACCACTAGAGAGGAGGATGCTTGACCTCCTTCATCTTTTTCATCCTGATCTAGAATACAAGGATATAAGATCTCCCTAGGTAAAATCAATCTATCATGTAATGCAGTTTTATTGGTTTTTATGATTTTTTTTTCTCGCGACCCCAATCTTTTGCATGACGATTTGATTTGCATGGGAAACCAGTTTTTTGTTTTGATTTCCACTGCACATATGATGCACCCGTTGTAGGTTCCCAACAGTGGTATCAGAGCCAAAGTTTTCATGCGAAAGATTAGTTTAAACTGCGTGTGATGAGATTGAATCGCGTAGAATCATTCTATGCGTTCTTACTGCATTTTCACAGTGAAGGAAGCCCTTGCAAGGGGCAGTCGGGCATGGCCACAGCCAACCCCTGGGTGGCGCCACCGCAAGGCGGTCGAGCCAAGGCCCCCGCAAAGGGACGACTATGGCCCGCAAAGGGACGGCTATGGCTAGGCCCCCGCAAGGCGACCACTGCATGGGCAACAACCCACGGGTGCGACTAGGCCACAAGGGTAACCCAGCTAGGCCGCCTACAAGGGTTGCCGGCGAGGCCACTAGCGGCGTGCAAGGCGACGCCGCTAGCCCGCGAGGTGCCACCCGAAGACAACAGTGCCTGCCGTAGGGGCGGTTGCCCACGCCGACGACGTGTAACGCCGCCACTGCAGGCGGTGGTAGCGCAGATGGGGGCAAGGAGAGGGCTAGGGCATCCTTTTGATAAAAGGATGATCCTACCCCTCTGATTTTTGAAAATTTTGAGGATTGCCCTTATATATAGAATTCTACAAATGCCCTCAATAATTCTAAAAATTTTGAGGACTGTCCTCTCATCCAAAATTATGAAAATATCCTTGACAATTCTGAAAATATCGAGCATATCCTGATTTTTAGAAAAATAATTAATTAAATAGTTTAATTAATTATATATATCTAGTAATCCTACATATGATGTGATGTATATGTGTGTATGTTGTGGATGGATGATCATGAGTCATGTGTTGTGATGTGTGTAATTATGATTATTATTATTATTAGGGCCTGCGAGCCAATATTTTTCTTATTTATTATTGGGCCTACGTGCCTATGATTATTTGTAATTACATAAAGAGGTGCAGTGGGAGCGTGGAGGTTATAACGGGACCCACGATACCGTGGCGGGAGATCACAACGCATGGTGATGCGACGATCCGACGGAACCGATGATAACGAGATCAATAATCACAGGGCATAGAGATGTGCTAATGCACACATAGATCCTATTATGAGTGATCAGGCTCATTGGCTCGGGCTTAATCATATTAGGTGATAGCTCATGATCATCCGGTGTGGCTTGCATATGTGATGTGTTATACACTTATTAGATATATGTATATATATATTTGCATGCGATGTAGATATATATTAAATATATATATGTGTGACACGACATATTAGGAGATCGATATAAAAAAAAACCCCTCCTAAGATAATATTAAGTCGGTAAGCATGAGGTAATAAGATTGACCCATGTGGCCTTCCATCGTTATAGGAAGAAATTGAATCATGACATAGGTTGAGTTGGTCGAGTCCCTCGAGAGTCATCTATCTACGTGATCAAATTCATGCTTACGATATAGAGATGTCACCGGTGACTTGAGGACATGGTATGCTTGGTCGAGTCCCTCGAGGGCATATCATTGAATTAGACTCATCTTGTAATGATGGTGATGACTTAACTGAACATTATGGTTGGTCGATTCCCTCGAGACCATGATGATTCAGAGGCCGAACGTAACAGGAATCACAAGGAGTTATCATTGGCAAGAGTTGCCTACCTTTTGGGCTTAGTGCAATTGGTCGATTCCCTCGAGGTTGCACTAAGATCCTAATTGGATCCCGATCCTGTCTACTGGAAACTTCCGTCTCACGTGTCGAGGGTTTTGCATGATTCATTAAAAAAATAGAGGGAGCACATTAAGATAGAAGTCCATATCTTAATTAGTATTTTCTGTAAAATCTGTATATTATTTATTTTTGCTATATCTTGTTTTGTCAGAAACATGTCGCTCACAAACCCCCTACGTGGCATACTTGATGCCAATGGCCTCACTGGTCCAAACTATACAGATTGGCTCCATAATTTGAGAATTATTCTCACGACGGAGAAAATCATATAAGTCCTTAATACAATCGTGCCCACACCAGAAGAAGGGGCAACTGAGGATGAGATCACTCGTCATGTAAAGTACATAGATAATTCCATGTTAGTAAAATGTTACATGTTGGCCTCCATGACTCTTGAGTTACAAAGGCAACATGAGAGCATGGATGCAGATTCTATCCTTCTTCATCTCCGTCAGCTGTTTGAGAAATAGGGGAGAACTCAAAGATATGAGATATCTAAGAAACTTTCAAGCTAGGATAACATAAGGGACATCGGTTGAGAACCATGTCCTAAAGATGATAGAGTGGATTGAGAAACTCACAGGTCTAGGAATAGTCCTAGAGGATAATTTATGCATTGATCTTATATTTCAATCCCTACCAGATTCCTTTTCTCACTTCATCATGAATTTTAACATGAGCATGTTTGAGGTGACTCCCCCTGAGCTCTTTAATATATTGAGGGAAGCTAAGAGTACTATCAAGAAGGAGAAGCCAGATATCTATATTGGTGAGATCAAAAAGAAAAAAGAAGGCCAACAAGATCCTTAAGAAGGGCAAAGGCAAAGAAAGACCAGGTAAGGCAAAGGTTGCTAAGAAATACCCAATAAAGGTTAAAGGACAATGCTTCCACTATGGTCAAGATGGGCACTGGAAGAGGAACTGTAAGGACTTCCTTGCAGATAAGGCGAAATAGAAGCTTAGAGAAGCTTTAGGTATATTCATGATCAGTCTCCACTTGTTAGATTTTCATGATAACACATGAGTATTGGATACTGGGAGTGTTTATAATATCTACAATTCGTTATAGGTTCTGGCAAGATATAGGAGATTGGCTAGAGGCGAGATGGACCTCAAGATGGGCAATGGAGCAAGAGTTGCTACAGTTGCCGTTGGAGATGTCACCCTACATCTGCCTGGTGGAGCTATTATTGCATTAGATGTATGCTATTATGTTCCCTCTATTATCAAAAATATTATTTCTATCTCTTGTTTGACAATTAGTAGATATAAATTAGTTTTTGAGAATATTAGTTGTTCAATAATTATGGATGATAAGATCATCACTAGAGGGACCATAATAAATAGCTCATATGTGTTAGACACATCTCCACATACATGAATATAAATATGTCTAAGAGGAAAATCCTATATGTGCTTGCTTAGACAAATCCCTAGCTAGGGTCATTTGGATTGAGAGAGAAGAAATCCAGTAGAATCCGATTAGAGCAAGACAAACCGATTCCATATGTGACCTGACAGTACCATGTCCAATATACGGTCTCTGAGATATTAGTTGGATAAGGGATTATATATACATGGTAACTATAGACAGATAGGTTCGATGGATTTGATTCCCCCTGTACCGTTTGGAGACTATGGCATAGTGGCCTAGTACATCCATAGTCGCTGAGTCGAGTGAATTATTATAGAAATAATAATTCACTATATCAGGAGAAGTTTTGATGGGAGTGACTCACGGCCAGCTCGGTATCGGGCTTAGAGGGTCATACACATATGGTAGATACTTTAGTGAATAGAGGATTGGATGAAGATCTAATTAGTCTCTATTCTCATTAGATGAGACCCTATACTGATGAACTCCTTGCTTAAGGCCCAATTAGAGGCCTAAGGATATTATTGGATAGAGATTCAATAATGTAAGGTTTGTGGGTTATTGGATGGAGATCCAATACCGACTAAGACAGGAGCCCTAGGGTTTTTTGGTGGCTCTCTATAAATAGGAGGGGAGACTCTTGGTTGATAGGCTACAGCCTTAGCCACCACCTCCTATTCTCCTCTCTAAATCTGAGCAAGAGTTGCAAGATCAGATTGGAGGAGTTTTGTTGCAGACATCCATCATTTGGATACCGCTAGAGAGGAGGACGCTTAACCTCCTTCATCTTCTCTATTCGGATATGGAATATAGGGATATATGCTCTCCCTAGTGTCACGGGCTTTGTTGATTTTGCCTAAGCTGTGCAACACCCATGCGTGTCCGTCCGCAAAAGTCAGCCCTCCCTGAGATCTCCTAGAGTCCCTTAGACTTACAAAAGAGAAAACGGGCCAGAAGAAGTAATTCCCATGGGATCCACAAGCAACTATTTAAGAAAATACTTTATAAAGCTAAATACAAATTACACCCATGGACATTACAAACTCAGAGAGGTTGCACACAAACGATAATGATCCATTACAAACCGGAGTCCCCACAAGTGCTTATAAGATACACTTGTATTTATAAGCCAAACTTAGCTATAAAGCAAATCAAACTAGGGCTGCTAAGCCTACTGTAAGCTCGCTTCTTGCTGTATAAGATATGTACCTAAACCGAAGGACATGGACAAACATGAGCATTTCATCGAACACCTTATTTACATTATTGTCCGTGATATTCTCCCCCACTTATTCTTTCGACGTCCTCGTCGAAGCCACTATAAATGCGGCATCTCCTCACATTTTGTTGAATCTTTAATCTTCTGCTTTGGCTGCAACATGCCCCTTTGGCTCCCAATCGCTCTCCACCGTTGTTGTTGAGTAGTCGAACTCTAATCTGTCATACTGCTTAAACTCACCAATGGCTGAATCTGGTGTGGGGTTGGCTGAGTTGTGCTGATCCTTGTTGGTTCTCACGGATCCCTATGATGAAGGAAAAGACCTGTCTTATTATGCGCTAGTATCACAGTATACTCATATTGCTTGAACTAGGTAGATGCTTGTTGGAGCTTTAATGAGCATCACCTTACAGACTTTTGAAGTTTTTAAGGTCCTTCCTTCATAATGTTTACCCATTGAACCTTCTTCTACTGTTAGTTGTCACTTCCAAGTATGTTCGCATCACTCCCGCTTTCGATCACCAATGGTGAGGATTTGATAACTATTATCTTCCATAAGTTTTCTTTGAATGGTCACTGAACTTGTGCAAAGCTCCCCTGCCGAATAAGTAAGAGAACTGGGATACTTGACTTCACCCATTCTCTTCGTAGTTGAGAATGTAAGGTTACTTGGCTTCGCTCATCTCCTCGAGTTAAGAGAATTGGGGTACTTAGTTTCGCCCATTCTCTCGAGTTGAGAAGGCAAAGGTTACTCGATTTCGCCTGCCTCCTCGAGTTTGTACTTCATGCATTGAGCTGGTTACTAACATTCGCTTACTCTTTGCTCACACTTCTGAAGCACTTGAAGTGTTTGCACTCGTTGCATTGAGTTAGCTACTGTGATTCGCCTTCTCACTACCATTGAACTTCTGGAATATAAGAAGTTTTGCTCGAAAAGAGCAAAAAGTTTATCCCAACTTGGAATCTCCCAACTTGGAGTAAGTCTTTGATAGATCTGGTCGCCTCTGAGATTGTATCGTCTTCTTCATCACCTTTGCCGCCTACTCCTATGAGTAGAAAGGTACAATACAATGTACTGCCTACTTCATCCCTTGGTCGAGCACTCCTGCATTAACCCGAAGTCCCTCAATTTCGGCTATCTTGATGAGAAGCCCGTCGACATCGGTCTTATGAAGTTTCTTAGTCTCTACCCTTTTGCCCTATCTTGGTACATAGAGCTTGTCTTTGCATTCTCCACCTGCTCAGCCCCTTTTACGACCAATGCTCTCCCTCCATGAGAGTAAGGGATCGATGACTTCACGGAAGTCCCGCCTCTGCGGTACCATGGTGCTGCTAAGCCCATAGCACTATTATTCGTTACCTTGCATCTTCATCCCTTCCTTTACGATTGGTAGATCTGCCGCTGCGGCATTGTGGTGCTCCTCTTAGTCCACCTCCTTTCTAACTGACGCTTTACTTTTGGGTAGCTGAGCCCTACTGGACTCGCCATCGCTTCCTCACCCTTTTCGACCATCTGCTTCGATACCACTGTGTCCTCATAGCAGTTCTCCTTGGTCGATAAAAGATAAACTGCAACTCTCATGCATGGCCTCCACCATCTTATTGCAGGGCTCGTGCCGATTCTGTCTCCTTAGCTTCCTTGGTAGCAACGTTCGCTTACTCGGCCTTGTCCTCGACTTCTTCTTCACATTGTTCAAAGTGGAGTTCCCAGTAGCTCCTAATCATCCACATGATCATGTCCTCCTCCATGGGACTCACTGGTACATGCACTTGGACTTCTTCCTCAGTGGTATATAACCCCTATATACTGATGACTAAGGCTTTCATCCAATGTAAGCTTCGATGCACACACGAAGACCCGCCTCTACGGTACTACAACATTTACTCATTGAATCCATAGCCCTTCTTCTTGTTGTGTCGTACACCAAAGTGGAGCTCCTAGTAACTCCTGATCATACCTCCGCATGATCTTGTCCCTCACAAGACAAGATTATCTGTATTCCACTACCACAGACTATTCCACCATGATCCGTTGTACCATGTCGCCTCCTGGTGACATCTCCAATGCATACAGATTCTTGTGTGATGAACTCGACTATGACTTCTCCATGTGTGGCCTTTGCCAACACATCGTAGGGCCTCCGCCATCTCCAATTTTTAGTTCACTCCTTTGGCAATTCACCTTCGTCCACCCACTCTTGGGTCATACCTGGATGAAGCATAGCTTTGGGACAGTCCATCGCCTAGTAGCTCCTAAAGTCCCCTGACTTCGCTAGAGTTGGTGCACTATTATCCGGATCTTGGGCCTCTATCCCCTACCAGCACAATCTTGTTATACACCTCTTGTTCCTGACAACTTGAACATCAACACTGTGGTATATTCTTCAAGAGTACCCGCCTCTGCGTCCTCTTGCCCCATACTAAGGTCTCCTAAACCCAACTTTGCCTCCGCAAGTTGAATCACCTTAGTTACTCCGTCAAATGCATCTCTGAGGTAGCTTGCATGTGCCTCGAAGCTCCCTTCATCTTTGGCACCATGCAAAATAAGTTTGTCCCATCAGAATGAAGAGCCCATGGAACGACATGATTTCACTCTTGCCTTTACAAGAGTTCATGCCCTTGACCTCTATCTAAGGAAAGCTCCTTGCCTCCGCTCCATGTTCCATCATAATGTAGATCCCTTCATGTGACTTGGTATACTTCACCGAGTTCCACCCTAGTCACTCCACTCCTTGATTTGCATTGAGTTGATAGTGGCCCTCGTGTCCACCATTCCACAGGTCAGCCCTCTATTGAGTTCGATTTCTGCATCGACTCTAAGTGTATCTTTATATGATATTGCCTTGGATTGCTCCCCCACTTAATCTCGAAATGCATCCACCAATGCATTACCTCATTCAAGATCATGCAATGACTTTTCGTCGCTCATTCGGTCCGCTGAGCTTTGTGGAGATATAGCCTTGAGGAACTCTTCCTCAATATGTGTAATCCGTTGCACATGATTCTCCTACTAGAGAACTAGGAAGTTTCGGAGACTGTCATCCCCTTTGGACTACTCCGTCTTGCTGAACAACATGTGCCTTGTTCTGCCCCTATAAATGTACTTGTTATATTGTGACCATTCTCCAATACAATCTCCACTGCACCCTTTAAGGTCTAGCAACGTGATGAACTTATTGTACATTTCAGCCGCCTACAGAGAAAGTTCTGATGCTCCATGGCGCCGAGTTTCGATCGTGCCTTGGGATTGCCACGAACACTTCGTCATCCATGTACAAGCCCTTGCATGAGTTCTGAATCATTCGAGTTAGCAATTTCCCTCAACTCTATGAGCTTTGTATAACTTTTAGAATCGTTAAGCAATACCTCCCACCTTGCACGGTCTCATCTTTCATCAAGCGCCCCATTTTGTCTTGAGCACCGTCAAGTATTGGTTGCCAACATTGAGCTATAGCTCGAACTCAACCATCCCAATCTTTGTATACTACGCATTCTTCTTCGCTTGCTTGTCCTCGTGGTGCCTCTCACGTAAAGGGGTTGGCCATTCCTCTTAATGCCAAACTTGGATGCCCGCTCCTCTGAGCGACTCCTTTCCCTACATCTCAATGTCCATTTCCCCTAAACAGTTGCACGTGTTGGCTGTCCTCTACACAGTCCAGCTAGGTCCCCCACGTTTGTATGATAAGTGTTTCTGCGAATGCTTGTCCTGCTCTGATACCACATTGTCACGGGTTTAGCTAATTTTGCCTAAGCCGTGCAGCACCCATGTGTGTCCATCTGCAAAGGTCAGTCCTCCCTAAGATCTCCCAGAGTCCCTTAGACTTACAAAAGAGAAAACGGACCAAAAGAAGCAATTCGCACGGGATCCACAAGCGACTGCTCAAGAAAACACTTTGTAAAGCCAAATACAAATTACACCCATAGACATTACAAATTCAGAGAGGTTGCACACAAACGATAATGATCCATTACAGACCGAAGTCCCCATAAGTGCTTATAAGACACACTTATATTGACAAGCCAAACTTGGCCATAAAGCAAATCAAACTAGGGCTGCTAAGCCTACTGCAAGCCCGCTTCTTGCTGTATAAGATATGTACCTAAATCGAAGGACACATACAAATATGAGCATTTCATCGAACAAGTGGTTTTATTGGTTTTTACGAATTTTTGTTGCGACCCCAATCTTTTGCACGATGATTTGTTCTGCATGGGAAATCAGTTTTTTTGTTTTGATTTCTGCTACGCATGTGATACATCCGATTTATGTTTCCCAACACAAACTTGGTATCAATTGGATCTTAGGAAGCTATGGTGTATGCCTATAGATCAGATATTTTCTTGTCTTTTTTCTATTGACGAGTCAATGGCATGGGTGGTGGAAGGTTCAAACAATCGGTTGGTGATAGAAGGGTTCGGTTGCAATGGGTTTCTGTTTTGGGCTAAAATTTTTGGGGGTGTCAGGGTTATGAAAATTTGTTATGATAGCTACGACTTAAGACTAGAGGGATGCGCTAAAGACTTCTTGGGTGGTGGCAGCGAGATGGTTGAGTTTCAGTAGGTTAGGAAGAAGAAGAAGGACAAAGGTGTTACAATAGATTTTTCATCGAAAAAATTCCAACAGGGAAGATGTAAATTTTTTCTAGAAATTTCCAATGAAAATTTGAGTGATACTCAAGAGGGATCTACTTGTAAGGAAGAGGTAATGCAACAAAAATTTTGTGGAAAGAAATAACAGCAATAGGTTTGGTAAAATCAAAGATCACAAAATTGTACGACTGTAGTTTTTACGTCTAAGCTATAGTAGCTTAGACGTAAAAGATGAGAAGGTTATCTTGATGATTTTTTGACAAAACTAAAGGGAGATCTGAGGAGAGGAAGTTATAAAGCTATGGTAGAAATTTTATAGAAATTTGATTAATAAAAATGCAGCAGCAAATCAAACAGTAAAGGGTGTGCGATTAGAATTCTACGACATAACTTTCATCATAAAAATAAAAACATTACAACGATATAGCATCGCATACATGATAGATCGTATCACTGAGGCATAAGGTATCTTATTCATGTATGCCCTTTCTTCAGGAGTCTTCAGGGATATACTCCTAGAAAGTGATATTCCATGTCTCATCAGTATGAGATAGAAAACCAAATCGGTGTAAGATTGAAGAGAAGTCTCATACCGATGAGACAACGAATATTACTTTCTAGGAGTATATCCCCAAATACTCCTGAAGAAAGGGCAGACATGGATAAGATACCTTATGCCTCAGTGATAGGGTCTATCATGTATGTGATGCCATATACTAGGCCTGATATAGCATATGCTATGAGTGTCACGAGTAGGTATCAAACATATCCAGGTTTAGAACACTAGAAGGCAATAAAGTGTATCCTTAGGTACTTGAGAAGGACTAAGGATCTTTTACTGATATATGGAGGAGGTAGCCTCCAGGTTGAGGGCTACATAGACTCGAGTTTTCAATCCAACATTGATGATAGTAAGTTAAATTCAGAGTATGTTTTCACCCTAAATGGAGGAGCAGTAAGCTGGAAGAGTTCCAAGCAAGATACTACTACTGACTCAACCACAAATGCAGAATATGTTACTGTAGCAGAAGCAGTAATGGAAGGGGTGTGGATGAAGAAGTTCATCAAGGATTTGAGAGTTATACAAAGCAGCATGGAGCTGACTCCAATATATTGTGACAGCGATAAGATAATAACTCTAACAAGGGAACCCAAGTCCCAACAGAATTATTCTGAGGAGGTTCTATCTGATTAAAATGATCATAACCCAAAAAGATATAGTAATGAAAAGAGTTCCATCCGAAGATAACATTGCAGATCCACTGACGAAGCCGTTGGCTCAGATTGTATTTGAGCATCACAAGGGTCTGATGGGGATTGGACACATAGGTGATTGGCATTTGGTAAAGTGGGAGATTGTTGATTCAAGTGCCCTGTAAGCCAATCACGTGAGTGATGGCACGTATGACACGCTATGTGACCTTTTTACTTATGATTAATATTGGTATATTCTCATATTATATTATCTATAGCATATATAATGTGATGTCCTTGGTTCTGTGTAATGAGAATCAGACCATGATGAGATCAGGATAATGAGATCGATTTACTTTTAAAAATAGATCCTAAATAATCTTGGTCATAGGTTACTCGAGAGAGATATCAAGATAACTGGATATACCGGTGTACTATATACCTGTCCATATGATAGAGGCGGCTGGTCTTATAGCCACTTGTGTGGAGACACTAAGGATATAGTACAGTGCTCATTGGAGAATGAGTTTACTGATTGGTCCGCTTATGGAATGCTATATGATTAATGATACCTAATGCTCTTTGACAGTAGACTTATAAGTTTGAAAAGTTTTAGATATAGTATAGTTAGTTATCGGGATTAGTAGTCAACCTTACGAAGGTAATTGAGTGTCAATAGAAGATCATCCACTCTCGGTATCATGAGAGGAATATCTCATATGTGCTTGCTCAGAAAAATCCCTAGCCAGGGTCATTTGGATTGAGAGAGAAAGAGTTCTCCGAGAGAATCTGATTAGAGCGAGACTATGATGGATACCGTATGTGACCAGATAGTACCATATCCAATATATGGTCTTTGGGATATTAGTTGGATTAGGGATTATAGATACATAGTAACTATGGACAGATAGGTCTGATGGATTTGATTCCCCTATACCGTCTGGGGACTATGGCTTATTGGCCTAGTATGTCCATAGTCGATGAGTCAAGTGAATTATTATAGGGATAATAATTCACTATATCAGAAGGAGTTATGATATTGTGACTCACAGCCAGCTCAGTATCGGGCCTAGAGGGTCACACACATATGGTTGATGCTTCAACGAATAGAGGATTGGATGGAGATCCAATTAGCCCATATTCTCATTAGATAAGACCCTATACTGATGGACTCCTTAATTAAGACCCACTTAGAGGTCTAAGGAGATTATTGGATAGAAATCCAATAATGCAAGATTAGTGGGTAATTGGATGGAGATCCAATACCCACTAAGGAAGGAACCCTAGAGTTTTTGGTGGCTCTTTATAAATAGGAGGTGAGACTCATGGTTGATAAGCTGCAGCTTTAGCCACCACCTCCGATTCTCCTCTCTCCCTCTGTGCAAGAGTTGCGAGATCAGATTGGAGGAATTTCACTACAGAGATCCATCATATGGATACCGCTAGAGAGGAGGATGCTTGACCTCCATCTTCTCCATCTGGATCTAGAATATAGGGATATACAATCTCCCTAGGTAAAATCAATCTCTCACACATCGTGGTTTTTTCGATTTATGTGATTTTTCTCGTGATCCCAATCTTTTGCATGATAATTTGATCAATGTGGGAAACTGATTTTTATTTTATTTTCCGCTGTGTATGTGATGCTCCGACTGCGGTTTCCCAACACTTATAAGTCTGAAAGTTCCAGATTTGGTACAACCGATAAAAAAAAATCAAGATTAATAACCAATCTTATGAAAATAATTGAGTGTCAAATGAGGATCATCTACTCTGTGTCATGAGAGGAATATCCCGTGTGTTCTTGCTCATGCAAGTCCTTAGTCAAATTCGTTTGGATTGAAAGAGGAGTTATCCGAGAGAATCTGATTAGAGGTTGGATGAATTTTGTATAAGTGCTTGTTAGTACTATACTTGATATATGATCTTTGGGATATTAGATGGATGAGAGACTATAGATACATAACAATTGAGGACAAACATATCCAATGGATTATGTACCCTTGCACCATTTAAGGATTATAATATAGTGGCCTAATATATCTATATTCGATGAGTTGAATGAATTGTTATGGGATAATAATTTACTGATTCAAACAAAATTTTGAGTCAGAAAGAGTTCTCATAGGTGCAACTCATAGTTAGCTCGGTATTGAGACTAGAGGGTCACACACATATAGTGAATGTTGCGACTAGTGGAGGATTGGATATAAATTATTTAATAAGTCTCTGTTTCATTGAATGAGACTCAACATTTATGGATTCCTTGCATGAGGCCCAATTAGAAGTCAATTAAGATTATTAGATAGAAACCAAATAATCTACAAGGTGAGGGTAATTGGATAAATATCTAATACCCACTAAGACAAGATTCATTAAGGTTTAAAGAGGCTCTCCATAAAAAGGAGGTCGGGGTGGCAAAGAAAGGGTTTAGGCTATATTGAATCCTAAATTTTGATAATAAAATTAATTGATAAATTTAAGAACTAATATGCTTTCAATATAAGTCATGAAAAATTTTGATTATGGATTGGAACCATTAGAGGGAAAATTATTGAAGTAAACATTGGGGTGAAGAGCATCTTATCAAAAGATTGGACATCGGGTTGAAGGATTGGTCGATATGCAGTAGGTGAACTTCATACTATGAGTTCAACCATTAGGTTAGAAGATGTGTTGGAGGTTTAAACGAAGTATCAGATGATCAGATGACATGTTAGAATATTGAACAATGTGCTGAAAGTTTTATGATTATAATTAAAGTGGTTAAGTCTTGATCGTGATTGTTTAGAGAGAAATTAAGCTAGTATTAGATTGAAACTTTGCTAACTTGGGCTGAATTGGGCCTGATAGAAGGCCAATTCAGTGACCTAGAATTGGCCTGGGTAGTGGTACCACCAGGTCCAAGTGGTGGTACCACCTAGACAACTAGAAAGCACTATTTATGATTTCCCAAGTATTCCGGTGGTGGCATTGCCTCTTACCAGTGGTGTTACTGGCCAATAGCAATGATACCGCCTAAACCAGTGGTAATACCACAAGAGCCTAGTTCTTGGGCTTTATTCAACGGTAGTACCACCCGACACCAGTGATGGTACCGCTAGAACCTCGAAAACTCGAGGATTTAAAATTTTGGCTCCAATTTTGAAGCCTTTAGGATCTATAAATACTCCACTCATTCTTGCTTGATGAAACATTAATAAGTATGAAAAAAGAGGGAAAAGAGAAAGAATCCTTGATGTTAAAGTGTTGTAAACTCTTAAAGGCACATGAGTCTTTGTTCTCCCTTTATAAAATATGACATGAGTCATAAATAATTTTCTTCCTCTTGTAAAAAAGAAAGAAAGAAAATAAGGGAGGAGTTGTAAAACATAATTAAGAAGAGCTCTTAATAAATTTCAAAAAGAATATTAAGATGCGCTCAAAAGTCCAAGTTAAAACTATTTTAACCACATCATCTATAATACATCATATTATAAACTTATGATTATTATTCCAAATTATCATGTATATTTTCAAAAATCAACATATATTATCATCACACATGATTTCATATCATCATATCTTCTCCCCCTTTATCATCAACAAAAATGAGAAGTGCAATTAGCAAGGTTTTGATATATGAGAGTTTAGTAATTTAGTAAATTTTTTATCACTTTAGAATATGCAAGCTAGTAAGTTCTTTCTTCTCTTTTGAGAAGTGCAAGCTAGCAAATTTTTACTTCCTTTGCAATATTCAAACTAGCAATTTACATCATGCATGCAAACAAGTTTTGCTCCATCTTTACCATTGTAAAAAAAAAGAGATAGTGCAAAATATTTCCCATACATCATTTTTCAAATCATCACATGAAGTATATCAAGAAAAATTAACATGGTGATTAGATGTACAATTCATAAAGATAAATTGTGACTATCAAGAGACAAATTATAAGAGAAACAAATAAAATAAAATCTCTTGATTCATTCATAAGAAATCTCAAGTTGTCAAGTTCATGATTTATATAAAAATTTTCTTTTAAATAATACGAGAATACATAACAAAAGATTTTGATTCATAAAAGATTTCAAGTTATAATTCCAAGAAATCAAAACCACGATATAGGTAAATCACTTATTCAATTTCAAAATCAATTTCAAGAGATTCAAAATATAATTAATAGGCTTACTAGTCTCTTAAAATGCTAGTGATTTTCTTTCTTCATTTTGTGTGAGTAAAAAATAGACTTAAGGTAGAGAAATGAAAAATACCATATCATAAGAATGCTCAATTTTA